>CM021733.1:46200083-46706384 GCA_011075105.1 Heteronetta atricapilla | reverse complement strand
AAAAAAAAAAAAAAAAAAAAAAAAAAAAAACAAATAAAGCAAATGGATTTTAATTCATTTGTAGAAATATTGCTACATCTTAATGAGAAAATAAGTTTTGGAAACAAAATTTCAACACAATTTGTCTCAAAACAGTATCATAGAACTACTTGTATTCCACTTTATGAGAATAATAGAAACTGTTTCATTCTCCCTGGTATTATTAGGCAGTACTGAAGGAGTGCTATCACAAAGAGACAAAAAAAAAAAAACAAAAAAACAAACAACTATATTAGAAGTTCATTTTTTTTTCTTAATTCTTCTCTTTTCTACTTTTTTAGACCTTGCAACAGTTCTTAAGTCTTCTATCAATTAATGCCTGTTAGATATTTGATACTCAGATTTTCTTTTTTTTCCAGCTCAAGGTATTGAAGGTAGAAATATGTCTGTGAACTAAAATTACTACATTTGCTCCTAATGCTGTGTTCCTGCATGCTAAAGAAATGGGAGTTTCAAATAACGACTTCAATATAAAAATTTGTGTCCCATACCAAAAGTTCTTTGTTTAACAGGAAGATCAACACAGTAATGATTTAAAATCTCCTTTAAAAAAATGAAAGAGAATTTTGGCAGTGGGATGATCTCAGCGATATTAACAATTTCTTGGCAGTTAGTGCATTATCAAGGTCTGCTGTTCCACCTAAACCTTTAATCTTGTAAAATTGTAGGCAATGATCAAGAGTACTAAGCTTTGAGTCACCAGGAGATTTTTTGGTGAGTGGCATTTAGCCTTACATATCAGTTGTTTTTCACAATGCCTGTCTAGAACTGTACGTTTTTGCTTGCTTTCTCTCGTTCTTTCTCTTCTGTCGCCCTACCTAAAAGTTATTTAAGTTTAAATGGGAAGACATGACACCTTCTAACTAAGATGTAATTGCGTAAGCATCTTTCATTCTCTAGTGCATATTTCTGTATTATTCAGAAGCCAAACAGCTGCATTAGAGAATTGTATTTCCTTGGGAAAACATGGACACAATCTCATAAGTCAAAGCAAAATTAAAGTTAATGTAATTTTTATTCAGGGAAAGCTTGAAAAGCTGTGAATTTTACATGTCTTTGAAGAAACAACTATATTTTATGTTTGGAAGGGAAAAAAAAAAAAAGGTGCTTTATTTTTAAAAAAAAAAAAAATCAACTTCTATTTGTCATTATGCTTTACCAGCTTGTTAATATAGGATGCTTTTTAGACCTGTGCTCTGTACAATTATCAATTTAAAGCTTGTTTCCTTTAAAATTTCTTGTAGGTTTTTGCTCTTAGCTGCTGTGATTAAGACAATGTGATCCCCACTATGCTATCTAAGTATTTTTAACAAAGTATTCAGCTCTTTTATATGTTCCAACACCAAATATGTATTTTAACCATACTGTTTTTCATTACAAACTGTCCTTCTTTTGGCCCAAAATAAACCCCAGATTTAGTGCATTTTTTCCTGCAGGAGTAAAAGAGAGGGGTGATGAAATAGTCACCAGACTTTCTTGTCTGTTTAAATCCGTTGCTTATATTCCACAGATCCAGTTTTCAAAATCATGTTTATGAATTTTTGGTAGATGTTGCTCCATACCAGAACAGTTTTGGAAATTGCATTTTAATATGGATGATGGGAAATCTATAATATTTCTAGCAGTATTTGTTTTTGTCTATCTAGTAAATCATAGTATATATTCAATAGTTAGATTTCCATTGTTAATTTTCTTTGCAAACTAAATATATTGCTTTTCAAAGTATTCAGATAAACTGTAATGTTGTCACATTTTCCACCTGTTACAGAGTAGTTTGTATAAAGAGCAATAAACATTCATATTTCCTTTTTGTCCTGCTCAGTTTATCACAAGGAATGATCTCAGTTCCATATTCAGTTCTATAGCCCTCTTGATATGCATATCCAAATCCAGCTCACTGTCAATAAGCTAGTCAAATGCCCATATATTTGGAGAATTTTTGCTGATATCTGACTATACCCAGGGGACAGACCTCCATTGATCCTCTTCTAGTCAAGATCTTTTCTTTCCTTGACTTGCTAGATTTCAAGGGTGTCCTGGTTTACTCCAGTTGCTGTCTGACCACACAAGAAACAAACACACAAATCCCACACATATGAACATTTAGACCTTGATCTAGATAAGTCTGAGTTGGCCAATCATTTCTGTAGAATGACTAGAGGTGTTCACTCAAACTGTCTGGATGAAACCTCCTAGTTCTGTCCATCTTTCCCTGATGTTATTTGTTCTGTGGTATTGCAGTGATCCAAATTAAGCTATGCTGTTGTTTCTTTTGAGTTAGTGGATAGGGTTTTGCATTAAACAAGCCTGAGAAAGGTAATTTGTTTACTTACTTACTTATTTATTTATTTTTAAAAGGAATACTTCACTGGGGCGCTTAGACAAGAAAAGCGTTTTCTATACAGAGCATAACTGACTACCTGAGGGATAATGCATAATCTAAGGCTCTTCTAACATTTTGGCTATTCTTTCTCTAAGACTTACTGTATTTATTCAGCTTGAAATTACAGGAATCCTTTGGTAAGTCTGTTGCGTGACAGTATAGTCTTATGTGAATGTGAAAATAGCTTCTATACTACTTTATTTCTTTATAAATATCCTTACTGTATTCCTCTTCAAGTATATTTAAATGTTATATATAATATATTTGTCTTTCAGTTAGACACTTTTCAGGTTTGTTATTGTTATCTCTTCTGACCAAAGTGATTAACTGGAGATTTTGTCCGTCTTTGCAGTTAGGAGGTAAAACATTTAATAGGGACCATGTTTTCAATGCATTTATTTATTTATTTACAAGAAATTATAAAGTCTTGCTTTCTTAAACATAAGGAAATTTAATAACTAGAAACAGCTTCTACACAAAACATCTTTTTTAGCCTTCACTCTGCACTAAAAGTCTAATTTTTCCTGGAACAGATACCCAAAAGCTTTTTCCTTTTTTCTAGAAGTTGATTATCTCCTTTCAAAACTGACCTGCCTCCTTTCCACACAAACACAGAGCTACTCTGCCCAAAACAATACTCAGTAAAATTCTTACTTTCACAAAGATAATACAGTTTCTCAGAAGGAAGTAACTTAAACTAAGAGTTTTGTCAAGGTTTGATCCAACTTATCACCGCATCTTTAACCTCACTGTGAGTTAAAAAAAATGATTAATCTTATTGAACATAATAAACATAATATAAAGTGAGGAAAATTGCATGTAGAGTAAAAGCAAAAATATCCATACTCTTTATGAACGAGGTTTGTGGTCAGTACTAAGACAACATGATGTAAAATTCAAAACACAAAATAAAAGAGTAAAATAAGGACTTTTACTTATAAATATGAAATTCTAAAGAAAAACTATGTGAAAATAAAGTTATACTTCAGTAATTAAAAAAAAAAAACATTGTTTTAATAACAGATGATCAGAAATAAACCCTGTATTTTGGACTTGTGAATAAACAGGGCAGCTGACATCGAAGTGTTACTTATTGTATATGAAGGATACTGAGTCCACATATTATTACTTTAGATTTTCATCAAAATTAACGGTGTACAAAAATATGAAAGAACATCTGTATTTTTTTAATTTCTCTTGTAAAATAACCCCCCAACCTTTTTGCATATATTGCATCTTTGTCTTGATTCTTTTAAACCCTTTAGGTTTATTTCCCAGGACTTGTCACTGTAGGACACAGTGCAGCTGCAGGTATAGAATATTAAAATTGCAAAAGTTACTGTTAGTTTGAATGGATTTTTTTTCTCATTTTGACCTGTAAGATCAAACTGATCATATTATACAAAATTGTTTTCCTATCTGTCACAGAGTCTCAGTACATTACGTAAATATTGATTCTTCTATGAATGAAGTATCTTCCAAGCTTTTCAACACTATTTAAAAGAAACACTTTATTTTTATAATTTTTAGCTATTGTGATCTTTAAAGGCTCACTGTTAAATGCATATAGAAAGTATAGAAATATGATGTGTTGAAACTTCTCATTTAACGTCAAGTGTTGTTCACTTGATCTGGCAATCCCATTTACAAATTTGTTTATTTCAAGTGGTCACATTTTCAGATCTATTTCAGGCATTCAAGTTTCAGATATTTGGAAGTTTATTAATTACATAATTTAATTTTTGTCTTGTCACATTCACTGTAATCATCCTACTAGTTTCGGAACAATATCATTGTGAGGCTGTAAAAACTTCAAATGTAAGTGAATTAAAGGAAAAAATACAGGAGACTCAAAATGTATGAAATCGTTTCTACTGATAACATTAGAGTTGGCACCTTTCTGTAATATCTCTTGAATTTCAAAAGCATGAGAAATAAAGCTGATGATATCAACTCTCAGTAGTGGTGAACAGATGCCTTTCATCTAATGTTTACATCCTCAGTGTGTGGAATATTTGTTGAATCAGTCTGTTCTTGAACATCAGGGAAAATTTTAATAATTTGGTCAGCTAGATATCTAATACCAGATCTAGATCTTTCCTCTGTCAGTTAATATCATAAGTGGTCCATCTGTGGCAGAAGATGAATTCAAAATAAATCTTTTGGAAATCATAGGTGTTTGGTTCAGGCTGAATAAAACCTGGAGGATCTTGCTATGGGCAGCTCTAGAACTGTATCATTGCTGATAAAGATTTTCTGGAGATCATGTGGTTGAGGATATGAAATTTCAACAAATTGGGTGTTTTCTTCCATTTTGCTTACATCAGTGGTTTCCTACTCTCTCTGCCATTGGGCAAGTATTTTATACTATTATTTGAAATCTTGATGAAATTCCTTTCCTTGCCTTCTTCTTTTGTGCACAGTAAATAAAATAAAATAAAATAAGGAATGTACACAAGCATCTGTATACTTAAACACAAGGGCTTTTATGGGCTCCATAGTGTAATTGTCTTGTTTTGTATGTAGTATGGAATTTATCATACTTATTGCTTTTGGCCTACATGAAGATTTTATCCAATATCCTTATTATTTTTTGTTGTATAAGCAAAGAATAATAATTAAAAATGTATTGCATGTTCAGGTAAATTTAAAAGCTACAAATAATGTATAAAATGAAACTTTTACATACCACCTACTTTTCTACAAGTAAAAATATTTGAACAGAAATATAGTTACCTTGAGTTCTGAAGTGTTCTTTCTGTCTTCAGTACTGAAGTGTTCTACAACAAATATTTCAGTGATTTCATCCTTTGCAGACTGAATATGTGTTGAGGCAATGTGTTCAGGAAGCTGTCAATGTAAATATGTTTACAAAGCAGATGTGAATGTAGATAATAATAGTATGACACATGAATGATCTGGAAAGTGAAAGCTTAGTCCATGATAATTTCTTAATTGTATTTTCAAAATGTAATGTTTCAATGTGGAAATGTAAAATCACATTTCAGTTAGAAGGGTTTGAACTTTTGAATTGTATATTTACATCATCTTTAATATACCATATATCCATGTTGTTTGTCATACTTTTAAAAAAAAAAAAAAAAAAAAAAAAAATGGGTTCAGGTGCCAGAAGTAGATTGTCTGTACATTTTTCATGTTTTAAGTTTAACATGTTGTGATGATCTGAAAAGGAGTAGTTAACTGATCGGATGTATTTGATTCCTTTGATTTACACTGTTATGAAGCAGTTTTCATGACATGCTGGTTTGATGCAGCTCTCACAACAGCTTATAGGAGATAAGGAGGTTGTCAGAAAGACATTGGATGTTCAGGGGCTGTTTTTGAAGTTACTCTGAGATGACAACTAATGAGAAGCTTTTTTGGATTAAAAAAAAGCATAGATAAATAGATGATATGGTTATCTTTTGTTTGCAAAATGATGGATTAAGTGTGGCTTTATTTGCTATTTGTCTGTAATAGAAAATCTACTCTACCACCAAACAGATAGTTGGTTAGTTCCCCTTTTCTGTTTTCTGTTGTTTGTTTGTTTTGGTAGATACCTTCTTTACTGTGTGTTAAAGCTAAACAGCAATGCTTTTGCACACTGAAGGAAGTCTGAATGCAAAACTGAAGTCAGTGTGATAGCAGTGAATATGTTTGGCACGGGAGAAAGAAAGATTTTTTCCTAAAATGCTAAATAAATTTTGTAATTTAATGATACTTTTGCACTTGAGGAGCTTATAATGTAATGAAGAAATGAAGGGGTTGGTTGTTTCTTTTGGTAGAGGTTATTTAGGATGTATCTGAGTGAACCTCATGAAGAATAGGCAGTTGTTTTCACCTCTAGATGTAGTTGTTATTAATCCTTGACTTATTTTTTCCTTTTTTCTCTTTTTTTTCCCCCTTCCTAAATATGGTAGTTAAGGTATTTTTGATACCCCTAATAAAGTGGCATGCTAAAGTAATACTGCTGGGAGCTGAAGGTACTGTGACATGAAAAGAACTATTTTTAAAGATTTAGACTTGTCATTCTGAGAATGTAGAGCAGAAACGTAAGTCAAGGAAAGTGTAAGTGATGAAAACATGGAATTATACAAAGAGCCCCAATCTCAGTGCTCTCACGCATGATCTTCAGAAGCATTAGAATCAGAATTTTCTCTTCCTATGCAAATGAGAAAAATAATTTCCAATGTGGTATCAACCATTCAGAGTTTAATTAAAAAACAGCCCTTAAACTTCATACCTGAAACATACACCTAGCTAAATGACCCCAAAGACTAGTTCTGAGAAAGCTAGTTATACTCAGGCAGTTTTGCTATGCGCAGAGGAAGAAGGAATGTGGCTAGTTATTGTTGTAGTATCACAAAAGGTGCAGGAGGTCTCAAAATGAAATCTATTAGACACCATACCCATTTCCAGTTAAAGATCCTGGATTGAACCATCATAGGGCTAGTGCTCATGTAAAATTGTCTCCTTTGTACCATGAAATTGCTACATCAGGATATTTCATCAGTTTGATAATACATGACAATAATCCATTATTACAGAATTAGTGTAGTTAATGAGCCTTTAGAATAAGCTGAATGCTTAGGGTCTGACCTATCAACAAGGATTTCCATAGGCTTCACTGGTCATGAATATAGTGGTATAATCTTGGGTTATTTCTGAACTGTGAAATAGCTGTTTGCCGCACTACATCTTGCGACAAGGAGGAACCTGGCTTTACAGGGGCTGCTTTCCAGCCTTCCTGTTCAGGTGTCCTCTCCTCTGAAAAAGGATGGAAGTTGAAAGAGGAAGTGATACATGTCCTCATACTCCCTCCCTAATGTGGTGTCTGGAAGTAGCTTAGAATGATCCTGTGCACAGGATATGCTGTTCTTGTTTCACATGTAATTTAAACCTTACCTCGGTCACAGCCTCTGTTGTTACTGAACAGATCTCAGAACTTAAGTTTGGTTGCTGATTAGAAACTGGTGGATTTTGTGTTTCTCTTTTGTCACGAGCCTGAACTTTCTCTCTTGTAGATTGCTGCTCTGGCTCAGAATAGCAGATTTCTCACTTTGGAACCTACGAGCTAGTATCCCTTTATCCTTTTCCACTTTTTCCACAGTCTCCCTCCTCTTCTCAGTGTTCATGTGCATAAGTAACACTGTTGGGGGTTGTAGTGTGTGCTAAACTATCTAACCTTTCTACTTTTATCTGAAAAGGTGACAAGGAATATGAGTTTAGAAGGTAAATTCATTCTCCAAAATTGTAGGTCAATACTTATCGTCCTTCAGACTGCTAGACAAGTTTGCTTTACCTCTAATGAAGAACTAGCAACATCAAGTGAATTTGCATAGATGGCTGTTGAAGCTTGAACTAGTGGCTCAGTTATATAATATTTAATCTTTTGTCTCCAGTACCCACAGAGAATTACCCTAACATAATGTCCCCTAATTCTCCATTGACATTCCAGATCTTGCACACAATATGAGATCATTTTTTATTAGTAAAACAGAATAAAATGTTTTTTTACACTAGAACTGTTGATATCTAAATATGAGCAATCTTTGGTCTCTCTAGGTATTCTCAAGAAGACATCTTGTGTTATGCTGATAATGCCAAAGGAGATAAAAACAGAAACATCAATCTTAACAGAGTATTAAGTCTGAAATTTGATTATGATCACTTAAATCCCAATATGTTTAATTATTTTTAGTGTTCATTATTCTATAATAATATTCATCTTGAATGCTTGTCTGGTGTGATTAGATGAAATTGTTATAAGATTTAATTGATCTTACTGAGTTTCATATTATAGGAACAAAGCTGTGAGCACTGTAGCAGCCACTGAATGGTCTATCAAATATAATTTGGATTATTCAAATAATTGAAACATTTGTTATTCTTTTTAAAAATTGATTAAGAGGATTTTGAGTAATTACCTGCTTAAAACTATTTGATTCCTGCAGAAATGTGGATAATTGTGTGGCTACTGAGGTATTGTTAGCCATAACTGATAACCTAAGAATGATGTTATTGTAAATAGTAAAAATAATATTGTCATAAATTTTGTATAGTCTTCCAGAAATTCTCCCTGTTTTCAAATTTTCTTTCCACCATCCACTTGACAGCTATTAATATAAATCCTTCTCAAGTTCCACTCATTATTCCACTTTTTTGCTTTATATTACATTTAACATAAATGTATGTCTGTATTAGCCTTTATAGTACATTTCAATCTCAGCTGGGCTTACAACAGTCCACTGTGGGAGTAGGCTGGCACATGATGCATTGGCATATAATGCGTTGACACAAAACACACTCCCAAAGAAAAAAAAAAAAAAAATGACAAGCTTTTCTTTGTAGCTTGTTACACAGCAAAATTAACTTTCTGCCTTAATGCTAAGACAATACAGATAGTGCTATGTACTCTTTTACACAAATGCCTCAGCTTAGTCCAAAGAGAGGTTTGTATAGAAAAATTTGTCACTGACACACCCACTAATTTCACTGCACCTTCCAGACAGTGAATTTAAATTACTTAAATAACATTACAACAATGAAAAACTTGACACAGCTGTACAAAATTTGTATTCAGTGTTTAATGAAATATACTTATATTGAAAAATTTGTGCTGTGGTTAAAAAACAGATCATCATTTATATTTTCCTGCATTACATAGCACTATTTTGGTAGTCAGACAGTGGGATAACTTGAGTAATTAAAGCCTACTGTAGTGCTACTGCTTTGGGATTCAGTCCAAGGTACTCTTTCTGCTTTTTATTCTCTTTTTCTCCAGAATTAGTGAAGAATTCCTAGTAAGATTGCTAAGGTTGCACTGTACTTCATGGCAAACACACCATGTGATAGTGATAACTAACGCCATAGGTGTGGGGAAGAAAAAGTGTGAGGAATTTCTTCATTGCATGATCACTTTCTACTTAGGCTTCTACAGTTAGAGATTCTCATTGTGAAGTCTACTTATAATTTAGCAGCATGTCTTACCAGGCTTTACTGTGAAAATAACCCTTTTCACTGCACAAAATTATTTAAGTGGGTAATGACCAGAATTTATATGTCAGTCTCTGATTTTCAAAGCTATTTTCTTTTCCTTTTGGTGAGTGTATAGGGTTGGCTGCATACTAATGCAAGCCAATCCATCCTCTACAACCCAATTAGCAACAAAAATCATGGGAGCAGCTTATTAAGAATATGACCGTAAAACATGACCATAAAGCCATATGTCCACATAAACCACATGTGAGTACTGACATGACAAACTACTGACACACAAAACAATGTGAACTAAACCAAAGGCTCATTTTGCTTATATTAATTTCCTTTCTTCCCCACTTGTGTAGTTTTATTTCATGTGGTGACCTGGGAACCAAGTAGAAGGGTTTTTTAACTGGTTATCTTAGTTTTATACTTGACATTGGTTTTAGTCCATTTATTTTTTGTCTATGTCTTACTAATATTGCTTACTTATCTATGCTACTTAAATGTAAATGAATATAGCTATGGCCAGCAAATTGTTTCAAAAGAAAAAAAAAGTCACATGTATTAAGTGTGAATTCTTAAGTTTCCTACTCATGAAGTTTCTTGACAGTTACTCATCTGGTCAATGTGAAAATAGAAGAGCAGTCCTAGTGAATCTAGAGTATACAAAACTCTCAAAAGTATATATGAAAAATCTTATTAAGTAAATGTAGAAGGATACATATGTAGAATGCATATCAATAATATAACTTATAGACAGATACAACATGACATGTTGACCTCCTCACTGTATTTGTTTCAAGGACAGTTTAAAAATCCGATGATCTGAGCTCATTTCATCCAGTGAAAACTGTGTTATAAAAACCTGTTTGTTTCAATTTCAGTTTGCAACATGCTTGAAGATAAAGTTCATATTTCTTTGATAAATTGAATAGAAAAGACAAAGAACAGGACAATGATCCTTTGAAATACAATCAGACTTGCTATACTGTGTGATATTGGATTTTGTATAATATAATTCCTGAGGTTTGCAGAGATTATAAAGCATAGGACTAGCAACCATTTCACTGTTAGTTATTTTACTTAAGATTAGCTTACTTTCTTCAAATTTGTCTTTGGTTTACACATTTTATTGCTTTCAAAGAAAATCAAGGATCAGCCAGAACTTTCATTGCCATAGTCTACTATTGTTATTTATCAGAGCCTTCATAGGATAGTACATTCTAAATAACCTTAGTAAACAAGATCCCCATTTTCTATGGGGAGAAGTCAAATTTTGAGCTAAGAATGCAAGAATAAGTCTTTAATGCAAGTTAAATCTTTAAGTTTTAACTGCTTTCTTAATGGCTTCTTCTTTTGACAGTTGGTTAGGTTCAAATTTTAAGGTTTTTATACAAATTCAAAATTCAGTTGTAATTATATATTAAAAATATTATAGTATTATCTTCAATTTGTTGTCTATTCATGTCTGTATATTAGGTTTTTATATTGGCAACCACTACAAGAACATATGCAGTATGTTTAGGCCTTAAATACATATATTTAATAAAGAATATTTTACTATATTCCATAAGAACTATGAATATGGCTACAAAACAGATTCTCAAAATGTTTATAAATAATAATAAAAAAAAATCTAAAAAAGACATAAGAAGAATTCTTGGATTTTTATAAAGAATTTTGAATTGTTTCTTTGTTGTTTCAAGTATTGAAGAGCACTATTAATGTAGGAAAATACAGTAACAGTATAAATAAAGCTATCATGTTTCATAATGGAAATCCTGATATATACATTAGTTACACAGAAAGTAAAATGTTAAATGGCATACCTTACAATATTTTATATTTTTTAAATACATGTCATATATTACCCTACAATATTGAGTATAAGCTTTATTCTCCCTTCTAGTTATTTAGACTCTTCACTAACAAGAAATTAAAAAACTTAAAAACTATACATTTTCAAAATAACAGGATATATATCTGTGTTGTATATTTTTAATATAAATTTCCAAGATAAATTTAGCATTGAACCAAAAAAAAAAGTATAATTGAAGAATGTAAAATGTATTATGTCAATGAGAAAGAGGACCATATTCTGACATTTTAAGTAAGGTTGGCAGTCGTGGTTTTAATTAGAAAATAATCTTTTACCAACTCATTCAGTTGCTAAGTAAAAATAATACATTTTACTACAAGAAATTTCACTTTAACTTAGGCAAATGAACATTGGATCTTCCTACATGATGGAAGCCATTTTATACTTTAAATTTCATTACTTGTCTAATACAACCAAATAAAACCTTACCTATTGCAGTTTTTTTGAATATTTTTAATCCACATTTCATCTAAGCTACTCCTTCCTTCCAGGGACTTCATATATCTTACTGAAATTAATACAGTGTGGAAAGAGTTTGTTTGTTTGTTTGTTTGTTTTTTTCCTGAAAGAGCAGATGAATGGTTAATAAAGTAAACATTTACATGGGGGAGGGATTCTAAATTCACTGTCTTAAGTCAGTGTTTCTTTGATCAACAGTTGGCCCCTTTGAAGGGCCATATCTATATACACCTGAGCAGATTTGTTGCAGGTGCCAAATTCAGAAAGGACTACTGAGTCATCTGATGACATTCACCTATGAAATGTCATCTTCAGTGACACCATTAATGTAAGAGTTGTCTTCAGTGACTCATTTCACAGACAGCCATGTCAGATGCCACAAGGGACTGTACTCTTCTAAAGCAAGGTTTATTTTTAACTTCATGACAGTAATATTGTCTAATCAGCTCAACTTAATATTCTTGAGTAATACTTCTGCACCAAACATTTTGTTCAGATCTTTGATGTATTGAATAGAATATTTAAAAGCTGTGCAAGTAAATTTTATTATTATTTTTTTTTTGAAATGTATTTGTGTTCTTCACTCCATCTCAGTTTGTGCAGTTCATGCCAACCTCCACATTTATCCTGGTAAGGTAGTGGGACTGTGTAATGTCCTTGAGCACAGACACTGTTCAGTACACAGCTAGCACAGTCTCTGATATAGTTTTGTCAGGGTCAGAGAATGACTCCTGCCCTGTTCTAGTTATATGTATAGATATACCTCATGCAAACATCTTTTCGTCACACTGTAGATTATAAATTCTGAAAATTATGAGCCAGTTTTGAGTTCTGACTTATTTGGAATGACACTGATTTTCACAAAGAGAGGTTTTTAGCTTATCTGTGTCAGTCTGATCTGTTTGTTCCCAAATTTGGCCTTGAAATTTGCAATAATCTCCTGGATATCTCTTTCCATATTTCACTATTAAAATAGACAATGCCATCACAATGTTTGGTATCAGCCAGCAGATGGTGTAGTATTCCCTTCCATTTCTGAGGCTCTATCAATGTCTAGAATCAGTTCACTTTGTATTTGATTAATCTGTCTGCAGTGTACCTCTGGGACCTTCCAACATTGCATAGCATATTGTCTCATTCCACCAGACCATGACTGAAAAGTGTGAGATAAATTCAGAGCTGTCTTTCAGGACTCTTGGAGGCCATGGGCAAAGGATTTCTGGTGGTTCACCTCTTCTCTTTAGACAGTCTTCTGCTCCAAAACTTCTTTTGGTCCATGCTCCTTCCCAGACATACTTACAATGAGACTGCTTTGGTTTTCTTCCTTTGGTATTCTTCTTGAAGTCTGTGAAGATTCATACACTGTGGTTCTGCTTAACTCCAACATTTTTTAGGAAGTTCTGATTACAGAACTGACCTAGATATACAGCTTTCATGGTAACTGTCTCAATAAATTTTATTATGTTTCTTTCTGGATTCTGGATAGTTCTCTTGAAATGTTCAGCCATTGCTATTTCCTGGGGAGGAGAATCATCATCATAACATGGGACATTGGAACAAATGAGACTATTGGACCAATGAGCAGATTCCCAAATGGATATGCCACTAAATAACTTTGAAAGTTGGGGTATGACTTTCAAGAGTTGTGAGTCAAAAAACCATCAGTTAATGCAATTGCTTTGTCAGTGTATGCCAGAGAACACAGCTTCTTGGCACTCTGAAAATCCCTTGGTCTTCTATCAGCCTTTGGTCTTAAGCATCAATAAGGGCTTAACTGAAGTTTCCACCCTTAAGAGATCTTGTTAAACAGTATAGAGATGAATACAGTTCTTGTGACTATGGGGCAGCCACCATATTGATCAGATATTTTTAACCTATTCTTTTTTTCACTTTGCTGGAAGGATGTTTTTTCTGTGTATAACCTATTCCAGGAGAGTAAAGTATTACAGACAGAGAGGCATACACAACTTAAAGTATTCAAGTTACTGGAGTAAACTTATCCACCCTTCTGAAAACAAAGTTTTTTTATACATTTTACCATATATAGTATCAGAACTAGTATTAAATAATACCTTTTTACATGATATGCTATTAAAATATCATATATATATATACATGCATATATATATTATATATATAATAGATATAATATTATATAATACATAATGAATAATTATGTATTATATTAATATAATATATATTATTTAAAATACCATATTATTATAGTGACCAAATTGTGCCTGGTACAAACTGACCAGTTTCTGGTTGAAACTTGGTTTGTTACTTAGTTACATTAGTGGTACCAATAGGTCTCAGTAAGTTTTAGAGATTTACAGTTAGACATCCTGAGTAATTGGGTCACCTTTAACCATATTTGTTTTTCAAATAAGCTTAATCAGTATGGAAATAAAGTCCAGTTAGGAGTCCTATGCTAGGGCTTCTAGGAAATGGAGGAATGTCCAGGAGTCTGTACATCTTGCTTACATTGGTTACTTGATTTTTAAAATGGGATAGTCTACGTCTGGCAAGAGATTGACTAGATGTCAGCGTTTTGATTTTTTAACTGATAATTGTGTGTTTATTTCCTTTCAGAATTTAGTTCAGCAAATGTGCTTACAGTAACGGCTTGCTTTACCATCTTCTGTATAATGCAGCTTGCTATGACAAATTATTCCCTCATCTGAATTCATACTATAAATCATTTAGATTTCATTGCATGTATTCAATATACTGTAGATCTCAGTTCCTGCATATTCCTTGGAACAGTGGCGGAAGAGGTATAACCAAAGGTAGTAAACTTAAATTCATTCAAAATTAGCTGAAGTTGACCACCAACCTTTTACAAAGAGTTCCCCTCATTGTGACATCTCAGGTAATTCTGGTAACTTAGCACAAACTTTTATTCAGCTCCAGTCAAGAATTTTTAACTAGGTCTTTCCAGTACCAATGTGGCATTAATAGAACCATAATGAGTCACCATAGAACCATGCCACCAATGTGGCATTAATAGAACCATAATGAGTCATCAGAGGATGACCTGATCTTCTATGGTAAACATCTTCCTCCTGGAATACACCTCTCAGAGAGGAGTACTTAGAACTTAGGACTCACTCTGCTCACAGAGCAAGCAGAGAGCAAGACTCATAAGGGGAGCTCTGGGCCTAGAGGCAGAGAACTGTTTTCACTATTCTCACTTTCCTCCTAGATAACCCTCATTTTTTACATTAACTTAATGAACTTTTCCCCTGAAGCACTAGGAGAAGATTACTTTGCTGGAGTTTATAAAAAAATATATCATCCTTCCTTGGCTGGTGCTGCATGTATCCTTTTCAGTCTTCTTTCAAAATCTTATTCCATAATCCGGAAATTTTTATAGCTTTCAGAAGATTCAAGATGGTAGCAATTAGAAAAGACAATTAGAATAATAAAAATTTTAAAAGTATTCATAGTTACAAACATGAGTGGGCCTTAATATTTATAAATGCAATTACCAGAAGCTGCAGCATTACAAACTGTAAAAATAATGTACAGTTTTTAATTTTCTATCTTACATTCTATCTTCATCACATTGGTAAATCATTTCATTTTGTCAGTCAATTTCAATTGTTTGCAATACTCCATCATTTCTATCATTCTGAGTAATACTTTTAATTTTAAATTGTGGCCTGTGATAATATAAAAACCAGCATTATTTCTACGAATCCCTAGGGCACTCCACCATTAACGTTTTTGCTTCTTGTACTGTAACCAGCTTTTAATTCATGAAAGGACTTCATTTTGGCTCCTGTGGCTACTAAGTTAACTTAATAATATCCTGAAAAGGACTCTATTGAAAGCTTTTTGAAATCCTAATTCAATATCTAGAACCAGATATCATTTGTCTATTATTTTAACTCTTAAAACTGTCCCTTAGATTGCTTTTAATAAGCTGAATCTCCAGAGTACAGTCTACAGATTTCTGCTCTGTGTCTAGCAAGCTTGTTTCATAAGAGCAAGAGATATATAAAACCTGTAATTTAGTGTCAGAAAACAGCTTCTCAGTTCTTAAAGTTATGAGACAACTAGTTGAGTCACTGGGCTCTTGTACATTTAGGATTCTGATATACTTCTTGGAACTATAGATTCTTTAAAAAAAAATCAACCCCAAGAGTAGGTTGTTCTCGTTAAGAGAATTTTGCAAATGTCATGTGAAATCAAGAAGATTAACTGCATGATAAGAAATGAGTGAATAGACAGTGAATTTACTGAGAGGACTGTGTCTTCCTTCCTGTTTTGTACAATTTTCCATGCTTAATAACGCTATCCAAAAATATGCAGTTACATCTTTGGAGATTTATGTGATGGAAAAACTCTTTCTGTGTTGGTGGGATAGGAATAAAACCTAAAAACATGCTGATTGTAATACGTGCATGATAGGTGTAGTTTTCTCTGACAGTGCTCAGAATTCCCCCATCACAATGTGTTTTTGCAATTTGTGAGTGAGAGTATAACTTCTCTGTTGCTGTAGAGAGCCATACATAACCCCTTTAGTGTGCTCAGAATAAAAGAATAATGGGAAAGGCTTAAATAAGAAATAAATTGATCACATCTATATACAGAACCACATTTCCTGCACACAAAATACACCTGTTCCCTTTAGGATTAACTTTGAAATTGCACAACTGCTGCAAAGAAATACACTAATGTAGACTCACCTTAGAGCATTTGAGGAAATACCCCTTCTTATTTTTCTGGTTTACAAAGTGAGCAGAGTACTGCTGCTATTTTATCTCTGTATTAGAGGTTTTCTGCCCAATTTCTGACCTAGAGATAATTGTCAAGAGAAGGTGATAAGAACAATCTCACAGAACACTCTTATCATGAGAAATCACTATTCTAATTTACCTTTCAGCCATTTGGTTTCTGCATTTTTATTATATTTTATTTATTTCATTATTTATGAAAATGCAAATATTAATGCATAATGATGTTTTAAAAGTTTTCACAATTTCTAGAGACATAAAATGACCAATTTTTCATGACGTCTGAAACTTATGACGAAATTCAATAAATGGATGTGCCAGCTTGTCCCTTTTACTTACCATGAGGAATTCATGGGAATATAATCTGGTTGTTTTGTAGTAGGCTAAATATAAATATATAGGGTAAATTGATAATAATAACAGGTGCAATCTCGCTAGTTCCCTATATAATAGTAATGCTTTCCGATCTGTACTAGAAATATCTGATACATTTTAAATAATAGCTGCCCTTTTCATATCTGCATCATGTTGGTGGTTCATAATGATTAATTGGTCTGCTCAACAATTTTTGCTGTTTTACTGCATCATGTTGATGAACTCCTGTACTGTAGCAGAAATCCTTGCTTGTCTGTCACTTTGACATTGCATGGGATACTGTAATGACCTATATCTCATAACCATTTTTGGTCATTCTGTTTTCCTTGTAGGTGACCCTCCTTGATATTGGCAAGATCTGCCTGGTCCATATCATCAACAAAGTGTACACTGATAAAATCTAGGCAGTACAATTAATAAGTTTGTTTGTTATTTAAATTATTGTGAGAAGTTAAATATCTGCAGAGTTAAATGTCTACCTTTTCTAAAAGGTTCTAAATTCAGTTTCACTAAATTAAAATATTTCTGCTAGAGTGCATATCTAGTTACTCTCTTGCCATTCTGTTTCCCTTAAGTCAGATAATGTGTTGTTTTCTACTTTATAGATTATCAGATTGCTTTAAATATGACTGTTTAGGAAAGGCCAATAGCATACCAATTGTCAAACTTCTATATTTTAAGTTCTCTCAAATAAGTTCTCTCTTCATTTATCAGGCAGATAAGTCAAGGAGCTATTTTTACTATTTACAATGTAAACTCTTCATCTGGCTTTTCATTTTCTCAGCAGACTTTCTTCTCACTATTAGCTGCTTTATAGCAACAGATTTTCTGCAGAACAAATTATCTCTAATTGTGATACTGGCATTAGTTTCCTTGCATCTTGTTGTGCATTGGTGTGTTATACATATTGATAAAACAAGTATAAACTCTATATTGTTTCTTTTTCACCTTGAGAACTTGTAATATGCATAGGTAGCATAGAAATTTCATTAAACAGAAGATTTTACTGATGCTAATACAGTGGTTTTCATAATCTGATAATATTTTATAATAATTTATCTTTTTTTTTTTTTGATGGCCTAATTGCTGAAATTCAGATTCTGGATTCTCACAACCTACAACCCTATTAAAAAAGTATAGAAGTTCATAATAATTAATTTGAGACTTATTAAAATCTGTAGTTGCAGCATTGTTGTCAGATGTGGAGAAGTTTTGCCAAGAATTTGATCTTTAATCAGCATTATTTGTGGGTGGATGTGAACAACAGAAGAATTTTGTGGGAGTAAGCAGAAAAATCACATTTTTCTCTGTACAGCTGTATAATAGCCACTTTTAAAAGCTAAATAGTAAATACAGAAGGAAAAGGTTTCACAACATAGAATGTAAGATAAAATATTTCTGGCTTCCATATTGTGGGAGTTATTATAGAGCACAAAATGCTAAGTAAAAATTGGTTGTATGCATGGACAGCTGACACTTCAAGAAATGAGATAGAAATCAGAGTCCTTTCCAGAGCCATGCCAGTAGCCATCCACTGATGGCTTTGGAACCAACTGAAAAGTAAGGAGTATATACAAATGCTTCATTATGTAATGCTTGAAATACCTGTGATACCTGTGTAGTGTAGAAATTTTGTTTCAAAATCAAGCATTTGTGTCGTGAAAAAAATAAAATTTTTAAAAAAGATATTTTTAAGACCAGAAATCATATTGTCCTTAAAGTTAATGTATCATCCTATGTATATAAAATGTATAACTAAGACAATGTTGGTAGCTAAAGGCAATATCAAAGGTAATATCTTTTATTGACCAGTTATTGTCACTGGAAAAAAAAAAAAAAAAAGATAATTGTAAAGAATAGATGAGATATTAGTAGAGAGAGGAAGAAAAAACGTAAGGGATTCTATTACATGTGGTTTGAGCAAAATAGTTGCAAATCTTGATTCAGTAGCGTAACAAGAGTGTGTATTTCCATGGAAATAGTTTGTGATTTTGAAACAGTTGTCCAAAGTGCATATAAGAAATGGATTAATATATATATATATATATACTATAATAATCTGATAAAGGCGTTTTTCATTATACTAATTGTGTATCTTCATTTTCATGCCTAAAGCTTTTCCCCAGATACAAGTAAACATTGTAGGTTTTGTTTTAAATTTTCTGAAAGTGGAACATTCAATAATTGAAATGCAATCAAATAATTATGTAAACTATAGAGAAGTTAAAAAGAGAAATATTTAAGGGCATCTTATTTTCCTATTGACAAAGGACAAGAAAAAAAAATGGATCTTCATGGTCCTACGTCTTCATCAAAGCTTTTTTGACCACCTGGCCATTTCTTATACGATACAGGCTTCTCTCTGTAGTGAATAATTGGGTTTCTGAATTAGGCTTTTTACCAGAAGTTTGTAGTTGCTATATCTTCTGTTCTCAGTCAGTGTGTGGGCACACTTACTTTACCAGTTCACAAGCATTGTCAGTGGCATGCTGTATGCTCAAGAAATACCCTTCCCCACGCCAAAAAAAAAAAAAAAAAAAAAAAGTATCGAGAATTTAAATATCTTATTATTATATGTTTTATAAAGATCTTCATATGTGCTTGCTTGGTATAGTTATTTTTGAACTTTCACATGAATTGACCATGGAATATTGATCTTAAAAGCATCTGATGAAGGTGTTTTCCATTCTTAAACAAATAGCCAACAAGCAAAACACACAGAGAAGCCATCATATGTGGTGTTTGGGGTTCTCCTGTGGGAATGTTTACTTATTTTTTTTTGTTTCTTCCTCTGTATGGTTCACTACAGTGACTTGATTTCATTCACATTTGTAGGTAAATAAGTATAATGCATTCATTCTTTTTAGTCTGCTGTTAGAGGTTAAAAATCAGTGTATGTGAGAGTATTTAATATGTACTGGCACTACATCTGCCAATAGCGAGATACAGCAAATATAAAACACTTATTTTCAAGTACCTCTTCCACTTAAATGTACAAGGAGCACCTGAGGTCCCTTCGTTTGTTCAGCCCAGAGCAGAGCAGGCTGAGGGGAGGCCTCATGGCGGCCTGCAGCTCCCTCATGAGGGTAGCGGAGGGGCAAGCGCTGAGCTCTGCTCCCTGGGGACAGCGACAGGACCCGAGAGAATGGCATGGAGCTGGGACAGGGGAGGGTCGGGCTAAGGGTTAGGAAAGGTTCGTTGAGAGGATGAACAGACTGGAACAGGTTCCCGGGGAAGCTGTAACGGCACCAAGCCTGTCAGAAATCAAGAAGTGTTTGGACAATGCTTAAACATACGGTTTGATTTTTGAGTGGTCCTGCATGGACCCAGGAGTTGGACTCAATTATGTTGTTCCCAATTATGACTCAATTATGTTGGGTTATTCTATGATTAATTTTCATTTATCATAGATGAATCATTTTCAATGTGAAAGACTGAAGTGGTCCAGTCAGTAGCTAAGATATGCAAGATATTCAGGTTTGCTCAGCATCAACCAGGGAGGAAAATGAATGACAGTGGCAAACAGAGAATGTTGCTACTTGCTTGACTTCCACAATTCAAGTGAAAATTCTATTCCCAAAAGATATTCAGGAACCAAGGGCTGGGGATTGGTTTGCTTAACCTGATTAACTTTTCTTTAAGATTTTTTGAATTTAAACATAGTCTGTGACAAAGCTTTTTGAGTGTGAAGGAGGAAGCACTTACCAAATTCCAAAATATAATCTCACTGGAAAAATAGGGTAGCAGCTAAGCAGTGTTTCAAGGAAGCAGTTGCCTGAAGTGATTGATTGGTCTCTCAGTGATTTTGAGGATCTTACTGTGTTCAGAGAAAGTGCCTGGCTGTTGAGCCAAGTTGAGCTATACTCAGAGCTCTAATAGACTGAAAGCAAACAACTTCTGATTCTTTCTGGCTTTCCTGAGTGTATGTAACATCAGGTTGATGGTATGTAGAAGAAAGAATGGGGAAGAATACTTGGATAGAGTGTGAAATCTGTTACAAATTCATTATCATGATATGGTTAGCACACTTTGTATTTTAGAAATGGAGGGAGGTTCCTATTAGGCATAGGTACATAGAAATTTTTTCTTCACCTGTTTTCACAGTAGAGACCCATGGAATTTCTTTAGAATTCTGTTCCTGAAATCAATAGTAAATAAATTTTGGTCAATATCCTAGGAAGTTGCAGATTCAGTATAAATACGGATACTTGCTGGATATTTTTTAGTTGCAGGATTCTTTCTTATTTGTTTGTATAAATGTCCAAGTGGAAACATAAAGATCAGATATTTCTGAAGTAAACAGAACATTATTCTTAAAATAGCTGCATTAATTTGTGTGGGTGACTTACAAAGTAAGGTCTATAAGCAAGAATATCAGAATCTGGTACTGACTTACCAGAAAGCCTTCAATTGCTAATTTCACATATTTGAACCTCTGGTTTCATCTAAACAGATGATTTGAGTGTCAGCTATTCAGAAAATATGTTGGAGCATATTAATTTTCATTCTGATCTTTAGGTCTAATATTTCTGTATTTCATTTATCTGATGATAAACCCTATTGGAGACTTAATGTTATTCTGCAGTGATACAAAGTCATTATTATTTAAACATACTTGTGCAGATGTCAGTAATTATCTATCAGGCTGATCATGTTGCATTAGTTTTGTATAATTGTATTTATTTGACTATTTTATGTTTTCAGGTAGAGATTGAGAAGCTGGACTATCATTATTATCTGCCTTTGTTTTTTGATGGGCTTTGTGAAATGACATTTCCATGTGAGTTTTTCGCACGTCAAGGAATCCATGACATGCTGGAACATGGTGGAAACAAGATTCTTCCTGTCATTCCTCAGCTCATTATCCCAATAAAAAGTAGGTGAAGATGTGTGGAAAATAAAAACAAACAAAACAAAAATAAGCAACTAAAACTGCACTTATACATAGTGGATTTTTGACAAGTTGCTAATTAAGCAATAAAACATGACAGGCCATACATACAATGCAAACCTGAGTAAATTGCAAGGTATAAGGCTTATGCGTTCAATCACCTGGTAGGTGCAGTGCTCCAGAAAATTAGACTGCCTGGTGAGTCTTTTTCTTATTGCAGTATGGCTCTTTATCTTCTGAAATTTGAAGTTACATTTTCTTACTTATTTTTTTTATATTTATTATACAAATCCATTACTGTATAAAACAGTTTATCTGAAATGACAGGAGAAATCACCAGATTAAATTTAGAGGATTATGTTTCTTTTTCTCTTTTGTTTATTCTACAATGGTATTATTATTATATTTATTCTCTAGATCTCTTTTCTAACATCATTATCATTACTTCCCATGTATATATATATATTTATATATATTTATATACATATATATAAACTGAGAGTTCTGTCCAACTCATGAATGCTGTAGGTAAAATTTTGGCATTCAATATTAATTATATTATTAATTAATTAAATATTAATTTTCAAGTTTTTATATATTCAAGCCTTTTTTGTTGAAAGATTATGTGAAAGATAATAATTTTTTTAAGTACAGGTGTAATTCTACTAGGACTAAAATTAGTTTTATTGAAATACCTATTCTTTCCTCTTTCTTTAACTTAGTTCCTTCAGTAGATATTCTGAACCATCATCCTTCTCTAGTTTGGTTTTATGAAGCTTAAGTCTAAGTGCTACACCTATATTAGTAAATTAAACAGTGTCATGGTACGCTCCTGGGAGTGGGAACATGATAGTGTTAATTTCTTAGAAATGGAGTTTCAATTCATGCTAATTTGCCCTCTCCTGAAAAATTCTTGGACATAGGCCAGGACCATTCCCAATAGGCAGTTTTGATACAGCCACCTTTTTCCTTTTTTAAGGGGGGAGATTATGGAAGTTTAATAGGTCAACTAATGTTAATCTGTGCCAGCTGGCTTCCATTTAATTTTTCAATTGTAAACCATATAATCCAGTCCTAAAAAATCCATATTTATTAAACTTGGCTTATATTTTGTGGTTAATCAGTAATGATATCGTTACTGTCCTTTGGCCTGTTTTCTGGGGATGATTCAGCATCCATGCTAATACAGAACAAAATGGAGTAATTGTGTTTGTGATACAGAATGAACAGTCGAACACAATTTTGGAAAAGGGGAAAGGGAATACAGTTTGGAGCCTTATGATACCAGTGTATTATTGGAAAGACCAGAATTACTGTTTGTTTCATTCACTTTATTATCCTTTTAAAAAGATCAATTAGAGATGTCATTATCTGTATCTTACTGTAGATTTTGAAAATGTCAAAAGGTGTATGTAATATTCAGTAATGGTTACCCTGTAAGTGACACTTGTGAAAGGTTATGAAAAGAACATTACAAATTTTTTTTCTCTTAAAAGGGGGAATATATAAAGAGAGGAATCATGGCATTTCTTTAAATCTGTATTTTCAACACCATCCAAATTTATTTATAACAGTATCACTCTTTTTGAAAGCTGAAATAGTTTCTTCAGAAAAAAATTGCAAGTTTATGACAGCAGCTCCACACTTCGGATTTAAAAGTCTTGCTGAGACTAGAATCTAGCTTCAAAATAATTACCTAGAAGCTTTAGCTGTTACACAGCTTTTAGCATTAGAAAAAGACTGCTAGGTAAGAATATTTGTATGGGTTTGATATACAGACTTTTAAATTGAATCAGAATTTAAGATGCTGAAACCTATTCAAGAATCTGCTAGCTAAATTTAGTTGTTGACTCTGTTTTATTTTATTGTACACCATTTATTTTTTATTAAAAAAAAACAAACTCAGTATTGACTTTAATAAGTGAAGAGTCTAAATATTATCAATGACAAAGGCTTCTTCCTAACTAAATGCATATTAATATTTTAAAAAGACACCACTACTTAAGGAATCTGAAAGCGTGTACCTCTAAGAGTGTTTTAAATTCACTATGCCCATGTAATACAGCAGTGTAGTCAGAGCTGTATATTTTTGTGACTCAGCTGCATCCACAATAAGCTCAGCTAGGCTTTACACATATTACTGTTACAGAAGTGTCCCTCTGGGTGAGTTATATCTGATTAACCAGTCTTCTTTTAGACCACTACAATATTTCTACTGTGAAAGAGCGAATCAATTGATTGTTAGGCATTGTAATATATATGATGGAGAGGAAAGGGATAAAAGAAAGACAGAAAAATAACTCTGCAAATGGAATGCTTTTAAAAGCATTTTTTCTCCTGCATGTGCGTCAAAGGGAAATATTAGTAAAGGGCTGCTCTCAAAAACATTCTAAATTAAATATTAGAATTTTTTTTATATATTTTAGTGATTTATGGAGAGATCTGCCCTCCTGCCCAAGACATTTGCTTTTGCTTAAACTTCAGACTTTTTGAAAACTGTATCTTAAAGATTAAAATAAAATTATTTAATGAATCTGGGGGTAACTGTAAGCTAATTGTTTCTACAGATTTTCTTCTAGTTATACAGAGGCAATGACTAACAAAAGAGAGATAATTGAAATTAACAGATAAAACTTCTAAAAAACACAAAATACAGTTAAAATAATTGGCATGAATCCTATTTAGTTGTCATTTTTATTTGTCACATGGAAAGACTTATTTTTTTAACTCAGAGGAAGAAAAAAATCTCAGAAATACTGTTTTCACAAAAAAAAAAAAGAAAAATATTCAAAATATATTTTGGTTTCTCAAAATAAATATTGAAAATATTTTGATTTTATTTTGCAGTGGCAAAGCATGATACAATAGCTTACAAATACAGTCATTGTATGACATAAAAATAGGAAAAACAAGTGACCTGTAATGTCAGGCCTGTAGGGAAACCAACTGAAAAATTAGAAAATGTAAATAGGTCAACATGTTAAGACTTTTAATTCTCTTTCACAGATAGCATTGGCAAATCTATTGTATGAGTTGTTTAAACAAGAACGGAATTCCCTAATTTGAGATATTCTGCAAATACCAGAGATGTAGAGGTATTCTAAAAGTTTTGATGCATAACACACAGTATCTTCTCCCTTGCCAAGAAGATCCGTACTGTGCTTTTCACGTTGTAGACAAGGAAGGAGAAGGAAGGAGGCTAATTTTGCCCCACATCAAAAACTGCATCTCTGGCAGAAGGCAGAATAGAACCCAGATACATATCTCTGGAGTGGCAAGCAAAACTGCCTGTAAGACTTATTTTGTTCCCTTATTTTTAGGGCACAGAAAGTGGCCCCCACTAAGTCTTTCAATAATGCATTGATTTATCTTAGAACAGACTTGTGGCCTAAACTTACCTATAGACAGCCAAGAATAGCCACGAAAAAGGGTGTGGGGGTGAGAGAAAAAAGAACACTATTTGCTTACCAATTAAATAATCCAGTTCTATATTCTGTACAGTCATAAGGAGAATGTAACATTACTTTTGACCCATTTTTTGGAGACAAATTTCTTTTAATATTACATTTGCCATGACAGATGCCAGATCAGAAAGGTCATAATTCCTTTCATTTGCTATCATTAGGTTTCTGGATCTCTGAGGTTCATGACTGCAGAATTCACCAGGTTTGGCATGAGACACACAGGCAAAAACACACACTGAGGGGGTCAGGAAGTTGCTGCCCCTTTGTCTTGTATTTCTGTGAGCAACATAAGGGACATCCAACACAGTGTGTGGAAGCACATGGTTTCCTTTCAAAGGCACCCATTTCTCTTCATCAGCAGCAAGCAATTACTTTTTCTTTGTTGGCACATAGTTATAAGAGCTTCCAACCCCTTCACTCAAAGCGACCAATTGTTCCACCTCCCAGTCCAGTTCCTTGCAATTGACTTTTGCTAATGTAATTGTTTTTCAGAGTGAAGTTACTTTTAAAACTGGATGATTTCAGTGTTCTAGTTTATAGCTGCACCATCAAAAATGAAGGAATAGTAGACACAAACACAGAAGTTGGAATAAATAAGTAGAGATGATTAGTGGGAACATCTTGATAAATCTTTTCCAATGAAGAAAATCATGAAATTAAACAATTAGGAATCTCAGATCACCAGGTTGTCAGAATCTTTTCTGTTCTGTGCTGTGAATCCTAAGTCTGAATTTAAGCCTAGAAGCCAATAAAGCTCGCATCTTTGCACATGAAATGTTACAGAACTATAGGGGTTGAAAGGGACCTCAAAAGATCATCAGGTCCAACCCCCTTGCAAAGCAGGATCCTCAGAGCTTGCTGCCAAGGTAGGCATCCAGATGGGCCTTGAATATCTCCAGAGAAGGAGACTCCACAACCTCCCTGGGCAGCCTGTTCCAGTGCTCCGTCACCCTTACCGTGAAGAAGTTCTTTCACATGTCGGTGTGGAACTTCCTGTGCTCTATCTTGCGGCCATTGCCCCTTGTCCTATTCCCACAAACCACTGAGAAGAGGTTGGCCACATCCTTCTGTCTCCCACCCCTCAGGTATTTATAGACATCGATGAGATCCCCTCTCAGTCTTCTCTTTTCCAGGCTGAACAGACCCAGGTCTCTCAGCCTTTCTTCATAAGGAAGATGCTCTAGGCCCTGTATCATCTCTGTGGCCCTCCGCTGGACTCTTTCCAGGAGATCCCTGTCTTTTTCGTACCGTGGAGCCCAGAACTGGACACAGTACTCCAGCTGAGGCCTGACCAGGGCAGAGTAGAGGGGGAAGATCACCTCCCTTGACCTGCTGGCCATACTCCTTTTAATGCATGCCAGGATCCCATTGGCCCACTTGGCCACGAGGGCACACTGCTGGCTCATGGTCAACCTGTCGTCCACCAGGACCCCCACGTCCTTCTCCTCAGAGCTCCTCTCCAGCAGGTCATTCCCCAGCCTGTACTGATACTTTGGTTGTTCCTTCCCAGGTGCAGGACTCTACACTTGCTCTTACTAAACCACATTTGGTTTCTTCCTGCCCATCTCTCCAGCCAGTCCAGGTCTCACTGAATGGCAGCACAGCCTTCTGGTGTGTCAGCCACTCCTCCCAGCTTTGTGTCATCAGCATACTTGCTGAGGGCAGACACCATTCCCTCATCAAGGTTGTGGATGAAGATGTTGAACAAGACCGGACCCAGTACCGACCCCTGGAGAACACCAGTAGTCACAGGCCTCCAGCCAGACTCTGCTGCACTGATCACCACCCTCTGAGCTCGGCCAGTCAGCCAGTTCTCAACCCACCTCGCTGTCCACTCCTCTATCCTACACTTTCTCAGCTTTGCTAGCACGATGTCATGGGAGACAGTATCAAAAGCCTTGCTAAAGTCAAGGTAGATGACATCCACCACTCTCCCCCCATCTACCCAGCTGGTGATGCCATCATAGAAGGCAACGAGGTTGGTCAAGCACAACTTCCCCTTGGTGAATCCATGCTGACTACTCCTCATGACATTCTTCTCTTCCAATTGCTTGGAGATGGCACCCAGAACAAGCTGCTCCAACACCTTTCCAGGGACAGAGATGAGACTGACTGACCTGTAGTTTCTCAGATCCTCCTTTCTGCACTTCTTGAAGACCAGAGTGACATTGGCTATCCTCAAGTCTTCAGGCACCTCACTCATTCTCCAGGACCTTTCAAATATAATAGAGAGCGGCTCGGTGACCACGTCTGCCAGCTCCCTTAGCACACATGGATGCATCCCATCGGGACCCATGGATTTGTGTGCATTGAGCCCACTCAGACACTTCCAAACCACTCTCACAGCTACCAGGGGGGAGCCCTCAATTTCCCAGACCCTTTGTTCTCTTGCCAGGGGTGAGGAGTCCCAGGGGAGTGTCCTTGAAGCAAAGATTGAAGCAAAGAAAGCATTCAGTATCTCCGCCTTCTCAGTGTCTTCTGTGACCAGGACCTCCCCCCCCTCATTCAGCAAGGGACCCACATTATCCCTAGTCTTCCTTTTGCTGTTTACATACTTGAAAAAACCCTTCTTATTATCCTTTATCTCTTTAGCAAACCTCATCTCTAGGTGGGCTTTAGCCTTCCTCATCGCGTCCCTGCAGGCCCTGACAACACATCTATATTCCTCCCAAGAGGACAGGCCCTTTTTCCAGATTTCATAGACCTTCCTCTTCCTTTTGATCTTATCAGTGAGCTCCTTGCTCATCCACGCAGGTTTCCTGCCCTCCTTCCCCAATTTCCTACTCTTCAAGATGCACCCATCCTGAGCATGGAAGAAGTGCTGCTTAAATGTAGCCCAACTCTCACAAGCACCCTTGCCCTCAAGCAACCTAGCCCATGAGATACTCCCAAGCAGGTCTCGTAAAAGGTCAAAGTTGGCTCTTCAAAAGTCCAGGGTAGCAATCCTGCGTTTAGCCTTACTTCCTCTGCCTAGTTCCATCTGGAACTCCACCATATCATGGTTGCTGCATCCCAAGCTGCCCCCAACCTTCACATCCCGAACAAGACCATCCCTGTTGGTAAGAACAAGGTCCAGGAGCACCCCCCACCTCATCGGCTCCTCCACCACCTGCATCAGAAAATTGTCCTCAACGCATTGTAGGAACCATTTGGACTGTGCATGCCTGGCCAAGTTGCTTACCCAGCAGATGTGTGAGTAATTTAAGTCCCCCATGAGGACTAGCACTCGTGATCGTGAGGCTACTAGCAGCTGCTAGTAGAAGGCCTCATTGATCTCCTCCTCCTGACCTGGTGACTTGTAGTAGACCCCCACCACCGTGTCTCCCATACCAGCCCACCCCTTAATTCTCACCCACAAGCTCTCCACTTGTCCTTCACCCTCCTCCAGGTGGAGCTGGGTACACTCTAATTGCTCCCTCATGGAAAGGGCAACCCCACCCCCTCGCTTCCCCAGTCTGTCTTTCCTAAAGAGGACATAGCCCTTCATGACGGCGTTCCAGTCATGTGAGCTGTCCCACCATGTCTCAGTGATCACAACGAGATCGTGGCTCTGCGACTGAACACAGATCTCAAGCTCATCCTGTTTCCCATGCTCCCCGCATTGGTGTATAGGCACTTTAGGGAAGCAGCAGGTACAGTTACCCCTGGGGGGATGCAAGAAGAAGATACCAGACGGGGCATTGGGAATGCTACCTTCTCTGAGGAGCCCTATAGGAGGCTCAGAGCCCTATGGGAGCGCTCAGAGGTTTTTCCCTGTCTTCAACAGTGACAGTATTGATGACTTCCTCCAGCCCTTCTCTGTCACTTTTAGCTCCCCTCCCTTCCCCCATCAAACCTAGTTTAAAGTCCTGGTAATCAGTCCAGAGAGCTTGCTCCCCAACACAGTTGTGCCCCACTTGCTCAGTTGGTGTCTGTCTGCAGCCCACATACCCGGCCTCTCAAAGGACGGCCCGAGATCAAAATACCCAAATCCCTGATCCAGACACCACCCCCTCAGCCAGTCATTTACCTGTCCCATTTTACTCCTTCTATCTGCATCCCAGTCACCCAGTGGGAGGACAGAGGAGAACACTAACTGCACCCCTGATCCCTTCAACAACCTCCCCAGGTATGCAAAGTCCAGAATTACTGTTTCTATGAAGTATTGTTCCTACACCGTGCAGACCAGCATTTCTGATTTAGTCCAAAAAGAGCAATCTCTGTACTAAAGAACATTGAAATTTTTCTTTCTGCGTTTTTTTCCATGTTTCTCTCCTGTAGTCTCTGTCATTCACAAGTGACTGTAATTAAGTTTATGTTAGATTCTGAAAGTCAAAACTGGTCACCTCAGGTGTTTTCAAATCACACAAACTGGATTCCTTGTTGCTCATCTTTACTACTGTCTTTGAGGAGAAACTCTGTTTCTCATTCAGTAGAAATAAATCTCATCAATGTTTGGAAAGTGAACTTTGCAATTAGCTTCTTTCACTTTTTAAGTTGGAGTTAGAGCTATTCTCTCCTGGAACATCATATTTATGACTGAATAGACTGAATTTCACCTGCCATTTTATCACCCAGACATTCGGTACTATAAGTCCTTCTGCAGCCCTTTGACATCTGGAATAACTTCATTATCATCAGCAAACTTTGTCACTCATTAGTGACTATCCCTTCCAAACCACCTGTGGCTTAGCTGCAAGGTGCAAACTTCAGCACAGATTTCTTCAGTGTTCTACTAGTGATCTTCATCCTCTGTGGCCATTTATTGTTACCCTCATTTCCTATCTCTAGGATATTTATATGATTTATGTGAAAAATATGGCAAAACTGAATGATTCAAGAGTCATCAATGACAGACCTTATCAAATACTTTTTGAACATCTCAGAAACTGTATTGTTTGGCTTTTCTTGTCCACATTCTAATTCAGGGATCTACAATACAGTTAGAACACTTTCTATTAATTTCTGCAGTACAGATGCCAATATTACTGGTCTTCTGTTCTACAGATCTTTCCTGAAATCCTTTTTAAAAATTGTATCACATTTCACTGATAACAAAGCTGGTTTCACTGAGAGGGTACTCAGTGCAGTTTAATACCCTGAGACAGCACAGGGGGTGGAATACATCAATGGATAGAGGGGAGGAACACTGTAAACTGGCATTACCACTGAGAAGCTTTATGGGACTCTACTCTTACTGTGTTCTTTAAAATTTTTAATTTAACAGAGCCTGCAAATGTTAATAGAATTAAAGTTTTGCAGTTGCCAATCAGTTACAAGCACAACTAAAGCTATAAAAAAACACTGACTTTCTCTTGTGTTCTACTAGATCATATATCTTAAAAATATCAATGATACAGTTCTGGATCTTGGCCCTTTGTGTGCTTAGGCTTTAGTTTTACAGACAAAATCTTTGATGCCAGAATTAGCCAGATGCCAGATGCAAGAATGCCAGATTCTGATGCCAGAATAAGGTTTTCATGCCTTGCCCTGTATTCCTCCTTCCTTTCTGCAACACACCAATCCTTCCATTTTACTGGAAGAAATGTCTGTATGGAAATATTGTAAATTGGATCACTATCTTACCTGACTTCAAAAAAGAGCATAAGATTGTTATTCTGGTTTTCACTGACTTGATTGAAACACTTTGTAACAGCCTTAGTTACTATTCTGTAAAATCAGCATAATAAATAATTTCAGGGTATTATGCATTTTGAATGTTTTGGACAAAATTCTCTTAAAGAGAAGCTTTAATCAATTGCATTTTGTGAACAACTAATATTAATCATTCTGTAAACCTGATTCTGCGAAAATAAGAAACCTTGACCAATAAGATTAAGTAGGCCACAACAATAGAAGCACCTTTTCTCAGTGCTTGTACCTCTGCAGGAGTCCTGCTCTATGTATCTTGTTCTGCTTCAAGTAAAGAACTTTCTAAAACAGGTGCCTCATTTGCCAACTGACTGAATATATGAATGCAAACTAAATTGGTTTTAATCTTTGGTTTTGAGACCTAAGTAGAGAATGGAAACTGTCAGTGCATTTCTAAAAAGAGATTCACGGCTGTTTTTGGAAAAGGGGTTGAAGATAATTAAAGGTCTGTTCCAATTAAACAGAATTAAATTAACAATATAATTTAAAATAGAACTACCACAATTTAATTTTTAGTTTTTAGGGAAGTAACGGAAGTTTGGAGGATCTGATTTGATTAAGTACAGTCTAGGCTTTCTATGTTCTGTCCGAAGAAGAATGTTCTAACCTGACCTCTTCAGTGAAAATACATTGTCTTATGGAAAAGATCCAATGTATATTGGGAGAAATGCTGTCGTGTTCCCTGGCTTATAAAATGTATTAATACTGAAGATGACAACTCTGGCTTCTATTGGAGGCAACATTAAGACCAAGATTGGATTCTCCAAGCTGCCAAAGAAAAGTAAAACATAAAATAAGAAATATCTACTTATACAGCTTCTAGGTCTTTTTCTTTAAGATGTTAGAAGTATTACTCAAGAAAAAGACTTAAATTTTTAAAAGGTCAATTCTATTGCTGCATATATGAACTGCTTGTATCTAAATGCATAAGCAAGCAAGTAGCATATAACTGTCTTAACTCTTAAACTAACAAAAGAAAAATTTTAATTTGCATAGATTGCCAATAAAATTTAATGAAAAAAAATCACTGAAGCTATCAATGAATTAGTATTATGTATGCTCATTGCTAGCAAGCTTTAGTTAACAGCACCGTGAAATACCTCCGTCCCCACAATGTGCAGTTTCAAATATACTTCCAAATTTTATAGTTACCTATTACTGTGGCTTTGAATGGAGAAACACAGAGTTGACTCAGATACTGAGCTTTTACACCATTTTACACCAGCTTTTTTACATTTTTTAATTTAACTTATTAACATTTATAGATTGTCTTTTATTTAAGAAAAAGATATGGAGAACTTCAGTGAATATTTGAAAAAAAAATGTAGCAGGACAAATGTATAAAGTACATAGTGCATTATATTCTTGCATTAACCAATTACTCAAGCTGGAGGTTCTGCTGGAAAAGTGTATAGCTTCATCACAAGTAAAATTGTCAAGCTGACATACCATTAAAAAGAAAACATTGTAATTACCAAGCAGAAGAATCAGTATATTGTTTTGTTTGTTGTTTCAAAGTTGCTGCTTTCAGGAGTTCTACAATTTACAAAATATGGGCTGTGTGACCAAAAAGGAAATATATACCACTGACAGAGGGAAATCGTCTAAAACCCCTTTAAGGAATGGAAAAGTATCTTTAACTGAGAAACAGGTCATTTGCTTTGCTGTACTTGTCAAGATCCATGTCTTGCAGCAGACTTCTAGGTCAAGAGGTGATAGCCTAGTGTGGTTCCAGATTGGAATGACTTGGATGTTATACGTGTTTTCTTCTTTAGGGATAGGTGGCTGTCCCAGACTAAGAATTTTAAAATGCCCTGCTGTATGGGATATGCTGTAGGGATACTAGCACTTTCATACCTTTTTGTTAATCTCCACATATCATTGATATTATTCAAAATGTTGAAATGTACTTATTTCTTATACAGGATTAGAATGTTCATCCTTTTATTCATGTGGGAGAATGGTCTGCAGTGATGGTAGTACACAGAAAATAATTACCAGATTTTTAAAAATAAGCATATGTAAGCAAGATATAAATAAGCAAGAAATTGATGTATCCTTGGGGCAGGGACTGTCTCTAATTAAATGTTTATACAGTGTCTAATATAATGAAGCCAGGAGCTGGTTGACTGTTATGTGTGCCATGGTCCAAATATTTAATAATAACAATTCTGCAGTCAATTTGATCTTACTTTTGATCATTATAAGTGTTTTCCTAACACATACTGCAGATTGATGCAATTTGAAGGGCTTCAGGCTAAATTCTGCAGTCTGTGTGATTCTACCATATCCACCACTTTGGCACTCAAAATCTTGCTCCAAATTCTGCTTTTTCATTGTTTGTGTCACAAGAGGAATGGGATAACACTGTACTGAGGGAGGTGGGACAAGTATCCAACTGATTTTCTAGAATGCAGATGAAAGAAGTGCCAGTATTGCTATTTAAAGTACTAGTAAGCACCCCTATAGCACAACTCTAATTTAGGGAATAGGTTATGTAAAAATATTCTTTTGGATTCAGTATTTGTTTGGTTTGCTGTCATTGGGACTCCTTTTCAGCTGTGAGACTCTTTCATATTCCTGACTTTATTAAGGAATTGATTTTTACCAGAATAATCTTGGCTTCCTCTCAAAGCACAACTGTCTTCACACAAGACAGGACTCTGAAAACAGGACATTGTGAGAACCTTTGGGAGCCACCATCTGCAGATAAAGGTTTTAAAGGTAACATTTTTCCTGGGAGTGGTAGGACAACCGTTTCCACTCAGATGGCACCTCCTGCCTGCCTAAAAATAAGAGCCCTCATCTTCTAGGTCAGCTTCTACAGACAGGAAGGGTGATTCATGGAATTAGGTACAGTTGATTTGTTGGTTAAGACAAGAATTTCTGATTTCTGTATTTGTTACATTTTATGTCTCTTGAGTTTTACAATAATTATTGTACTGAAAAAAGTAAGCATTGATAATAATTTTCCTATTAGTTCAGTTAGTTACTATTTCTGGGTATAACAGTTAAGTCATGAATAAACATATATGCTGTAACCCTGGAGTTTCCTTTTCCAGTCACTCCTTTAAGAAAATGAAAAATGCCTGTTCTTCTGTGAGGGAATATTTATTTGTCTGGGAGTTGGATCTAATCTTTAGAATGTATCTGGGAGTCCCTCTTTGTTAAAACAACCTTAAAACACATGCCCATCAAAGCAAAATCTGGAATAGCCTACCTCTTTGCTGGGACTCAGTGTAAATATGCTATATTGATGGACTTTCTGTCCACACACTGATATGCTCAGAAACAACATGAAATTATATGTAGCCTGATGACTACAGTAGGGAACTGGCAAATAAGAAATTATGGAACTTGGTGTATATTTTCATTTAACAGCACTTCTTTAACTTGGAATGACCCTATGATGCCCTATAGTACTGTTAGACCTTGGACTCCCTAACTCAGTCTAACAGTGATTTTTGTATGTTCTTCATAAGCACATGAAGAGGCATGAAGAGGTTACTCACTAGCTGATTTTCAAAGGTTATTTCTACACATCCACACAGCCAGTCTGCTTTGCCCTTGCTTCAGAGCTCTAGCTCTGATTTTTTAACACTTAGCGGGCATAAGATAAGTAGCAAAAGGGGGTGAGACATCTCTTAAAGAGATGGGAAAACTGACATTACGCTTGCGTGAGAATACTACCCAATTCCGTATGGAACAGCATTCCTGTGAACTGCCAATATTTAGTGCCAAAAGTACTGAATCCCATTACTTGAATGTGAACAGGCAGTTCTTGAAAAAGTTGTAAGTAAATCCTCTTACAATTTCAGTGTATTCTTTACTATATTTGTTTCCCAGTTGCTTATACTTTTGTTACATTGACTCACGTATTTATGTACATCAGTGGTTATAAATATGTCGTATTGAATGAGATTATCTTTCACAATTTCTTCTTCCCACTACAATTATATGAATGTCTATATAAGTGGGCAGAACACTGAAAAATTAGATCAACTTATAATAGCACATCAAATTTGACAACTATTCCCAGCTGCATAATTTCAGAAGAGGTTTTATAACTAGAGGGATTTGGGAAAATAAAAATAAAAAGTGTATATGTATATTTCTCAAGAAGAACTCATTTTTAATTACGAAAGAGAGGGTGAAGTACTTGCTTTTAGTAAACTCAAAAGTGAAGAGAAACAAAAAGTATTTATGAAATGTCTTAGTGTCTTAAAATTAAGAGTGACACTGAAAGCTAAGAGAAAAATCTAAGTAGGCAGGACAAAATCTTTTTTTTTTTTGGGGGGAGGGGGGGAGTGTTTGTCTTTAAAAAAGCTTACAAGGGTTTTTTTTTGTGTTTTCTTCCTGTAAACATTTGCTTCATTGTACTGGTTCTCAGAATAGCAGGAATTGTTAGTTGAATGAATAAAATGATCATGAAATAAATGGGTACAAACATACAAACAGGCTAATTGTTGTAGTAGAATGTATCTGTTGTCAACCTTTGCAGGTTGTCTTGCAGTTGTACAGTTTCATTGGCCCCAAATGGTACTTATTGAACATTTATTTTTTATTTGTTTGGACCACGCCAGTATTACACAGGCAGCATAAGGGAATAATGGGCTGCATTCTTTGGGTTACTGAAGAGTCAGCACAAATTGTGGGAACAAATAACAATCAGACAAGGCAGTGTTTTATAACATCAGGACTGCAATCCGTCTTTGGGATCTTTCAAAGCTGGGCTAATAAAGGCCCACTTACAAACCCCAGCAGAGTACAGTTTAATTAAATTTGTCCATTAAAGTACTCCTCCCCCTCCCTCTAAATTTTAAAAATTAATTCTGCTTTCTGCCTGTTCTTCCTACATCACAGATGCACTGAGCCTTCGTAACCGACAGGTCCTCTGCATCACACTGAAAGTCCTCCAGCACCTGGTGGTGTCAGCTGACATGGTGGGAGAGGCCTTGGTGCCCTATTATCGGCAAATCCTCCCAGTCCTAAACATCTTTAAGAATATGAATGGTGAGTTATCCTTACAGACACTGTGTCTTTCAACCCTTAAGGTAAAAAGGGGCTTGAGGCAGGGTTAATTAACAATGTACTTAAGATTTATTACTGTGTATAAACTCAAATCCATTTGGAGCTCTAAATAATGTACCCACCCCTTTACTATTCCCTAAGGATGCACTGAAATTAACAATTTCATTTATTACTCCTTGCACATACAGTTTATTTAACACAGTACTGAAGCACTGAAGCACTTCTGTAATCTTCAATAATTAAATTGTAAAGTTTTGTACAAGTCTTTTGAATACATTAATAAATTACAATGATTTTTTGCTCCCTCCAACATTTTAGTTCAGTTCAGTCATTTTGTTCAGTTGTATTCACAAGAAATTCACCACCCCCAGCAGGCTTAGGAAGGAATAGAAGTAAAAGTAACAATCAAACTAATTAATTCGAGGGTCAAGAAAACTCCTTTTTGTAGAAAACTTTCAGGTCACATGATTTCTAGCAAAGTAGTGAAGTTTGAAGTTATTGATCACTTAGCAGGCTTTACTATAGAGAAATTTGGAACTATGTTGTATCTACAGTTGAGTATATTATCTTCTTTGTAGTGCAAAACTCTCTTGCCAGTCTCATCTTTACTATGGTACGGCTCTCATAATTATGGTATGAGAGCACTGTGAGTACCATATACTGCAAATACATTTACACTATAGTCACCAGGTAAAATCAACATGCTGTATCTTGCTTTCTCCAAGCTACTCTTTAAAATATTTTTTTTTCTGTAGTAAATCTATCTGTATTATCTGATCAATTATCTACCAACTTATTGACTTTAAAATGTATGTTGTTCACATGCAGCCCGACAGGTCAAAACAGCGTAATTCCTCACAGTCTTGCAAAAGCAGTTCTGACAGTTTTTTCATGAAATTCATGGCATTTTAATAGTTATCTACAGGACTGCTTACTGTTTGTGTTGCTACTGAATGTACTATCTTGCGCTCACTCTTTTAATACCTTGGACTGAAAAATGCCTGTCCAAAGACTGACTTGGAGAATCAAATAAGATTTAGGTTTTAGTTCCCTTTAAATACATAAATGTCTGTGACTGTTGTAGCTAGTGAGAATCTTGCAGTAATGTGTGGAATTCCATAAATGCAACGTGGTTCAGATGACAACTGTGGCTTTCAAGAACTCGTGGGATGAAAGGTTATGAATAAAATCTGAGGTTGAGCTTAAGCAGTTTCAGTGGGACTCCTTGTGAATTAGAAGATTCGTTCTTTACAGATCCAATTTCAATATCCTGCACAAAACAAGATCATAAAAAGGACTGTCATTGATTAATGAATACACAATACATACTTTTTCCAAATTTCAGCCTGAGGTAGCCCGTAAGTTCTCTCAGCTAGACTTTTTTTCCAGTGATTTTAGATTAATAATAGGGGAAGTTCATGTATGCTAGGTACATAGCTTAACAAAAGTATTTAGATATGTTCTAAACATATCCTGAGTTTTGATTGTATTGTGATCAAAATAAAACATTTTCAGCACTTTTGCTTGACAACCATGGAGTAAAGAGCCATTTGCTGTTATCTAAAGCATCTATCCTTATGGTCTTCTTATACTGGTCTTTAGCAGGCTTGTAGAAAATATGCAAGTCCCAGTAAGTTTAAACATGTTCTGAATGGTACCTCAGAAATTTTATTCACAGTAAATGCCTCTGATGTGTCTTAATCACAATTCACTCCACAATATTAGACAGACTTATAAATAGAAAGTAAAAGTGGGAAAAGAAAGGAAGAAAAACACCTGCAAGTAAAGAGCTTGTATTGATAAGAACCTAAATTTTGGAGATCAGAAACAAGCATTTAATAAAACAAATACAAAATGTAGCTTTAACTTCAACTTGACAGATGTTTCTCTCTTGTGTTGTTCTTCAGCCAACAAAACTGGTGAATCAGTTCAGAGTTCCAAGTGTTACCTGAGCTCAGAATATAACGATAGTTTGAGAAGCTGACAGTCCTGTCCCAGTTTACTCTAAGCAATTCTTTCCAACTTCCCATCTGTTTCCCAACACTGAGGCTACAGTTTCACAGTCAGCAGCAGTATTGCTTAGTTGCCATTGCCTTCTAAGGGCATTCTGTGATAAAAAAAGGAAGTAGCCTTGATGACTCTCCTTCTAGGCAGCCAGTTGGTGTAGCTGACTGTGATTCCCACTGCAGATTTTTACTGGATTAGCCAGGGATGCTATGAACTATGTAAATCCTCTTTCCTGGTTCTGAAGCCTTTGGTGCTTAAAGATTATATCTCTTTGCTCCTATTCAGCCTTCTGTCCAACTGCTTCTTAAATGTTCCTTTATGCAGAGTTATTAATGAACTCTTGTAAATTATGTACAAAAAGTTGATTATTCACATAAACACAGAATTTTTCATATATTACTTTACTTTTTTCTTGTACTTTTGACATTTCAACTTTTTTCTTTTCCCATCTGCTGCCTCCAAATCATCCTGCCATTCTAGGATACACATAGTCCTTTTTGCAAATTAGCAAGTTCTGAAATCGATGTCTTTTCATATTTTATTATGTCCCCCAGATGTACTTGTCTCTAAAAATGAGTGTCTTCATAATGATTATGTTGTCTTGATAACTATATAATTCCGGCAAAAACAGTAGAGGACTATTGACTTTTTGGAACAGGAGATAATCTAGGTATCTCATTAAATTTTTTAGCATTCATACTAGAACTATTTATTACAATATTTTTAGTCAGCACTGCACAGTATCTATTAGATTTCCTCTGTATAATGCCTTTTAGTGAAGTGCATTTCTCTTGTAATTTCATATATCAAAGATTTTTTTTTCTTAATTTTCTGCAATTTTTAAGATAACATGCAGTGTAAATGGAATTGCTGTTGATCAACAAATTGAAGTATGGCAAATACATTTTATTATTTGAGTTTTTGGGGGTACAGATAAGAGATTGCCAGGCCTATATTCTGAATGATATAAGTGAAAGTGTGTTCATTGGATATGTACAAATTCTGCCATTTTCTATCCATTCTCATTTCTTGTGTACAGGTGACTTTACTATTAAGAATTTTTGTAAATTGAAAAAAAAAAAAAAAAAGTATTAAGTTTAAATGAATTGAAAGTTTTAATTACTGAAAACACCTAAAACATGTTTACCCTTCTGAGTCATAAGATACAGGTAAAAATAAATCAGTATGACGTAAATTACAAATGCCAGAGGAAAGATCCAAGTCTCTTAAGGTATATCTTAAGAGACTTACGGTCAAAAAGACCTTATCTTTTTGAAATCCAGGAGAGAAATCACAATGATATTTAGAAGACCAAGGGGATTTTTGGTGCACAAAACATGTTTTGTATATCTGAATTTGTGCCCTTGCTGGAGCTTAAACCCCTGACTCACCTGAGACATTTCTCTCACTTAGGTTCCCAAATGCTCTGTGGCAGATCAATTAAAACCTACAAGAGAAAGGTTCTGCCTGCCAGTGGTGGTGGTGCAACTGCTGGTGTCAATTTGTGGAGAAAGTGAGAGCACCATCACCAACTGGCCATAGCATACTCTGAAAAAGCAGTGAAACTTTCTGTTAAAACTTTGTTCTGTGAAAAAGACCGGGAGAGCAAGCAGAAGGGGACATTGTCTTCATCCCAGTGATTAAGGAATAATCCTGAGACACAGCAGTTATTTGTCTAATCTCTGCAGACTGAGAAGAGACTAGTACCTTCTGAGCAAGCTCTCCAACATATGGACTATTGTGAATATATAATACCATTTATGAACCCTGTAATGCCACTTAAGCTTTCATTTAAATTTATAAGTTAAATGCACTGTTATGAAACTCATTTTAATCTTGCAAAGAGGGAAAGAAAATATTTATAGAATCAAATGGAAATATGCCTTTTTTACATCAAAAATATTTTATTTGGGGGTATCTTATTTTCTAAGCCACTTTTCATAAGTCTGTGAGGTGTCTGAGGTAAATACAATTTAAGAACAAATAGAATAAGTTTGTTCTTTTGTGACAGCAGGCAGAAAAAATAAAAATAAAAGGAACAAAAAGTAGCCTTCAGTGCCTGAAGTATGCTATTAGGTTATGTTCAGAATATTGTCTGAAACAGAAACCTATTGATTAAAAAGATTAGACAGTTATAAACAGCAAATTTCTCATTTAATTTACCTTACTGGTGAATCAAAATTTCATTGATTTAGTTTAACAACTATTTTATGCTGTCAAATCTAAACAGTTTTAACAGCTGTACTACATCAGTTCATGTACACAGACATATTTTCATGTCATCAGTTTATATTATTCACTAGTGATCAAGAGCAGCTTTTAAGAAAACTGTGTCTAGAGTAATGTAGAATGATGTAAACAAAATATTATTATTTAAATGCCTCAGATAGAAAAGTGTGGGGTGGCACTGCACTGAAGGTATCTCTCCAGAATGATAACTTCTTCTATGACTTCTTTCAGTCACCATAAGGTAAACAGCAGTAACAGGGCAGACTGAAGCCCATGTTTCTTTTGTCTGCAGTAAAAAAATCTTCTGACACTAGCAGTAATTTAAAGCTAATATAAACTTCTGTGAGTCTACCTATCTAGTCAATACTTTAAAATAAAATTTTAGAGATATGGCTGAGAATACCCAATGTATCTGAATTGCAGCATTCAATGAAGTGTTAAGCCACAAAACAGAATTATGCTGCATGCTTTACAGCACCTGAACTTCACTTAGGAAAAAGCCTTCTCTTGTCTGAGAGGCACTTCATGTAATTTGGAGAACTCTTTTTTCAAAATACAGTAGTACTTCACAGACTCTAAAGGAAGAAGCAGAAGTATTTAATTGCAAAAGGAAGAGACTGTTCCTACAGGTAACAGTGTCCCCTATATTGGAGCTGGAGTGTTTCAGAAGTGCTTGTGTATTCCAGAAGCAGTGATGCTCCTCAGAGTGGTTCTTGGTTGTTACTGAGAAGCAGCAATTATAGTTTAATGTGATTGAATATGCTCTAAAGAAAATCTCTTGCCCAGAACATTTCAACTATCTGCTCCCTCCTCTGGGAACTCCAGAAGTGCTTTCACAAAGAATGTCAATCTTGTTCTAAAATACATTATAGTTTACCAACTCTGTGTTCAAAAATCACATTTCAGATTTGAAATGATTTAAAAAAAAAAAAAAAAAAAAAAAAGTGGTTTAAACATCAGCTTTTCCAAAGCAATATTTGAGGTTCTTTTCATTTGTTTTCTGAACTTTGAGCTTTCAAATTATTCTCAGGCAACTCAGGATTTCTGAAATTTAAAAGCAAAGATTCTGAAATGGCTTCAGCGGTATACACCTCAAAGGAAGGCCACCATGGCAACATAGATCTGAATGAAGAAATTATTTTTGTTATATTTGTAGTTTTTTAAAATACACTTTCAGCACAAGAGGATTCAAAATGTTCTGATTCATCAACATTTACTGAAAAATATTGTGGTTTTCCCCAAAAGGCAGTCTCTTGTGCCAGCAAATCACTTTATTAAGCAGATAAAGACAAATTGATTGCACTGCAAAAAATTAATACCATTCTGTTGAGAAGCAAAATGTATTTTTGTCATTACTAAGTGTAATTAATAATATTATTTTAACAGGCTTCCTATGAATTACAGATCTAGTAACATTTATCTAACAAATACCCTTGAATGTTTTTAAGAACCTTGAAACATTTTTCTTCTATGAGGTCAGCTGATGGTCTTTTAAAAGTTATGTTTTCAAAAATGCTTTTTTTTTTTTTTGTCAAAAACTTTGTCTTGGAACTGAAATTCTCCCAAAACAATTTTTAATAGAGTAGTAGTAATAGAGAAGTAATATTTAACAGTTAACAGCTGTTGTCTCACATATTTTCTTGCACACTGGCCAATCCCTACTTGTCTCAGTCACCAGTCCTACATACTGAGTGACAGAAAACCCACTGGAATTCTGAAGTGTTGAAATAAGAAGTTACCAAGACCCACCTGTATTAGTTCCTTTGATGCTATAATATTGTCCAATAGAAAGCACATGACTTTTAGCTGATGATCCAGTGAACTTTTCATGTATAATCAAAATCTTGCCAGGTACTTTATAACACATTTAGAGAATTATAAGACTTAGATCATAATTGCTGAGTAATTTCTAATTACTATCTAATTTCCTAGCTGAAAATACTGCATCAGTCTGTGTAAAATAAAACTGACTCAGCAGTGATTAAATTGGTGTTATTAACATTTAACACTTACTTTTAATGTTTTAATAGCTAATTAATTCAGCATCTTGAATTCTTGATAAAAGAAAAATTAAAAGCTCCCCGTGTTGAAGGATATACATACCATCCATTTTTTACTTTTCCCTTTTACCAGTTTTAATTTTTTTAGTATGTTGACCCAAGGAAAGGAGGGTTGTCTATTGGGTGAATAGACAGAGGTGAGAGTTAGGACTTCTGAATTCACAGGAAATTTGTGGGCAAGTCAAATAATAAAAAGGTCAAATTCTTCCGATGCCTTAGTGCATACATCAGTAAAATGGATATAACTTCAAAGGGCTTGTAGGCCTCAATCAACATTTTCTTTTCAGAACTTTTACAAAGTTCCAGGAGTGTGAGTACATATGTCAGTGAAATACCATTTTCACAAAATTAGGGGTTAATATAATGCTTTGCTTTAACACTTTTGTGTGATTTCTGTTCCTGTGGGAAATAATTACCTTTGGAAGTCAAATATTAGAGGAAGATTTAGACATCCAGAAACAGTTTTATGCAGCATTTCAATGGCATCTGTAAGTCTGCCTTTTCTGCATGATTATACCTGTCGTAATCAGTCCAGGTTGTATGGGACTTTGGGAAGCCTGATCTAGTGATCTCATTGAAGGTGTCCTGGCAGGGACATTGGAACTAGATGAATTTTACAGTCCCTTCCAACCCAAGCCATTCTATGATTCTAAGATAGGTGTGTAAGTACCTGATCTCAAAATGAGACAAGGAGGTGTTTAAGCTACCAGAGAATACCATCTCATTGGCATCCTTTAATCAAATCTAATGCATACCTGCAATATTAAGCTCTATCTAAAACACAGTAGGAACTGTCATTTTCAGGTATTTTGCTTGTAGATTTACTGCTGGGGAGAGACAAGGAGAGGGTTGTTGTTTTGTCATTTTTTGTTTTCAACAATAAAAAGCGTGTACAGATGTGTGAGCAGAACTGGAACTCACGTCTCTTTACTGCTCTTTGACTGTGTAAAGTCTAGGTAATACTTGCTTCATCTACAGTTTCTTCTTTGGGATGATTTCTGGATCCTTTGATGAATCCAACCAAGCTACAGCATGAAGGATGGTGCAGATTAGCATCTATTCATGTAGAAGAGTATTTCCCACAGATCAGTTAGTTCAGCCCATGTCCACATGGCAGGATTACTGGTTCACAGCTGTCCCAGGTAGATCAGAAGTACACCTGTGTACTTCTGTCATTCTGCACATTCTGCATACACCTGTCATTCTGCAATTCTGATTAAAGCCTATAATCTTTGGAGGAGTAGAATTTCAGACCTGTGTCTGTGCTTCTTATTTTCAATCAATTTGCTGTAAACAGCTCCCTCAAGGACTTCCTTGTCACCCATCTGAGGCTTCTGATTTGGTTTGCAAAGGGTAGTGACACCTGTATTTGTTGTCTAGATGTTAAGGCTTTCTTTGGATCTGCCCCTTACAAGGAAGCTAGAGTGCTAAAAATTTGTCTGCTACCCTTCCAGTTAGGGTTTATTTCTTCCTTCTTGGTAATTTATTTCTACATTTTTCACGTAGTTGGATTGCATATAGTGAGACTGAGATAATCTCTTCAGTTGGACTGGCACTACACTCTTTCATAGTACATGTTAAATAATTCTGAGAAAATATTTTTCTGCATAATTATTCTCTTTTCATGTATGTTTGTAAACAAATGTGCTTAAGTTTGAGGGGACATATGGTTTCAATTTGTCAGATTTATTAAGGTAACATTTTTTATTTTAAATATACATCTGAAATATGTGTTCATTTAACAATTCTAAGTGGATTATGTTTATTTATTGCAGATATTTTTAATTTGTGTGCTCAATTAGGATTTATTTTCTGAGAATAATATTTCTGTGAAAGTCAGTTGGAAGTTGCCAAAATCACAGAAATTGGCTCTGTACCTGGCTTTCTGTTTTTATATCAAATCTAGAAGCAGGTAATAGAGAGAGAGGAGCTTTGGAGGGAGAGGGAACTCCCTGTCTGGATGAGAGCTCTCCTTGTGGCATCTTTCTCTTCCCCTCAAGGTAAACAGATTAAAGCCCCATGTAATGGAATGATACAAGTAGGTGCTTAAATATTGCACTGTGATTAAACTACAGCAATACTCAGGTGATTAAAGTGCTTCAGGTCCTTCAGTTATTATTCTATTATATCATTTCATCTCATTTCAAGACATTGCTTTTTTCTTAGATTTAGAACACTCTAGGCAACAAAGCTGATTTTCTGAGGCCTATAACTGTGAACTATTGATTCTTTTTTCTATATTGCACATCCATCATTCTCCTTTTTAGGCACACCAACTGAAACTTGTATTCTTGTTATAATATCCTCTGACTGTCCAACATGCTGATGCAATTAGCACATGACAATCTCAGTTCCTTTTGCAGGACTGTTCTAGCTGAGTAGTAGCTTTTTGATCTTTCTAATTTGAGAATTAGATGAACTACGTTAGACATTTATGATCAGAGTATTTGAATGCTGGTGTCTGCATCTCATCTAGAAATTCATGCTTCAGCTAGAAGTTACGTTTTAGGTGTTTTTATGTTAGGATTTAGCATTTTTATACCAAACTAGGTTCCCTCTAGGTTCTCTTTGAAAGTGCAAATAAGCACTCAGGAAAAGGTAAGAAATGCCAAAGTTAACATTCAACTTCATTTCTTCTTGCTTGACTTTATGTATTTCCATACAGCTTCTAAACAAGTTTATAACTTAACACAAATATTTTGTACAATTCTTCACAACCTGGGATAAATGTGCTAAGCCCCAATTTCTTTTTACTGCAAAGAGGTTTTCATTGTTGTTCTAATGCTATACATTTTACTGACAGCGTTTTGGTATTCATTTTTTCTGTGCAGTATATATCTTTATACTATTTAACAACCTTTCTTTACTACAATTTGTTGGCCAATGCCTTATGAAATTTTTAGACCACTTTTTTTTTTTTTTGGTATTTATCAGAAGACATTTACAAAAGGCTACCTGAGAAATCATTTGAAATAAATTTAAAATATATTCTCCCCACAAAAGATGGACATGTTCTAGCCAAATAGGGGGATTTAAGGGCAAAGTGTCCAGGTGCACTGAGGACAACATGATATTAAACACTTCTACTTATTAGAAAAGATATGAAAGTTTGAGAGCTTCTTTAATAATTGAATAGTGCTTATCTATCTGCTCCCCCCTACAAAGTTAAAGTCTGGTAAGGAGGAATCTTACCAAAACTTCTGAAGTTCTCAAATACACAGTTTTTTTACAAGAAGTATAGACTTCCTATTTCTCAAATAGAACACTGCAAACTTTCTGGTCTTGGGCTGAAAACCAAACAAAATAAATTGTCAGTTGGCACCAGAAGAGATTTATCTGCAGTTTCTACTGCAGTTCAAGTTAAATTTTGATGCCTCCTGCTCTTATTCTCCACTGTTGCCACATTATATTCCCCACTGTACTCCTCATCCAGGACTGACACTTGGTCACTGCTTAGTGAATGAGTGCCTCATGAATGCTGTAAACAAAATTAAAGGTGTTTGAATAAGCTACACTATAACATAAATGAGCCATTGTACTGAATTTCTACATCAACTTTTTCCTTTTACGCAGGTGAAACTTCAAATAACAAAACATTTGCCAATAATTTTTCACTGAAAATATTTTTTTTGTGGGAAACTTTGGCAGAATTTTGGGGTCAAAACCTCCATGATAAAATATTTTATAAGTAATTCTATTTAAAAGTATTAGTTGTCATTACAACTAATGCATGAGGATTCTTACTAGATTGATGTTTCTCAATCTTTTTAAGGTGTTGGAAAGAAATTTTACTTGAAAGAAATCCAAGAGTCATTTAACCTTTTTGAAGATGTCCACAACTCATCTTATGTGTGTTTGTCTCAGTAATTTTCCATCAACTGTATTTAGGCTAGTGTTTGAAAGCTTATGTAGGTCTTTAATTTCTCCCTATTTTGTATGTTAATTAGGTTGTGTGTATAAAAATCTGTGTATTATCTATTTATCTATGTATCTATCTATCTATTATAGTTAATTATATATAAATATAGGTAATTATAGAAGATCAGTGGTCTTTGCATCACAGGATGAGAGAATTAGTAGAGCTTTCTGTCCTGGATACTTATTACCTAGATCAAATTAGAAATTTCTATGCCATCTGACCATCATGGCAATGTTTGCTATAAGTAACAAATACCAGTAATGGTTTATCCAGTTTGTTACTTTAACATATGACCAAAGTTCATGTTTGCATTTTAGCTTTGAAGCTAACAACATCTGTTTATTTATTCATTTATTTTACATCCAAGTTCATGGAAAATATATCAGGCCTGTTTTAAGGATTAATGAGGTTTTTATATTTTATTGGCTCACTTTATGGTTGTGTAATGTATATTTTTCCCCTTGTATTACAGACTTCAACCAATTTGAATGGTGAATGACCAAGTGTCCTTACAAACAATAAAATCTTTTCTGTACATTGCTTATACCACAGGGCAGCATAACAGTCTTAAACTACATGTTTAATAAAGCTAAACTTCCAACTATGGGAAGTTTTATGCAAGAAAGTAGTAGAAATCTGTTTTGAAACTGAGAAAAAGAATGTACTCAACGTTTTCATTGTAGAGACAGTTCCTGAAAAGTAGTTGAGATTTCTGTAGTTTATTTGGGGATGGGTTTTCTCCTACTGTTGTGCTTGTTTTGTGACTTGTCCCTTTGCCATCAGCTAAGTACTCAGAAATTTATATCTTCTCTTGTCATTTTCTCACAATGTGTCCTTCCATATCTGTTCAGATTTGATACAGGTAATTTTCAGTCTTGTTTGCTTTTATGAGTGAGCAACAGAGGAATGAAAAGAACCAAGTTATATGCAAACATACTTGAATATCTTTAGGTGGCTTTATTTTAGATTAACAAGAACCCTACACTGACTAAAGCTTCACTGGCAAATATAAAAATGCAATGTTAAATGCTGGTATGTACTTTAAAATGTAGTTTATATATACTTTTCCTGAACAGAGATAGAAGGTATTCAGAAATTCAGCTGGAAATGTGAAGCTAAGTTTCGTCTTTGGAGAAACCTATCTGTCTACACTGACTGCAGAGAAAGCCTGGAGAGATTAGCCTTACTAGTTGCAAAGCAGAGTTGGCTTTGGTGAATAAACTGCCAATGTGCTAGATTTCAGAGAAAAACAGAGTGTCTCTAGATCCCTGTATTACCACAAGGCTGTCAGTTGCAAATCAAGGCCAAACAGTGCACTGGTCATAACAGGTAAATCCTCACAGATGTCCAGGATTACATACTACGTAAAATCAATATAAAACAAAAGGATACATTGAATTGCAGGCTCTGTAATAAAAAGAGTATGGTGTGCTAAATGAGCAGCAGCACAAATAGTTACAGCGGACATTATGAAAAGACAGTTTCCCTGAGGCACAGAAGACATGCTTGATGGCCCCAGAATCTGTTCTTGAAAGATTTTAAATTGACTGTGTTCTTTTCCTGTAAAATGAACTCCCCCACACCTTACTTAACCACCTGCTAGTAATGCAAACACTTGGATGAAGCTACATATGAATGCAGATTTCATTGCTTTGAAATACTTTATCTAATGTTCCTTGAATTTGTGTAAAGAAATACTTGTTATAGGGAGACTATTGATCACTGTGTCACAGACCCCACAAGAAAAAGAGAGACATACAGTAAATTTAAATTATCAGAAGCGACTGGCATACACATACTTGTCTATGAGCAGAAAACCTGAGAATCTACCATCTGGAACATTGTACATATAAGGGTAGAACCACAAAATATATTTATTCTCTTTTGTAATGAAGAATCTTCATATATAATGAAGATCTTTATCAAGTTATTTCTGCAATTTTAGTAATTCAGGGTTCTTTTGAGATCTTTTCCTATATTCTTGAAAACTGATTTCTTGATATATAAACTTTTTCATTGAGTCTAGGCAGTGAGTCAAAAACAACTGAATTTAGGGATGGAAACAAAGAGGTAAGGAGCAGAGAATAAATCTAAAACTATATGGTCCTCTTCTACAGAACTGCTTCACTATCGTGTAGAAAGTATACATACTTCTATGGGTGAAATTAACAGGTACAGAAGAGTCAGTATTTCCTGTATGGGTCCCAAAGAAACCCATGAAACTCAATATAGGAGCAGATACTTGTTCGTGGAGGCTAACTGGAGAATAATAATTTGATGTGGGACTTATGGAAAAACAAACAAACAAACAAAAATCTTCGATAACTAGATTTCAAAATATTATTTAACTTGAACAGAATTTATAATATAGGCATTTTGCAATTGAAATATGTCTCACAGTGTATGTGTTCATATAAGAAGAGTATTCTGAGCCTTTTTCTTCTTCCCAAAGGCTTTTCTATTTGGAAAATTAAATGAACAACAAAAGAATATATATTTACATTATAATATTATTCTTAATTCCAAGACAGATACAAAATACAGTTTGTCTGTTTGTTTTAGATTTTGCCCTCTGAAACAACTGAACAGTTTCAGAATTTTCATTCTTCTTTCATTCTTCTTTTTGGGGACTATGACATATAACTCTAGTCATGGTCTAGATCTTTGGGATATCTCTGGGTATATGCACATAATGAATGTGAATAATATGGTCTAAGGGCTCCAATCTACAGTCACATGGCAGATACTAAGCTCTGGAGAGCTTACTCAGAATTGAGTACTGTGAAATTGCAGGAGTGTTAAACTCTCAAGTTAAAAAGTTGGCATCACTGAATCCCATGAGAATTTTTCCATTTTTTCAAGTCATATTCCTTTCAAGTTAAACAGCATATTTGGCAGGTGTGGTCTGTCTCTACTTAGCTCTTCATATTACTTCTTAAGGGGAGCAAAGATTTTTTGTGAACTATAATTAACAAAACTCTAAAAACAAATAATGTAGAAGTACAGTCCCAATTGCTATACAAGATGCGCCCACTTTTTAGACAAAAGTAACTTTAAGGAGTAATATATAATACATATGCACAATATTACTTTTTTAATGTCATGAAATGAAAAGTAATATACTTCTCTTGGTCGGATTTTATTTAACAAAATTCATGACACTTTAGACATTAATTTTGGTTTTTGTTTACTTCATAAACCCACAATACATGAACTCACTTCATTGTTTTTAGTTAGAAGTGAACTCTAACTTCTGTGGATTTTTATTTCTTCATCTTGAGTATATACTGTTTGATCATTTACAAAATTAGTGTAAGTGATCAATTACCATATTAGTTTAAAGTATTTATTGTTTATAGCTAATTTTTATTTTTATTTTGCTCTTATTGACTCTAGCTGTATCTGTTCTTGAATTGTCTCAAATATTATTACTTTTTTTAAATCTTATTTTTTAATTACTGAACGCATATTTTAGCTCCATCAGTTTGCATAAGCATTTCATGCATTCCACAAACACAGTATGTAAGTTTTATGTGTGATCAGTAGTTCACTAATCTTTAACAATTTTTAAAAATATATCTCTCCAGGACTATCTTCAAGTGACACTTTTAATAGAAGACAAGATTAAGAATAGATTACTTTTAGTACAGATTAAATTGCTTTAATGCAAGATTAATTACTCAAAATGTAAAAAGCTATGTTTCTGACTTCATGATGGCTCTGTAATGTAAGGTAGCCAAATGTCCATGTTAAGTTATGTACAAAGCTAGCAGGACAGAAATACCCTAATCTAGGTCTTGCCTGTGTACCACAGCATATCTATTATTGTATGAATTTATTGTGTGAATATTGTGCCAATATATTGCAATACAGGCACAGCAAAACCTATCAACACAGTATACTTCATATTATTTTATCTAAAGTACCCTAAATGGAAAGTTTGACTAGAATAGAGTTGATCTGAAATATATACTGAATATCACATCTATCCCATCATCTCTTAAGTGTTTTTGTTGTTTTATTGTTGTTGTTGTTGATTTGTTTGTTTTGTTTTTGCAAGGATGATTTTGTGTTTTCCTACAGAATATTTTTCATAAAGTTATTAGTGATAAGAATAATCACAAAAAAGTGATTTTAATTCCTTTCCTCTGGAAAAAAAAAAAAAAAAAAAAAAAAAAAAAAAAAAAAAAAAAGTATGTATACAATTGTAAAATCTTGGTATTAGAACTGTTGTCTGTAGGTTTGTGCCCGGTGTGCGGCACCGCTAAGCACACGGAGTCAGAACCCACACAAAAGTACATGATATAAGAGCCTGGGAATGAGTAAATACTTAAAGGTCTGATGAATTCAGATTACTGAATTAGAACAAAGATGCTTCTAATGCTGATAAGAATGCTGATGCAATTTTACGAAGAAAGATTTGGGGTGCTATCATCACCATGTGCTTATGAAAGCAATTGTACAGTTCTGTAGAAGAGACATTATTGTTCCCAAAGATAGATAAACACCTGTATTTAGAATAGGATTTTTTTAGAAGGCAAGGCAACTTTTAATATTAATTATTTGATAGATAAATAAAAGTGAATTTAAGTAATAATTCAGGGATTCTGGATATGTATTTCCTGGGATACTGATGTACAGATCTGAAGTGCTGATAGTTGAGAGAATCTTGACAGTCCCCTTTTTCCTGTCCTGACACCGATATCTTCTCCATTATCTTCATAAAGCCATGTTCTTCAGTCTCTTTTGCTCATAAAAATGGAAACTTAATTTTTGACCTTTGAAAGTGTAGAAGTAAGTCTTCTTACTATATCATAAAAAACTAACAGATATACAGATATTCTTCATACACTGCATGATGTTAGGCAGCATTACCCATTACTGGCTTGTTTTTAATTGCTTAGCTTCTACACTGAAAATTAAGTAGTGACTTTTTTTTTTTTTTATTAGCTTTTTTTTTTTTTTCTCTCTTTGCTGCTGCATTTAGTCTCAGGCTTCATGGGAGTCAATAATGTGATAGTCAATAAGGTGTATTATTATAAGGTAAAATAACCTTACTGCTAAATAAAACAAAGATAGATATTGAGATGAAGCATTGGATCCTTGATCATCTGTGCGACTTAACTGTTAGCATTGTCTGGCATAGACATGGTCTGTGCCAACCAGCACAACTGAGGCACATTTTTTTGTGTTTTGCCACATTTTTCTGTTTATAAAGCAAACACAGGATCATTTCTCTTAAAGACAGTGTGGATAGAACATTATTGACTTGGGTACCTCTTTCCCACAAAGATTTCAGTACCCTTCCAGCATGTTTGGCACCACTCTCAACCCCATCCTTCTTCCATTCCCAGTTTGCATGCTATGTAAATGCTACTCTGAAGGGCCGCATTAGAGCCATCTCACTATTTCAGATATTTTGAACTGAAGAGAATACTGAAACTATAACTATGTTTTTCTGAGAGTCAAAGGGATGTCACCTGGGGCCCAGAAGACAGTGCCAAGTGCTATGCAATACACCTTTGCCATATGTCCCCAGGAGAATATAGATAGTCCAACAATTTATTCCTTCAGTAACTGAACAGTTACTTCTGTTACTTCCAGGATAGGTTTAATTTGTTTTAATGAAGTAGGAAATGATTCTGAGATGGTTTCATGCTTTGCAAGTATTAGTACACTACCGAGTGAATAATTCAGTCCTTTTTCTGTGAATTTAGCAGTGACAGGCAGCTTATTGCAGCTACCTAGTCCATGGTCACATGGCAGCACAGTATGCTAATCCAGCTATCATACCACTGAAGTTTTGTCCCTGAGGAATTGGCATCAACTTGCCATAGGGAAGACAGTGGAGCTGCAGCATACCACATCTTGCTTTGTCCCTTCCCTACAAATGAAACAATGCTGCAGCTGCCTTCTAACAAAACCAGATGTGCTAGTGTATGGTAGAATAGGATAGGATATGGAAGTGTAGGTAAAAATTGGCACTGAAAATTACTGTGTTATTTCTGCTACCTTTACACTAGTAGAGATTCCTGGCACTCGTAGGGTTTCTCTGGGGTTTGTAATCGAGGTAGTTTTTCTGTTACTTTGCAAATCCCATAGTGCTACAGACTGGTAAAAGAAATCAAAATTCTCTGTCAGTCTGAGTCTTTAAACAAGCAATGGTCCTCAAATGTCATCCTATCTTTAAACTGTCTGCATACTCTATTACAGTTAAATATATTTGTTAGATGGCTGTAATATATGCAGATTCTTCACTGATTTGTTCTGTTTATGTGTTTGCATTAATTAGAAAGAGAAGTTCAGACTTTGCAAATACGATTTTAAAAGCTGCATGTTAAATTGTTGGTTTTGCTTCTCTGCCTGGCAAATAAAATGGAAGAAATTATCAACTCAGGGACATTCTTTTTTGGGGTATATATATACTTTTTAATAGTAAAGATTACTGTATTTCAATCACAAACCTGTATACTGCTATGAAAAACAATTGATATCAAGTCTTTTTTGTAATAGGTAATTATGAAGAACAGCATTCAGTTAATTTACCATGCTCTATGTTTATATTTATATATATATTTTTTTGTTTTGATCTAACATAAGTAGTCCTCATTACTGCTGAGAGAAATACATTTGTTCTGCTCACATGAGTTCTTCTGTGCCATCAGAGATACATAGTTCATTATTCTGCACACGTATACTCTTCTATGCTTAATATTTAACATGTTTTGTACAATGCCATTGTTCACCAACATTATGAGAAAAAAGGTCCCCTTTGTTGCATTATTTTGTGTAGTTAGACTAGCATGTGATATGTTGTTTATGTAAAAGAGCCATTTACAGGCCATGGGTCTGGTTTTCATACTGTTATTCGCACTGAGGCAGTACTTTTTACAGTTATTGATCCCAAGGAAACAAATTGCCTGGGGGAGCCAGGCCATTTCATAAAGTAAAGGCCTGTTCAAAATCTTAGCAAGAGCAGGCCTGTTCAAAATCTTAGCAAGAGCAGAATTTAATGCTAACAGAAGTGGAAGTATTTAAATGTAGAAGCCCATGTTTCCAGCTGCAGTGATATTCACTATGGCATAGATTCATTTAACTGAATACAAATTATATTCTACTGTTTCTTTTTACAAAAAAATATCTTCACATTTGAAAGTGGTTGTGAGTATACAACACTCTTGATTTTCGTTACTTACATTTTTATGTAATTAACAGATTTTACCTTTTCTACTGTACTTTACTGGGCAGAAAACCTGTTTAGCTGCTGCTATATAATTATATCAGTGTCTTCCACAGTAGGACTGGGTGTGCTTTTTAATGTGAACAAAAGTAGAATTTTGTGAATTCTTGTAAAATGGTAGAAAAGTCCTTCAATGGCTTTAGCTCTTTCCCTAAATTACTGTCTAGTCTCAGAAATTAAAGAGGATGCCCATATTTTGTGTCTTTTACAACTGGATTAGTTCTTAGCTCTTCTTTCTACATAAGAATACCCCCCATCTCTTCCACATTTTTGAGTTCCCATTGTGGGTTGACAAAGTCTCAAGTACAGGCAAAAGCTGTGAACTCTTTTAAAATCTGTCATATCTTTAGTGATAGAGATGCAAGGCTTAGCACTTCAGTAAGCATACTGAAGAAACTACTATATTGGATAAATAATGACATTTAAGTTGCAGTGAAGGAAATAAAAGCTTTTTTTTCAATAGCAGAGTCTCCTTTTTCAAAAGTAGGAGTTTCATTTCATGTCCATCTTTTTTCAGATTTTTTTTAAAAACATTTCTAATAGGTTACTGTGCTCTCAAGAAAAGAACAGATTGGTAGCAATGAAGAATGAAATTTCATTTTTTCTCTAGTTGGATTTAATGTAGGTATGTTTGACCTGGAAGTATATAAATTTAGTTTAACTTCAATGTTTTCTACACTTTCACTTTGTTTTTGTCAGTATTTATGCTCTATTAATCCTGAGAACTTGCAGCTATATCTGGAAATTATAGTTCAGTGTGGACTTTTTCACCTTCCTTCTGACAGGAAAACATTACAAAATTCAGATTTCCTGCTTTAGACTTCAAAGGACTTAAAAAACCTGGGGCATTTTATAAACATTCATTAAAACTTGAAAAATCATTTCTCATCATGCTGTTTCAATAAGCACTGTAGTTTCGTGATTATAGAATGCCACTTACTGAAACTCTTAGTTTCAGGACCTCTTTGGCTCAGCTATTTAAATAGCAACTTTGTTTCAGAGTAAAATAATACATTAATTTTAGTTTTTTTTTTTTTTTTTTAATTTTTATTTCATTAATCTTTGAGTTATTGTTTAAAATCTAGTGCTGCTTGCAATGTCATCTGGGAAGGAATGTGACAATTCTCTACTGCTGTGTAATAAACTTAGTTTCTCATTTGTACATCTGTTGATTTTGCTTTATATATCTACTACTTTATTTGCAAATGTTTATGCAGCATATCAGAATAAATGTAGGAAATTGTTATTTACGTTGAGCAAAAATATATTTAAGAATCTTTATCGTTTGTATGCTTATAATTGTTTATTTATGAAAAAATCTAAACACATGCAAGCAAATCCTAAGATTATTAGTATTCTATATTCTTAAGTTATTGTTAATTTTTCTTTTTCCAAAACTTTTAATTGTTGTGTGTCAAATTTAAACATCTGCTGCAGTAGCACTGAAAGATAAATGATAATTGTACTTTAGCCTTAAGTAAAGGATTTTTTTCTGCACTGTTTTTTATATTTATTTGAGATTTTAAATGCTTATTTGAATGGCATTGGAAAGAAAGAATGATATCTTTCAAGTCCAAAGTCCTCCATGGCACAACTTGAGTCTAGCTGACTTTTTAATGATTTTTATATTTCTGTGTTTGTGCATTTCTTATGTCCGTGTTGATTTCTTACTTTGATAAATCATATCTTTAGAAACTCGTATCTACCATTAGATGTGGATTTTAGCAGATAATTCTAAGATTGCCTACCGAAGAGATATTAAAAGTTTTATTCATAAGGAGAAATTGCCACAGAATCCAGCTGCTCAGTCTTACAGTATCTTTCAGGCACCCAAAGCCATTATTAATTGACCTTGGTAGCTTCATTAAACAGATAGAGAACAACTTTCATGTGTGTTTCAGTACAGATGGTGATAGCCCCAGAACTGTTGCTTCAAGCCAGAGATCACAAGCTATTTAAAAAAGAGCATATTCCTTGATATACTTCCTACTGATCATGGTCCATTACCAGCACCAGGTTCCAGTGGGAGAGGGGGCTAGTCAAGAACTATGCTTGGCTGCTTTAGGGCAGAGCTTGTGTTATGCAGTTAACTGCACTAATTATATACTCTTGATGAGATCATTAGAGGACAATAAAGGAAAATGAAAACAGTTTGCAATATGTGTGGTCAAATTAGCCACACAGAGAAATTATGGTTTCTACTTAAATGCTGTTCAGAAAGTGTCCATTAAAAAAAATGTAGACACCCATGTATGTACACTGTAATGATGCCTGAGCTAATTTTCTTTAATGTGTTTATTTTTGAAATTGGGAATTGGACACTGTTTCTCTCTGATCAGAATGCAAAGGAAAGATTTTAAATGAGACATGCAACAGTATACCTACAGCCATGTACTTCATGGAAATATGCTAGTGCTGATGTAGACCAGAGTTGGTGGACCATTTGCAACATTTTTGATTTTAACAAAAATTAAGGATTAAATCTTATTTCCACTTAAGAAAGAGACTATTTATTGGCACTTAAGTGCAGTTAGAAATTTGTTTTAACTCTATCATAGTAATTTGGAGGAAAAAAAAAAAAAAAAAAAAAAAACTTTTAAGGATTTCTTTAATAAACAATTTATTTGTGTACACTACTTCATGCACAAAATATCAGCAAGTATAGAAGCCGGCAATAGTACATAAATTTGTAGACTTTGAAGCATGTGCACTGTTGTACCTTATCAGTGTGCATTTTAACAACTTATGGAATATGTAACCTGAAAGTGCCTCCTTAAAAAAGAAAATTCCAGTTATTTTATATTGCTCAAATCCAAATAACTGAACTTCCATTTGTAAGCTGGGAGCAATAACTAGACAAAACTTCAACTTCTTAAAAGTTGCAAATTGAGTTTTTCTTAAACATTTACCTTTTTTAAATGAAGTACATTCATGGTGGAGAAGTACATTTATGGATTACCATAGAAAACTATCTCTTTTTTGGTGGGAGGATAACTGGATTGTTTCTTCCTCTCCACTAATTACCCAAAGCTCCTTTAATTTAACTGAGCCTTTATGGATTCCACAAGCCAGAAAAATAACTGCACAAAGAACTGTTCATAGCCTATATCTATTAAGAAGGCCATGCATTTAAAACACACATTTCTGTTACCAGTAAACTATTTTATTGACCCTTTTCCATTCCTACTCTTGGTGTCTGCTCAGGGTGGCACTGCAGTCCAGAGAATTGTTTTCTGCTGGTTGTAACTGCAATGTTTGTGGACTTTGTGGACTTCCTTTACAGGAGGACAAGAGAGAGAGGGCGTAAGACTGCTTCAGAGATTAACCAGAGAAAATGGCTACATTATAAACTGTACTCTTTAGTACTTGATTTTACTAGATTTCTTCAGTCAACATTCTCATGGCTTTGCTCTGCATCTCTTAGAGCGTTAACATTTTCTTAAACTTAGATCTTAATGTCCTTCCAAACTCAATGTTGGAGAGCAAATATCAGTCTGATCCAGTTCTTAATAAGGAAGGATTCCCATTGACTTTAATGAGAGTTAGATCAGACCGTAAAATGGACAACTGGTTTTGCCTTTTAATTAATTAAGGTGGCCAAGTTAGTCATCACAACAGAATCAAAGGACTATGCATACAATTGGTGGTTCATCTCTTCTTAACTGAAGGTCTACATGTGCTATTAGAGTATATAATTCATTTTATCTGAGTGTAATTGGAGCCATTCTCCAAATCAATGATCATTTAAAAAGAGAAAATAATCTTTTTTCCCAGACTGCAAAGAACCACAGGTTCAATAGTGAAATGATTGATCCTGCACTTTTTTCAAGAAAAAGAAACTGCATGCTCTGTACTTGGGAAACATATTAAAGACTGGAGCTTTATTTACTCCATAAGAAAAAGGAAGATTCCAAGAACTCGAATAAGAAATAAATCTTGATTCAATACTGTAGTCCACTGTGTGATGGACTTTAATAAGCATATGAAACCATTGGCTGGCTGGCTACTGTGCTTTATCATTTAGTTTTTGTACTCTAAGAACTAAAGTTTTGAAATTCTTTCGTGGTTCTTTGAGACTGAGTCCACTAATTCAAAGTATGCTAGAATTATAAATCATATATTCTTTTCCATTGCATTAGTTAGGAAAGGTAGTGCTTTAAAATTCTTAGCAATTCGATTCAGCTGCTTTATAACAATTGTTATAACTAGAATAACATTAGCAATACTAATTCAATTATTATTAAATTATTAAAATAAATGTTAAAAAATAATTATTCTTGTTGTTATTATTAGTTTCCATTTGCAGGTAGTCTTTCCTCCTGAGAGTTACAGTGTGAGTTTTGCATTCAAACAAATATCAGCAAATATCTAAATTGAAATAATTAGCTTTTCCACATCTGGAATTAAAAACAAAACAAAAATCTTTTGAGGTTTATGTAGGTTTTATGTTGATTTGCAAAATACCTCAAGTTCTTTGTAATGCACAAAATCTAAGATGAATAAATAACACTGTTTGAAGCAATATAATATAAGCAGATGGTTATGTACTAAATGCTGTATTTTTTTAATACAAGCTGAAATCGGTATTTTTTATCTCCTAAAACAGGTGAATTCCATTGAATCTAGGGAGAAAGGAACTGAGCCTAGAGCATAAAAGACAGTATTAATATATTGTTAAATTTTGTTAATCTTATGAAGCAATGTTGCTCACAGACTGGAAACATCTTAAAAACAAATGAACAACAAAAAAAAAACAGTGCTTTTGTCACTTGTAAGTTATTTGCAAACTTTAGTTTGCTCAATAGTGTTAGTAGAAAAGAAGAGAATTGATAAACAAGGGCTTAATTACAAAATCAGTAAGAAACTGATCCTCTTTCACCCCAAAGTGTATTAATTAAAACATTTACTAAAACCTGGCAGTTGTGGGTTTGAGTTTCCATCCATAATTAGAAAGTAGATCTGGACTTCAGTGTGCTCTATATCTTCTCAGAATGTATTTTTTTGTGTGTGTGTGTGTGTTGTTGTGTTTTTTTTGTTGTTTGTTTGTTTTTGGTTTTGTTTTTCTCTAGATGTTATTCCACTAAGTACAATATATTTAAATATTTCTTGGCAAAAAGAATTGAGTTAAAATGTTCTGTATTTTTTATTTAGGAATGAATGCCCCATATTTTATCTGTGTTAGTTAACCTTTTAAATATTCCATGCAAACCAGAACACATTTAACAGGACTGGCTGAGAAAAGACAAACTAATGCATAAAACACAGACTAATGTGTAACATGATGATCAGAGCAGTTTCACTGGGAAGTAGGAAATGCAGATATAACTCTTTTCAATCTGAGAGGAAAAAAATGAATATTTCAGTATCCTGGGTGATTCTCTACCCTTTCACCAGTTACAAGAGAAGCTGCCACCACCTCTTTCCAAATTTTTGAATGGCCTAGGCCTTAGTTTCATTTTTTACCTTAAACATGTTTAAAATGTCTAAGATAGAAATGGTAGTTTTCCCATTTTTTATTGTATTGACTTTTTTTTTAAGAGTAGATAGATGTGGTTTTTGAAGAAAAGGTGAAATGGAAGGTGATTCGCATTTTTTGTATAGTTTTTGGAAATTAAAAGCATTTTTTCTTGCAGCTTTAAAGCAATTTAAAGTTTTACATAATCTAATTTTTGTTCTACTTTGCAACATTGTCTAAACTTACTCATGCATGTATTTATTATTCATATGGCTGTGTGCATAGAATATATATATACTTTCTTTTTGCTGATACGTTAAAAATTTACTTATTAAAAACTATGTAACTCTCACTGGTTATGCCAGCTTGAGATTTTAATCTGTGCAACAGGGAGGCTTGAAGCCAGATTTATGCTCAACTTCCTATGGGCTATTTCAGGACCAGATAAACATCTTTGCATATGGTCACAGTAACTTGCCTGGGCTTCTGTATGAATTTCACAATTGTGTACTAAAACACCATTTCTCCCATATCTATCTGTCTGGCTTGCTTTCAAGCCTTGGACTGACTAAAAGAACCTCAGAAAGTAAGCCACAGGCCTCATTTGCTCCAGGAGTTGGTTCCAATCTTAGACAGTTAAGTTCCATTTTAGATACTGAAACATAAGCTTAAATATGTGATTTTAGGTCCCTGAAGTTTATCAACTTTGGCCAGAAAGACAGAGTCTTTTTGTGAAATTTTGCACTCCTGATTTAGCCACATGAAATCTACAGGTTTTATTTTGCTTGTAAAACAAAATAAGAATACATATTGGGGCTGAGAAGGTCCAGTTCTTTTTTTTTTTTTTTTTTTTTTTTTTTTTTTTTTTTTCATGTTCTGAGGCTACTTATCATCTAAAACAGCCAAAGTAGGGGTTAATGTATTCAAAAGTTCTCAGAATTCTGGCAAAGTCAGATTTTTTTTCAGGAAGCTCTAGCAAAGATACCTCTGCCTTTATTATTATTTGTTTTAAGGATATATGGTAACAAAGAGTACCAATTCATTCAAGGCTGACTCATTTTGTTCTAGCAAGTCTCCATTCTGTTCTCTTCGGATGATATGAGCTATTTTGTCAGGTGTATTCCAAAGTTTAGATAGTAATTTTATTAGAAAGTAAACTAATAGCAATTGAATACTGGATGGCTTCTCATGCAGGTAACCTGAAGGTAACCAAACTTACTAAAGTTTTTGCCTTTATTTGAATCATTATTTTACTTTGTCATATGTGGTATAGATTTTAAGAGCTCATTGAACTCCATCATTTCAAGTGTGGTGATAAACACAACCCAAATCAACCTGTCTTTGAGATATTGGAAAATTAGAGGCTCTTTAAGGGACCACAGTAATACAAAAGTATGCATTGGCAAGAATTGCTTGCCCTTCATTGACCTCACAAGGGTGAGAAGGATCACCTTTGCACTACATTTGTCATAGCTTACATAATAATACCACACAACATTAGTTTTATTTTAGTTGCCAAGCCTCATTAATGTATTTTCATTGGTTTTGCTGTGATGTCAAATGTTTTGGACCAAATGTAATCCTCTGGTCTAATATTTTATAGCTATGAAACAATACATTGAAAAAAAAATAACGTGTTTTCTTTCACTTTAAAAGATTTATGGATAAGACCTTCTCTTGTGCTTGTATTTGTAAATATCCAGGTTAAGCAATTCACTATCTTCATTGTTACTCAGTTTTACAAAGCAGTAATTTTCTTCTATTTCTCTTCTGGTACACCTTATCAAGCTATGTGCAAATTTTTGTGGTTTTCGCCATTCTGTCAGTAAAATTTGGTCACTTGGGCTAGACCAACAAAAAATCCCTTTGTCTAGAACTTTCATTAAACTTAAAATTTCCTCATCATGGATGCAACAGCCCGCTCTTTATTGTCTTCCTTTGCTTACTCCATGGAAGGGGTACACTTCTTACCCACTCAAAATCCTAGTAGTGAATTCATCTTTCTTTAACACCATTCTGACCATGTCATTTAATTGCTATTAGTTTGGGTTTATTTTAGTCATCTAACATGAGATGTTGTTAGTCAACATGATATTACTTTTTAATATTATGATAGTATGCATTCCAAATGCAATAACATAAAGGTAATGATAAAAATCAGAAAAAGTGTATTACATCTCCCAGCCCATCCTCTGTTAGTGAAGGTATGCTCTCTACAGTTAGAGGCGTAATCAAAAGTAGTAATAAAATATTAATAGCTTTGATTTTCACTTCTGAAATAAAACATCCATTTATAAGTAGAATGATACTAGATATTAAATTTTCCCATGTGTTTTGTTTCTTAGAGTAAAAAATGAGTTTAGAGGTAGATAAGGCCATTAAGAAAGAAAAACAGCTGCGGAGGTCTAGCATAGAATGAGAAGACGTCCATGACCATGAAGTAATTATAATTGCAGGGAATAAAAAATGCTACTGCTATTTTTTATTAGACCTAATAAAGTTGAGAAAAAATGTGTACTCAAGGGTACATGATAGATTTATTTATTTGGTAGTGCTCACACAGATATTAGCTAGTGTAAAGTTCCACAGCTTTCAAAAAAATATAAAAAGTTAAATAGTTTTTAGATTCAACTTGCTGTCATTCAATTGAAAATATTTAAGCAGACAAGACCTTACAGAATCTGAGTCATATACTATGCAGAAAAAGCACGCTTGAGCGATTCATGAGGTTGAAAATGTTAAAAGAATTTCTACATTTATTAGAGAACCTAAATTACATTGGCATATATATTATTTATAACAACACTGCTACTGTATCATACAGAGTTACTACAATGCAGCTGAACATTTTGTTATTTGTGTAAACATGAACAACGAAAAGATTGTTTATTCCCAGAATGGGAGAGAAAAGTATTCTAATTACAGTTTGCATTGTTTTGCCTGTGGGCTCCCCAAGAGCCAGTCCCTGACGGGAAGCTGATGCCTCACATTCAGTGATGCATGAACTCAGGCTCTTTGTTCTGCAATAGGAAAAAAAACTATCTGTGCAGTGCCATTTCTTGACTAATGCATGTAAAAGGTTATTGTACTTGATTATTCTGCATCTGCACAGAACTGACACAGAATCTGTCCTTTTTTCCTTTCTTCTTCTGCATTTAACTTTCATTTGTTTCTTTCTCTTGCCATTAAAAGACATAGTGAAAAGACATTAGAATCAATCTTTTATTTTTCTGGAAATGAAAGAATTATTTTGTGCATTTATAAACTGATGTCTGAATTGCTAATTATGTAAGATATTCAGAATATATACATAAAGCGAAAGTAAACTCAAAATCACCTGTTCCCTTGGGCAAAGTGCATAATCTAAATGAAGTACAACCAAATGCGACATTATTTACATTGTATGCAAATTTATTTTCTAAAACATATTTGACAAAATATTGAATTCACGTATGAACATATAATAGATCCCACTTGCACTGAAGGTCTCTTTCAGACTATTTTCTGAATAATTAAATCATATGGAAAAATGTCAGAAGGCAAAATAAAATGTATTTATTCCAGCCATATCTTCCCACAGCATGACATGTCATCTGAAAACAACACTAAGCATTTTATGCCATCTGTGCTGGTTGGGGATGCATTTACAATGCATTTCAATGTGGAATATTCCTTTTTGAGTTCCACACTGTCAGCATATAGCAATAAGCACCTAAATAGAGTGATCTACAAAAACAGACAGCCATCAATACTTGGTTCCCTTTCATCTGCACCTCGAGCGTCGTTTTATCTTTGGGAGATGGAGCTTGTTCGTTATGCTGTCATTCACAGCTTTATATAAATAAAATGTTAGTACAAAGCTTTGTTTATATACAGTAGTGATTAGATTTTTTTATGTGGTAAATGCTGAATAACACAAGTTAACAGTACTTAAGTGAAATATTAGCGTTCCTAAAAGAGACTGTTATATTTTTTTAAATGTTTGTTTTTAAAAATAATTAGAAAAATTTATTTCAGGAAAATACTATAATACATACAGTCCCAGGGACTGTATGTAAAGTATTTGGTAACTGTAAGTAGTCTTACCTTCTAGTTGCGTATAACTGATATCATTGTATACCATATCTCCATATGTGATCTGCAGAATCAAAGAATATATTGTTTCAGTCTGCACATGTTGTGTAAATTGCATCTTTCAAGTCACTCACTCAAACAAGGCTAGTGTGTATTTGAGACTTGTTACATGCAGTTATCAATGAAATTACAATAATTGCTAATTTCTGTATTTTTTTCTTAACTTGATAGCATTTAAGAAATGGTTTCACAACAACAACAAAAATTGCATATCAAAATGGTCTTTGTTCTCTATTTCATCCAAGTAGAGCTTTTGCACTTGTGACAAAGGACCTGCTAAGAAGTAGTTTGAAGCTCCCTAACTCACAAAGGCCCATCCTCAGTGTAAGCTAATGCTGCAGAGGACAGAGGATGTGTCTCCTTAAAAGAATTTGATTTTGTCATTAAACATTTAGAGAGTCCTAGCATCCTGGAAGACTATCCCCTTAGTTGCTGGGGATTCTTTTCTGACCTACCCCATTTATTGTATAATAGTTTTATTAAATAGACATTATTTTTGCTTATACACTATTATTTTAGTCTTAATACTTTTTTTTGGGTAACATATGTTGTATAATGTAATTAATGATGCAATGATTTCCACAAAGCCATAATAAAGAGTCAAAAAGCTACTGTGTATCATAGGAAGAACATAAGCATTTTGACTGTTAAGAAATACTATTTTCTTGTTATGGGATTAAGTACTTATCTCCTGTTCCAAAATGCTAATTATCAGTGCTAATTGCCAATGCCAGTGTCTCCTTAGAGGACATTCAACCCTGAAAATATTGGGAAACAAAATCTTGGACATTAAGAAGTATTCAGTCTCCTGAGAAGAAAAAGCAGAATACATTCATTATTGCCAATTTCCACTGTAATTAAATTTATAAATAAAATATTCATTTCCTTCATTTTCTTTTTAGTTAAATCAATCTAGAAGTTCAGGGTTCTTAGTAGCTCTGTAATTTAATCTCAGTGCTGGACTTTCAAATACCTGTGCAGTATAATATAATATATGACATATGTATAATATATGTGCAAATTTCTCAACAAGAACATTTTAAAATGTTTTGTGAACATTTTATGAACATCTGTTAGAATGAGCTGATGAGTTGACAAAATGACTTTTTTACTATTAGAGTTGAATAAAATTGTAAAAAAAAATGTTAAAGGCATTGTTTGTAGAGAAATCTCTTTTGTTAAATAGTTGGTAAAATTGGAGAAAGGGGATATTTTTCTGATACCCAAACTCCAATTACAGGTTCACTTCAGAATATAATAACCTCTGAAATTTTTGAAAATGTATTTGTTGTTCTGGTATGATTTGCTAAATTACATCTGACTTGAAGTTTCAGAGGAGCTTTCACAATCACAGTTTCATAAAGATTGTTGTCAGGATGACCATTAAATGTTTCGTCTTCCCAAGAAACAATTCTGTGCATGCTGTTATACAACACAGCTTCTGTGTAAACAGTTTTTCTATGTGGCCAATCTGCCCCTCAGCAATAGCCTTAAATCTCCTTTTGATTCTTTATACTTAGCTCATTTCACAAAAATAAGTCATGTTTCTTCTGCATCCTTCTGTGTCCTGCTATTAGCAGAATTATCAGCCTACCACACTCCAGGTGGTGACAATGCTGTGTGACTGTTCTTTGTTGCTGGCAGATTGTTCAATAGAATAGAGCATATTCCAGACAGATTTAATATTAAAATACACAGTACTAATTGTGAAAAAGGCAATCAGAAGATAAAAACAGTAGCAACAAGATAAACTCCTGGTAAATCTCAGTCAGCAATTTTCTTTGAACAAGGATACAAATAAACAGTAAGCTTGGTGTAAGTGATGAAAATTGAAAATGCACATCATATATCAAAAGAACAAAAATATTGGCCAATATGCATATTTTAATCTGAAATAGCTTTACACAATTGTCTTGTATTACTTTATTTAGCAGTTGTACTAAGAGCCCCTGAAGATCAAACATGCTTTATTACTGTTGGAGTAAATAAATCTATCTGATGAAAAATTGATGATAGGTTACAGATTAGACAGATTAAAGTATTGTAGGCTAGATACAAAAAGTATACATTTAATTAAACTTGTTGCTAGTGGTGAAAGAATTTCATTGCTTCAGTCTCTAGGTAAGTACTGTCCATATCCAGACAGTTATTGGATAGTTTGTTTCTACTCTTAGCTCTATAACAGCATAGAAAATATTGTTTACAGTAATACAAATCATATACAATAAGAATAACAAACATAAATATACTTAATCAGAACCATTTATGTCTTTTTTTTTTCTGTACTGCTGATTAGTCTTAGGAAGATAAGTTAATCTTCAGCCTTACAGAGTCAGTCCTGTATTCTTTACTAACATCTGTGTTTCTCCCACATTAATGTTTTTTAGATTGAAGGAAGCATTTGCACTTCTGAGTCACCAGTCAGTGGTGACAGTTTGCTCATACTGAGTCCAATGGTTTCATACATATTAGTCATCTCATTTGCAAGATTCTGAACATGTCCTCTTCAGGCATACCTTAGTGCAGAGATTTTTAGCAGATACCAGTTTGATAGATTGTCAGAAACCATATAGCAAAAGTATAAATGGGATTCTATGGAAAACTGTACTTGACAGTGTAAAAAATTAATTTAAAAATCTCATTTTCTGTTGCAGTTTTGGGGGCAAGTCTGTTCCTTTTATTCCCTCAAAAAATCAGCTTGTCCCATTTCAGTTTAAATTCTATATACTCATTAACTTTACCTTTAAATATTCAATACAAACTCCTGACTATTGAACTTAGCAGGGAGTTTGCTGTTTACTTCAGTGAAACTCAGTTTTCTCTCTACACGTCTCTTTGCTAAATCTTGTTTGTGAGGCATACGGTTGACATTTGCTATTGTTAGGATCTGGCCTTCTGCAATTATTGTATTGTCTATTTTTTTTGGTTATTGAAACAAGAATGTCTGGATGGTATAGGGAAAAAAATTCACATTGTCATGTGAACAAAACGGGTAGAGAATGGATTTACTGCCTTCTATAAAGAATTTTCTAACACTTGTTAACATGACAGGCAACTGAAGAGTATATGTATGTGAAAATTATGACATATTATAGAAGACAATAAATATTTTTGGAGCTTAAACTTGCTTACCTTTTGCAGAGCTGTGTTTTGTGGAAAAAAGTTGCAAACACAAGACTTGGACAACAGTATTTTACTACTATCAAGAAACTACTTTGAAAAGCTATTAGAGAAACTGAGATGTTGTGATTTGGCTCCCAGACCTGGAAAACCAGTTCTAACTGCTGAAAGAACCAGTTCTAACTGGTTTAAAACTTCATATTAGCTGATATACCTTCAGGGCTCCCTGACCACTAAAGAAAGTTCACCAAAATCTTGCACTGAAAGGAATGGTGCACTATCAAATAAAAGCATCATTCCATCAGCTCAGTATGTCACAACACATTCTCTTAATTTCCATTCCAAACACACATTGCAGATGAATTTATCACAATACAAGTGTAGGTAATCACATGCTGTTCATTATTGATTTAAGGATGTTTCAAGTGTATACACTTAAATCAGTACAAAATAGAAGATGAAGTCTTCATTTAAATTAAAATGAAACAAATATGGTGTACTCTTACAATCCTTTAATACTATGAGAGCTTAATTCTCCCTAACATTGCCTTGGCTGTATTAGAACATATTGAATAAAATGAGACTTTACGAGAAATTTCACTATGAAAAGTTTGCTAAAATAATGTTTTATTACATTTTTATTGAACTTCAGCCACTAGAGAGTAGGATCATCTCTCCATCCTTTGAATTTTACTGCAAACATTAGGCAAAAGACAAAATCAATGACCAAATTTGCATTCTAGTTTATTTTATGATTGCTACAACTGCAGAAGATGTGTTAATATGCAGTTGAGGCTGCTTCTACCAATTTCTAAACACAAGCATTAAAAAAAAAAAAAAGAGAGAGAGAGAGAGAGAGAATCCTGAGCTATGATCTGTTCAACTTAGCTATCATTAATTTTTAATACAAAAGTCATTCTTATATTAGCATATATGAGTTCAAGTAAGAAATCCAAATGTACAGAAGAATGCTTGTTGTGATTGCAAATATGTGTATACATACAAATATATGTATACATGTATATGTATCACTCTCTGTACATCTCCTACCATATGGCACCTTTAAGAACCAGGGACCAGACTAAAGACAAATCAGCAAAGGGGCCTGGAACATGTGAAGCTAGTGGGATTAAAGGTATAGCATGGGCTTTGGCTGCAAATGCAGGATGTGTAAATCTCTAAGTCTTCTCACACGTTTTAAAATGAGAAGAAAAAATACAGATAAAAAGTGTAGAAATACCTTACACCATTAATTAAACACACAGCCTATCCTGGAGATTTTAAGTCAATGCTTACAGATATTGAAAGTAATGCATTTATTAAGTTTTAATAGTTTAAAACTAGAGAAACCCAAAGAAACATGATGTCATTGTTGTATTGTTCAGACATTTAAAAACACATCTAATTATGAATCTTTCATTTGAATAGCAGAAAACATTCACAAATATTCAGTCTAATAATAATTGACTTTGAGTTTGGACAGAATATATATAACATATAAAAAATCAAAATCAACAAAATTAATTTTAAGCACATCTACAATGCAGCTGTAACTATGAATTTACAACTAGCATATGCACAGTAATACTAATTACTAAATATAATATCTAATTCCATGGGGATATTATTTTGACAAATATGAAATAAAGTAAACAGGAAAGTGAAACTGTCCCAATTAATTTAAAACTGCTAAACTGGTGTTAAATATCCACAATATTTAAATATTGTTAAATATCCATTTCCTTTGTGAACAGGCTATTTAATGAGACATATTGACATATGGATCTTTCAATTGATTTGTTTTGGCAATATATGTTATTCAGGTTAAAAGCACAATATATGGAATAAATAAGACATATACTAGATGTATTAAGGACTGTGTCAAAATGCAGATATGCATGGCAAGATACAAGCAGAAGGATCTCTCAGGGAATCAGTTCCTGACTAGATTTTAGTCAATGTTTAGATTGATGATACAAGTAGTGTTATAAAACCTTTGCTGATCACAATGTCTGGTAATGTTAGTCAAAATTACCCTAATCAACAGATCATAGGGAAATATACTTAAGATAGCTAGGTGCAAAATAGTAAACCCAGAAACCGAGTACACACTTTGTACTTACTACATAATAGAGATTGTTTTTGAAAACAGTGACTTGTAAAGAACACAAGGTCATTGAAGATAACTGCCTGAACAGGAATTCGTAGTGCAGTATTACGGTTAAATGAGATAATACAATGTTTACAAGAAGAATACTATCAAGTAGAAATAGATTATATCTGTGTGTGTATCACTATAAACTGTTGTGACTGTGCTGTGCTCAAATCTGATATTCACACTTCAAGAAGAATGTGAAGTACTGAAAAGATTTTGGAGTGTTCTAGGATGAGAAAAGATGCTTTCAAACTTAAAGCTTAGAGGCTTCAGTTCAGTCATTTGCATACTTGCAAGTTGTTGAAAGAAAACTTAATCATTTGACAAAGATAGCTACTCATGACCAAAAATTATATATATATATATATATATATATATATATATATAACAACTCTTAATAGCTCTTAATTTTGCTAACAGAAAAACAGTACTTTTTCCAAAGATAAAAGGTGTTAGCTTTAAGCTTGAATTGCATTAAGCTCTAGTTGGAAGTGTAATTATTATGTCCTTGAACAATTTATGTATCATGTTAAAAACTTCACAATAATCTTTAAGGTAGGACTAGAAAGATCCACTAGACTATTTAATCCAGTTCTTAGGGGGGAGAATTATATGAATAGCCTTAAATTCTATGCTTATATCCGTAATAGCAGGTAAAATATCCAGAGCTGGCTCTCTAGCGGCTCGGCATTTGTGCCTGGATTCATGCTAACAAACAGTATGGGCAGTACGAGAGCAGTGTTTGGCAATTGCCTCAGCCCCTAGTTGTACACTAGTACAGCTGTAGACTGATTTTTGGTTGGTTGGTTTTGTTGTTTGTTTGCTGTGGGAGAGATGCCCACAGTTTTGTTGAATTGCACAACAAAATTTGTAATTATGCATATGAGGTGAAATAAAAGATCACTTTGCTAACAGTTGAATAGTCCTAGACCCCAAAAACTTAAAAAGCAACAAACTTTATAAACTAATGTCTTTGTAAGTTCTATAGTTACTAAGCAATATAAAGTAGGTAACCTTTCTGCTATGCCACAGATTTGGAATTAGGTTTTGGGATTTCAGAAGTTACTGATATTTTAATTCAGTACTTCAAAAGACTCTTCTGTTACTAACTATGCAATCAGGAGAAGAATGTACAGACAAGTTTGGTAGAACCGATGACAGTGAGTTGCTGAATATCATAAGATTCATAGATTTCAAAGCCAAAGAGATAAGCAAACCATCAACTCTGTTGTAGGCTAACTTGTGTCTGAATAAAATGCATTTCTTATTGAAAATGAGAAAGCTCAAATGTTGGCTGAATTTTTGCTTCAATAAAGGCATCCGTGCCATATTTGAAGCCTCTGTTTGACTTGCATTTCCTGTAGTGATCAGATGTTCTTACTGTTGAAATTGCATGAGTTTGCAATTTGAATTTGGTGCTCAGCATCTTGTTCCAGTAACAGCCATCTTCGTAAGATCAAAGAACTTTTTAGTAGATTGTATTTCCTTCCCACAAACATACTTATGCACTGTAACACATACTTTTCAGTTTTCTTTCTAAACAGATAAAACATGTTGAATTTCTGAAGTTTCATATTGTATGGTGTTTTCTTAGGCCTTCATGCCTTGGAATTCTTTGCTGTACCTCTGACAATTTTTCAACATTTTTTTTCTAGCAAGACACAAAATCAATACAAATATTCTATTTCTCTCACTGCACTTTTTGATACTCCATAAATAAGTACCAGCATCTTTGCAGTGGAGAACTACATTGCCCATGAAGCCAAAGGTACAAAGCTTTATTTTGAATTTAAGTATTTTTATGTAATATTTCATTAAAATAAATGTAAAAAAAATTAATAAAAAGGAGAAATCCATATAGAAGAATGAGTAGAAAGAAAATAAAGCAGAGAAGAAAATAGGAAAAAAGATGTAGATGAAATTGAAATTTAGATAGTGTGAGATGAAACAAAAAAGACTGGAATAAACAGCAGATCAGAAGAGGCCAAGGAGAGTCCATCAAAACAATAGCAAATAATCTGACTAGAGACCGCTGATTTGATTTTGTTCAGGTTGACTCCTTCCTGCAGGTTCTTTCAAGCCTGGTGGAAAGATAATCCTATACCCAAGCCCTCTATTCCAGGAAGATAAATACTCTCCATTGTAGGGTTTGAGATCCACAGACTCCTTTGGCCCTAAAGGGCAAACATTAGAAAGGCACATTCACTGCCCAAAAGACCTCACAGTCTAAAGTTTAATTCTACCATTAGCAGGTTGAAGAACACAGAAGAATAGAGGAAGGAGAAGAAAGCAATGAAGCAGCTTTGTTCAGTATGAAAAATGGAAGTAAAGAAAACAGCTGTCTAACAGTTATACATGAGGGTTTGAGGGGGGAGAATTGTTTATATTTTTCTTCTCTGAATCAGTAACAATGCTCACCTATACTATGGAGGGCACCCTGTGTTTCTAAGTATGCTTGGTCTCCCATGAGGCTCAAGAGCAACTGTACATACATATAGAAGTTCATAATAAACTGTCCAGCTCAAATGCTTGGCCAAACTTTAGTTCTGAAGATGATAGCATTAATATTTGTTATTTACAGCCTTTATAGTTTTTTTTTTCTTAATAACGGATATTAGAGCTGTTTTATCACTTCTTACTTGTAATGAACTTGTAATGATTGTAATATAATCATCTGAAGTTATTGTGGTATTTCAATGGATGATCTCTAACTGTTTTTAAAAGGTAATATTGGCCCACTTCAAGACTTGTATGAAGCAATTGAGTCTGAGATAAATATACCCACCTAACTGACAGGGCCAAGAATACATCTTTTATGTACTCCAACCACTAAATCATTTTGTTGCTATTACATCTACCACCCTAAATTTATCCTAAAAGCAACAGGTACAATATGGAGTAATTTTATTTCATAGTAGCCTGAAATAGTACATCCTGTGCTTTTAAGGTGCTGTTTGCAATTTACCACAGAAACATCTCTTTTGTAGTGCTATAAGTCTGAAAGTCTTACAGTTATTTGCAATGACAGAACATCTAGTAAGATAAACAGAATGACAATGTTTAAGATAAATGACAGGTAAAATGAATATGCTAATCTATCTTTTCAGACAAAAATGTAAGTATTTGTTTTATCTGAAAACTGAATTACAGTTGATTTTGATCTTCCCTACTTGAAGGATTTATACCCCAACATCTCAAATGGAAACCACAGTTTAGAAAGGTGGCTTCTTTATTTTTTTAGTGAAATCTATGGGTTGAATTACAGTATGTTACCTCAGTTTAATCAAAACATATATTAGATCAAAACATATTAGCAATTCAATTGATTTCCTATTTTTCTGCAACGTTGTATAGCTAAAACCAACCAAATGAACTGACTAATTTTGATGGGGCATATGACAGTAGATAATTACTTCCCTTTTCTTAATGCAATGTAAATCCATAAACAGACATTGTGTTGTGTGTAAAAAGTGGGTTTCTTGTAGAGAACAGGAACAAATAAAGAAGAGTAAAGAAGAATAAAACTTGATCACTTGGATATTTGAAGAAGTGATTATTCAGTGTGCTGCTATATTGAACCAGAATTTCTTTTCAGTTGGGTTCAGTTCTTAATGACAGTTTCAGAATATTATTCTCTTCTATTTTTCATACTGCAGCACTGTATATTAAGATTTTTGCAAGGAAGTTTTACTTTTCCTGTATGTAATTGTTGTAGTATCAAAAACACTAAATGGAACTGAATGAAGAGTCTAACTCACATCTTAGTATTTATGTGGTCAGCATAGGCCCTATATCCCTTCCAGTGCTAAACACAACTAATAGTACAAAAGGTAGCACACTAATTGCCATCAACAACATCAATCAACATTCGGAAGTTCTAAGAATGTCCTCAATACAAATAACATGAAATGTGATTTTCTGGAGGCCTGAATAACTGGAGCTCACAGTGAAATTAGTTGATATCTGACTACTAAGTACTACTGAGGTCAAGACAAAAACAGAAAGAAGCATATCACAGGCAGTGGTTCATAAATAATTTTTGTTTGCTATTCTTTGAAGAGAAATAAATATCCCAAATAGTGCAAAAACAGAATAATAGTGTAGTTACCTTGAAAAATACATATTTCTTTAGAATAATTAGGTACATGTAATGTTTAGATATATTAGAGACAAGACAAAAACTTGGTCTACTGGATCAAGATATTTAGCAATGTCATTCTGGTGTCTTCCAGTATAGCAGAATGAGAGAACGATCTAAAAGTTTTTTTCCTGGGTTTTTCCAGCCTTCAGAGATTACATCAACACACTTTCAGTGCTATGTTATGTTTCAATAACAGAAGACCATTAGGCTACTAGGTACTTATATTTACACAAGAGCACAACAGGATTCTAGAAACACAAAAAAGAGATCCTTACAAGAGTGCATTCTTAAGCCATTATCAACAAAAAACAACTTCCCATCAAACACCATTCCAATTTATTCCTCCCTCTACTTCTTTCCCTCTTAATGAAGTCCATTTTTGAAACTGGGAAGCATAAGATAACTATAGCAACTTTAACTTGATGGTATATAAAGTGGATACTTAAACATAATAGTTTACTTAGGCATAACAGTATATTCGGGCAGAGAGGGACCCAACATACCCCTATGGGGTTGATCCTGCTAGAATACCAGTACTTTCATAAAACTTGAAGATCTGAAAATTTTCTTTAAAGCTGGTGGCTTAATCAATGTCAATACTCAATTTGGATAAGATTTTAATTTGGAAAATTTATTTTTTTTCCAGTTTTTCAGTACTGAGCAATTGTTTTCACCTCTGAACCTGTCTGTAAACTGAACAGGAATTATCAGAATACATAAAGACATTCAGGCCCTAGACACACAAATTCTTATTCCCTCTTTTCCTTCTTTCAAAGTGTTTATCTTCTGTAGAGCAGTAAAAAATATTTGTGATGATGATGGAACTTAATCTAAGGAAATCTTTTCTGTAGTTAACCAGTGAAAATTTCAGAAAAGTTCAAAAGCCATCTAATATTTTTAAATACGTTGGCTGTTCTACTAATAGGTTGAGGTTTTTGGAAAGAAAAAACATAATACAGGTTCTCACATTAATTCAGTAGCCATCTCATACCTACAATAAGTCAGTGGGCTGAATTTCAGGATGGGATTGCTGTACAATTTTTCATTATAGACAGTAGAATAAATTGTTACTTGCAACATTATATGTAGTCTGATTGCCTATTGGCATTAGTGGCAGAGGTCAGAAGCTTGTCTTCTTGGTCAGAGAACACAGCAATTGCAGCTGCCTGAAAAAAAGTGCCATGGGTTAGAGCACATAAAAATAGTGGGGTACTGTTTGTATGACAGGGTGCAAGAACAGAAACATTCCACGCTTAAGAAAAAAAGAGAAGATAGAAGAGAAAAAGCACACAAAGAACAAAAGCATTCCTTCTGCTAAATACTAAAGTATAGTCATTGGGAAAATACAAGAGGTTATTCCAGCTCCCTCTGACTAAATTGTATGTTCTTCCTACAGATAGTTCCTAAAAAAATGAACTATTTGTTTTCCTATGTACAGACACAGCATCCATTGTTTATGACTGTAATCATAACATGCATAGTTTAAAATGTGGGACTAGGGGATAGGCTGCATTTCTTTTTCTGGTTTGTCAGACACAATAAATCATATTCCTTATTTATTAAAGCTTCTTTGTGATTTACTAGCCAAATTTCTGCCTTTAAACTAATTTCACATACATTGTCTCTATTACCCCATTCTGTTTCAAAAGCATTGGACTATATTTTTTCATGCCTTATATTGATATGAGATGCCCACCACTTCTTCCTTTTTTTTCTGGACTTACTGAAACAAGTTTGTGGAGATGGAGAATCCCTAAGTTCTCAGGGTCTGTTTTGTTAAAACACTTTGTCAAGCTTTGTACAGGTGAAGACATCTGCAGCTTTATAAAGCTCGTGGCTGTTACAGGATCTCAAACTGTTAGCTCCAACTTACCGACTCTGCTAGTCTACCCACTACTCTCTAGCTCAAGCACACATACAAAAATTCAAGATATGAATGGAAACATATATATGTTTATTTGGCTTGTATTTTGTATTCAAGTTGTTCCCCCACCCCCACCCCACCCCACCCCACCCCCTTCTTCCTGAAAATGTATTGCTGTGCAAACAGTTGAAGGCTTACCTTTGAATCTAACTTCCTTGGTAAAGGTCAGATAGGTGAAATAACATAACTCACATTCTCCTCTCCTTATATTTTGCTTAATGGTCATCTACATCAATACCTATCAGTGTTTCAATGCATAAGCAGAGTGAAACAATGTATGCAGTTTCTGATTATCAGATAAAGCTCTACTTCAGTTTCTTTAGGTATATTCATAAACTTTAGAGTATTTTATTGCAAGGTTGAAGGTTACATTCTGACTTCATTAGTGCCTTGGGAAAAATATATGTTCCATGGCAGCAATCCTCACTTCTGCTGACTCCATTTGTAGTATTTTTGTCAGGTTACTGTTTGCTACAGTAGGGAAAGTTGTTGCTTTTTGTAATAGTGTACAAAAGCTCTTGTTAATTTTTTTGGAAAATTGTCATCTAAGCAATTTGTGGGTTCTCAGAAAAGTGAGTGTATGGCAGAACTCTCCTTAACAACAGATTATCTAGGTATCTGCCAATAGGTTCAACAGTATGCCTATATACATTTGTGCTCATTTGAAAGAAAAAGAAAATAACTATAGATGTATTGTATTTATTTTTAAAAATCAAGCTATCTTTGGACATTGTTGTTTACAGTCACTTCCATAACTTAAGAGCTTTCACATAATGACATCAAAAGAACAGGTAACTAACACTGTGCTGCTGCAGCTAGGAACATAGTGTTAGACTTGTTTTCCATAAACCCAGATTTTAGCCATAATACTTCATAGAGATGAGAACAGAACTCACTCACCCTTTCAAGTAGCTCTTCTTAGGTGCACTGAAGAGGAAAAGCTTTAAAAAGTATATCTGATCTCTGAGCTTAAATCAATTGGCCTTGCCATACACAGTCTCAGAGCCTGCTTTCTATTAAGAAAATGTGCCGTATGGTAAACTGGGGTCTCTTGCGGAATTTCTCACATTTAAGAGCCAGGCATATCTGTTCATTACCATACTAAAAGATTATTTTGCTGTTTCAATAGACCTTATAATTGTTTTATAACTAGAAGGACTAAAAAATTGTTAAAACTAGGAAAACATCCCAAACCTCAAAGTAGAGTTTTGTTATTGATTTAACTGGGGACAAGAAGCAGTCTGAACAATCTCAATCTACTGCATAGAATACAGATAGAGTGCAGAAGACACAAAAGAGTACAGTGGACTGTGGTGGGGAATAACAGTGAGGGCAAGAAGAGAGCAAAAAAAAAGGCTTGTTAAAACTTTTTGTGACACTGTGCTCCACAGTGAGGTTTGTTTTTTAAACCTTGGACTGACTAAATTTGAAAACAATTTCTACATAAGTAAAGTCATATAGTTTTCAATTATTTCTCATGTCATAGCTATGAAATCATTACAACTAATTGACACTGAGTTCCATTGTGAGCTTCAAAATAAAAAGGTATTAATCTTAAACTACAGATGGCAAGACCACAAGCTAAACTGTGTTCATGTATCAAATATTTTTGAATTCATGCATGCTTTTCTAACAGCACCTCAGTGTCTGGTACCAAAGAACTGTATTGCATGTGTACTACGCAAGATCCACTGATATGAACCTGGGCTCAGCAGAAAGTGCCATTCACCAGTATAGATCTCTCAAGCCAAAAAAGTAAGAACAAGATGCATTTCTTATTTTTGTGAAATTAAGTTCTTAAAACCGAATCTTATACAGCAGGAAAAATATGGAATTTCAGTAAAGTAACATGCTATGTCTTGCCAGTATAAATGCTCATCCTTTTAGTTTTTCTTTTTCTTTGTCCTCTTGATCTTTGACTTTCTCTGTCTTTCTCTAAGATAGAAAGTCACTGTTTTTGACTTGCTAATGATTATCATCGTATCTTATAGGCACTAATAACTTACCAGAAGTCTGTGGCTCATACTAAGCAAGCAATCTTTACTTTAAGCCAGATCATTTTAAAATAGACAGAATAAAGAGGTGAAAAGCATCTTAAAAAAATCAGTAGTATTAAACATGTAATGTGGGCAATGTTTTTAATGGCATAAGTATTCCATTGCTTTAAAACAAGCCTTGACTACCTGAAATGAAATTATTTGCACAAAAACGAATTCAGAATTGGTCACAATAATTTAGAAGAAAATAAATATACCATGGAAGAAATATTTGTAATTAACGTCTAGATTGTTCAATATTAAGAACTACAAAATACCATTCCATCTGATAATAATGCCCCAGTGATGGGCCTATACTGAGTACACACCATCACTATAAAGGAAACATTACTTTCGTCAGCTGAATTAAACACTTGATTGCTCAAAGCATTGGGGTTTTCCATCTTTAAACTTCCTGTGATCTTAGTACTTAAGACAATTGCTATATCCCCAAAAATGTTTTTGATGCTGACATTAGAGAAATATACTCTCAGTTTTAATTCCATTTAGTATGGATTTCCTGCCTGTAAATTAACACAATTACTGCAGAGATCATGTTGTTGGTAAGATTTCTTGTTTGTAAATTCATTCTTTCACAGCACCTAAGAAGGCACATGTTACTGCTACCATAGATGCAAATAGGAAATTTTTAATTCATTTGGAACATCAATATTAAGGCTTTAGGAAACATTTGTAACCTACACATTGCCATAAATATGTATGACTTCCCATTTTGAATGCCAATTTTTTTTTCCTACTTTGCTTTTTTTCTTACAGTATGAGTGAAATAATTGTGTGAGAATGTATATTAGTTTTTAAGCTTCCATAAATCTCTCCTTATGTTAGCCCTGGTATCTAGCAGGCATGGTAAAATTTGTCAATTTTTGTGACTGCCAAGCAACATTTGGGCTCTGAAACTGGGACTTCATTGGGCAAGCGTAGGTGCAAGTTTGTGTAGTTACATAACTACAGTTGTAGCTAGACACCTGTCTCAGTCTGAATCCCAGACGGGTTTCATTCATGGAAATAAATCAGGATTTAAGTGTCATTTGAAAAACACAGCAGTCAATTTTATAGGTGTTTTTATATCATGATTTAACACTGATTGTGTGTTGTTTTCTTCACTATATAAAACAGTCAATAAAGGCTTCTAAAACACAGCCGTCAGGGAATCCATTCAGTTCCCTGAATGAAATCCATTCAGTGGAATGATTTGCACCATATTGAAAAAAGGGGAATCAAATGGCATAAGACTAAAATCCTACAATTGTATTTATAATGTGAACAAATGAATGGGTAAAACTACATCACAGTTATTTTCAATATTGTCATTTAGAAATAGATTTGAATTTTAAGTATAATATACACCCTACACAATCGTTAGATATGGTATGCACATATCAAAATGCTTGGCAAGTGTCTTGATTTCCAGTTGCTGACAGGCAATAAGTGTCTTTATTACACAAACCAGTAAGCTATTTCTGCGCAACCTAGTTGAGGGAGCAGTACAGCTTCCTGGAGGAAGCTATCTCTATTGAAGACTGAGACAAAGTCTTAGCCAAAATGCCATACCCATTCTCTCTACAAGATGACATCTCCACATGGTACTTTAGGGTACCAAGTCATTACCTCCATATATACTAAGTACTAGGAAGAGGTAGGCATTATTGACAAAGCAACAAGCCTAAACATAAATGCAGCATTTCTATTTACATAAATATTCTTAACCAGTAGAACTATGCTACTGCTACAAAAATAGTTGATTTTATTTCTGCTTTTATGAAAAAAAGCCAATTTTGCCATTCAATCAGTAGGTTCTCTGAAGAAAGCTATGAAATAAATTTTGACTGCTATTGCTTAGTTCTTCTATTAAATCAGCTGTTGCTTTAATTTTCAAACCTTCCCAATAACATCTAAATGGTTGTCCAAATCCTAAGGCAGCTTCAAGCCTGTCTGCTCTGTGAATTCTTGACATACTTATAGTCTCTTAACATTCACTACTATCACACAGTGCTGGTCCAACAATGTTAACGATGAAGGGAATGCTTGCATATGCTAGCTCTTGGCGTTCCTGCTGCTATGTTGTCTCAGTCTCCCGAGACTAAAGCCAGAGGAGATGCACGACAAAAGTTCTTGTAACTTCCCTCCACTAAGCTTCCTACCACTATGTGACATTGTCAGAACAACAATGGCAAATCTTATGAAAGAGCTATGTAGTCAAGGCTTCAATGCTCTCTTATCAGGGAATTCAAACCTTGCTAGGTGTTTTAGTTAAGGTGGGTGGAACTGGGGTATGACAAACACTTAACTGTCCAGGTATTCTGCAAGTGGATACTTTCTAGCTTTTTATTTATTTTACACTACTTACATTGCTTTTAGTAGTAACTAAAAGTCTGAAACATTTTAGTTTTCACCCAAAAAAATAGGTGTCAGAAGACACTCTGAGGAATTAATTTTTATCCCAGAATTCAGTGAGCCCGCTGTATTTCAAGTCATGCTATAGCTGACATTGCTACTTACGATAAGAGCTATAGGACTCCAGCCTATTTGCACACTTCCCTGGAGTGCTGGCATCTCCACCCTTCTCATCTGCAGCCTGGAAGTCTCTACTAGTGATACGTACAGATTTTAGACCTTGATCTCTGCCAGGGAGCAGCAAGAGCAATACAGCTCCACAAGCAGGACAAGCCAGCAGCCAAGCAGCTCCCCAGCACAGGTCTGTAACCCTCACCAGTGGGGCTCAGCCCCACAAGGATCCAAACATAGCAGGCAGAGCTGCCAACAAGGTCTCTTAGCAGCAGCAAGCTATGCCTGGGGGCTACCCAGCAACTCCAGCCAGCAGCAAGGCTCTACATAGCACAACTACACCATAGTCCCATTATGAGCTTAAATGGGCCCCTAAGCCCCTGGGCAGGGGTGTGGGTGGAGGCCCCAGGTGAGGCTGTTCAGGGCAGTTATAGCCTATTAGCATACCTACAGCTGTGGTAGTCTCAGTCCTTGTTGAGGTGACTTGCATATATCATAAAACAGAGAATGTGAAGAATAATATACTTTTTAAAATCCTATTGCTGTTGGAACATTAGTAATTGTCACTACTGACAGGTGCTTCAAGTTGCCTTCATTAGCCTAATTTAATTTAAAATGGAAATTCCAGCAATCTTACTTCTTTTGCAATGGCAGGTTGGGCAATTAAGGAAAGCTAGTAGGCTACATAATAGGTACAGCCTGTTGCCATTTATTTCTTCTACTTTAATATCTATTTGTTCACTGTACCATTTTATGATATCACTTAAACCATACAGCTTAAATATAAAGGGCATGTACTCACCTTGTTTCCATATAAATGGCAGTAAGAAATAGCTAGTGTAGATAGGCATAAAATTTGAAAACCTGTGCAGCAACCTGGTCCATATGTGATTCTGTTTTGATACAGATGATATCCCATATATAAATCCTGTATTAAAATTGTCTGTAGCTTTTCCTTAGTATTTCCTGTTTCTCCCAGTTCCCTTATTATTTTTTGTTCCTTGATTTTTCTTAGTATTTCAAAATTCTGTAGGCATTTGTAGGGTGGAAGCATCACCTCTGACTTTATTTCCACTTATTGTTTACACTGACTTTGTCATATACTAATCTATAGATTAATTAAGTCAGAAACAATGATTGTGGCTGTCTAGTATAACTTGCGTAGTAATTCATTTTTGCACCTTGACTATAAGAATTTTCTATATCATATTTTCTGTGCAATAGGGAGCTTCATAATTTCAATTTTCTTTTTGTGCAATGCAAAAAGGCCATTTTCAGACCTGAAGAATCACCAAGTGGAGTTCTTAAAAGATCTCTTAAGAGATCACAAGATCCATGAGAAGTATAAAACAAGCAGGACTCCCTTCCCAAAGTTGTCATGACTTGCGGAAGGCAGAGGGATTTGGCCAACCTCTTTTCAGTGGTTTGTGGGGACAAGACAAGGGGGTAATGGCCACAGGAAGTTCCACACCAAATGCGAAAGAACTTCATGGTGAGGGTGACGGCGCACTGGAACAGGCTCCACTGGAACAGGGAGGTTGTGGAGTCTCCTTGTCTGGAGATATTCAAGGCCTGTCTAGATGCCTACCTGGGCAACCTGCTCTTAAAGAACCTGCTTTGGCAGGGGGGTTAGACTTAATGATCTCTCGAGGTCCCTCCCAACCCCTACAATTATGTGATTCTGTGACTTTTCCCTCAAAACAACAACAAACAAAACCCCATGGGGAGTATAGAAATGAAAATTAAAACATTCCAGATAGAGTAGAAAAAATGTAAGTCAACTTGAGAAAATTTGAGACACCTAAATTCTGTTATGAACTTTGATATGAATCCATCCTTTGGACAGCCAAGCACTGGAGCAGATTGCCCAAAGAGACTGTGCAGTCTACTTTCTCTGAGGTTTTCAAGACCCAACTGGATAAAGACCTGAGCAGTCTGGTCTAATCTCATAGCTGGCCCTTCTCTGAGTAGGAAGGGGGACAAGAAACCTCCTCAAGTCCCTTCCAACTTTAATCACTCTGTGATTCTATATTCTGTGTTTTTTTGTGACACAGAGAATTTTCTTTGTATCAGGAACAAAGCCCACTGCAACATATTTCATACCAAATGTAATTCTGGATTTCATGTAGATTTACGCCCCATAACATTTTTATTTTGGAATAAAACAGCAAGTAGAATTGACAATTGCCTAATACAGCTAGGTGCAGAAAATCAGACCATGGCTTTTACTGAAGGGGAATGTCAAAGCTCTGCATTCCATATGGATGTCACCAAAAGGAATTGTGATTTCATCAACACAGCTGCTAGCTTTGTAATGACATATGGGAGTAGCTTTTTTTTTTTTTTTGATGAATGTTCTTACAACAATTTTTCCTTTGCCTCCTGCATTTTTTCCTGACATCATGGCCTTAAATATGAGCACAATTTAAAATGCAGTAGGAATTTCTGACAAACTGTTTTAACTTGTGTTAGCAATCTAACTTTTCTCTAGAACTAGCATTGTCTTGAATCTACCGTTTACTGAAGATCCAGATATAACTTAAATTTATTCTGTAGTTATGAGATTGTTATTTTAGTCTAGAATCTCTTTTGTCATGTACAGCTGAATGTGAATTAAACTTCTATACACGCACAGGTCAGTGAAAGATTTTCTGGATTCCGCTTCTACAATGCTATATTTAATGTCATGTTGGGCTGTGCGGGTGCTTGCTGAACTTGTGTAAATCTCTACAGAGATAAATATGTACAAAGGCAAAAGGCTTCTCTACAATAGTATTCCCTATTATGCTGTAAATATGAGATTTTTGAGGAAAAAATGCAGTATTTCCAATATTACTTTTAAACATATGGGAAAATATCATTTGATTTTTATTTCATTGATAAAGTTAATTTCAAGCCACTTGAATTAGCACATTTTAGTGTTTTGTGCTGCCAGAGGATGAGAAAAATGTTACCTTTCTAGTTTAAAGAGGTATATTTTTTCATGAGAGGATTTAAAGTATATACTGACAATCAATATTAGTTGACATAAGACTCTTTTTGAGTTTTTGTTTGTTGACTGAGGAGAAAAAAATAAGAAAGACAGGCTCATTTTTGTGCAGCTAATAGAAACACGAGTTTTACCTAATCCATACACAAGCACTTTGCAAGTTAATTTACTTGATAAGGCAGTGGGATAAATATTGTATAAACTCTTCCGACATCTTTAACTTATAAAAATAGTCTTGGTGAATTTAATGCAAGTAGTAAATAATGGAATATGAAGTCTTTAATAGAGCAATTCATAAGGAGATTTGTAGTTATTAACATTGTTTTAGGTAAGAACTTTCTGTTAGATTCTAGCAAATAAATTTCTGTGACTTTAAATAATATTAACATTATATTTAAAGCAGTTGGAAAATATTTTTTCATGGAAAAGTGACAGATCAGCCTTAGACACTATTAATGTACATAAGACTGCTACAAGCTTGTAAAACCCAAATCTTTTTGTAAAGAGTTAAAAAAAATAATTATACCTTTATACTTTATATTACATTTGTATGTAGTTTTTGCCTTGACAAATGAGTGGTGTGCAAGGATGTGTTTGTGTTTTGCTGAGAAAGATCTACTCTAAATCTTAATAAATTATGAAAGATCCATCTATCATCTATGTCAGAGTGGAAACAGTGAGGCACTGCATTTTCCAAGTCACCAGTGAGATGATCTCTCAAAAGTATGAATGCTGAGATGTACAAAGGACAACATAGACACATAGATGTAAACAGTCTTAGTAAACTAATAAAATATATACTATATCAATAAATGTACATTTTCAAATTCATATTTAGCGACGAAATAGAGAAGTCGAGTTCTAACATTTTGAGAGGTTATGGGCATGCAAGAAAGTAGTGCAGTGTTAAATATAAAACACTTGAAAAATGACTATGAATTTTATAAACTCATGCAAAGCATTTGTGTTTCTATGAAATACCACAGTTGATGTTAAGCAAGTTTCAATTACAAAAAAAAAAAAAAATAAATAATAATAATAATAAAGCTCATTAAAAGAAGTGGTAATCTTACTTCAGAAAAGGAATGAAATGTTAGTCAAAATTCTGCTCAAATATTCAGTCCATATCAGGGAAGTGGTTAATTTCATTCGTTTCCTGGGACATTCCTCTTAACTCTTGGCAACCTTAACACTTGCGCTGCTTTCATCAGTCACTAAGACAATAAAAAGTCTAGATTTTTTTTTTCCTTTGCCCCCTGATTCCCTTAAAATGCAGAGAGGAACCATAATTTATCCATGTGAAATAGCTCTTCTTTAATATCTGTTGCATGTAGATTATTCTTTTTTGTTGTTGCCCCCTTTTCTTTTTTTTTCTGACTGGATCAGAACAATTCTTCTACAGGGCTCAGTAATCTGTATTTGAAACAAATACATTCTGATCAGTTCAGCACATCTTGCATCACACACAAAATTAATTAATTTGGAGCACTTTAGCTACACAGTAGCCTTCATTGACTCACCGAAGAGCTGTGTAGTTTGCCTTTGCTATCTCTAGTCACTGTTAACCTCCTGCAGTTTATTTATTTAAATTGGCTGTTCTGAATGACATTGCCCTAACTTCTCTTCACCACTGTCAAAAGACACTTGTAAGCTCACCTTTCTCAGTAGCAGTTTCTTTACAGAACCATCTTTATCCCCAGTTGAAATCTGTGAGAGCATTATGTGACAAGGACTCAAAGCTGGCCTCTGGGGAACTGGAATTGAGGTTGAAGGTCTCACATTAAAAAAAAAAAAAAAAAAAAAAAAAAAAAAAAAAAAGTCATTTATTTCTGGTTTAGTTTTGCTCTTAGGCATTACTCACAGCTTTGCTCTGTCTTCAAACAAAAGGAGCAGTGGCCCCACTAAAAGAAGAAAATCTGAAGCTGTTGAATGTGCTTAGGGTTAGTAAATATTAACTCAGGCTTTCAGGAGCCAATCCACAGTCTGTCTCTAAAGCAAGAGAGTCTCTGCTTTTCACTGCCATCTCCTTATTGTTTCCATACTATTTTCATTTCCTTCTTACCAGACAAGATATTCCTAATAATACTTTTTCATGGCATACATTTTTTTATATCACTAGGGTTTTTTTTTTTTTTCCTCAGTTGATTACTGTGATGATAAATTGTTTTCTTGTTGGTACTAAGACAAATAAAATATGCATGTTTACAATAAAATGCAGAAAATTATTTGTTTCAATACTTCATAGTTCTGGGCTAAGTATGAAGCTTCAGTGTACATTTTAATGTATCTCTTTACTGACTGCAAAAATGTTCCAAAACAGGTTTGCAAAAATCACCTCTCAAGCTTTGATTGATCTCACAAAATGTCTTATTACATGCTTTTGATTATGGGAATGTCAGTGTGTTGGTTTTATCATTTTACATTAGAGTTGTTGGTTTTTTACCTCCGTATTTTCCCATGTTAGTGTCAGATTTTATTCTGTTCATGTAACATAAAACTGAATTTATTTAAGTGAGGCTTATTTGGCATATAAGTAGGACATTGTGTTTTCTTCATTGACAAAAGTGTTTTGATAAGAAGAGTAAATTTATACCTAAAGAAGGAGTACGTAACACCTACTGATTTTCAAAGGGAAATGTTTCCACTCATTCTGAAGTAAATTTGACCCAAGGAATTTAAGCTGTCAAGATAGCCAACAGTTAAAGGGAACATAGCTTATATACTGTGACATTTTTGTCATTATTTTTCACTTTATTTTCATAGTTATATGAAAAACAAACGTACTAGACACACCAAATAAATAAATATAAAATTCTGCCATTTATTATAGTTCTCTGTTTCATAAAAAAAAAAAAAAATGCTTGTGTTCGTTCAGTTGAACAAAGAGAATTTTAAAAGAGAAAATTCAGCAATTTAGTAACACTGATTCAGACTAAAATAACCTTCTTATATTTATCTCAAAAGAAATGTCTATTTTCACATAATCTCAGCATAATGTTATCTGCCTCTTCCTTTATAAGCTGAACAGTTTTTTTTTTGTGCAGATAGGAATGACAGGGTAACTCAGGTACCTATAGATTAGTGTTTGCCAGACATAATCTCCACAATCAATATCAGTACCACAGCAGCTGGCCCCAGAGTTGCACACTTTCTTCTGATGAATAATGGGGAAGTGTCTTCACTGCAGGCACATTGAGGCGCCTTAGTCAGGACCAGGCAAACTGGGAGGCAACAGAATTCAGGGAGAAGCAAAGCAGTAATGTGGATTGCAAGATGAGTATATCTGAATTGCTGGGTGCTAACTTGGGGCTCTCTCAGTAGGGTTCCACTGACCTGTGTACACATAAACAGGTGGTTTTTTGTTGTTTTTTGGTTGGTTGGTTGGTTGGTTTTGCCACTGCAGACATTGCTAATGACTTTCCATAAAATCCCTACCCTTACATGGCTACATATGGGGCTAACCTTATATTCAAGAATATTTCACTGGGGACAGTTACAATATTTACTGTGCAAACTTACACATTCACGTTCATGTGGTTGCAGGGTCAGCACATGAATGTCTGTGCAATTTAAGAAAAAAGGAAAAGAAAAAAAAAAGTTAAAAAAAGAAAAGAAAAAAGAAAAGAAAATAAAAATGTTTTACCAAATTAACTCTTCAGTAGTGAAGGCTTCTGCTTTATAATACCTTAGTTTTTATTTCTGCATTTGAGTTCCTCAGGTGAAATTCTGCCATAAAAACAGAGCATCCTGTTTCTGGGAAAAGAAAAAGAAAAAGAAAAAGAAAAAGAAAAAGAAAGAAAGAAAGAAAGGAAGAAAGAAAGAAAGAAAGAAAGAAAGAAAGAAAGAAAGAAAGAAAGAAAGAAAGAAAGAAAGAAAGAAAGAAAACCAAAACAAGTCATAATTTCTCAAGGGTTCTTATGTTTGTCATATTTTGAAAAGTGGTCAACCTAGGCCTTGTTTATCCAGAGGGCTGCCATTGCAGGCATCTTTCTATTGTCTTTGTCAGAAAATGATATTTTTTAAAAATCTAAAATATATTTTAATAGCAAAAAGAGATTTTCACAAATACCTTTCTCTCTTACTCCTTCAGTAAATCAAAGACCTCTCAAATTACAGCTTTTGCTATTCTCAGAAGTTTCAATATTATGGGATAACCTGGTTTTACAGTATCTTTTGTCAGAGTAACAAGAAAGGCTTTGAAAAATGTTAGCCTCAGTTTGAATTCCTCATCCTTATCACTTGCAGTTTTAATATCACTGTAAAGTATTACAGTTTTCCTTTATCTGTCTCACAGAGTCAAACTTTCATTCTGTTTCTTCCTTCAGAAATCTTATAGAGTCACATGTTTCTTCTTGTACAGAGGCAATGACTCTGTGCCGTACCCAGGAGTGATCAGGTTGGCTCCAGAAGGATTTTATGGGCTAGTTTTGTAGATTTTATAAATAGACTTGCAGTGTTACAGTAGCTGATGTCTAGCATAGATATGGGCTGCTTCCAAAATGGGAAGTCCTTTGCCACTGCCTGCCCTCTGTCCTGGACACCAGCTATCCATTCCAACCACATTCCTAGTGCCAGCTCTTGAGGACATGAGGGAACTCAGATCAAACCAAAGGCTGGGATTATAGCTAACAGTTCTCTTGGTTTAAGTTTCATGTACTAAGAGGGAATTTCAGGATTTGTACCTTGTGTGCAAGATCTTTTTTTTTTTTTTACATATGAATAGATTATATTTCTGTAAATATTCTTTATTATAAAGTCTCGCAAGTTCTTTTGCTCATTATAGGAAGAAATTGAAGTCATTTGACTTGGAGAGTTATATTCATGAGAGGTACCTTTGTGGGCATTTTCTATACTAGATTAGGAACTTCCTCAGCAGAGGGCAATAGTCCTTCTTTTCCCCATATATATATATATATATGTCTATAATTTGGAATGAAATTGATTGAAAATATAAGTTATCGTAGTAATAAGCTCCCATGTGAGTATATAATAGCTCATAAAAATGAGTTTTTAAAAACTGTTTTCCAAAAATTTGTAAACAAGTTTAAGTTGAAGACATAGGATCCATTCACTTAAACAAAACAGTACTTTCAGGATAATGGCCATCTGATATGGTCTTGTTTTGGTGCAGTGAATAACTAACTGCTCAGCTATGATTCCTGGCTTCTGATTTTCAGAGAGGAAATACTATTGTTCTGGAGAACAACTGAGTACATTTAAAATGCTGCTTTCAAAGATATGCTAAAATCCCGATGAGATTAGTGTTTAGTTTTACTAGGAATTTTTGTACTAATTGGCAAATAAATGGTGAATGCCTACACCCAATACAGCTACAGTATTACTTTAGGAATGACTTCAGTAGAATGTAGAAGTACAAAACATTCACTTTTTGACTCAATAAATAAACCAAAAAATGGAAGAACAATTATTAGAGAATTAATTAGGCGTGACTGGTTTAAGCAGTTTAACATGGTTTATTTCATTGTACAGTAATATAAATGAAACAAAAGTAATGGAAGCTATGGACTTCTTCTAAGCATCCTTGCCAGACAGGGGGATGCAAGGAATTGATATCATTTCCAAACTGTTTTCTAACAGTTGCTGCTCATTATGTCATGAGAACTTGGGTGCAGTTCTCTTTTAGTCTGAGCCTGCATGTTTTGTAGGTGATCTAACCTTACATGTTACCGGAAGGGTGTGCTGCTTTCAGTCTATTATGTAATCTCTTCACTGATGAGTTAGTAGCAGATCCAGGCAGAGGACTTAAATTCTATATTCTGAGCTTCTCCTCCTCAAAAATAACTCAAAGGCAGTCTGTGATAATTTGCAGATGATTCACTGACCGTTCATTGAGAACTGAAAATTGCTTTCTATGTTGTGGGAAAGGGTGCCCTAACTACTAAGCTACTTTGAAAAAAGGAGGCATCACTTTCACCTGGCTGTTACTCTGTACCAAAATGTTTCATATGAATCTGTTCAGTAGATTCAGTGCAAGTTGTTTTGTGTGATCACCAAAATGGAGTTTTTAAGTCGAATGTACTGTCAAAACCAGAAACTAGCATGCCTTCGTCACCCTGTTCAGCTACTGAAATTATTACAGCGTCAGGAACTGAAAGCTGCAGTTAGTATTTGAAGTCTAATTGCTAGCTTTGAAATAGTTTTATTCCCTTATTCATAAGTAAGGAGTCCATTCAGCATCTACAGCTTTCCTAAGTCCAGTATTTAGTAACTATTTTGAAAAAAAAATTTATAGGTTTCCTTTATCTGTTCTAATGTCTCTTACAGGCTGGGAGAGGAATGGTTGGAAAGCTGCCAGGCAGAGAAGGACCTGGGAGTGCTGGTGGATAGTCGGCTGAATATGAGCCAGCAGTGTGCTCAGGTGGCCAAGAAGGCCAACGGCATCCTGGCTTGTATCAGGAACAGCGTGACCAGCAGGGCTAGGGAGGTGATCGTCCCCCTGTACTCAGCTCTGGTGAGGCCGCACCTCGAGTACTGTGTTCAGTTTTGGGCCCCTCGCTACAAGAAGGACATCGAGGTGCTTGAGCGGGTGCAGAGAAGGGCGACGAAGCTGGTGAGGGGCCTGGAGAACAAGTCCTATGAGGAGCGGCTGAGGGAGCTGGGCTTGTTCAGCCTGGAGAAGAGGAGGCTCAGGGCTGACCTTATCGCTCTTTTTAGGTACCTCAAGGGAGGCTGTAGCGAGGTGGGGGTTGGCCTGTTCTCCCACGTGCCTGGTGACAGGACGAGGGGGAATGGGTTTAAGTTGAGCCAGGGGAGTTTTAGGTTAGATGTTAGGAAGAACTTCTTCACTGAAAGGGTTGTGAGGCACTGGAACAGGCTGCCCAGGGAAGTGGTGGAGTCACCATCCCTGGAAGTCTTCAAAAGACGCTTAGATGTAGAGCTTAGGGATATGGTTTAGTGGTGGGCTGTTAGCGTTAGGTTGGAGGTTGGACTCGATGACCTTGAGGTCTCTTCCAACCTGGAAATTCTGTGATTCTGTGATTCTGTGATTCTGTGATTCCTATCTTTGATCTGTGCTTCTTGTAAAGTTTCTTGGCATTGTCTCCTGCTGACTTCAGTGTGTACCATTGACTATTTTATGTTGCCATTTTTAAAGATTCATCACACTTAAATTAACATCTTGATATTTTACTGGAAGGAAGCCCATGTCTCAAAAAGCAAAAAACACAGCTGCATTGTTCAATTTGATTTCTTTTCATAGCTAAATACCATATTCTACACAGCCCTGTACAGCACATAGTTGATCAGATGCAGAGCTAGTTCTCCGGATATGTGATTCTGTATCTCCATTTCTGCCTCTGCATTTTGTTGTTTACATATTTAGGCTTTGAATGACTAACTCTGACAGAAGTACAATAGACCTAAGGTAATAATCTTTTTTTTTTTTTTTTTTTTTTAATATATATTGGTAATCCTTAGTCATAAAAGTAGTGTGACCAGTCACCCTGAACACACCATTTATTCAATGCTGGGTGTTACATGACGTGAAATTCAGGACGTAAGATACTCATTTTCAATTAAGGTTCACAGTGCATATCAGGCCAAGTTACCCCAACCAGCACAGAGTGCAAATTTTGTTTTGCTGCACTACCAGCAGCCACTGTACCATGACAGCAATAAAAAGGTGAAATTTCAAAGAAAGAGCAGTTGGCTTATCTGCTGTTATGCCTCTGCACACATCTTGGGAAAGGCAGCAAAAACTGTAGCTGAGACTTAGTAAAACACTCACCAATAGAAGCAGCTATGGAATTGCACTGGAGTGATGTATCTTTTGGTACTCTGTTCACAAACTGTCCCACGCTGGTACTAATAATTTTTCAGCTCTAGTAGCACCCCTCAGACTTGATAACAAAAGGAAAGTTGTTGCAGTTTTATATGTTTTCATTTCTATCCAGCTGCCTTTCTGCAGTTAGCAACAGTGGGGAATAGTCTAAAACCCAGTAATGATGAAAACAAACTGGGGTGATCGTGGACAATAAATAAATTTCCAATGTACTGTAGAGCACGAAAGTTGCTGATTTAACTTGTGTAGACAAAACTTCTGAAAAGCTAAGAAAGTCATGGTCCTGATGTATGGATCTGGTGTCACTATTTCTGGGATGGCTCTGAAATTCAGGTTACCTGATTTTTATTTTTCCTGAATGCAGGCCATTAAAGACAGCAATAGCAATTCTTAAAAGCTGGAGGAACTGATATATGAAGAAAGTTTATGTGGATTCTTTTGAAAAGACAGGACTTACAAATATTTGAATTCTATATGCATCAAGGAAAGATAAAAATGTAGATTGATACCAGGGGATTACAATCATGAGTAAAAGGATGAAATTTAAAAAAAGGATGCATTAGACTGAAATTAGGGAATACTCCCTGATGTTCTGATATTGCAATTTTCAGAAAAATCTCTCGAGGGAAGATGTATGAGTCACTTAGAACTTCCAAAGATAAACTTTGAAATACAGAAAAGAACCATTTTCAAATCCCCTCAGTGAGGACATTTGAACAAATGAACAGCCCCTTTCTTGCTCCTATTATTATATTTTTGTATGAAATTGCTTATTTAGGTACTAAAAAGGGAAGTTTTCCCATTCAAACAACCCAGTATGATCTTTAAACCATCTATGATTATAAACTGTATTAGCAGAGAACATAGCAGCAAGTATGTTTTAAAGGAAAGCTTAAATGTTTGGCTGAGAATTGTTTTTGTTACCATAAAATCCCCATGAAGGGAGAATGTTTTTAAGCCTATGCCTGTGAATGGAGAGGAATACATTTTTAGTAACGCTTCATGCTGTGGTGGTCAGTCAAATCTCAAGAACCTGAGCATCATTTTACAGGATCGTAGAACGTCATACCACATTGCAAACATTTGTTAAATGTCTTCTTTAAAGGCAAATAGATTTTATAGTTACTTACCTTTTTAGCTCCAGATGATCAATAAGATGAAAAAAATATATATCCTAAATGGCTGTAGAAGGTAGTGTTCACACATCTTTTATGTTATATTTTGATAAAATTTCTCTGTTATTTGATGGAGGACAAACCACATTTTTTGGGAAGCATTAAACACAGCAGAGCTAGCCTGTGAAAGAGGTGATTCTTCCTCTATATTTAGCATTGGTGTGGCATCACCTTATATATTACATGAAGTTCTAGTCTCCACATTATTTAAAGGTTGTTAAAGTCCTTGAAAGTATCCAGAGGAGGGCAACAAAGCTGGTAAAAGGGCTGGAGGGCATGTATTATGAGGAGAAGCTGAGGAAACCTGGGTTGTCCAGACTGAAGAAGAGATGGCTGAGAGATGACCTTGTTGCTCTCTGCAACTTCCTGAGGAGGGGAAGGGCAGAGGGAGGCACCCATCTCTTCTCCCTGGTCACTGATGACAGGTTGCATGGGAACAACATAGAGCTGTGCCAGAGATACAGGCTAGTTATAAGGAAAAAATCCTTTCCTGTGAGGGTGGTTGGTCAAGCACTGCAACAGGCTTCCTGGTGAAGTGATTGATGCCCCATATTCATCAGTGTTCAAGACACATTTGGACAGTGCCCTTAATCACGTGCTTTAACTTTTGGTTAGCCCTAAAGTGGTGAGATTATCTTTGAAGGTCCCTTCCAACTGAATTATTCTATTCTGTTCTGTTCTGTTCTATGCTGTGCTATACTATGCTATGCTATAATTTCCATTAATAAGGAAAGGCTGGTAGTAGCAGTTAGTTTTTATACTATGATAGATTTTAACTGAACTTCATGAATCTTATAACAAAACCACAGTTTTCATTTTGATCTTTAGATAAGTTAGCTCTGTAATTTCTAAAGACTGTCACTGTAATAGCACCTAAGACAACTGAGATTTGCTGAGGGTTCCTCCTCTCACAGTCTTTGGCTATATTTGTCAACCCAATAAAGACTGTGCAGTGAAACCTGAGCAGCGCTGATCCTGGGTATCTCCTGTTGACATCGGTAGGAGCTTAGCACCTATCGGCATCAAAGAGTTTTGCTACTGCAGCTGACTCAATAATGCAAAACAATTAAAAATAATAGCAAATGGAACAAAAAACAAATGATCCAGTAGACTCTGGGAAAGCTTTTAAGGATATTGTAATAATTTAGAATAAACTTAATTTTACAATTCAGCACTTCCATTGTGACCAGACTGTATTAACAAAACTTAAGATGTGGAACGAAATTAAGATCCAAAGCTGAAGGAAATTGTATAGTGATGAGAATTAGCAAAAACTGGCTTTGATCTGAATAAAAAATAATAGAAATTCAATCTAAAGTAACATAGTGATACGAATCAGCATAATCTCTGCTGTCATAAATTATTTTCATGTTTAAATGATGTAAATCAGTGTTAAATAGTTAGCCTTTTATTTTCTGTCCACTACCATATCTACTGTACTCTTTGACACAGTGGAGATCCTGATTCATAACTGAAGCTCCAGTAAAATAAGAAAATAAGAAGTAGCACTACTTACACTATTAAGACTTTAGTCCCCTCCTGTGTTTTTTTTGTTTTTTTGTTTGTTTGTTTGTTTGTTTGTTTGTTTGTTTGTTTTTCCCAAGGATTACAGTCTTATCTATAGACCTGTCAAATCTTGGCTCTTTCTGTCATACTACTTCTTATCCATAGCAAGAGGCTTATTAGTGTGCTATGGTGTGTTTACTCTCTTTATGAGTGGTCTGAATTTACTGGAGATGAAGCTAACTGAATGTCACCCTCCTTTTTTAAAGTTGGCAGCAAGGCTTGGCTCTTACTTGTGCCTGGAGTCATTGTAACTGTGAGTTTATTCTAGTCCTATACTATGCTTTGATATCTTTTCAGCTGACCTATACAGAACTCCTAAATTTATTTGTCCTTTCAGAAGAGTAAAAAATTCCAGAAGCCCTGCAGTTAGGATATTACCACAGAGATATTTTCTAGACATGATAAAGACATAGCTAAACCTGATGGTAACTCAAAGTGCAGTTGCAATACGACATTAAAACCAAAGTATGAAAATGAATCACAGGAAGTCCAAGAACAATGATCAGACCTCTAAACTATGAAGGACTGAATAGGATTTTGCCACAAGGCATAAGCATTAACCTGCACTTTCCTTTGAAAGCCACTGCAGAGTTTAAAAAAAGCACAGACTTCAGGACTGACAATAGCTCGGTAGTCGGAGAGACTTGTGCAATGTATAGTATCCAACATATAATATCAACCAAGATCTGTCTGAAATGGACTGTGTCTCATCTTTACTGCCAGCTAGCCTTTCAGTCTCTAAAACGTTGAGGCTGCATCACTATGGGGAAAATCACCAAAGTATGAGCTAGCACATGAACTATTGAAGTTCAGTTCATTGCTTCCCAGTCCTGAACACTGTTTTTCCTTTTCAGAAAGAGAACATATTTTCTCTATCACTATGTTGTCATGGCCAACCTTCCATGCCCTTTTCTTTTTGTTCTTGGCAAGTTAGAGGGCTGGGCAATCACCAACCATGTGAAGTTTAACAAGAGCAAATGCCAGATCCTGCACCTGGGATGGGACAACCCTGGCTACACACACAGACTGGGGGACAAGAGGCTGGAGAGCAGACCCACAGAAAGGGATCTGGGGGTTCAGGTTGGCGGCAAGTTGAACATGAGTCAACAGAGTGCCCTGGCAGCCAAAAGGACCAACCATATCCTGGGGTACATCAGGCATGTCATTGCTAGCTGGACAAGGGAAAGGATTGTCCCACTCTGCTCTGTACTGGTGTGGCCTCATCTCGAGTACTGTGTGCAGTTTTGGGAACTAAAAAGACATGAGACTATTATAGACTGCCCAAATGAGGGCTACAAATATGGTGAGGGGTATAGAGGGCAAGACCTATGAGAAGCGGCTGAGGTCCCTTGGTTTGTTCAGCCCAGAGCAGAAGAGGCTGAGGGGAGACCCTTGTTGCTCTCCTTTCTCATATGAGCGGTACCTTTGACTTCACTGAACCCAGCAGCCACATCTGGCTCTGCCTGAGCTGAACCGAAACCAGGACAGTCACACAGTGTCGCTTCCTCCTTTCACTTTCATGGGGAGCAGGCACTGATGAGGAGGCTGGGCACCAGGGCAGCATCAGCAGCCGCTAGGGTGAGAGGCAAGGATTCATGCTCTGTGCTCACCTCTGTCTTCTATGTGGCCCCAGTTTGCTCAGCCAGAAGCACGAGCAACACAGGGCTGCAGCTGGCCAACCCTGTGCTGCCCACTGTGTTCCACCTCATCCACTGAGGAGCGAAGGGTCTGAGGAGCTGCATGGAGCTGCATCAGGGGAGGTTTGGCCTGGGTGTTAGGAAAAGGTTCTTCACCCAGAGGGTGGTTGGGCACTGGGACAGGCTCCCCAGGGCAGTGGTCACAGCACCGAGCCTGCTGGAGTTCAAGAAGTGTTTGGACAATGCTCTCAGTCATATAGTCTGATTTTGGGGTGGTCCTGTGTGGAGACAGGAGCTGGACTTGATGATCATTGTGGGTCTCTTCCCACTTGGGATATTTGATGATTCTATGAACTTTGTAGCATAGACTATTATTTTGTTCATATAGCTTACAAACGTAAGTTGAACTGGGAGATAATTCATTGCATTTTTTGAACTGTAATCATAATGTGGAATTGTAATTTTCATAACGTTTCCATAATCAAAATCTGCAAAATCCCTCCCAGAGGGGCCAGTGACAGAGTGATGAGATATATCCCAATTTATAGAGAATATACAGTCCTGAAGAAGGTCCTCTGTGTCTTCAAGAAATTATTAATCATGAATTAAATTGCACCATTTGTTTGCATGTGGCTACTACATACCACAAACTGCTTAGCACTGTGTGGCTGCGGAGTAAAGCCTGCCCAAGTGGATAAGTCATAGGTAGCATTACTTTTATAGAAGAATCATGTTTGCATAGGTATCTGCTCATTTTTTGAAATTGTGAAAAGTATAAGCCATTTCTTTATCATTCTGTATCACTTCAGAATATTGTGGTATTAGGCCACCTGGATCTCTCTTTCATGTCTTTAGCCAAGAGACATACCAAGTTGTGTGGCTTCTTACTAGATATATCATTACAGGCATATACTGAGCTCTGAAGTCCTAAGAATGACTAATCATTCATTTTTTGGTCCACTAATTGTATCCATTTTTTTTGTTGTTGAAAATCTCTTCCCAAAATCACTACTTGTTATAATAAGATATGTAGTGACAATCCTGAAATTTTTCCAGTCTAAGAGAGCACATTATAGGGACACCTTTCAAGTCAGTGGGATTCCCACAAAACTCAGAGTCTTTCCACAAAGATAAGTAACATTAATTCCAAAATAATACTGACACAAATTGAAAAGTGCCTATGATTCCCTCAGTGCTGATATGAACAATGAAATTATTTGTCTGTGGTACCCATCAACTCTGGAGCATGGAGAAGCATGTTGAAATTGATGTATGCAATATACAGGGCAATAGAGAGTGCAATTTTTTGTACTGTTTTTAAAATATCTCTTTTTTCAACATGTTTTCAAATCAGGAGAAAGTCTTTACACCCTATCTAAATTTCATTACTTCAGAGATGGATATGTAACCAAGTGTGATGTTGAACCAGAAGGAACCCATATCAGTTAAATTTAAAGTTATGACATATTACGCTAATCAGAGAAAAATAGTTATATAAGACAGGTCCTGAGTGCATGCTATTAAACTAAATCTAAATTAAACTAAAATTAAACTAAATCTAAAAGCTTTTACCATAGTTCCACAGCATTTGCACAAATTAGGCCCAAATATAATTAATATATATATATATATTAATTCACAAAAACAGAGCAATTTCAAAGTCCTGCAGCAAAAATTTTGAGATCATTGTTCATATAATTAGCTGGACATACACAAAAGAATTTAATATTCCAGGCTGTCCTATTCTACAAATGACATGAGCCAAGGTCTTCTTTTCCTGCTCAGGTAAATGATAAAGATCTAATGAATTAGTATAAAGACTAATAGCTAACAGATGTACAGATGCTATCCACTCTATTAATTAATGCTGATGTACATTATGTGGAACTAATGCAAATTACCGTATGTGAATGTTTACAAATTGGAATTGTGCTTAGCAACTCAGTGAGCACCTCTGTGAAAGTATTTCCAATATATTAGGGAAAATGCTGTGAGGGAACTAGAAGTTACAATCACAGTGGCATTTATTCATGACCTTCTGGTTCTAATTATCTCTCCTTGGTTGTGAAATTTTTGTTCAGTCCAGATCAGTTAAGGCTGCATTTTATCATTACTCTTAAAAAGGTAAGGCTGCATTTTCCTGTGGTTAGAAATGATAAACACAGAAAATAATTATTGCTGATTAAATAGTATTCAGTCTCAAAATATTTATTTAATAAGGTATATCTAAAAAATATGTATAAACTGGAACATTTAAAATTCATAATCTGTTGCCAACATGTCATTAGATGTCAGGTTTTCATGTTGAAACATCATTTTTCCATTTACTCCTCAAAAACAATGAGTTGTCCAAATACAGGGAACTGTGTCTTTTGATATTCAAATGACTTCAGACCCAAACTAATATTTAAAGGGAACTCAGTCATAAATTGCAAATTGCAGCTGAAATTAGTACTATATAGTACTCATTACTATATAGTACAAACTAGATGATAGTTCGGTCAACATCTGTTGTCTCTCACATAAATACTGGAGTATAATTCTTATTCTTTTTTTTTTTTCCCATTTTAAGAACATATGTTTGTACAGATTATGTTTTTACTTCAGCCACTGTTTAACAATCACCCATGTACAGCTCAGACAAACTGATTCTTTAGGTGAAGAAATTAGAAATATGAGATGTTAAAAGAGGAACACTGAGCAGAACAAGTGCACTTTACCTAAAGCAAAGACATTAGCTGTAACATGTACAAGTTAGTGAGGAATGATAGAATCAATAGCAGCAATCAATATAAATTTGATGTAAACTTGTGTTTACGCCACACACGGAATCACTAGAACAAGTGTAATGGTATTGATACTTTGCATGATAAATATTTAGAATGCCTTTGATATAAAAAGTTTTTCACATTTAATAGCAAAAGCTAGCAAGCTAGGCAGGTTTGTTATTTTTCTCTGATTAAAAAATATATACCTCTTGAAAGACTCTTTGCTTACCTGCTGTTTAAAGGGGTTAACATCTGTTTTCATGTGCTTGCATGTGTGAAATTTATTTATTTCATTCTCAGCGTAAACAAAGATGTATCTGCCCAGTAATACTCATGAAAAACTTGTAAGCAGTAACAAAATGCTTTCCTCTATTGTAATAAGATCTTTATTCCATTTTGTATATCAGTTATGGAATTAATATTGATCATTAAAACTAACACCCCATTCTATTAAATACAATATTTTAATAATCTGTGTTAATGTTTCTGTTTTGATCTTGGAAAAGGTAATTTATTGGAGGCTTTCAGTGTGAATTCAGGGTTTCACACTAATACTGTAATACTGTGAATGGAAAAAAAGCAAACAGCATAGTAGTAATCTGCTACACTGTCATATATACTGCAGTGTTTAAAGCCCCAAATGATCTCTGGTAAGCAGTGTGTTAAATTTTTATTTAATATAATCAGGAACTCCTGAAGCCTCTGCCAGGATTGTAGAAGGCCACAACCACTTGAGGTTTAGGCTGCCTGCAATGAAGTCATTAGCCTAACTGAATAGCAGAAGTTCTGGGATAAGATTATTTATTAACCTAATTGACAGCCTGTACTGGTTTACCATAGGAAAGGGAAAGAGATAATCTAACAGGGGAAAATGCTACCCTTAAAATGGAACTATTAGAGCAATGAAATTCCTTGGTTTGCATATTTTCATTCTTCTTGAATTTATGGCTGCCTTACTGGGAGAAATTTAACCACTGTCTACTGAGGAAACGGTACTTTATTTTTAAAGTTCTGTTGTGTCAGCATCCAATTTCCTTGTAGTACATTGTTGAACATCTCTATGTTCTCTTTTTAAACATGATAAACTGCCTCTCACAACTGGCCCAACAATTGTCTTGATGTAAATCCTATTTCCTACTCAAATGTCTGTCAGTATATTTAATGTAAGAGGTTTCTACATGTGTGTAGTTAGGGTCAGTTCAGGATCCTGAACAGTTTTTAACTTTGCTACACCAAAGCTTCCTGAGCTCTGGTTTCTTGTCCATAAAATGAAACTGGTGACGTGTTATTTCCTGGCAGGGCAGTCCAGAAAATAAGCAAACCTAAACTATATGGGTATTCAAAAGAAATAGATTTTTGCATTATGTGAGTAAATCTTCTATTTATCTGTGATATATGTAAGCATTTATAGTAACTAACTACTCTTTAAGTGTTTTGACCACCTGGGATGAAAGCATTATGATTAATAGGTCTCATTTGCAGTTTTTCTGCTGTTGTTTTAATATAAATATTTTCACTGATTCAGATATTGTGTAAATGCTCGCACATTTAACAACCATTGTCATGTGATTTATTTGACTATAAAGGTCATCATCAACATAAACTTAAACATAAGTACTAAAATTTAAAGCTAAGTAAGTAGAATTGGTTGATAGTTAAAGAGCTTAAAATAGCCTCCTGCCCTCCTGGTATCTATGTAACTAGCATATGCAAACTTTGCTCTGCCTTACACCCCAGCTGAACCCAAACAATCCCCATTTTTGATGTAATCATTTGATCAAAAAATGAACAGCTAAAATGAAAGCTATTTTTCAAAAGAACACAATATAACTCTGTAAGAAATCAGCATCTTTTAGGTAAAATTCTTTGGCTCAGATTCTCACAGGTAGTTAAAGACAGCTGACATGAATCAGTATTTTCTACATTTAGTTTAGCAGCTCCTATAGTGACGCTGAGCAGCCAGAACTGCTACAGGTGTTGACAAGACATTTTTTCTACTTCATACTAGAGAGAATGTTGAGTACTCCTCCTCTGTCCCCCCCGGGTTTGCTCTTTCTAATAACTTTGATGGTATGTTCAATTAGATACTAAGGTGGTTGTAAAGAACACTAGATAAAACATGTTCAAGGCTGACAGGTAAATTGTATGGAAATTAGAGTGGGTGAGAAGAAGAGGGAGTATTATGGAACCAGAACTCTGAAACAATGGAAAACATTAAGCCAAAAAAGTGTTCAGGGGGGTTGATTGTTTATATCAAAGCCCCAGGCTAGGAAGATGATAGTAGCTGTGTTTTGAGTTGGATTCAAGAAGGGACAATTTCTGCCAAGGAGTCCAGAATTGATCTCCTGGCCAGAAAGGATTGTTCTAAAGATAGAAGATTATAATGAGGTTGGTCTGTTGCAGTTCTGTTAGTCTGTAAGCAGAAAACCAAACCATGTTGAGAAGTTTTGGAACAATGAGATTGGTTTTACTGGTCTTGCTTCCTCCCTTTCTAAATTTTGTTTTATACAGTGTATTCACTCTCATTTTTACTCTTTGTGTGTCTCTTCCACAAGTTTTTCACTCTATTTCCTTTCTTGTTGCTGTTTTTAAAATATAATAGAAGTACAATATGGTAAATCTGTTTTCTTACATGTTAACAAACAATGAACTCTTATTTTCCACATATATGTAATAGTTTATGAGAATGAGGACCTACCATTGCTATTGCTGCTTTCCCCTGCTCCATTAGCCTCTGAAAAGACCAATTTCTAATGAAATCTAAATCCATTTAAAAACCAATGTAATTGCTAGTATTAATTAGTTGCTGTAATGCTCTTAAATAAGATATGATATGTGATCTCTTGTTAAGTGTATGCATGATTTCTGTGGAAGAAGACAGTAAAATGATTACAGTAAATTAACAGGGGAGATGGTGGGGGTGGTGCGTTGTTTGTTGTTTTGATTAAGTTTTTCTAATCAATTCAATTCATTTTCATCTAGAGGTGAACGTGTACTTTCAAAAAATAATATGCCTTTTGTATTTTTAACAGCTCAAAACATTTATGTTTTATATCGCTCTACTCTTCTGTCAAATGCACGTGTTTTGGGTTTTTTTTTTGGTTCATTGTTCATATATTTAACTTATGAAGGTGAACCCTACACAATTTTCTCCTCTGAATTGTACTGCAGAGAAATGTGAACTTCAAAGCTAATACTAACTTGTGTGCTGAAATTGCTATTTACTCAGTGAATATACTGTACAGACTTATTCTTTCAGATGTTTTGAGTAAACGGTAGCTCAGACAATTTTCTGTTCTTTCATGTACAGAATTCCAATGAGAAATTCATGAGAGACTGTATAGAGAAACCCTGATGTAGAGTTATTGTGTGGAAATCTCAAATAAGAACTTTTACGCTAACATTTTTATTTTCATTATCTGTGTGACAATGCAACTTACATCTTTTATTAATAACTCTCCTTTGCTGTCTTGGAAATATGATATGAATTTGAGTGGTGTCAGCATCAAAGATTGGATGTAAAACTACACATATTAATAAACTCCAAGCACAGTATTTTATTCATTACATTATTTATTTATTTTTTTGTGAAAGGCAGATTAAAATGGAAAGTGAAGTACTGTTAGAATAACTTATTTTTGGTCTTATAACCACACTCTTCTTTATGGCAAATTCAGTCCTTATGACTTCACATAAAGGACTCAGAGTCCGGGCTTCTTGCTTAGATAAATAAATTTCACTTTGACCAAAAAAACTATTTTTTTTCTCTTGAAAGAGAAGTAAAATCAGTTGTTTAATATGAGACAAGTTAGACTTACAAATGCCAATCATGTGACACTTCCTTTCCTTCCCCATATGTAATTTCTACCACAGGGAATAAAAGACTGACCCCACCCCCATCACACTAATATGTTGCCCAAGACCATTATTTTTGAAATATTAAGAGCATCCTTCCAACTGGTCATAAGGTTGCAGACACATTTTTTAATCATTACTTTGCCTGTCACAAGAAGCTGAAGTCACGCAATTTAATGTGTGCTCATGATAAATTTCACCTTCTTATATAATAAAATGGAAGCTAATGAAACACAGCACAATTGCCATGAATTAAGACAGCAGTAGAACAAGGCAGGAGAATACCCACTTATTGACATTACCAAACATATCTTAAATGCATTGACTTTTAAGCCAGCTTATAGTCAATTATTTAAAAGGAGCTAGGGAACATATTGTTGGCTTTGCAAGGAAGTTTATAATAGTTTGTAACTTATTAATTGATAGTCTAATTGCTTACAGTCTTTATATTTAATAAATACTTCTGTACTCTATGACTTACTTCCATCCACTTTATTTGTGAACATGTAAATATGACTTTTTATTTCTTCTATCCACACATTCGAAGGAGAAAAAAAAAGTTAATGTTTTAGTAATTTGTATTAAGATATTTCCAATAGAGAATAAATTGGTTTTAGAATTCATAAAGGATTTTTTTGAATGCAGTTAGACATTAGAGTACAATACATGTCTGTTCTTTGACTATGGATGAAATTTATGTGTTAATCCTGTCTTAAGCAAACTGCAGATTTCCTGAATAGAAACTCGGGGGTGGGGGGAACTCAAGGAAAACAAGAGGCTATGACGAAAGTACTCAGAATAGAATGTGTTTGACAAGAATGATTAGAAGGCAATCCTGTTTATTCTTCTATAAATTCTTGTTTTTTTTTCTGTAACTTTTTACTCACAGCACTTAAATGTACATATTCTTTGCTTCTGTTGTATACCCCATTCTTTCAATTCACAACAACGGACTATTGCTCTTGTAGTGTCTTGAAACAAGGAAGCCTGTAAAGCACGTGCATTCAGAAATATAATGCATTGCTCACTTGCATTAATTTCATTACCAGAACACCCATTAATTTTAATTAAGGCAGATTTTTGGGGAGGTACAAGAGAGACTATAGCCACTTCTATACATATGAACCAATAAATGCCCTCAGGGCAAAGTGACACAGCAGTAACTTTGAATGTTGTATTCATACCACAGATACACTTATTTTTTTGTACTAATATTTTTCTAAGATCCAGTAATAGTATGGGCTAGCTTTTGGTATGAACAAAGGAGTATTGTCCTGAATCAGTGACTATTCTTATTAATTCTCATAGCCTGAGGTCAACCTTGGTGCCAGTACCTAGACGCTGTAAAACAGCATTTTGCTTTTAAAAAACTCTCATTATGTTGGTGTCTGTAGGTGCTGTCTGTCACAGAATTTGTGATGTTCTATAGCTGAATCACTACTGTCTTTCAGCACATAAATATTATTTGCCTAACTATAAAAATATTTCAGATCAATAGCTTCTCCCAGGAAGTTTTTTTATTATCTTACTAAACTTATGCATGGAGTGATCAAAGGAAATCTAGAGTATCTGAGAGAATTGATGGAGCAATGATGAGTCTCTAGGGCTGGTAATTTCACACGGTAACTTCTTAGACAAAGTCACAGAGTCTGTTCCAGCAGCTGGAATAGATCATCTGACTAGATCTTCTGATTTTGCTACTACTGAAAAAGGCAAGTCTATCTCCCCTTCCCTCCTGGCTATGGGGTCCTGCTACTTCATTCAGCTTGCCCCTAAGAGAGCTGATTCAATTTAGAATTTTGGTAGAAAATGAATCTAGCAACAGAAATGAATGGTTAGTGTTTCTGCTAGGTTTGTGAGCTGAGTCAGCCTACAGACATCTGAGATGAGTAGAGAAGTGGCAGGAGGAAATGTGTCTGGGACCTGTGGAAGTAAAACAGCACATGTTCAGCCAAATCTAGAGCCTCAAAATATAGAACATTTAAGTACAAGAAAATCTCACATTTTTTAGCACTGTGCATGTACAGAAGAACAAAAATTTTGCTTAACATGAAATTAAAATGCACCCATAATAGGAGATGATTTCAAAGGGGGGAGGGGAAGGAAGAGGAATCAAAGAGTGTCAAAATGTTACCAGTTAGGCTAAGGAGGGTCATTTCTATAGAATTTTTCTACTTTCTCTACTGTCTGTGAGAAAAAAAGTTTCTCTAGAAGTCAGTCTCAACCAAGAACCTAGTTTTAGGTACTTTGATTCACCTCAGGAGGAAGCTAATCTCTCCATGTGCTCTAAAGCAGGCTGAGAAAGCTAAGGGCTACTGTTAGTCTTTGTGATTACCTACCACTAGCTTCAGCAAGGTGAAAGTCAAGTTCTGATAAGTGAAAACCCTAAAAATTATTATAATTCAGAGCAGAATTTAGCTTCGGTAGCTTCAAGAAGAGATTCTAGGTTTCAGAAAATGATTCAGAAACCTGAGAAAACTGCAAAAAAAGACTATGTGGTAGAAGAAAACTGAGTATGTTGGCATGGATTACTTAGGAACTAGTGGAAGACAGAAGAGGCAATTTCAGACAGTAGTTATTGAAATGTTTGAAATTACATTTGTTCATTCTAGGGATGGGTTTGACCTGAAATCTCCATTACTTTTTTTCCATTTTATATTCCAATTTTCTAAAATTTTGCTCTTCTTCTCACGTGAGGGTTTGTGTCTTTTTTTACTTTACTTAAATTGTATAGACTTACAATGACTTTGCTTACATTATTATATAGTAGGACTTTGTGCAATGATATTATGTTTCCTGGTAACACTGTGATTATGTTTGTCTAACAATTCAGCAGGCTCCAACTTGGCCAGAAATTAAGCAGCATGTGTACAAACTGTTATCCAAAGTAATAATAACTAAATAAATACCAATAAGATCAGAATTCACACTTCATCTCTCTCTGCACATTTTGAAAACCTTCCACTGCACTTCTGTGAGATCTCATGATGGAACTCAGATCTGGGTGAGTTTTAAATATTCTTCCCCCAAAACTGAATATACAGATGTATCTAGCTCAAAATGAGTATCATGCTCTGTTATCTGTGACCTGTTGACATCTCAAGAGTTCCTAAGACCAGTGTCAACAACTGTATCTGATTATAGTTTTGTTTTTGTTTTATTTAGAAATCTCTACCCTGCAAATGTATTCTTTTACTATGATGGAACAAAATCTTCAACACATGCTTACCATTAAGTAAATCAACACTTAATACTAAAGCTGAAGCTCTAGAATAAAACATAAATTTGTGTGTGTGAATGTTGCAGGGAAAACTTATATGCTAGTATTTTGCAAAGAGATATTTCTAAGGGAGCTTAACAGACAGGAGAAGGAAATCCACTGGCATTTCTGACAGTACAGAAATGAAAATAAAACAGAAAGCAAAATGTTAAAGGTATCTTTGAAGGTAAGGCTAAAGCCTTTTTCCTCTTCCATTATGATTTCTAAAGAAAAGAAAAAAATGGCAGTAATATGTTCTGCCATGGTTCAGGAATTTGTAGATTATAATATGTCACCTCAGATTTAGCTTTCCCTATTTTTCTTGTAACAACCTACTCACAAGGAAGATATAATATCTTTTTTTTTTTCCTCTCAAAAATAGGAAAACTTTCAGGTAGGATTTATCTGCTTTGCATCATTATAGCACATTTATTCTGGTCCATGCCACATACTATATTAAAATTTTAATATTGATATTTTAATATCTTCATTCCTTTATAATCACTGTATGACCATGATCTAAAGTAACTCCTTCAGTCTCCAAGAACTTATGTACAAAAGCTTATCTTTGTGAATAGTTCATTGCTTTTCAGCTAGACTCATTGTATACAGTTTTATGTATATACATATATATATGTGTATATACAGATGTTTGAAAACCAGAGCTTAGAAATGCACTCAGCATTAAACACACTCACACACACAACCCACCATTTTTCTGCCTTAAGAATATCTTCTGGGGGAAGCTGTTGCATAGTCACTGAAACTTTTTTAACTTTTTCTAGTTCTCCATTTTTGATTGAAATAGAAAATAAGATTCAATAACAAACTTCCAAGTTTGTTTACACTAAAAACTTTCTGAGAAGTCAATCTTTATTAAATTTCTGTTTGTTATTTATTTAATATATGAAAAATAGCCTCTAGAAAACATATCATTTATTCAAAAAATCCTTCTACTACTTCTGTTTTGCCACAACATTGTTCAGCCGTAAATAGCATCTTGGTCATAATATTCTTTTATAACTACTGAATAAGTGATTCTTCCTTAATGTGGGCCAAATCTTCTTATATCAACTGACATGTTTCATGACATTTAGCATCAATGTTTTCATTGATGCTAAATTGGCATCATTCTGCTGTATCAAGTAAAGATCCAAAAATGCTATATATTCATAGCAAAAATGTCATTTTCATACTCTGTATGGTGTGGAATTAAAAAAAAAAAAAAATCACTTCTTATCTTTTTATTAGTTTATTAGATGTTTAAGGAAGCTATAAAATAGGAAGATTATGTGATTGTAGAGACTTTCTGAACTTTAATTACAAATCAAGGATCCCCCAGCAATAATTCTTATAGAGGACTCCAAACTGTAACTTTTATACCAGAATTTTAAATACTATGTTTATTTTGTATGTTCAGCTTTCCTTACATTTCCTTTCTTTACAGAACATATTCTATAAATATGAAACAACCTGTTTCCTTGACTCAGTATCAGGAAAGTAATGAATCATTTCATAGAGTAATGTGCTGAAGATGCTATGAATATTTGAAATGTAGACACAATCTAACTCTAAATAGAATAACTGTGCCTGGGATTCCAAAATGAGCTAGAGATTTCTGAGCTTTTGCAGAAGTCCATATGAAAATATCTAAGTTGTGAACACATAAGTGAGGACTCAAAAGGACTGTCAGATAAATTCCTCTTTTCTATTCCTTAGTTTTCATATAAGTTTTGTGTGAAGTTTATTGTGAATTTTAAATCATATTTTCACTTGTCAGAAGAACATTGAAGTATCAAGGTCTATGAAAATTGATTCACACATCACTATGTGTGCAAACTTCATTATTGAAAAATTGATACTTTTCAACTTTATGTTCTTTTGTGTAAATGAAATTCTGTGATTTATTAGCCTTAGGTTAAAGTACTGATTTGTACAGAATTAACATATGTAATTAACTAAATAATTATTCATAGATTATGTTACATCCAACTCAGTAGAATCACTTGTTTTGTAAAGTATGTGAAGTCAGACTTGGGTCTCTCCTTACTAGTAAAAGCATAAATCTGTTTAAAAGAATATCTTCCAAGAATCAAAATTTTCTAGTGCCGGACAGAAGCACCAAAGTGTCTGTTTCCTAACGTACTGTTGGTTTTATGATCATCTTTAATACTTCTTTTCAATTCAAGAAACAATGTTAAGTTTAAATTTTAAGTTTAATTTTAAATTATAAGTTTAAATTTAACTCTGCTAATGCAAAAATATCTTTCTAATTTCACTACGTATCTCCAAGCATGAGCAATAGGCAGAATCTGAATGTGAATTTCTTCAAAGAATGGGAAGGACTGTTTAGATTTGCATTTCCCTTGTTTAAATCAGGGATGAATCCAAGATTTGTAGCTACAATAGTTTCTAAGGTTTTTTAATTATGTTAATGTGGATCATCCAGGTAATATAAAAATGTTTCAGATACCTCACAGCAAAAGGAGAAAATAAGAGGATAAGTAACCTTTAATGCTTATGTTTCTGATAGTCAGGAGAATGGTGACATAGTTGATCCAAAAGATTCTTGCATAATCAATTATCCTAACCAGATATCTCCCAAAGGTTTTATTCCTCAGCAAAGATCATGTAACTTTACTGCTGAGCTATCCTTCAAGTCATGTTTGCTGTGACCTAGTCAGATTGCAAATCAGATTACAATCCAGGCCAGTAAGGAATGCAGTACTGTGGCATGAGAAGAATGTGGCACTTTACCCATGTGTGATAACTGAGCGCAGCATTGCTGCCTGTGGAAGAAATTGCCATACAGAATGAACCTCATCTTATTCATGTAATTTCATGTAATTTCATGCCATTCACCATTTCAGACCCCACTATGAATAATCATGTGTATTTGTGAATGACAGAAAATAAACATACAAAAAATACCATGCATGATCCTGAATGAAGAAGAGTATTAAAACCATGTACATTTTTATTTTCAATGTGGCACCATATTCCTGAGGTTTTGGTAGCAGATTTTCCAGCAGTGAGAGAAAAGTAGAAAGGAATTCAAATAAAGTTCCAGAGAGATTAGCAAATTGAGAATGGATCAGAAAAGCCAACAGAGGAGCCTTTCTTATGACATGCTAATATTCTGGACTGACTAAATTCTTTGCATTTTGCTGTTATTTCTGTCCTGAACAGAAAGACACCAGGAACTGAATGATAAACTACATGCAATATACCCTAAGGGGATAACATAGAATTTATGCTGTCCCCAGAAATTAACTACTTGTTTTACCTACCTCATTTTACATTTGTTTAGCCTTTTTGTGGGAAGAAGCCTCAGGCAGTGATTTTTTTTTTTTTTTTTTTTTTTTTTTTTCCTAGACTACAAATTTGTGCCTTGTACAATTCAGGTTCTTCCTATGGACAAGATTAATTCTCAAAACTGAATCATTGTTGTCAGAAACTAATGCATTTGCAATCTGCAAATCAGACATCACAATAAGACATCAAAAAGGTAGTTCCTATCAGCCCACATCCTTGAGTCTGCATGCATAATCCTGGGTTTACTGGTTTCCTGCAAGAAATAAAGTGAGAGTGAAGTTAATAGTGACAGAAGGGCACTGCAAGCATCTAACGAAGAGATTTCAAGAGATGTAATTATATAATAATCTCAATTAGATGAAATTTAAATCATTTGTGTTTAAATGAAATCTGTGTTTGTTTTCTCTTAAATGTATATAATGTTCTCTCTGAAAACTTGCAGACCTGTTACACAACATTTCCGTCCAGTTTTCTTTCTACTCATTCATTTTACTGTTATTTGAGGGGAAGGAGGAACTTTTGTTTGCCTTCATTATTTAAATTTCTTGGTTTGTATGTGATTTCAGTTCTTGGAAAAATAAAACCTTTTACCATGGAAAAAGGATAAACATAAAAAAATCATGAAACCTCACCTTTCTACAAGGACTTTGCAGTTTTCGCACCTTATACGCTTTTATTATAGTTCCAGAGTATTTGAATACAGCTGCTCAATCACAATTAATAAAGGAAAATTAAATGGTGATTTTTTGTAGTGAACAAATGGACAAGAACAACATCAGAAAAACATTTCATTTCTACTTTGACTTCTAACTGTCATCTGCTGCAAGGTGCAAAGCTAGTTAGTGTCAGCTTGCCACACACTGTATTTCTCCTCTTTGTCTTTGTACCAATTTAGGTCTAAATGTTACCTGAAAATATTGTTGAAACATGATCTTCCTTCATCCAGAAGCTGATTTAGCTTTTGTACAGGCCACTGATTCTATCATGTGGGTGACTGTGGTTGCAGAATAAGCTTAGATGATCTTTATCTTGTGTCTTTTGGAAAACTTCAGGGTTAGTTGAGCAATCTTGCTACTGACTCAATTTTATGTGCTTTATTAACCTCCAGAGCTTGTGTGGAAAGAGAAGAATGCTTAAAGATTGTTCTTTTCTTGGGATGACTGATTTTAGAGAAGATCCTGTACCTTATTTGACTTCTTGTTTGGAGGAGTTTGTTTGTTGAGAACCTTGTTTATTTTTATGTGATTGCCAACAGAAGCATTACAGAAGAATTGGAAGAATCCTGTTATTAATATTACTAAAGACTGTAAGAGTTAATAAGTGTGATGATCAAGATTTACAGCCCAGCTAATTAGATTCCAAATATCAAAGCCTCCCCAAACCCTAAATGACTGACTCCATGCCTGCTTTTGTTATCTTAAATGTTTATTACAAGTTTGTGATTTGAAAGCACATAGTGAATCATATATTTCCAATGTAATGTAGCTCATTACATAAGAACAGCTTATGTACATGCTAGTAGCCACATAAATGGAACAAAATCCAATGTTGCTATAAGTAATAAGCCATAAAGTAAGAAAGCATTGACATAAGTATCAGAGTATACTATTAACTACACATCTGGAAGAGATGTTCTCCTCTAAAGAAAGATTACATTACAAATATTGTCCTATTTGTAAGTGAAGCATTAGAATGCTAGTCAGAAAGAGTCACAGAGGGATTTGGGGCTTTACTGGAGCCCATTTTAGAAGTGAGATAGGCAGCCAATGTTCACTGTCTCATACATGGGTTTATGTTTTTTCATCTTTTATGTTTTTATTTGGTTGGTTGTTTGGGGCCAACAAAATATTCTATATGTTCAAATAAATATTCTAATCAATCTTGAGATTCAGAAATATGGAAGATGAAATAATATGTTTAAAAGACAGCATTAATTACAATAATATATTCAAATGTTGGAGGATATGCCATAATTGTGAAATTGGAAGTAGAAGTTATTGGGACATAGTGGTACAAAATCCAAAGGTTGTGTGGCATTTAGGCTATAGATAATATAACTTATGATCTACAAATTTAGAAAAAGAAATAAGTTTTCATTTGTAGCACACATGCTAAATTCAATTACATCTAACAAGCATGCTGACAGGGTGCTTTTCATTTCCTCACTCACAGAGAGAAAAAGTATTTAACAAGTTTAATTGTTCAATATAAAGCAATGTTGGGAAGCATATTAAAAAAAATAATAATAAATCATCCAATCCTTTAGGAACATTTAAAGTACATGCCACAGTTGATAATGTTTTCTGTACAGTAGAATAATTTAGAATGGTAATTTCTTCTTTGCTAAGAAAATACGTATGTCTCTGAAAAATAAACCAACGGTTATTGGTGTATTTTAATCAGTAAGATATAGTATAACTAATAAATTGGTGTATTTTATTCAGTAAGATATAGTATAACTAATAAATTCTGTTAAAATTATGCAAAAGAATGATGATAACATATAGACAGAGTATAAAAATCACTAATGATGACTTAACATTGAAAAAGATGCATTTTGTATTTAGATCCAAATTTATAAATGCCACTGAGGTCAATTTACCAGATATTTAGCATTACATTATGCTCTTGTTATTGTTGCTCAGAATAGTAGCTGCCTTATCTTAGATACTGTTTGCAGACCTATTGGCACCTCCATTAATTACAATAGGAGACATGCATATATTCATGAAGTGAATTTGACCTCAGATACAAGACTAGGAAACATCTCTTCCTTAGTCATTTACTTCAGTTTCCTGAACAAAAGTGGATTCATCTTTTTATTATTTATAGACATCCCTAAAGACTACAGCCTTTCCATTTCCTTGTTCACATGGGCTGTGGTGAATCAGGTCTAATGAAACAGCTCCAGGGAATGATCTCCAGCACTGAAGGCTTATGATATTGAATAGTGGGCTCTTCCCCACAACACTTGTTCAAGTCACAACCTAAAGGCTTAAGAAGTTGTTTGTTTTTCCCTCAATCTTAAGAATAATAACTCTTATTCTTCTTCCTGAAACCAAACTACACATTATGTGCAAGCAATTTGAAGATTCAAATAACATGTATTTTCTACTAGGTCAATAAACATTTATGGAACTTTTAATGCCACATCATAAATTATTTTTAAGGGACCCAAATATTCCAAGTATGCTTTGCTAGATGCTTTTAAGATGGTAACATGATTTTTGTTGTTGTTTCAGAAAATAATAAATTAATTAGTCTTTGGGAAAAAAAAAATAATAATAATAATAAAAAAACTCTTCCTCTTTTTTAATTAACAGAAATAGAATTGGCCAGAACTTCAGTTCATATAAATGCTTATCACTCCAAATAAGTTATCTTATGCTAGTTGTAATTCAACTTTCTAAAAGAAAAAAAAAAAAATACTTTTTTCCTTTTTTTTCTAGTTCTCTACTTAGTTCAAAAGATGGAGATAAAATGTGCACTGCCCAAGATAACAGCTCTGAAGGACAGATAAGCATGTTGATTAGAGACTCTGTTCTTCAACTTACAATTCTACACCCTTGATGGTACAGTTCAAGAGTGATCTGTTGAATTGCCAGCAGAAGTGCACTAAAATGAAACAGTTCAATACACAGCCATCTTTACTTAATTTCAAGCTTTTAATTGAATGCCAGTCAATTACACAGTTATGATCCATATCTTATTATAAATACAAGGTAATATACACATGCATTTTAAATAGCACATTTGCTTCTTTTAAACCATTTTTCTTTTTAGAAATTATTGCAACTAAGCAATCAGTTGTGATTATGATAACAGCCACAAAATATTTATTACTTAATGTGATTATTTAAATGTAAATTAAAAAAAAAAAAATGCTATCTTGTTTTCTCTTAAAACATTTCCCAGCATTAAATACTTTTGCAGAGCAAAGTATTTCTCACCTTCTCATATAAATATTCTAATGTTACCTGTCATAGGATTTGAGTAGTTTCCAAAAACTAATTAGAATCACAATAGCTCAGCTATCTAATTTACACTTAACCTCTCACCTTTTCCACCCTGATCTATGTCCTATTTTCTTCTTCTTAGCTGCTTTGTATAGTGGCTATGAGGATACTAATTTGAAGTGAATTTTCAGCTTTGTTCAGAAAGCTCAGAGAGCTGTGGTCAATCTAATATCCTCTGACAGGGAATCTGAAATCTTTTGTTCTGTTTATTGAGTTAGCCTATATTCTGTTCCCATGAGCTTTGTTTTTCAGATTGATAGATCATGGTTAATGCAAAAGAGAGCAACTGAGGATGACAGTCTTCTCTTGGAGAAATATACTCTGAAAGATGTAGGTAAAACATTTCTTAAAGGACTTTGACATTTAGGATGGAGACCACACCTTTGGCTTAGCAATTTTAAAGGATAACAATAATCAGTTTGTTGTACTTGTATCAAAGTAATATGAATTTCAGTAATTCCTTCCAACAGTTTTCAATGAGCAAGCTAGGGCCTAATCATTGTACAGAAGGCTTGCATGCAGCTTTCTAGTCAGGTGGAAAAAGGCCTTTTTCAAAATTTTAAACTATTCAGTCACTCTACAATGCCAAGTAATACAAATGGATTGCTTTGATGGTCTGGTTAGCATGAGAATATCTCAGAGTAAAGTGATAGGCTGGGAGATTATAGCTTTAGCAAAATTCAACAAAATATTCTTTCCTCACTTTTATCATTTTCAATCTTGATGAAATCTGAATTTGCACAACTGCTCTATCCTAAGAGCTGATTTCTGTGAGACACTGGGAAAGGTGAAAGCTGAGGATGTTACACAATTTAAAGATGAAGAAATGGCATGATGGAAATATTGACAGCTGAGATTATGGGCTTTAACAGTTTTTCCTCAATGAAAATATTCCTGTGAGTATAGAAGTGTACATTAAGGATAATTATGAAAATAATTTTTGAGGAAATCCAGAATTAAAAGGAAAAAATATACAGAGACAGTATATGTGTTCCCTATATATTTTCTTGTATTCATAGACTAATTAAGGAATAGGAGGTGAATGGTCACTGTGAAGCATTAAACAATTGATACCCAGATTACATTTTTGATCTTTTTATGGAACATTTGAAATGTGCATACAACATCCCACTATGCTTGTAAAAGTCAATTTAGACTATTTACGGGAACATACGCATTATATAAGAAATACCTAAAGTTCCAGCTGAGTAAATACTCAAGTTTCCCATCCACTTCAAAGATCTGCAAATAAATTTGTGTACAATTTAAAGTGAAAAATGTTTATTATCTGCATCTGACCTTTTTCATTTAAAATGCTATTCTGCCTTATCTAAATTATTTTTGATCTTTCTTTATTAAATAATAGGTGGAGGGATGAAAATCTTCATACATAATATTTCAGTGCAATATATGTTTATGGGCACTCAGTTTTTACCAATACTTTTTGTACCAAGTTATAGCTCATTTGTCATGAACCCAGAAACATTGCAATATATATAGCTAGTAAAGCTGTTGTGAATGCCCATTAATATTTGGGGGTGGAGGGAGTGAAAAGAAGGGGTAGTGAGGGGAGTCAAATGTGAAATATAATTATACTTAAATGTTCTAAAGGAGAAATACAGAATTTAATATCAGGTTATGCATATATATAATTATTTGAGATAATATCCTATGACTTCTTAAAGCATTATTTTTAATTATCATGTTTTTATCAGCTATAGCTAAAATGTGCTCTTCAGTTGTTAAATGAAAAACTTAAGTTGCACACTCATATGAACTGCAATTACTCATTTAGAAACAAACCAGCATGATTTAAAATCTTATAAGCAAGAAACTGTTGTCTGACATTGAAAGCTACTAGAATGAAATGCTGATAAAGTCAAAAGAGTTAATATTTTTCTTTCTTAGAGAATCATGGTTTCCCTCAAAATAAAGTGCATGGCACTAATCCTACTGACAGTAAATGGACAGATCCTAAAAATACTCTCAGAGAGAAGAATGTTTGTATTCTGCTTTATGTTAATATAAAACAATGTGAGGAAAAGGTTAATCCATGTTTCTATTAAACTTCACCAATGAAAATAAAATCATTTAGTTTGATCTTGCTCTTAGTGAATTCAGTGTATTGAATTTAATAGGAAGATGACCTCATCACAGCTGAGTCCAGCTGATGCTGTAATTAAACTTTGACAATTTTAGTTTATTTTATTCCTCATTTTTTTACTTCATTTCCCTTGACTGGAGTGCAATTTCACCAAAATAATGGTAGACTAATCATTAACTGGTAGCAGTGTATAGACTGGAAATTGAGAATCTCAGTACTAGAATACCAGAAATTTATAGAAGACAAGCTTTAGCTGCATGTGTGATAATTGTTTTTCTGCTCGCTTACATCCCAAAGTAATTAAACCATACAACACAGCTATGTACTTGTTGTCTTGGTGCAAAGTATGCTGTTTGGAGGTCATGCAGAGATTCCATGAAAATATCACAGTGGGAAATGCAGTTCATTTGCATTGACACTTCCTAAAAATTTGCAGAAACGTGCCCTTGAAAGAATTAGGTCATACAAAATGTGGCCTAAGGGTTTCTCCTTTCTGTTTTCCCCAGTGGATTTCTGCAGCTGATGCGATGAAAATTGTTCTACATCAATAATTTTTTGAGTTAATGTCTCCTGAAAATTTTGTTTGGCTTACAGAAACAAACAATTGTTATTGTTCAGTGGGAAAATTTTCATGTCTTCCCTTCTAGATCTGGCCTCTCAGTACAAATGAAGTGGTATTTCAGTGCACATACACGTGTATACTAAATGATGGCAACTGTAATGATCTTCCGAATCTTCTTCAGGTGGTTGTAGTTAACAACATGCATTCAAAATGCATGTTGCAGTAATGTAAGGAAATGAACACAGCAAAGTTTGTTTTCCTTGAATATTACAACTTATATATCAACAGCTACAACTTCAAAGCTGAAAAGTTTTCTTTCTCATGGTATTTATGGCTGAAGTCTATTAGTCACATGTGCTTTTTCTTGTTAGAAGGATAAGGTATGGCTGTGATTTTCTTGCACTTTGGGTACTGTGAAAAAAAAAAAAAAAAAAAAAAAAAACCTGTGAGATAAAAATGTGGTTAGTACTTTTGATATTGCAAATAAGCTAACTGATCATTGTGGTGAACAGACAGGAGCTAACTTGCTCATTTATGGTTCTGAAACTCATTGATTTACGTGGTGAGGTATGAATATAGCTGAAAGCAGTATCAGGCTGTTCATTTCTTAATACTTTGTAGATGTTTGGGTTGCTTGCTTCTTCCTTAGTTATGAAATGTTTTGATATAAATAAACACACTTTACTCCTGATTTTGTAATCACTTATACACTTACATGATGGTTTCCTGAATCAGACACATATCTACTCATGACACCAAGAACTGCATTTTATATTACATGAGATTTATGTTTTCTCCTTTATGTTTTCTCCTTTCTTTTAGAGGTTTCTTTTTATTTTATTTCTTGTCTGTTTTGTTGTTGTTCTTGTTTATCTTTTTTTGTTGTTGTTGTTATTAACATATAGCTTAAACTTGAGCAATGTTACAAATTAGATGATGCTAATTTATCTTTGTTCACTTTGCATTATAGTTGTAGCATTTTTTCTTAAATATTTCTTAAATATATTAAATATATACTCTTCTATAAGTATGATAAAGAGAGACCATACTTATGTAATTTATTTAGATTGCACAGTAGAATCATATCTTTAAGTGTTATTGCAATATAAATTCATAAAAAGACAAGGAATAAGCTTGTATCACTTTTAGATCAGTTATTACTTCTGTGTAAACATAAACAGCCATAAATAAATGAAGATAGATGCAGAATAACCATCTGTTAGGAAGTCAGTTCAAGTCAAAACACTTAAAACCTGGCACTGTAGTTATATTCATGTAAATCTGTATTTAAATAGCTAGCCTCACATACAGATGTTCTGTTTCACTGCAGCCTTCATTTGGGAACTGGTAAGGGCTCTGGATCAGCCTGCTCAGGTAGCTGCCTAAAATTGAATTCAAGTGCTAAACTTTGGGTGTCTCTGTTCGAAAACATTGGCACGAGTTCATCATCTAACAAAGGGTCTGTCTTACAGCTTCTTTATTGCTAACTCATATGCATAAAGGTCAAAAGAGACTCTCTCTATGAATAACTAATTTGATAATTAGGTGAAATGTCCTGGATCATGAAAGATTCATATTTGAAACCACACGGGCTGAACAATGCTGTATGTGTGAACAATGGCTTCCTGGGTGGGGTCCTCCAGCACTAGATTTTCATAAAATAAAAACTAAGGCAGCCATTACTGCCCTCACCCATCTTTCTTTGCCTACCGTCCTAAGAATACAAGGCTTATGGGGCCACAATATTATTCTTTGCTGTAAGTCTTTGCCCTCCTCAGCTCCTGTAATATTCTAACTTATTGTCTTGTTTCAGTCAAACTGGAGAAATGGTAGAGTTTCTCACAAAGTAAGTATCTGGGTAGAGGGGAGAGATCCAAATACATGCCTATATCGAGAGAAAGATTGTCACAACTCAGTTGTTACATATTGCAAGTGTACAGCACGTACAAGGTGTCAGAACAGGACTTAGCTTATACTATCTTTCAGCTGGTAGAACTTGTAGAAAACTTACATTATTATTGTAAAAGGGCATAGCACTGAAAGAGCACACATTTGTGGGAAACAGGTATTACTATTGTCCTGATGCACAACTTGCTTTAAAGAAAGTAGTGTCACCCAGGAAGAAAAGGAATGGATATCTATCAGGAAGATAGATATCTTAAGGAAAGGTTCTGGGCTGTAGCACCAGGATGGATGCAAAAACCTGAGTTTTGAGGGAAAAGCAAGATTTTAGACAGTTGGTTCTGCTTGCTGTTTCCCACTGGCTGCCTCTGTGAGAGACGACATGCTCAGCCTTTTACTTACTTGGGCACTCTTGGGAATGTAGCACCTGCTTTATGCAGGGAGCTAAGTCTAGTGCAAGCCTATCGATTCCCCTGCATTGCTCACATGACAAAATTTGATTTGGTCTGAAATGTCAGTTCTGTTTATAAGAGATTTGTACTGTGATGTCTCCCTCACTGTGTTTCTAATTCTGCCTGGATGTTCTCACAGTTGTCTTTGATGGGTATGTGAAATCAAGTCAGTCTGTTAGCTGAAAATTATGAGCATTATTATTGTTCCTATCCTGTAAAACTGAGTTCTTATAGTACCACTTCCCCTACAAAGCTAGAATTCTAATTCCTGTCTATGCCAATCTGAGCTGCTAGATATGGATATATTACAATGGTGAGGATATGTGAATAAACTGGTATCAGCATTCCTTTCTGAACAACTCCTGAGGATTTGGAGGCAGTAGTTATAGTCTCACTGCCACACAACTATCAACAGTTTGGAGAGCTGTTCAGGCAGATGGTTCAGGCACTAGATCTGATAACAAATAAGCCTAAAATGACTTATTGACTCTTCAGTATTTTTTGATATTAAGCAGAGAGGAAAGCTTATGCTTCTCTATAATGAGGATATTACCAAACCAGCAAGAGATGTCTGGATGACTCTATTTTTGATCCATAGAATTAAAAATAAGGAAGAAAATAGAAAAAGAGAGGTCTAAAACACTTGCAGGTTACTGGTACCTCTCTTCTCATATACTAATCAACAGCTTCAGTCCACCTCCTCCATCTTAAAACAGAGAATACTTATGCTGATAGCACACATTCTGTGGGATCCCTATACTTACATAAATAAGGTTGGTCTTCACTTCTAATCATTTCCCAAAATATACTTATAAGTAGGTGAGATTCTTGCTCAGAACTGTAAAGCAAAGATATTAGATCCCTGCTACAGAAGTGCAGATAAGCCTATTTAACTTTTCATCTTGTTTTGCTACTAAATGAGAGCAGAAACTCAACAGGCTTGGATATAACATTCTGACTGGTAACCATCAATATATATATATGAAATTGCACTGTGGAACAACTTACACTATGGAATAACTATGCTAATCCATAATGTACGTATTCATATAAACTGGAACCTTTCTGGAGCATGCTTAAGAAAATTAAGTAGCCAAATGAATGTTCTTGGCTTCCTTTCCTCCTTTTTCAGCCTTTGTTTTTCTTTGTCTTGTACTCCTCCCATGTTCACATTCTTGTCCTTGGGGCAAGAATTGTCTATTTTACTTATCAGTCAAGTGCTCAATAAACTTTGTCTGTGCTAGGACAAATAATTCAGGAAGCACATTCCAGATATCACCATTCAGTGATGAAATTTCTTCATGACTCCTCAAGAATGTTGCTGACATTATAGACTAGTATAGGTTATTCCTTTCCCTTAAAATAACATTCCATATTTTCCTTCAAAAGTCATCATTCTGCATTAGCTGCTGTTATCCAAAAATGCTCAGTAATACTTTTCTGAAGCAGTGTTTTCTGCTACTCCTGAGCCAGAGCTTCCATGGGTACCAATTCAGCACTGCAGCTGCAGAGTTGCATCGGAGACCTTTATACTCACTGCAACCATTAGCATCAGGCAGTGTAGGATGAGGAACAGCCATCTGTGACCTGCTGGAGAAAGGTGATAAAGGAATTTCGTGAGGTGTTACTTCTCTCGTTCCTCTGAATGATGACCCTATCCACAAAGCAATAAGCTTTCCAGGAAAATTGTGAGATAATATTACTCATGAAGTATCTCTCACTTAGATATTAGTCAAGCTGTATTCCAGGCTATCTTTTCAATGTGTCCCAAATTTATGTAAAACAAAACAAAAAACCTCATGACTTTCTTTCATAGCAATGGCCATTTCATTAAAGCTAGTTATACTGTGAGTGCTACTCTCAAATCATCGATGTGCAAGACAGCATATTTCAGTAACCAGGGAAGATTTTTCTTGACAGCTTTTTGCTTTTGTTCTTCATTGGAATACATGAGAATGCAAGCTGGCAAATACTCAGTAAGAGCATATTGTGCTCTGCAGTGCTATTTACCTGTTTTCTTGGCTGTTAGAAATCTCTAGGCTAGCCTGAGTTGACCAAGAGCATTCAGCCATATCATTGACTTCTTCTTTTGTCTCTTCCTCCCTGTCCTGACATGTGTTTGTGTGTACATGAGCTGTTTTCCTTTTGAATCTGAACAGATGTAGGCTTGTCTGGGACCAGTGAATGATGCATAAAAAAAAAATTAAAAAAAAAAATTAAAAAAGATCGCAATTGCAAAATGTAGCATGCTTTACCTACGTATTGGAGAATGTAAGTGGTCACATTTTCCTTACTATGCCAGGATTAACTGGATATTAACAAATTGCAAAATATCTGATCCTTGGCCTTAAAGCTCTGGCACAGCAACATGCCATGCTAAACCCTCAAATGACCAATGCAAGGGAGATGAACTTACTGTGACTAGTACACCTCCATCAGCCTATAGATGTATGATTTTTGCAGCAGTTTAGGAAAAAGAGCAAAATACAAGTTCAGCTGAGAAGTGAAGATTCTTATCAATCCTTATTGTTGGTCAGGTTCACTGCTTCTGTAGTGAAGTGAATGTCTTTTAAATGTGTCACAAACTGAGCTAGAAGTGCTGCATTGTTAGCAGCTGGATGTTTTGTACACAAAGGCACCTATATAGGAAAGGTATTACTAGTGTGAAGGAAGGTGGAACTTACCCTGCTGAGCATGTCATGTATCCTTGTTTGCACACAGAAAAGCCATTTTTATTTCCATGCCTAGTCCCAGAATAGGTAAGTTTCAAGGTCTATTTCAGTAAATGTGGAAAATCAAGTATAGGTTTAAGAGATTATGTGCTTATGGATAATTGTAATTATTTGTGTGTAAGCAATGTAAGAAATAGTATTTTTTTTTGTTCATATACTCATACATGTCAACTGGAAATTTTTATCATGGACACTGTAAATCAGAAAAACAGTCTTAATTCTTTCTCCTGTAGGTAGGACTTATGGTTGCTTTTTACTTTTTTTCAGAAAAATACTGTATGGAAAGGGGAAAAGGTTCTGCATTAACAAGTTTTATTGGAACAACACAATTTTCTTAAAATAATAAACAAGAATAATAAAACTTAGTAAAAGAAACGCACATACTTATTTTTAAAAATTCCTCTTAAAATATTGTCATATATATGAATAATAATTTTATCTCAGAAAAACCCACTAGCTATTTCCCATCCTATTGTTTTTATACACACCTGCTGTTTGCAGTTTTTTCTTTATTATGAACAATATTATTTAGGCATCATAAAAATGCTTGTTTTTTAATAACTTTACACTGCAATCACTTTGTGGAAAAAATAGGATTAGATTTTAAAAAAACACAGTCTGGAAACTATGATAACTATTACATAAATGGTGTAGTAAGTAGATTCTCTATTGACAGTAAAGGGAGTAATCTTATGGAATTTGCTTAAGAGGAAAAAAAAAAAAAAAAAAAAAAGCTCAGCTCTGTCTATTGCAAGAGTGCATCTGTTCCAAATCTTAGTAGGTGGTCTTAGCAGTGGGACAGGTTACTGGAAAAAACGTGCAAATAACTTCTGTCTTTCTAGAAACCCACTGATGTTATCAATGACATTTTTTTCCTGTTAACTGCTGTTGCAGTTCAGCTTCCTTCAGTTTCTTGAAATTGAGCAAAGTGGTTCTTGGATGAATGAAAATGTCAGGCAGTTCAGGAGCTCACAGGATCAGCATGCTTCACTATTCGAGTCCCTGCCGTTTTGATAGCAAGCTGGACAATAAGCAGTTGTACCTGTGATAGTTGAATTTTAGCAATTATCAAGACAGGTTATGTAGTTTCACAGCATGCCAGCAAACAACCTTCCTGTCATTGATTCATCTCAGGAGAAACACATGTTCAGAGAAATATATGATCCAGAGAAATTATCAAATGATAATGATGTCATTTAACATCAGTAAAAAGTGCTAAATAGCTCTTTAAAGGAAGATATCTTAGTGCCAATATTTAAAATAACATTTTCAAAAGAAGTTTTGCTCAGAACAAGATGGGAAGAACGGAGCAAGCTATACAGGAGAGCTTTCATACTGCCCATCCCTCAAATTGCTCTTCTTCAGATTACTACTTTATCATTCAAAAACACACAACAAGATACAAAGACTGGGACAGCTGTCTGCTGTTTTCTTCCTGTTCAGCTGTAGGCCCATGATAGTGGTAGCGTGTCCTCACCTAACTGCATGCCCCAGGATACAGGAGTGCCTTGTTGGCATATCAGGATACAGTCTCCTTAAGCATCACTTTACAAGACTGAAATGCTGTACAAGAGGAGTAAGTTTCCTATGACTTTAGATACTTACTGTTTTTGCATGTAACTTCATGTCTCAGAGCATTATGGCCTTCCTTATAAATCTGTCTGTGATGTAAGAAGATCTCGGACATCGAGCTCATTGTGCTGGATGCTGCTGGGCCTTTTGCTTTCTTCATACCTGGCACCCTTTTGAATTACAGGTCAGGCAAGTAAAGGTTACATATGTAAGGTAGAGAAGGGTGATTGTTTCCAGTTAGAATCATTAATGAAATAGTTCTCCTTTTTCACTTATCTTCCTTCACATTTAATGCATTGAAAATTTTGAAAAACATAAATAAGACAGTTTTTTGAGAAAATTAAAAATCATTCTGTATATGACGTATATGCAGTTCCTATATTGCTTTCTAAAAGCTTCAGCTTTCACAGGTCAGAAGCTGTGAACCTGCAGAAACACCACACCTAGGGGACAGAATTTTCCTTCTCTTTTATCTGCCTTGCATTCTTGTAGGTAAGGAATAATAATAATTAAAAAAAAATACATCTCAGTTGTATCAAAAATTATTTTTATTCTGTTTGTTTGAAAAGCTTTATAAACTCAAATGTAAGCTTTTCTTAATGTAAAATAAATAGTTGTTCATTATGCAATTGTAAATATGCAAATTCATGTCTTGGGAGGGTCATTATTTTTTGTCATATGCATTGATCCAATTGGAAAAACACAGAAAGAAACAGCAGTCTGATTACTGATTATGGGATATTACTTCCTCTGTCTGGTTTCAGGACAAATCACTATTTTCCAGTTGCAGAGCTACCTGTCCTTTAAACTGAAGGAATTCTGCTCTTGTCCCACAGCAATGAAAGAAATCTTCACCCATCTACACAGTCATTCATAGCTTACATCTCCTTGTCCCTTCTCAAATCACTGCTAAAACACCCTCAATTGACTTTGGGTTCTTGCTTATTTCACTTAACTAGGGAACTGGAAAACTATAAAATGGGCAACTTCAGGCGTATCTTCAGGCAACTTGATCCCATAATTCTGATGGGAAATTTTTCATATAGCAACACATTTTTATATGGTTGCTTTCCAGTGGCAATAAAGGGTTCACTATCCCATTACAAGGTTACAAAAGCTGTCATCAAGGTCATTTAGTTGTCAATTAAATTTTTGATGGGCCAGCTACATGAAATGGGGTCCTTAAATGATAACAGTTTTGAGTAGCATTTTTAGATACAACAAATTCCACTAGTATGTTACAGATATACAAAAATATCGTTTTATTAACACGGAGTAACAAATTACTACTGAGCTTTTTGCTGTAAAGAAAAAATAAAAATACTTTCCCTCAAAATAATTTTGGTTACATAAATAAAAATATTCTAAGAGGGAAAGAAGAGGGGAAGGAGGACAGGTTGTCAAGTATCATGATTTTAAGTATAAATGAACTCAATAAAAATTGGCTGTTATAGCATTACATTTTATATTGAAATCAGTGATCTTGAAAGCATTTGGGGACTTCCAGCTTTGTCACTTTTAATTACTTTACATATACATATATATATATGTTTATTACACACACAAACACACAGATTTATTTTCCATAGTTTTAATTTCTTTTGTATTAATTGTGCCATAGTTGGATGAGAAGCTAGTGTGACAAGCAAATGTATTTCACATCATAGCAGCAAAGCTATGCAAATTTTGCTCTCACAAATGTGTTTTCCATTTAAAAAATAAATATTTACTTTGTACTAGTTTACATATGTCCAAAATGATTGGAAGAACATCAGATTCACATAAGTGGTGCAACTCTTGTTGCACTTTAGGCATGATTTGTGGCCTAATTTTGCAACAGTAAACACTGTACCAAGGCCACAGAGATCTCAGACTCCAGTTTCAGTTCCCCTGTTGTGCATGCTGTTTATCTAAGATTATTTAACACTACTTTGTTTGATATTGATCACTAGCACAAACATAGGCAAACTTCAAAGTCAAAATTCATTGGAGAAGTTTAAATGCTTATAGAGGAAAAATGTACAATAATCTTTTCTTCTTGATTACCTCATTGGTCAAATGTATTTGCTAATATCATTTGTTACAGAATCTGTGATTTCTACATTTTTTAGTTCAACTTTAAAAAAAAGTCTGGATTTAGAATGGATTACTTGTGATGTTGCTAACATTTCCTGGAAATGGAAAACTGTGATAACAGCTGCTGTCTTGGCTCATTTTCAGCTGTTGTTTTTTGGTGGATTTTTTATTGGTTTTGATGTTTTTTTTTTTTTTTTTTTTTTGTACTGCAGCAATTTACAAGTAGTTACAGCTATCTACAGTAGGCTTGCGTCATTAGTAAAACACTAAGTCAGTCAAATGTTTCCTTTCCAATCTGAGCGCTCCCTCCACGTACTAAATTGTTGACTTTCTGAATAGTATTTACAGTAACAACACTTGCATTCTAAAATAAATGCTAATTTATGAAATAAGCTAAAAGCTAGCTGCATATGGAAGATAACAGCAGAAAGAATCTGTATTTTATGTTAAAAATGCAGTGCCTGTAATGAGAATTTTAAAAATCTTGTAAGCATCTTATTTAGACAAACAATACCCAGTAAATTTATATGAAATGCATGAAGTGTTGTTTTTTTTATAAAACTTATGATGAGCAGAAAATTATCTATATTAGTATTCTTTCTTAATTCCAAATGTACATGATTTCTCCTTGGATTGAAATTTTCTTCTGCAATCTTTGAGGTACTATAGCATTGTGAAGTGATAAACATTCAGCACTAGTGATGAAAAATAGAATGAGGAGCCAAGTAAAGCAAGAGACAAAGAACTCTAAATGTTGATAGTGTCAAAAAAACAGGTTTGTGCATATTCAAAGATTTGCCCTCCTTAAAGTTTATTAGTACTTCCAGCTTTAATGTTTTAAAGTGTTTTGAAAGATACGGGTTTTTTGTTGTGTTGTTGTTGGCTTTTTTAATGATGTTTTTGTAGTATCAAGAGTGTTAACAATTTTTTATTAATTTTTCATCCAAATCTGTGCTTCTTTCTTTGGTATACCAAGCTTCCAAAAACAATGTTATATAACAGGATAGTGTCTGTTTCTATGACAAAAGCTTGGTTTTGCTTTGTATCAAAACAGACAATTCTCCCCAGGAAGCAACGTCAGCAAATCCACCTTCACCAAATATGTTTTAATATTTAAAGAACACTTCCCTTCATCACATTTTAAATGGCTGGTGAAGAGCCCTGACAGCTCAAGGACCTCTGCACCATTTCTGGTTCTGTGATTACTGTGCACTGAGCAACTTCAGGTATTTGACCCTGAGCAACCTGATCTAACTTTGAAAATGGAGCTGACTCTGAGCAGGGTGTTTGGACCAGATGACTCCAAGGTTTGTTCCAACCTAAATTAATATATGGTCTCTTCTTTCCAGTGTTTGAGCTATGGGACCAGCCTGTGTGAGAACAGTTCGTGCTTCTGTGTACACATAGTCTAGATAAATCTAAAATTGGTGTCCGTGTTGGTGTGAGCCTTCAAGAATGGAAGGCAGAATTTTATGTCTGGGTTGGTAATGACCCAAAGTCGTAATCTCCGTGTGCCTTGTCCTTCACTTGAGTGAAATGAACCCTCTGTTTCTTAGCCAGTGACCCTCCATTTCTTGGCATCCTGTAACTTTTCACAGACTTGCAATTAAATGAGCAAGAAGACCAAGCTACCTCATCCTTCCTGGAGCTGGCAATTTCAAAGCAGAACTATGAGTCAGAGTGGCAGGAGCGGTGCAAAGGAGTCCTGCCTCCTGCTGCACTGACTCATCAGGGGCTTTCACTTTCTGCTCCGGTCAGGAAGCCAACATCTTTTATGGCAATTAAACTAATCTTAACAAGAGGACTTTGAGAAATGTATTAAGCTCTGAACTCTACCTGAGCAGTGAAGTTATGAGATGTGAACCCTGACATACAAACATGCCCATCAGTATCTCATGTCAGTGAGCTTTCATTTATGTTTTGTTGCCAACTCCTAGTAGGGATAAAGTCCTGAAATTTGGTGCAAAGTATTTTAATGCTAGTTTGTACTGCTTAACCGTATGTTGTTCTATGATAGGCTTTTTGTAGAAATGTGATTCCATACTGAGTAATATATCTGCACACTGCAATACCTTCATTGTTGTTTTTTGAAGCAAAAGTCTTATGCAGCTAGTGGTTAGCATGTTGGATTACTGTAATCATTTAATTGATGAAATGGTTTGTTGGTTTGACTAGGATGAACTGAGGTAGCAGTTCAAAAGTAGTTTTTACTATAAATTTCACCATTAGTAGTACTTTCATTATCTATAACAAGAAGTTAGAATGCATGATTTGTGTCTAATATTTTCCAAGACTTGGAGCAAGTCACTTTACCTTTCAGTACCTCTGTTTCTCAAGATTCAAAAGGGGAGGGATGTTGCCTATCTTTCCAAGTAGCTGTAATGATTTGTATACAAAAAACCAACAACAACAACAACAAAACAGCAGCCAACCAAACATATTCATCTCCCTATCTCCCTATTATTTATTAACTAATAGTAGTTCAAAAATTTCTGCCTCTTGTTCCAAGACAAACCCTCTTGTTCCAAGATAATTTTAAATCTCTGTGGCTATATATGCATTTATAAGTTCATTGGTTAAGAATAAAGGAATGGCCTTTGAATTACAATTTGTTTACAAATAAATAAATAAATAAATAGTTTAACCTGGGAACATGGGACTTTCTTCCCAGTGTTTTCAGAAATCTCTTTTAAGTATTGTTCTGTGCTCCAACACTAAGCATTCCTCAGATATTTAGCATCTGGGGAAACTGCAATATCCCAAGATCTACAATGTTCCTACACCAATAGGTGTATTCAGTATGTCCATACAATAGGTGTATATAAATGAAAGCTCCAGTTTGAATCTGTTCTTTCCATGAAACAGAGCCACCATCAGGAACAAGATCTATTATCTGTGACTTACAGAACAGTACTTTGACTTATTTGGGAGAAACCCTATTTGAGATCTGGCCTGCCTCGAAGTGAAATCTAATAATCTGAAAGAATGTCTAGACCACTTTCAGATGCTAAAAAATATCTAGAGGTAGGAATAGGTCTGCCTGAGCTTTAACTTTTGTTGTCCACCTTAGGACTTAAAACTGCCCTGTGAAGCTCTTAAGGCTTTGAGAAAAAACTTGCCTATCCTTCTTTAATCCAATACAATTTTAAATTTGTAGTATTATCATTGTAATTTTTTAAAAATTAAATGAAATGCCATATATGTAACACTATATTTTCTTTAATGTCCTGAATCACAAATAGAAGCATGTCTAGACTCAAATACAAACCACGTTTTATAGCACAACTCAAATCCTCCTCCCTTCCCTGCCAAATGCTGAGTTCAGTCCCTGCAGGTCTGAGCAGGGTTTCCTCGGCTACAGCAGCTGGCATCGTGAGTGCTTATGGCAGAGCAGGGAGTGCCGCTGCTCGCCTTGGTGTGCTGGCTGATGAAATCAGCCAGCACAGGTCTTGACAGGTGCAGAGCCTTCCACCTCACTTTCAGGGCCATGGAACCCTTGGTGCAGGGTTTAGGAGACTAACATTTTAATCCAGATAGGGAAAACGAGATACTTTCCTGATTTTAATCCTCTAGATCTGCAAGCACTGCTTCAGTGAGTTTCTTCTAAATGCAATAACATTTGCTCTGAAAAGAGTTCTTGATGCATGATGAATTTGCCAGACATTTCACTTTGAGACCAAGATATGACAAATGTGCTTTCTCGCATTTTCATGTTGATTTATTCTCCCTCACAAAGGACAACTTCATAAAGAGCTTGAATCAGATCCATGTTCACACTTTACATATGCAACATTTTTGTGGCTGACAAAGTTGGCTCCTCATGCAAACTAACTTGGAACCGAAGTCAAATCAGAGAAGGGCATGCCGAAATTGCTACACTTCAGTAGCTATTTTTTCCAACTAATCATCATTATTATGACTAGATATTACCCTTAGGTGCATTGAGCAGATCATTCTGACTCATCCGTTCAGTGGATGTTGTCCTGTTGGGTTAATCATTACCTTTTTTTTCTGAAAGATTTTTTAATTTCTCTAACTGCATGGGATAGCTATTTTGGTACTTACCAGGTGACCTCAGTGCTGACACAACCTTTCTGGTATTGTTGGTTGTAACTTGTGTCATGACCTTAATGTGAATTATGGCTATCTTGAGGATACAAACCTTCATGTAGCACAGATGGTCTGTAGGAAAAAAAATGTTAATGAAGATCTGTACATCACACACATTGTCTTCTCTTGCAGACTACTTCCTTTACCATTGCCTTATTCTTGTGGGCACCTTTTAATCAAGCTTCTAAGGCATCATTTATTGTACAGACTATAATAATAATTTTAAAAAGTCTACAACATGGGATTCTGGAAGATGCCTTTGCTACCAGCATTATCACTGCATCTTGTTGGCCTCCTCCAAACTTGTTTAGTTCTCCATTATGCATTGTATCACCATTACTTCCAGAGAGTAGATTTTTTTACTACTTCTTTGAAATAATGATGAAAGCTGTGTAAGCTCATTAACAGAGCATGTGTGTAGGCTTAAAATTACAGATAATAGACAAATGGTTGGAAAGTCAGTAATTCCTTTACGTATTTGCCAAGACTTAGGTCAAGGTTCAGGGTTTCCTTTGCTCAAACTGGTAAAATCAGAAATACCTCCAGGTGTTTTGGGGAGTGCTGGCAGTGCACATGCAACACAGGTGAGGAGGCACAGTTGATCTCAGGTGTTTTCTGCAAGAGCAAACCATGTCTACTCTAAATTGCACTTGATTTTAGTGTGCTTTACTTTTTGTATAATGTATTTTGTATAAGCTCATCCCATTTTATTTAGTAGCTCTTGTTTTCTATGCACTCTCTGAATCTATTATTTCTAACATTACAATCAATTCATTGCAGTCAATGTTGATATCACAGCCCTGGCTTTTCACACCCATTAAATAAATAGTTAATTTATAGGAAAGTGTCTGTGTCTTTAGGAGTAATCATCAAAAAGCATCTAATGCTTTTCTACTCTGAAGCCTAGTTCTTGTGTGTGACATATGCATTTTTGTAAGCATTCAAAAAAAAAAAAGATATATACATAATTGACTTGGAATGCAATCAGATATGTTACATGGATATTCAGGAAAAAGGCAAATTTTACCTCTGTGTTCATCATCTTTTTCTTTGTGAGCATGGTTCTTCAGTTTCAGTGGTAAAGGGCCACAAGCTTAAAATTCAGATCCTTGGGCTTAGATCAAGGATGTATGGGTGGGGTGCAGCTGTATGTTTACACCCCACAGGACTTGTGATGTGGAGGCAGCACTAGGAGCAAAGCCTACCCTCACCCTTGCGGGCACCGTGTTTCTGATGTGAAAGGGAGGCACTACACAAAAAGTTGGTTGTGTTGTCATGACAAATGTGTCCTTAGCTGGCTGAGACTGTAATAAGTAAGCGGAATTATTTGAGATGTTAAATGTGTGACATGGGCACGTTGCCACCACTGCCTGGAGCAAGACCACTGACTGCATGTGGACTCCCCATGGTGGTGCGACAGCCGCTCCGCCTGGCCACTGCTCTGCACCTGGTCAGCATGTGTTATGCTCTTACCAAATTATTTTTAATATGTCTTAAAATATACCCATACTAAGGCAGTTTTCAGTACACTGTTTTTAAACAAAATGGAACATATTTTACTCTTTTAAATGTCCTGGCATCGTTGCAGGTGGATTTATTTCCTACTTGTGTATTTTGTGTTCTCAGTTATTTACACTGTGATTTTTTTTGAACGATTCTGCTCTGTGTGTGTGTGTGTGTGTGTGTGTGCCACCCTTGCTAATCCATGTTAGAGAAAGCAGGAGTGAATGTTACAGCATGTAGGGGCAGCAGTAATTTGTCCTTTTGACACTGGCTTAATTTTTTCAGGGAGCAGAAATTGAATGAGTGCCATGTTATACACCAAACATCTCTTTTAGGCCAAATGACATCCCCTCACCCAGAAACAACATAAGCCTGTGAACATGAAGTCTAACATGGAACAATCCAAAAGCAATACCTATTGAAGATTTCAAAGCATAACAAGTCTAGCTTAAGTCACATTCTGTAGATAAGCGTTTATGCATCTGGCAGTAGAATTTTGTCCTAAATAAGCAATGTTATGAAATAAAGTAGTAATGGTCTTAAGAGATTAACTGTGTAACAGTCTATCCATATCTTATAATAGCATGTGTTTTCTTTGGGTTTTTACTTAGATACTAAAGCAATGCATACATGAACAGCTTTTAGAGGCATATGAAGGGGGAGCCTGGCAGAGCCTTACAGAGAAACCAAAAACACCCTGATTTCAAATTCAGCTGTTTTGTGTCACAGAGCAAAATTTCTAATAGAGGGACAGTGACTGCGAAGCAATTCCAGTTTTCTATGTCGTTATTTCAAAGTGTACCAGCAAATTTAATATAATCTTTTTTTTTTTTTTCTTTTTCTTTTACTAATCAGTTAATTCAGGAGATGGGATAGATTACAGCCAGCAGAAGCGTGAAAATATTGGAGATCTGATTCAAGAGACACTGGAAGCCTTTGAACGCTGCGGTGGAGAAACTGCTTATATAAACATTAAATACATGATCCCTACTTACCAGTCGTGCATATTAAACTGATCTGTATCAAATGGGATGATTCCATTTGTGTTCTAAAAAAACTGTGTCTGACTCTGTGTGGCATCTTGTTAGTCATGCTTTTTTTCTCTACAGCTGCTAAAATAGTGGCTTCTGGGGCATTAGAGTGTTAGCACTATTGTGAACAAGTCTTTCCAATACATAAATAGTGCCTGTTCCTTTGATTACAATGGTGTACTGTGCTTGTTTGTTCCGTGAAAGAATTGCGTCTTTATAACAGAGCTGACTCGAGCAGGAATCAGAGTTAAACCTTCAGTTGTATAGACAATAAAACTATAATTTTCATACGCAATTCAGCAATTGCTGTTCTGTGTCCGCTTGCCCTGAGGGTGATGTCAGAGGCTGTAACAAGAAGAGTTTATGCTGACTGCTTAATAGGTGTTTGTCATGGAAGAGAAACACCAGTTCAGCAATGTCTCTCTAGCAGCTGTGCCGAATAATGTGCACCGACATACAATAAAACTGTTGAATGTATATACCGATTATAGTGGGAAAATTTATGTGGTCCATTATATAGCACTGTCAAAAATTAATTAATGTCCCTTACACACTCATGGTCTAAGATTCCAGGTGTTTACCTTGTTCTGGACCTTGGGTTCCTGTCAGTGAATATCAGGCACAACCACGGTTTTGATGGGAAAAATATGATCAGACAGAACTTGAATAAATCAGACAGAAGATGGAATGTACATAATATGTCAGTTCCTAAAGTCCCCGTTAATCTAGGTAAATACAGTATATATACATATATTTTAAAGGGTGCTGGATATTTTCTGTAGCTGCACAGTTGCTGTCACATTTCTATTGTTACTATAGTATATATAAGTATAAGCAATATAACTATGGTTACAGTAATCCCCTACAATACCTTCTCAGTTAGTTTCTCCCTGCATACCCACAACACAGAATTGACATAATCGTAGCTTTATGATTGGCTTTATTGCTTTGTAAGCATTTTTGTGGAATAAACCTAGAAAAAATAAACCAAGTTTTACAGTTCTCAAGGACAATCATTTAACATTATCAGGTCAGCTCAAAACAAATCAGGAGATACGAACTTTGTCTAAAAAGCCTGAGGTTATAAAAGTAGAGACTTTGGGCTCATTTTGTGTTTATTCTGGTTTCTGGAAACTCTTAAAATATATCCACATTGCACTTTCAAGTATTTCTCTGTAATTAGCAGGACTAAAAATACATTCATTTTGTTAGAAGCATAAGGCTTCCTCCAAGTACACTCCTGCCTCCGCGTGCACACACAACAAGGTCCGCCTGTGCGAGAGGCACAGCTCCTGTGCTGCCCCGTTCCCTGTTCCCTTGGTGTGGGTGCGCCTTCCCAGCTCCTGAAATGCTGTGCCGGGTCTGACATTAGGCTGGCATTAGCCTTGCCTATGTCTGCTCCGTAGGATCTTCAGCCTGAGGCATTTTTCTTTTACTTTCTTCTCTTTCCTGTAACTGAAGAACAAGTTAGGAGGAAGACGAGTTGCTGCACCAAGGGATGCCACTGGCTGCCAGCATCCTCAGCCCCATTTCGGGCACTACTGCTGCAGGTGCGCCTGCTTCCCAGGCTCCACAGACCTTACTTTTCTGTTTGTTTTTCAGTTACTTCTGAATTTTCTTTTACACATTGCCAGGGTTCTCTCCGGTCCCTAGAGTTCAGGCAGTGCCTGTCCTGTGACTAACGCACACCTGTGATGGACGAGCATAGCAAATGTGCTGCCTCGCATCCAGGGTGTCTGTAAATCTTTCACCTCCCTGGCAGAAAGGAATGTGAAGCCTGGCTGCAGGCCTGTGTCTTGGGAAAATCTACAGCTCCGTCTTCAAAACTTGCAGAGCAGAGTCTAGCAGGATATAGCAGGGAGGCTGAGCACATCTCTTCCAAAAATGCCCTTCTACACATCCACCCTGGCACCAGCAACACAGACTTCACTTATAGTTTCTCCCTCTGCTTAAAGAGCAGCCCCCTGCCTGCCCTGGGCACCATCCCCTGCTCCCATGTTAATGGCAGTGATGGGTTTGGCTATGGGGACATGCACGTTTCCACCATGAGTACGCAGCGTGCTGGAGGACTGCCGCATGAACGGAGCTGAGTTACTCAGCTCTGAAACAAATCAGGCCCTTCTTAAAATGAAAAATCCCAGGTCACCATCCATTTCTTAGCTATTTATGTTCTATCCTGATGAGAAAACCCAGCCTCACACTTGTGCCCGAGATTAAAAAGCCTCTCAGCAGCCAGCTGCAGCTCCCACCCCACTGGGCTCCCACCATAGAGCTGCTCGCAGAGGTGACAGCAGGGGACAGGGCTCTCGTCCCTGGGGCTTCTCCATCCCACCACCCTTTGCATCATGGCAGCACTGCTGAGGAGGTGGTGAAGCTGCAGCCGCAACGCCAACTTCTAACTCTGTTCCCTGGCTCTTCTTTTTAATTCTTGCATCCCCTCCCCTTCAGCTCAACTAGGACAAGACTAATGACTGACAAACACAGGATAGACACTGGAAAATGGACACCTTGTGCAGCTCCAGGCTTGCCCAGACCTGATCCCCGCAGCCCTGTTCTCTGTTTGAAGATGTCTTTCGCAAGAGGTTGCTTCAACACGGAGTGACCTTACTGCAAACCGTAAGGGCAAGAGAGGTCGTCCCCATTCACATCAAGGGAAAAGTTTTACAGCTAAGTGTTTTTACTTGCGTGCTCAAGAGGGTAACGTCATTAATCATAGGAGCTGGACTGATAAAAAGAAGCTTGATAAAAAATGCAGGCCAGTAATTCAGAAAGACCAAAAATAAAACTATTTTAGGATGTCATCTTACGAAGTCAAACTAGGCCTGCCAACCTTGCCAGTGTCCGTTTAAACATGATCTGCAGCATATTTATAGGCAATTACAGCACAGCTCAGAGCACTTTATAAAGCACAAGATCAAGGACCCAGGTGCTTAAGCATATGAGTAATATTATGTCATTCAATACCGAGCTATTTTGCTATGCTCAAAAAATGGAATTGTAGTTTCAAAATAGTAACTGCCTCTCTTCCCTCCAGACCATGTCATTGTGGTCACCAATACTATAGGCAGCCAATCATGAGTTTCTAATTGTGATCAATTAAAAGGCACTCTGGGCCAGGTTTTTCAGGGAGTACAAATTAAGCGTAGCTCATTAAAGCCATGTAGACTAGAAGTTGCCTGTGCCTTAATATGGGGTCTCCTGTGCCTTAATATGGGGTCTCCTGTTACTTCCTAGCTCTCCAGCCACCACAAGGTGAGTGACATTGGGAAAGGACCCTGGGGACAGATAAATAAGTTACTGGCTGGTTTTCTGAAGCCGGTGTCTGAGGTGGATTCAGTTTATCTTGATTAACACGTTAGGTGCTTCAGGCTGGCTGGTGGTGGTTCTTTAGTTGGAAGAATAAAAAGCACATGCTTACATTTAAAAAAATAAAAAATAAAAAAATCTAGCTGTGCCTTTCTTTCTCTTTGCTAATCCTTAATACAGGGATAAAAAGGGGGAGGAAAAAAAATCTTCCCCAAAGCAGCATAAGGGAACTCTTTATCAGGTGTCATATATTTGGGAAGCCTGGCATCTTGTGGGTGCCATGAAGCAGTGGTGGTACAAGTTGCTGGCGGCTGCAGCTTGACTGCCTGAAGTTGAGCACGATTTGGGGGCTCCAGTGCCCTGCTGCCATCACAGCCAGGGCCGTACCAGGCTGCTGGGGACTGGCCAAGCCCATGCTGGTGGCAAGGCATCAGAGCCTGGCCACTTGCCATGCAGGGCTCCTGAGGAGGCCTTGCAGGGGTGAGGCATAGCCACAGCCAAGCTGGGCGCAAAAGAAGAAAAGAAAGCTAAAGCAGACACTGTGTGCTTTCCTAATCCTGTCTGGAGACCCTCCGACTTCCAGAAAAACATTCTCCAGTCTGAGGGGCTCTGCAGGCAGCGGGGCAGTCGGCATTTCTCCACTCATCTGTAACATCCTGTGTTTTCTGCTTTAAATAAAAGCGGCGATGCTAGCAGGAACTCAGTACAAAGCCTGTCTGCCTGAGACTGCTCGAGGTCTCTTTGTGCCTCCTGGAGACCGGGGAAGGACAGCTCATGCCCTGGCAGGACAAGACGTTCCCTGCCCTGGCCCCACGATCCCTCTGGCACACGAGGGAAGGGGAGGGGAGCGTCTGTGCCAGGCAAACCCTGGCTGTGCTTGCTCTTGCCCAGCAAATGTGGTCTGTGCAGGCCCGGGGGTCCCTGCTGTGAGCCTCCCCCTCCCTAGGGCAGGAGCACGGGGCCTTGGCCACCCGGCTGCAGTGTGTGCAGGCCTGGCTCCACAGGGAGGGCTGGGGGGCAGGGACTGTGAGCGGTACCTGCATGGGACAGAAGCTACAGAGGAGTCAGCACTGCCCCAGGGGAGGAAGCACACGGTGGTGTGCCCATGGCCAGGAGGTTCTTGGGACTGTGCCCTGCCAGCTGCCCTGGCCCATGTACGCAGGAGCTTGAGAGGCTCTGCCACTGTGGTGTCTGTCCTCTGGCCTGGCTGGTCAGGGTGTGGGACGAAATGGGAACCAGAGCTCGTGTTCAGCAAAGGCTGGAGGGCAGAAGAGATGCAGGAGCAAGCCAACCTGCTGCTTCAGCATGCTCTGCAGCATGGTGGAAACATGCTGGTTTGGGGTCTCATTTCTGCACCTCTTCTACCTCTGTGGCTGTCTAATACACAACTTGGTAGAGGTGAACTGATGCACTGTATTTCATGTGAGTGCAGATGAATGTGCTGGTGCTTATGGTGGCATACAGTGTGCTCATGTATGGTTGTGAGCATTGCCACTGCTAGCATCCATAAACAGTGTAGCTCTGTCCCGTCTGTGGGACTGCACTAGCCCTGCATAAAATAATACTGCCTTCAGATAGAGGTGCAGAGATTAAAAAAAAAAAAAAAAATCCTCAAAAATCATCCAAAAACTCTACAAAGTATCATGTCTTATCCCAAAGTGTACAACATAGTGTTGGATGCAGAGGCCCACTAGGTGTGGGCCAGAGGAAACTTATGTCCACCATAGAGCAGCCACCTTCTGTTGCACACTGTTGCATTAATTGGGAGACTGGGAGTGGCCTGGCTTAAAATGTGTGTTCCGTCCAGCTCTACCAGCTTCCAATTTCTGTTTTCTGGGTGTAATTTCTAAGCCCTCCCCAATGGAACAATTGCCTAAAAGCAACCCTACTTGCCGAACTCCAGATCTAGAATTGGTGAGTGGTCTCCTTGCATCTCGCCATCTCCATCTCGTGCATTAGTCCCATTACTTCATCTGTGAGAGCTCACGCTTCCTGCTTCTCCTGTGTCCCTGTGGTGCTGATAGAGAAGCTGTGTGAGTGGAGCGGGCAGAGGGGCAGCTGATGATGGAGCCATCAGGGAATGGTTATTCCAGCAAAAGCTTTTCCTTCACGGTTTACATTTTGGGAAAATGTGAATTTTGGGGAAGTTGCATCTGCTTCACCCCAGAGCACTCCCTTGGTGGTAGCTGAGGCAAAACATTTCTGGAATAAATCTTCCTCCTTTCTCCCCTTGTGTTATGCTGCAGTGCACTGGGAGAAAAATAGCTGTGCTGCTGAGGGTGGGGGCAGGAGAGAAAGAAAATGGCGGGGAGCTCTTGTCTGGCACACGGGATGGAAGGCTGCATTTCTCTAGTTTCTTGGGGCCCTGCAGCTGCGCACCCGAAACCCAGCTTCTCTGGGCCATCATTTGTCCATCCGGGCAATTTTGTGTGGCTGGGATGTTGTGGTGTTTTCTGCTGATGTGAAGGGCAGGGTGGGTACCTTAGCACTGCGAACTGGGGTAGCCTGGAGCCTCCCCCATGCTCCCCATGGGATTTTCAAGGTGTGGAAGGAGACACCAAGGTGGATGCTGCTGGGGGAAGCCCCTTTTCTACAGTTGCCTTCTCCTTGCTCCCTCCCCTGCCCAAACCTGCCCGCTGCAGCCTCCCGTTTGGGTTGGCTGGATGTGGCAACCATCGTCGCTGGGAAGTTGCCATTTGTCCGTGAGGGCAGCGCCAGCACCTTGCTGGGCAGGCTGGTGACTGCCGTCAGGAGTAACAGCATGCTGTGTTTCCACTCCTCTCTGGAAAACAACCGAATTCCTCCTGAGTGGGGGAAAAATAACAAATAACACCTAGCAAAGTGTTTTAAATCAGTTACTGTAATAATAAAGCAGGATAAATATAGAGGATAAAACCCCGATCTCTTTCAAAATGTTATCGGTGTGGGGGAGGAGAGTGCCTCCTTGCTCAGCACCCCATTTTGCAGTGTGCGTTTTATTCCGTGGCTGTGCTCTTGAAGAACTCTATGCCTGAAACTTTTTTTTATTAACACTGAATCATTTATGTCTGTTACAAAGGAAGAAATTGCCACTGCACTGCCTCAAGAATCAAAGTAAAGGGAACATCTGCTCTAAACTTCTAACATCCAATTATTGCTTGCTCTGCATTCTTACTTACTGGAGTAATGTGACTAAATTAAAGCTTCTTTCTTGTGCCTGCTTTTATGCATTGCTTTGGTATAAAATGTGTGGCTTGCTTAAAATCAACCTACAGCTAAAACTATGTCCGCATACAGCTGAGCCCACGTGTACTTTGATGCAATTAAGGGCACAATAGGAGCATTCTGAAAGATTGCCTCTAAAAGGCCTTTTGTTTGCTCCCCCATGGGGGCTGGCTGTACAAGCGTGCAGAAATGCAACATTAAGGAAAAAACCTCCATGAAGAACCCTGTAGACACAGAGCTGTGTTTTCCGTAGCTCAGCAGTAGTCTGTATGCAAAAGCAGAGAAGCAATTGGTGCTGTGAGGGTGATGATCATTTTGATAGGAATCCCCCACATCACAGGAATGTTTCTGAGGAAGCCAAAAACCCACCAGAAACATTCCAGGGCCACAAACCTGCAAACTGCCGAAACCAGCGTCAGAGCCACACTGCCGGCAGCAAGGCAAAGACAACAGCAGCAAATCACGCTCGTTCTGCAGGAGATGGAGACAGTCAGCCGCTATTTTTATTTTTCTTCCTTTCTACAGTGCATACAGAATTACCATCAAGCTTAATTGATTGAAAAATATCTGGAAAATAAAGCTCTTGAACTTGCATGCCTAGAAACCTACCAGCATCACGTGCGTAGCAAAGGCCACATATCTCACGAAATACCACAACATTTCACAAAGGAGGTTTAAGAGCTCCAATTGAATAAAGCTTTCTCTGTGAAATATCTTTATGGGTCTACAAAGCAGTTAAACCCTCCTTGGGAAAAAAAAATGTGTACATCTCTTCCAGTGCAGCAGTAACAGTGTAACTACCACTGAGGCCGCATTAATAAGGTTTCTTCCTTATCGGTAGAAGGAAAAAACAAATCTTCATCACAGAAAAGAAATTTAAGCTACTAAATTCTGACTCTTTGCTTTTAAATCCTACAATGCTATGCATAAATAAAAACTAAACAAAACAAACAAAAAAACCTCTGTCTTACTATGCTCTGGCTTTCCTTAAGGGACGGATCCTGCTACTTAAAGACAGTGATGACAGTAACAGGACCAAAATAAACTCAGTAGGACCCTGTTCTATCAATAATTTTGCCACTGGCATAGAACAGGATTGTTTTTTTGTGGTCTGTACTATAGCAGCTTTTAATTATAAGACAATTTGGTGCCACGTGCTGTAGGAAAATTGGGCAGTTGCAAACCCTGCAGTGTTCCTTCATACATACTTTAATGGTTGTTTTTCTCCTTAAAGAAAGAAAAATACTATTCCTTTGTTCTCTGTTATTTTCTTTTTTTTAAAGCTTTTTATTCCTCAAGCATTTTTCAGCTCCCCCAGAAGATGTTTGCATTGCCTCTGCTTCACCAGTTTCCTTTCGCACCCACAAGTATTTCCAGCTTTTTATTTGCAGAGCGTGGTGTTGCACTGCCTTTTCATGTCTCCCATACTGTTATAATTATGTTTGGGGAGTAGAGATGAATGGTGTGCTGAGCGTGTGCTTTGTTTCCCCACAACCCTCACTCACGGCTGCTCTCTACAACGTGATCAATAGCAGGCATTTGTACAAACAGTAGTTTTTAATTTCCAGTTCTTGGTTTCAAGTTTCTTGTGAACATTTCCATGTTTTCCTTGTGTTATGTGGCGCCCCTGACATCCCGTGATGTCTCCCTCCTTCCCTCCCTCAGGCCCACCCTCCCATGCCGCCGTGGCCCTCCCCAGGCACCCCGAGCTGCGTGCGTGGGCCGGGCAGCACGGATGGGACATGGGCCAGGGCTGGAGGTGCCTGGTCCAGCCACGGGAGTACAGGGTCCGCCGGGGCACTGCTTGCCTGGAGAAAGGCTGGGCAAGAGCTGTGACCACTCACTTTCACGCCCTACAAAAGCCCACTTGGTCCTTTATCAAATACTCCAGCCGGAAGGGATCCACAAGGATCATTTTGTCTACCTCCTCGCTCCACGCAGGCACCCTCAAAAACCAGACCACGTGTCTGAGAGCGCTGTCCAAATGCTTCTTGAACTCCAGCAGGTTTGGTGCCATAACCACAGAGGATGAACCCCAGCCTATCGCCCTAGCGGGTGCTGATGCTGCCCTGGTGCCCAGCCTCCTCGTCAGTGCCTGCTCCCCACGAGAGCGAAAGGAGGAAGCGGCACCGCGTGACTGTCCTGGTTTCGGTTCAGCTCAGGCAGAGCCAGATGTGGCTGCTGGGCTCAATGAAGTCAAAGGCACTGCTCATATGAGAAAAGAGAGCAGGAACTGGCCCCTGGCATTGTCTTACTCATACATTCTTGTGGCACTTTTTTTCCCCTGGGTATTTTTTTTTCTACCTCTAGCAGTGCTTTAGATGGTCCATATTTGCGTTTTAGCCGTATCTTCATCTCAGTGCTGTGTGGTCTTCTTCTAATCCATTTTACTTGAGCAAGTATCTCCCAGGATATCTCCCACCCTGGTTCTTCATTTGCTTTTTTGTATCTAAATGACTTTCTACCGAAAATGTCAGGAGGCTGGAGAGCTGTGTATCTTACATCACTTTGTGATTTGATACAGAAGTAGCACACACTTACCTTTAAAGACCAGCCAAGGTTAAAAATCAGTAGTATGATCTGTTTGTTTAGGAATTTATACAAAACTGCCGCTACTGCCCAATAATAAGAATCATGAAATTCGCTATGAGCAACATTTCTTTTTTTACTGTGAACTTTACTCCACTTACTCCAGTAAGCTCCCAATAAAAGTGGGGGAAAAAAAAAAAAGAAAGAAAAAAAGAAAAGCACTGCCATAAACGCACGTATGCAGGGGTGGTGAGGGGCTGGTGCTGCTGGCACAGGTGTCAGCCCACCTCCCGGCCGGCGCCCAGAGAGCCCCTCGTCTGAAGCCGGCGATGCCAAGTGCAGCCCGGTGCCCTGCTTGCAGGGAGGAGGGAAATAATACCCTCAGGGTCACAGGTGAACATGGGATTTGGTAACGGAGCTAAATGAGCAGGGGGGGAGGAAAAACAGCTGCTGGTACAGAAATAGGTAATAACCCTTTAACTTGAATTTTAAAGGGGAACATTAAACTGTATTTTTATGCTTTACTCTTTTTCCCCTGTAAAACCCAAATCAAATATGAGAAATGAGAAGGGAAAAAAAAAAAAAAAAAAAAAAAAAAAAAAAGATAAATCACAGCTGAAAATACCTTGCCTGTTAGACCAGCTGCAAACTAACATCTGTGGCAGCTGGAGCAGGGCAGGAGGCCTCAGTGAGGGGATGTGGTATCTGCCCAGGAGCAGGGCAGGGAGCCCTAGCAGCCCGTGTCTGACCGAGCCCCTGCAGGAAGAGCAGTCTCTCTTTTTAAGACCAAAACCTGGATCAGAAATCCCATACAGGGACCTGAAACTGCTTGCTTGCAGGCTTTGCTACTGATCTGGGAGCGGGGTTGATCCCTGCTTGCAGGCCCCGTGCTCTCCTGCCACTGGCTTGCCCCATGCCCTGCAATCCACAAACCAGGCAAGGGCTGCCGCTGAGTTAGGAAATGAAACAGGGTCAGGGCACAGACCTGGGCCGGCTCCCGGAGGCTGGTCTGGCCCCCAGGAGCTGTTCAAGGGGACAGAGCTGAGCTGACCCACAGCTGGGCTAAGATCTCCCAGCAAATTATTTACCAGCGAACAGTCTTCCTGCCAGGACGTTGAGAGACCAGAGGAACGAAGTGCTCTCCTGGCACGTGCCACTTGGATGCGGCCACCCAGCCACGGGCAGTCTCCTCCTCTTTTCCCCGTGGTGCTCAGCTCGCACCAGCGCCTTCCTGGAAGCACCAAGACGGAGCAGGAAAAGCAGAGCTGGGTGCCTCTGAAATGGAGGCCTGCAGGTGAGAGCTGCAGAGGCCATACGCGAGTGCAGGAGGAAGCACTCAACATCAAAGGGCTGAAGGACAGAGAGGTCGTGCTCTGTAAGAGGAAGGTGAAAAAAAAAAAAAAAAAAGCTAGTAAGAAAAGGAGGAAACGTTCTGGGAGAAGAAGGAAGAGACCAGTAGTGTGCAGTGGGAGAAGAACAGCAAGCCTGTGCTCGTACTCTAGGACAGCACAGTGCTGAAAAACATCAAGTGCATAAAAATCATGATGCAAGACAAACAGATACTTATCCCTGCATAGGAAAGAGAGAATACTGCTTAAATATTTAATCATGTTTTGGTTTACAATAGTTTAATGGTGTTAAAACATCTAATACATGCTCACAAGAAATCAGCATTTTGAAGCTATAAATTATTCTGGTTGATTTTTTCTTTCCCCTGCTAGATAAAAGTAACCATTTGACAACAGGCTCCCTCAAACAACTCAGCCCATGATAGTCTCATTACAGGCTAACATATTCTTTCACACGTCTGAACCAAACCACTGGAAAAGTAATAAGTGATCATTCATAGACGCAGACTGGTAGCTAATAGCATCCTCACTTACCTTCCAAACATTGAGCACAGTTAAAATAAATTCAGGATGTATGCATGCGGAAAACTCGATTGCAGTCACATCAGAGATGAACCAAAACTGGAAGCACTCAGAATTACTAGCGTAAAATCCAAATAATGACCTATAATAGATACCGGCCAGAGAGGACAACACATTCCCTGCAGTCATCTTAAAGGGGCTCTGTCAATGTGTTCAGGAAACCCTGCCCCAGCAAATACGCGTACTTCTGGCTGGGTAGATATGCTGCATAACCGAGTGCTGAAGCTAGATAGGAAAGCCTGTAGGACACACTTGGGCTGCAGTCCCCGTTGTGTTACTGGAGAGGTATGCCAGTCCATCTACTGTGTAGGCAAAGTACAGTGGGAAGTCAGAGGAAGGTTGTTGTGTCTCTCTGTGTTCCTCACCTGAGGCCACAGAACCCTCCAGGGTGCCTTTAAACAGGGAAAAAATGAAATAATTTAGAAGTGCCTTAAAAAAAATAATAATAATAATCAAGAAAGGCCTATTTACACCTCGCAGAGTCCGTAGGCTGTGGTAGAAGCTGCAAGTCACCGGCATCTGGTCAATGAGCCCTTCAGATTCGTCACACTTGACATGCAGTGATGTCTTCGCAGGGCACCGAAGTGCTGCTGGGGTGTCTGTGGGTACCCCCAGGGGCAGGCAACGAGAGCTGTCACACGTTCTGCAGCACGTAGAAATGGCAGTCTGGTGGATGATACAATACGGTGATTTATTAAAGGCTGTGCTCCTCCTGCAGCTTTTACTGTATCATAAACCAGCACTCCTATGTTGTGCATTAAGCTGTTGGTTCCTTGCTGGGGCTGGCAAAAGTTTATTTAAGGTTGCACGCTGTTGGCTGGTGAGCTGAAAATGTTGCCACAGATCGTCAAGAGGGGGAAAAAAGCTGCCTGGTCAGCACAGTGTGGACATCTCACAGAGTGAGGGGAACCCGGGGTGGAAGGGAAAATCCAGCCATCGGCTGCCATGCTCAGTGAAAAGTGAGAAGGTTTACACACTGGACATGACTCTGCTTCAGCACCAGGGAAAATAAAAGCAGACTGTGTCTCTACGGTTTAATGATTAGGGCAGGTAATTAGAGCTCATTGGTTCCCACCCCTGCTCTGCTATTGACTTGCTGTGGGACATTTGGGCTGTAGCTTGACCTCCTTATGCCCTAATTTTCCCTTGAATAGCATGGGAATGCTAGCTGTTTTGTTGTGGTGTTGTGATGCTCGGTTAATTGAGGGAACATGCCGAATGCACTACACCCCGTGAAAACGGTATTCAGAGTGCAGCATCATTAGGATGTATATGTGTTTGCATTTTAGCAAACATTCAAATTCCACCTCTTAAATATCCTTTGCCAGTGCAACTTGCAAAAAAAGAAAAAGAAAAAAAAAAAAAAAGAAAAAGCAGGGCAAGCACTGCTAACACAGCTTTGCCACACACTGTCAAGTGCTTATAAACCCTATTTATAGCTACAGTTAAAGATTCAGATATGCAAGTACTCCATTAAAAGACCACATTAATGAGCCCTTAGAGAAAATATCTCACAAAGCCTTCTGAGCTCGTAACTGCTCAGTTGTGCCGGGCTTCTTGCTTGTTAACATTCATAAAATATAAATACTGTGTACTAAACACCAGCACTTTGTGGATTGCAATGACTTATCTCACTGTCAACAACTTAACTTCTGCAAGTGGAGATGCAGCAGCAGAGCTCGGCTGCCGGCGGCCAGGCTGCACTGGTCACTCACGTGCCTCCCTGCTTGGGGGCCTTCCTTCCCGGTGCAAGGCTGAGTGTCAGGCTGACTTGCAGGTCAGTATCTGTGAGTATAATTTCAGAGAGAACAATCAAACCTATTAGCTGAGAGTGGCAAAGCCGGGCCTTCCTGCAGCCACAGCTCCAGAGCGTGGCAGGCATTCAGAGAAAAATCTAATAGATAAAAGTCACAGGAGATCTTTTTTTTTTTTTTTCCTTTGACATAAGCTAGCTGATGGGAAATGTCATTTGAGAGAGAGAAAAGTTGCTATATTTGATTTGTCATTATTTCTCCACTGTCCTTTTCTGTCCGTGATTGTGCATTTCCCGTTTTCTCTTCCTTTCCTCTCTTAGAAGTCCGCATCTAGGTAGTGACAGATGCTCTTGCTGAAACGATGATGTATGTTACAGCTATCGTTTTGCCTTGTGTAAACAAACATCCCTTGAGCCCATTTAAGAATAATTCTCTGTAACCTTTAATGCTGCATTTCCATTCACCCAGGAGTCACAGAGGGCTCAAGCACTGGAGAAGACCAGTCCTGGTTTTCTGACAGGCTGTCTGTAAACTGAAGAAACTGAGGCAGGGGAAGATGAAGCGATTTGCTGGCAGCTGTTTACTGGCACGTGTAACCAAACAGTTTCTGTCCTTTCCTTTGGACTTTGGTCCAGCTGCCTTTCCCACAGACCGTGCCCTCTGGAAGGAGCATTTGTGCTCCCAAAATGAAAAACACAGGCAGGATGCTACAAAAGCTCCAGGGCAACTCTTAGTGTTCAAATGTGCCATTGATTTCAATAGTGCATTAGCAGGCTTGTTAAGCAGGACTAGAGTGCTCAGCTTGATTTTATTGTGGCGAGTCCCTGACTGTTCAAAATGTTAGCATCCTGGTGTAACAGCAAACCCTCCGGTGCCATAAACTGCCCAGCACTGCCTGATTGCAGGGTGCCTGATAACACAGGGTCATTCGCAGCCAGCTGGGAGTGCAGCTGAAGGCAGGGCAGTGGCACCACCGCAGGCTGCCTTGCTGCTGCTCTCCCTGTTACTGCCCCTTTACCTGCGTCCCTCTGTCTTTGGACTGAGCATTGCTGTCTCTCCAGTGTCCTGGGCTTCCCTTACCCTGAGCTCAGCCGTATTTCTGCATAGCCCCAGGAGCATCTCTAGGTGACACTCAGATGTCACCAGTGCCAGTAAGCCTGAGAGACATCAAGAAAAATCCCACAGCCCGAGGAAATTCCTGCTGGGCTGCAAGATGTGGCTGGGATTGGGGATGGACACAGTGCATCAGCCAGCCAGATGGATGTCCCATTATTAGGATGGGGTAAACTCGTGGACTCCACTAGCTATAGGGACTAATCTTCTCTAAATAAAAAGGGACTGTATACCCTGGTTTCCAAGTTCCTTCTCAAATGCATGCCATAATTTTGCAATGTGGAAAAACTTTAACAGCGAAGATTGAGAGAAATTCAGTCTGGAACACCCTTATTGCACATCTTCCTGCACATTGTCAAATAAACCCGTCATGGAGCTCTGGATGAGAAAGCCATTAGGATCAGGCTGTCCCCGATGCAGGGGTTTTGGTCAGCCATGGGTGGCACCTGCAGAAGTGGTTTCCCCTGGACATCCATGCCCAGGGACTGGGCAGGAGAGCGAAGGCACTGGCATGGGGGGTCCTTAGTGTCATAACCAAACATCTCAGCACCTGCAGGGTTTTGTGTCTGCCTGTGGCCAGGAATGGCTCTGTGGGCTTTGGGCAGTGGGAGTACCAGGATCTGCTTATGTTCTTCCAGGATTAGCTGGCAATGAAGCAGGGAGCTGGGGACTTCAGGGTTTACAACTGCCGTTGCCCCCAGCAGCCACTGGGGACTGTGGGTTTAGGGAGTTCATCTTCTTGGTTTTAGCTTCTGTGTGGGAAGCAAATTCTAGCCACTGGGGAATTAAATACTGTAAACCACTACAAAGCAAACAGGACACATCCGTGTCCTCTGCGTCTGCCATTCTTTGGGTGGTGTGAGAAAAAAAGGAGGGTGGAAAACACCTGCTGTCAGTCCAGAGGCTGCCTTGCAGGGAGAGATGCTGGCTGCAGGTTGGCCCAGCCATCAGCCATGTTAATTAAGTTCATTTAAATTAAGCCTCTGTGCGAGAGCAAAGGGGAGGATGGGAGGAAATTATGTGGGAATGAGGAGTGAGCAAATGGTGCTGTTGGACAGAGGATGCACATGTGGGACAAGGGAGCTGGAAAATAGGAACCTTCTTAGAGGAAAGCAGCCAGGCTTCTGAGAAGGAGAAGAAAAAATAAAACAAACAAAGAATCAAAACATTTTTTGTTTTTAGCTGAATTGCAGTTAGGCAGTTAAGTGACTTTACAAATGTGGATCTTACTTTCCTCCCTTGGTTTCCCTCTCCATAAAATGCTAATAATAACACTTTATTTGCTCACAGGGTAGTGTGAAAACTAGCTCATTCATGTCTGGGAAGCACTCGCATGCTATATGGGAACTACAGTAAAGATTATGAATATATAACTAAAGCTGTGGGCTTGCACTGTGGCACTTGGCATCTGCCCAGATAGGCGATGCATCATGCAGAAGGGATAACAGAGTAGGATATGAAAATGCAGTCCAAAATTTAATGTGTTCTTGAATCAGGAACTTGAGACTCGCCAGAGCTGGAAATAGAAAAACTTTGAACTCACAGAAAACATGGAGAGTGGCAGATGTGTGCTTAACATACAGCAAAAGACAGCAAAGAGGGGAAATACTCTAAGGTATAGTCCACAGAGTTCAAGAAATCTGTATACCATTGAGAAATAAATCTATTTGGACTAGAAATGGCCACTGTGGATGACCAGGGAAATACAAAGAGCAATAAAAAGAGAAGAATATGAGACCTATAAATCAGCAGGGTCAGCACTGCAGGAATTGGTACAAGAGCCTATTGTGAAAGAAGAATGCAAGAAAATGATCCAAAAAAATGAGTGAGGAAAAGAAGATGGGAAAAGATGTGAACACAATAAAAGATTTTATAAATTTGGTGTATAGGAAGCCAAAGGTCACTCAGGGAGACAGCCATCACCTTCCTGAGCAAGAGGAGGCTGCCTTGACTAAAAGGGGCTATTGCTGGGAAAGGGAATTACTGCACGTGCCTCAGTATTCAGCAGGAACAGGTGAAATGTCTGTTGTAGTAAATAAAAAATCATTAACTGTAAAGGCTACCTGGGAATCAAGTAATTGACCAAACACACCAAAATAAAGATTTAGTCAAAAAGAGGGTTGCTCAACCCCCAAATTCATTTCTAAAAATAGATGCCAAAAGAATGAAATCAGCAGGGAAACTTCAGCTGGCTATGTGAGAGGTACTTGGGAAATTAAGAGGAGGCAGCATTGCATCCTGAACTTCTAAAGGAGAATAAGGCAAAGAAGTGTCTGTGAGCTCCACAGAGCATATGAGACAGCTGATTAGCCTTACCAGAAAGACAGTTATCATTGGAAACCAATTGTTTTACTTAGTTAAAAAAAAAAAAAAGGAGGAGTTAAGAGGAAAAAATATATAAAACAATTTCAGCATTCTCAGATTTCAAAAGTACAGAGATTTCAGTGCATGATGAGATATTACTGTGTAAAATGAGAGGTACGGGATTGAGTCTGTAAATGCCTGGCTTGATTACAGAAGCCAGGTGGTGATAAAAAAAAAAAAAAAAAAACACAGGGAGATTGTTTGGGATAGGGATGGGTAACGGAGTGATGTGCCGCTGTACTGAGCTGTCTTAGCAGTGTACAGCTGTCACAAGGAAGCGAGGACATCAAAGAAAGAAGTACAGCCGATAGCAAAGAGGAGGAAGGCTTTTGGAAAGAGAGGATATTTGCACGGGTGTATGAAATTTAACCTGAAAAAATGTGAAGCTGGGAAAAAGCAAGTGAAGGTGAAGGTGCCTTATGGAGACAGCTGGGGCAAGTCAGTGCCGGAAAAATACCTGAGGAGGTAACACCGAGTTCCTTATTTGTGCTCCGATTTTAAGGTTCAGCGAGTGAAAGAAGTAGGTGTGAACATCGCAACGTCTCATTTTTACATACTTTCATGGAGTTCATAGCCTTAACACATGCATTTACAATGCACAAGGAAGCACAGCTACCCAGGAACAGGGCACAAAGCACCCTTCGTGCTCAGCGGGTGGTCAGCCTACGAGGAGAGCTGAGAAGAGGGCCTGGCTCCGGCCCAGCCCCTCTGAGGTACCCGGTGACATGACAGGCCCCGTGCCTGATCCTACACAGTATCCCGTGCTGTGAGAGCGGAGCTGGCTGTAGCACTCCCTTCGGAAGCCATCTCGCCACCTCCCATTCTGAGTGTAATTAGAGAGTGCTGCTGAAATGGAGGAAAATTGAGTCCAAACCTCGCTCTCTTCCTGAAGATATTTCAGCCTGCAGCTCTTCTGTGTAATACCTTCTCGGATGAGGCTTTTTAAACTCCTCCCAAGGAAAGATATCCTAATTTGTATCTACTGTAATTGGTCCATGGGGAGGATGAGAGCTGAGGAGGCTGTGGCCTGGCGAGACCATGCCGCCTGGCCCAGGTGCCACTCCTGCCTGCTGCTCAGGTGCGTGGAGAAATTGGAAGAGAACTTACATTTGAGCTCACTGAAGTCGATTATGTCAATTCAACTGATATCTCTCTCAGATAAAAGGTAATTATGTCCTAGATAAAGGAAATCCTTAGTTATCCTGGTTAGAAAATGCAGATGATTGGTGAAGCTGGAGGACCCGAGGCTTAAAAGGGGAACTGTGACATAGATACAGATTTAGCTAATGGGGAAATGGCAGGGAGTACACTCGGAAAGGGAGGTAATGGGGAGCAGTTCGTGATGAGGGTCTCAGGAACCATCTTTAGGACCCCATGTCCCTGGTACCAGGAGGTAATGATGACATTTTCTGCAGCCATGGTGCCAATGGGAAGGGACAGCTGATGCCCCAGCACCCTGTGCTGACCTGGATGCTTTGGCGTCCGTGGGGGCAGCAAATTTACAGTGAAGTTAGATGCTTAGAGTGTGCTGCTGTGAATAGCTTGCTTTGCCTAGGAAGAAATTCTTCCCTTAATGAATGAATTTTGCTGTGTTAGTGTCCCTGTGTATTTCCAATTGGTTTTGATAAACTCTTACTGCAAATGACCTGTAGGCCAAGGTGCAAAAAGGAAACCACGAGATGTCAACTGTTGTGTCAGTAATCCTCCTGCATATTTTCATGAGTCTAGACCCCCAAAATATGTCAAAATCTTTACTAACTCCCGCCTATGGACAAGGCCAATGAGGGATTTTAACTTCTAATCTAACTGCTGCTGGCACTTAACATCTCATCAAAGCAACTATTTTTGCATGTTTATGTGTAGATAGGGAGAAATAAAGGTATGCTAGAGCTGCAACATAACTCTTGTTATGCTAACACAAGTGTTAAACTTTTCTTTGCACTCTAGCCGTTTACATTCACAGCCTTATGCTTCCATCTGCAGATGTAGACTTTTCTTGTAGGAGACCTTTAGCCACAGTGAAATCTCAAGTAACATGTCAGGTGTAAACAGAAGGCCAGTCCCACATGTAAATGTTACACAAACCTTGTTTTGAAATAGAGTTCAGTCTTGATGGACTTACATGGACAAAGAGAGCCCACATGCTTCAGCGCTGAGGCAATTTTTATCTCTGAGGGGCTGGGATTTGCTAATATAGTAATGTATCTCAACTTATTGATCAAAATGCATTACAAAACACCACTCCATACCATTGTCCTTTTTTTTCTTTCCTTTTTTTTTCCTCATTAATTTAAATCATGTAATAAGAAAAGACCAGCTATGTTAATTGGTATGACTCCCCTCAAGGGCATTGTGAGGCATGAAATAATTTCCCCTCATTACTGACAATGTAGGGGCAGGGGTTTTCCCGCGAGGATCTCTCTCATCTGGTGATCTGGTGACTGTACACAATGGTGATGGGATTAGGGGCATATTGTGTTAAAATTAATTGTTAGTCTAGGGCTAGAAGGTGTTGAGGAAAGAAAAAGCTTACAAATACAGAGACTATGTTCGACTTTGAGGCTCTTGAAGGCGTTTGTGTCCAACTGGTATCTGTCAGGCAAACCCAGCCTGCTGAAGCATCGTTTCCCCCCAGCTCCTGTTTCCTTTTCAAAGGGCAGCTGAGCTGGTGTTTGAAACATCCCACAGACCAGCAGAAAACTAAATCATTGTAAAGCTCGTCAGATTCATTTCTCCTTTTTACTTTTTATTTTTGGGAGTCAGAATTTCGTTTCCCTAAAGCGCAGTGAGTGCAGACACAAGCTCCCAGACTGGTCCCAGATCCGGCTGGCGACGGAGCCGCGGCCACTGAGGTCTGGCCTCTGCTGCAGCGGGCAGGCACCGCCTGCCAGGCCAACGCCACGCTCTCGTTGCACCAGTGCAGGTGACACTAGCTGAGGAGGGAGGAAAAACAAATCCTCCCCCCCCCCCCGGTTTTTGTTGTTTCCTCCGGCTGCGGAGGTAGGAGAAAAAAAAAAAAAAAAAAAATTGCTGCTTTTGCTGCATTTGCAACGTTTTCTTTAGCAAAGGTTTTTTTTTTTTTTTTTTTTTTTATGGAAACCAGGCTCCCTGTGTGCGGAGGAAGCGAACCTCCTGATGGCCATGTCATTTCCTCTGTGTCCGAGCAGTGTTTTGTCTGAGTGCACCACCTCTGCTGGTCTCACTGAACAGCTGGCTGCAAGGCAGAGGGAAACGTCTGCCAGCTGTTCCTCCGGCCTTTTCTTACCAAGTCTTTGCTTCAGCTTTAATTTTGCCGGGTTAACACACGTAGTTTTGGGTGTTGTTCCTTCTATGCCCTGGGTAGATTTACTGGTTTGACGATGCCTTTCCTTACCGATGAAGAATAGGCAGGCCCAAGCCAGCAGTGACCCTTGCTGCTTGGGTGTGTTCATTAGCTAAGCGCAAAATGCCGAACAGTGTCAGACACACTGATTGTGCCATCTCTTGAGCAGCCACTGTGCTGAGGATCTGAGCATTAGTCATAAAAAATAATCAGTAAAACACGTTAGAGATGAAGGCTATGGCGCTAGAGATAACCTTGCCATTAAAGGTCCCAAAATGCAAGCACATCGCTCTCTCAGAAATGGAACAAGGATAACATCTCTGTTAACTGAATCAATAGAGATCAATGCAGGGACAATAACTCAAGAAATGGATGCATTAACCAGAGTAAGAACCAATATACTCCCACGTTGAACCATGGCTCTGGAATTAGAGATGCTGAAGGGACACAGACCATGTTACTAATAATGATTGAAATCATAAGCAAAAAAAAAATGAAACATAAAATAATGAGAAGGTTTCATTTTAATCACGGCAGAAATCAGTGAGGGGGGTGGGCACAGGAACAAATTAGCTTTATGATCAGGAGTGAAGGACCCATTTTCTCCTCACAGTTATCCAGCTGTGAGAGAGGATGTGACTAACTGACCAGCAGAAAAGGAGCACCATCAGCCAGGGATTGCCTCGCTGCCATCCCCAGGCGGCACTGTGTCAAGGAGAGAGAGCTTTCCTGTTGCAGCTGAGTAAGGACTGAGAAGGTGGGTTTCATCCTTCTACTCACGTTTTTGGAAATGAAATTAAAAAAATAAGTACTAGGTTTGACAAGCCTTTTGGAAAGGTTCATGCAGTAGGGAGAATGACATCACACGAAGCTAACATGCACATGTGGGAACTAAAACCCTCACTGGAAGAACTGGGGGGGGGGAGGGGAAAATAGAGGGAGAAACACAGAGTAAATTGGCACCTGACAAGTGTAGCTGTTAATGCCATAGGTATCCTATGCATGATAGAAGCACTGAAGGCAGTGCTGCATAGGTCCTTACCCCAGTTTTGGAGGGAGCTGCTGACTGTATGCAGCTCCCACAGTAAGCACTGGGAGATGTAACTGCTTAGCCTTACTGGAGAACACCCAGCAGGCTATAGGCTCGTAGTCTAAATACACTCATTTTGTGACTTTCTGAGGGTCTTTCATTTGTCAGAGAAGAATGCAATCCATAGTCACTGGGAGTGTGTGTTTGCATTCCTCTGCCCTGCTATCACACCCACGATTGCTCTTTTACTTTAAATGTCTTGCTCATAGCATAGCATGTTCAAGTTGTTCTCAAAAAGCTAATCATGACTAAGGCAGCTATGTTGCTGCAGTGGTGTTGACCATTTCCCAGGGACTGAGAAGGATCTAGCACACATAATCCCTGAGGCAGTACTGCTGCTTATACAAGGATGCTTTCAAGTAGGTGGTCTTAGCAGGCCATGGCTTAGGATACCTGGGAGTTAACGTGAGCCTCCACAGCAAAACAGAAGAGGTAAATGCCAAAAGATAGAAATTGTTTTCTGGAGACAGAACTGCACATATGAAGTACTTGCTCCGCTGTTACAGAGCAAGTAGAAAAATCTTAGAAAAAGACACTCAAACCTTTTAAGCATCATCTCTTGGCAATAATGACCTCTCATGCATATTTATGTACAGCACTTAGCTTGATAATGGCCACTTGAAAGACATTTAATTCTTCTTTACTCAGGAACGAAGCTATGTGGAGTGTGACAAAAATGTTCCAAGGTCCCGATATTAAAATACAAAAATGATCCTGGTATTTCCTGCACACCAGCCAAAACTGCCTTCTGGGAGTATATGATTTAAGAATTTATGTACTTCTTGATTAAATGTGTGTGTTTTTGCAAGCATATAGACATTCACACAAGAGTTAGTGAAATTAGGTAGTTGCTGCAGGACTTCAACTGAGCTTTCCTGGACGAATTTCAGACAGGTTCTGTGGCTTGGGTTGTTTTGTAAAACCTTTTTTTTGTTGCACAGAACTTAATGTTGTTCATTAGGCACTGAAAGCAAAATCATATGACTACCATTTTCTAAATAACATAATTATCTTATTGATTCTTATGGGGCAAAACACTACTTTTATTGTTAATTAATACTGCCAAATCTGGTTATGCAATTCTGGATATAGGAAGCTCAGTTTAATGTTTGTTTAGGGGGAAAAGGTGTAAAAATAAATGCCTAAAATAACTTTTTAAAAATATATATATATTTATTTTTCTTTCAGAATGTGAGTATAGATATTCCTTGTGTGATCTCTGTTCTTAACTACTACAGGAAAGTATGTGATACAACCTGTTATCACTATTCATCAGAGGGAAAGAAATACAGATAATGAAACATAAAAATGACCCATTAAAACCATATTTAATAAAGCTTTAAATAGCTGAACAGAAATGTACAAGGCAAGAAACACAGTCCTGCTGTTTAAGAACCAAAGCAATTTTATGGAAAATGAAAAGAATACTTGCAATAATTTCAGGCACTCACACTTTCATTCTTATTTTAAGTGGAAATATATCAGAAGATTCATACACAGAGGGCACATAAATAGTACTTTATCTGTCCCATGGAAAAGACAGCATGAAAGATTCATTAGACTCTGGGATATATAATGACTTCTTGATTCTTTCAGTTCTTGGCCAGTGCTCTAATGAAATTCAAACCTGCTACATCTGCCATACTACATTGTTAATTAGTTTTCTATTTATTTAGCAGATCTAGAAGTGGAAAGCAATCTATTGCCAGTGAATTGTTTGACTTCTATGCTAAGCAGGCTGCATTCCAATCCTCTAATGTTGAAACTAGCATGAATCCAACTTTCATCTCATTGCCATGTCGAATTAGCACCCAGCAGATTCCAGATACAAAGGTAGAGACTTTTTTTTCCCCCCCTTTGGTTTGCAAAATATCAACAGTTCTTGCAGTCACGAAGTTGAAGATGGCAATTTCATGATTTTCTGCAATGTCTCTTTTCTTCCCTTCCCCCCTAATTCTCTATAATGGATTAAATATAGGATGTATATCTGCTGTGCTATGTTTGTAATGAAGGACGAACACGATTTTAAGCAGACTCTCTTCATTATGTAAAACAAAAAAATATTGATGTGTACTCTTCAAGAGTTTGAATAAAATACTGCCCAGCTCAAGAAAAGCCCAGAATGCCCTGACAGAATTTAAGAGATGACTTTTGTACATGCTTTGCCATTTTCTATTTCTGTCTGTCTGCGTTCTGCAAAGTATTGCAGCATCTAAACATGACATTCTGAATGGGACTGACTCCTGTCTTGCAGTGTCAACAGAACCACTGAGTTGTGAAAGTGTAAACCAACGCCAGATAAAAACAGAAAATAAATTGGCTAGAAACTGAACCATTAATTCTCGCATAATACAATGCATGAACTACAATGTGTTAAAGGCTATTGTAAAAATACAATTCCACATCCAGAGACTGGAGTTTGCCTTGAACTTTTTTTTTCTTCTTCTTCCCTTGCACCCCCCCCCCCCCCCTAAAATCTAGATATGAACCTTGAAGAATGTGGGTTTTGGATCAGTCTAATCCTAAACAAGTCACTATTATGAAATGAGTAAGTAAAATGCCGTGCTGAACTTTAGCAAAGAAATGACTAAGCTGCTCTCCTACAGTATTATTTGTAGAACATCTTTGATAAAATCCTTTACATAGGGAAGGTGGTGGTTTTGAGCAATTTACAAAGTAAAACATAAAAACAATATACAACAAGGACAGCAATACAGAAAACCTGGACCAAGAGCACACTGGTGGTAGAGTTCACAAGGGAGTAGCTCCTTTCAAGAGAGAAGTAATGAATCTCTTTTCCTTGACTGATTGATGTTTTTGAAAAAATGTTTTTGGAATTCAGGTCTGAATAAGAAATAGTGAGCTCTGGGTTAAGTACTGGTTGGAAACCCATCTATAGTTGTTGAACTGTATTGTGTTAATCGCCTAGATGGCTAGAGATTCATAGAAGAAAATCTTTTTTTTTTTTTTTTTTTTTTTTTAAGTAAAGTTTTGATACCTTGAAAGAAAGTTCAAAGCTGGGACTGAGCTGAGACAAAGAAGGCAGACAGGAGAAGAGGGACGAGTGTGTGAAAGTGGAATAGGAAACTTGCAGAGTTTTGAAATGAAGGAACTTGATCTCAGCTAAGAAGAGAAAATCCAGGAAGAGTCAAGATGAGTCAACCCATCTTCTTTTCTGATTGAAATTCACTGCTGTCTCTGCTGTGTTTTGGTTTTGTTTTGTTGTTTTTCTTGTTCTTTTCCCTTTTCTTTTCCCAGTGATAGATAGATACTTTGTTGACTCTGCTATTATTTCTTTACTATGTTCGTCTCTTCCACCTTTAAGAAAAGCAACCTACCTTAAAAAACTGGTAATTCTGAGCCTGGGAAAAATAAAATAGCCCAGCATAGTGATATCTGTAATTCAGACTCAGCAGTGACATGAATTCCTGAGTGCTCCCTGGGAGCCCTCCTTCTTACAGCTCAGGACTTCATAAGGGTAGAAGAAAGGCAACAAACTGAATGAGCTAGAAAGAGTAATTTTCCTATTTTTTAAGTTGTTTTCTGGGATTCCTGGCATGTTCAGAAGGACTGAGCAGTGCTCCTTAACAAAGCCTGCAATTAAGTAAATGTTGTATTTGTTATGATTGTTTGAATTTTTGATAGTCGGGAACAGGGAAGAGTATAAGGTAGGATTTATTCATCTTTTCCAGCGTTTATAGAGCTGGATGGACTGAAACAAGCAGCTGAGATTTAAGGTAGAAATCTGAAAAGTGGAGCTATAATAATGAAGCTGTGCAATGTATAAGCATGTCTTCTGAAGATCAGGAATAAAACCATGAGTTTCAGGAGCCTTAAATAAACCTGTTCTGCAGTTTTTCCAAATGGCTGATTTATCTGCATACACATATGACACAACTGCCAGAGAGACTTCTGCTTATTACGAACCGTTCTCAATCTTCCTGTAAGTTGCCAACGCTGAATCTCGGCCACAGCTCCCCTTTGTTTATGCCCAGCTGGGAAATCTTGGTTTTGTCCTATCTGTCCCTGAGCACTGGGCGTGCATGGTACAGGACGTCCTCTACTACAGACTCCTTCTGCCCTGCTGGGAGGGGGCAGGGAGCTCATCCTGCACACAAGGCTGCCCTGATGCTCCTCGGACTGACTTTGTTCTGTGCTTATGCCTGCTTTTGTGCAGTAGTGTAAGAAAGGAGTTTGTCTGACTCCCTTATGCAGCCAACAGCTGCTTGTGACCCATGGGTGTTGCATCATCAATGAATGGTAGCATAAAATCTTTAAACCTTCTGAAAGAATTGAGAATTTCAGCAAATTTCTCTCTTGTCTGGATGTTCATTTTGACTGGCTATTGGAAGATAAAAAAAAAAAAGGAAAAAAAGAAAAAGAAAAAAAAAGCCAGTTGTGCGTAAACTCCATCTGTTCTTACGGAGCAGTATGTATGTAGTTGGGAGGTAAACTTGCAGGGATATGTGAGCGGTGTTACTAGAAAAACAGAAGAACCCAATATGGTATCAGAATCCCATTTGATGCACAGAGGGGGCTGCAATAACTAGAGAGCATTCAGCTTTCTGCAAAAATATTATCAGAATAAATCGATCCTTTAAACGTAATGTATGCCTTGGAAAAGAAAAAAATAAAGCTTTAAAAATGATGCTTCCATTTTACAACACTGTGTAATTGAATTATACAAACTATACCTATGCAGATGTTTTGCTGAAATGTTTCTCTTTGTACTCAGCAGAGCAAGGATGCAGACCTTACTGATCAGTGGGACAAGATGCACGGTGTTAGGAGCTGTTTTATAGGTGATTGATACATGTTATATTATTTGCTCCTCTGGTCTGTGATGCACCCTAGAAACCTCTATATTTCTTTGGGCCTGATGCAATTTTGCAGACTTGCAGGAGAGCCCTGGTGAAGTCATGCATGTGCCATAAGATCTGAACGGATCTGAGGAATGGGGGAAGAAAGACAGGGCAGGAGAGGAAGCACTGAGCTCTACTTTCCACAAAACAAGGCCTCTGGAAATAAGATGGTGTTGAAATCTCTGCATTTATTGCTATGTGCTTAAAAGGTCCTTTATAGTTCAGGCAGGAACGATTCTTGCCCTGGCAAGCTTACACACTAATTGAAACCTCTGTATTCTTGTGTCTGCACAACAGAGCAAAATGGAGAGCCGCAGCAATGGAAATACCATGACGTTGCTCAGGTCAAAATACACATTACAAGAGCATCAGCCAGGAGAAAAAGGTGGATATTACTGTGAGACAAGGAGATATGTGGAAAAAGGAGGGTGGTTAGAGCAGCATAGCTTAGGGGGTGCGGCTCAAAAGGAGAAGTCTGGGTAATCTGGGAGGAAAGAAAATATGCAGGAAGCTTGGAAAGCCAGGAGCTCTGAGATACATTAAAGGAGACAGAGCAGACCAACAAAATGAGTAGATCTGATTGTTTGAATGACGTGTGCAGCTGAGTAACAGGTGAAAGGAATAAGGAGGACGTCGCAGTCTGAGAGGCTTTATAGGGATCACTTGGAAGCCAGAGGCAGGAGGAGCTGAGCTGTGGGGAGGGAAGGAGCCAAATTAAATTGGAGAAAGCTAAAGGTGAGGTGTACCTGTTCTAGAGGCAAGTCTGGCTGTGGGAAGGTGGTGGGTGAGGGGAAGATGAGGGCATGGAAAAAAGAGAACTTGAAAATTGATATGTGTACTGTAGGAGGGGAGGAACAGTAGCGTTAAAGGATGGAGGGAGTGTTCCTTGTAGGTGAGAGAGCTGGGAACGTGGGGATACAGTAGATTGTCTGCCCAATGTGAGATACACAGGAGTAGCAGAGAATAGAGGGCTACTGCTTCTTCTAATACTATATCCTGATCTATGTACCGTATGCAGTAGAGTTCATTTAAGAACTTGCTAGTAAGGGGCAGTACAAGAGAAGTGTTCAACTGGAAAGCTGCTGGCCTGGTACAGTCAGTGCAGGAGGGGCAAAACAGAGAAAAGACTTGGGGTGTGTACCTGTGTATGGCCTAACACGCACACAAAAAAGTAACTTTTAGGGAAAAAGTGAGTTAACTTCTTCAGGGACAAATGGTTCCCTGAAGCCCTGGACATCATGAGCTTTGCGCTGCTTTCCGTGAATGAATGCATTCTTAAAATATCTGAAGTTACAAACTTTCTTTTCCCCAGCACATGCTGTCATGCCCCTGGCATTCTGTTTATTGCATGCTTGCTGTAGCCACTCTGTCCCATTCACACTTAGCATCCTTCGCCACCACCCTCTGAATTCCTCCTGGGTTCAGTTTGTTACTTGTTTGAGTTCTTTAAATTTCTCTACTCCCATACTACATTTTTGCTGCTGTTGAGTCTGGGGTGTCCTTAAAGCTGTATACTGAACGCCTCCCTCCTCCCCGGAGCTCCTTCCCTGTTACACAGAGATGAACATCTGCCTCCTTGTTGCAGGGAGAGCTTTCTCCTGCAGCTGCTCTGGTGCCCGTGGAGCAGCTTGCTGCTTCCTTTCTGTCTGAGTCTTGCAACTCACTCTCCTTGTTCTTAGATGCGTCACAGCTTCTGATGAATAGTTGTATTTTCTGGCAGCAAGGAAAAAAGGCCTACTTCCCATCTGCCGAGACTGAGACTTTCTCTGAAAGGTGGTAAAACCTCAGTGTTTTTCAAATTTGGAAGAGCTCGCTAGCCTGGTGGGGAGGAGGAGAAACCTCTGCATTCTGATCCTGGGTTATGTTCTCCGTTCACGTTATTTTTCATTTAGCTTTGAGAAATAAGTGTCGCCCAATAGTGCCTTTTTCTTCCTCCAGTATTTTTGAAGGAGAGACCAGCAGTGAGCAGTACCTAAGTTGCAGCTCCTCTTTTTGTCTGGCTACCTTCACCAAAGGCCTTTGTGCATTGGCCACTCCTGTGTCCTAGTGGATTGAAGGGAAATGTGCGTGGAGTCCAGCACTGCATCCAAGTTATTTCAAAGGTGTTTCCCAGTAGGACGTAATGTGACATTCATCCTCCCCTACTACATGCACAGAGACAGCCTGGGGAGTGCCACTGCTTGTGCCGTAGCAAAATGTCGGTTTCTGTGTGACTCAGTCAGTAATGCAGCAATATACAAAAATCTCAATTTTTGTCTTTCATGGGAAGTTTGAGTATCCCAGTTTGTACATGCATGTGTATGTGCTTTTTAAAGTGACTTTGTGCTTTTGATTTTGTTTCTTTAAGCAACTAGTCATGTCACGAAGTACAAAATGCTGAGCTTGAGACTGTATTTGCAGTTAATGATGTTGTGAAGCTTTCTTGTGTTTCCAGTTCTATGTCTCCTATTGCTCTTTATCATGGGCTCTTTGATTTCACCATGTTTAAATATATGATGCAACAGAAAAAATACTACAAATAAAATGCCTGTCAACCATCATTTATGAGAGACAATTTTGAAGACTTTCAAATACTGACATTGGAATTAAAAGTTATGTCTTGTAAATAATAATAAAAAAAAATCATTATTCTGGAAAATGAGGAAATCCTTGCATCAGTTAATCAAAATGCCAAATGATGTCAGGTGAGCTTGACTCTTCCCTCTAGTACAGAAAATAGTGTCACCTGGTTTTATGAACTGACTGCAGTGTAAACCCACTGCTGACTTCACACTGGTGTTCTTGCTTCTGACTTACAAGAAACTGGACAACTGTAGCGATCTGCTTGACATCCTGTGACAGGAGAATAATTGAGGCTTTTAACTTTCATGCAGGAAAAATCAGAGCCCACCAATGCTTGGGAAAGTGAACAAAATGGAACAGGAATGGTACAGATCCAGGTAAGCTCTGGAGGAGGTTAAGCTCCTAGGGACTACACATTCTCCTGTTCCTGGCTGGCAAAAATAAAATCTCAGGGGAAAGAGATCTTGTTCAACACCCTGGGGCTTGTTCCCTGAGCAATTATCACATGAGTTGAGCTTTAAGGATCAGGTTGCTACTTTATTTCACACCCATTGCTGGCTCTAGACACAAACCCTCCCCGTTAGGCCTTGCTGTGTCTGGGGACGTGTTGAGTCCTCTCATCTAGCAGCTCTTTGTTTGTGATAGCTTTTCCTTGTCATTGCTTCCAAAATATAATCAATAAGCTATTGTTCAATGCACAAATCAAATGCTATGTGTTTAAATTAGCACAGAGACCTGTCTGGGAAGAGACACTGGAAATTTGTTTTTGGCAGTTTCCAACAAAATATAAAAGTAGCGGGTTGGTTTTTGGTGGTGTCAATAGCCAAAAAGGGAGTGCAAGTACTTCCGTGAACAAGTGCAGGAGCCTTACCTGGGATTTCTAAGAACGTACGCTATGTATTGTTGGTTTCATGGTTTCATGAAGTGGCAACCTGGCTGAGAGCTCTCTCAGTTAAGTGGAGCACCATGCTTTTACCAGAGACCTATGTGAGATAAAGGATCGCATTTTTGACCTCTTGGTTTCTGTTTCATGCAAAGGTAGATCAAAAATAACAACAACAACAACAAAACAACCCTTCAGATGTTGAGGCCCATCTTCAAATTTATTTTCTAACTCACTGGTGAGAGCTAAAGCATCTAACACGCTTTTCTGCTTGTGTAGCCTTCTGTAAACTAACATACCAAAACTCAGAAGCTGCTTCTCAAGTTTCAAAACCAATTATTCTAAAAACTAAGCCTTTATTCTGTTTGGCTGAAGCTAAACAAACTTGAAATTCAGCTATTTCTTTGAAAAGAATGGTCTGCTAATTGGTGTTGAGGTTTAAACATTTGAGCTTGTTTATTTCTCCCACTTCCCTAAATTATGTTCCAGAAACATTCCCCTGTTATTACAGTCTATTAAATCAGACTTATCAAAAAGGAAACATTTATTGATATCTTGAGAGATGTGTGTGTCTAATTAAGGTTGTGTTACTGTGCATATCTTATATTAAAGTAAACGTTTCCTGCAATTTGACTTTAATCAGGTCTGAAGGGCCTTAATAAGTGTTTGGCTTTTTTTTTTTATTATTATTATTAAATTTTCCCTTGACCAAGGGAAGATATACACTTTCAGTTTGCAGAGTTTCATAATTTACCATCGCTTGAAGGAGTTCTGACGCAAACTGTTTTGGATTCAATTCATTTGTTCCTGAAAATGTTGACAGCTGGTACTAAATGGACACTTAGGATGGAGCACTGGTAAACCCAGAGGAAGTCTGGAGTATTTGTAGACTTCAGTTTTGAAGTGTGATGGGGAGTTACTTCAGCTGTTTCTTGGGTCTCTCACCCAATTTTACTTGGAACAACAATTACTAGAAGAAAGGAAATAGGTTTCTGAATTCCTGGTTTAGAGCTTCTAATTTACAACCTTGCTTTTTGATGTTATCAGTATGCAAGCTCTCTCTGGGCAGTTATTGTTGTCCTTTACCATTTTTATTACTGTCTTTCTTACTTTGTGTACAGTTACCACTGTTAGAAGGAAATTCAGTCTCCAGTGTACAGTCATTAAAGCACCTGCCCTGTGCTCGGGTTCTACTTTTCTTGTGCTGTTCCTCAGCTTGGTGATTAGCTTTGTCCTTCATAAATATTTTTTCCATGCTATAATTTAAATGATACAGTATGCAACCTGATCTTAAAAGATAACTTAAGAGTGACAGAAAGAGACTAGCTACTAGTATTTTCATTACAAAACACTGTCAGTTTTGAGTGACGTGCCCTATGTGCCTATGTGGAAGTGCGTCCAGATTTTTAGAACAGTAGTTTATGATGCAAGAACAAGTTTTTCTAATGAACTATAACATTTCTGTCAAATAGCTGTGTAATAGCTTGTCATTCTGCTGACAGAATTAAGATAACACAGTAATGCAGAACTCTTTTGCACAGTATATTTTAGTATACTACTGTATATTAATGTGAATGTGCAAATATGATACATATTTGTGTCAGTGTGTGGGGGGCTGAAGAGTTTCTTCTATCAGGCTTTTCTAAACTTTGGCAATTTTTTTGCTACTTTCTAATTAGTATACTGTAGAATAACTTCAAAGTGAAGTCCTGACCCTGTAATAGTTCTTACATAATATAGAGATAATTTTTACCAGTGACATTTTTTACCAGTAACCCAAGTAGACATAGATAGGAAGAGGAAGAAAGGAAAAATAGTAATTCCTCACTAATGGGGGACTTAAGGTTAGAACAATTCTGCACTTGCTGAAATTGGCACAGGATTACATCCGTGCTAAGATATTAAGCAGTGCCAGGGAGTGTGTCCAAGTGTCGGTGCTGTTCAAGTGCTGGAGCAGCCCTTTGGACAGTTTTCCCCCCAAGGCCAACCAGCGCTTCCCCAGAGACTCGCTAGGTGCAGTTTGGTAATGCCCACGCTGTGGGCCACCATGGGTGGCTGGCCTTGCTTTCACACTTGGATCCTGCTCCTGTTTGTTTCATTTCTTACAATAGATGCGGCCAGAAAGTATCAAAAGTTGCCATTGAGTACAGATACCTTTTGTCTCATTCCAGTGCCTTTCCTGGATCATTTCCCTCTTTTATGACATTGTTCTTAAAATCACACTGATAACACAACTAAATGTTTAAAAACAAAACAGCACAAAGCGAACAACCCTCTTTATTTTCTTCATATAAACATCCCAAAATGTTAAGCTATTTCTTCTGTTTTCAGCTTTGAGGATGGTTTTAATATTTTGTAAAAGCCGAAGAAGACAAATTAGAGAAAGCAAAAGATAACCAATTCAGAAATACTTGCTAAAAGCTCTCAAATTAGATCATGTAATTAGTACTCAACTTATGAGCATTGACATTTGGTGGAAATACATTTATGCAAACAAATTCAGTTCACATGGTTTAGAAACACTAAATGATTTTTAGGAAGGAATGATGCTTGAGGTTTATGTAAGCTTCCTTCATAGGTCTAATTCCTGATATTCAATAGTTTTTAAAACATAGAATATGTTTTTATACCATATGTTTATATGTTTTATACCATAGAATATCCCTGACCAACAAATTATCCATGGTAATTGCGTAAAAATTGCAGAAATAGAATAGTGGTAAATTATGTTTTGATATAGGGAATATATATTCTTGAAATAACAGCACAGGCCCCATATTAGTTGATTTTGCATTTTTCTTCACATAAACCTCCATGTTTTGCCTGCACTGTCTTTCACCTTTCAAATAATCATTTTGTATTCATAAAGCTTGCAAATTCTGCTGACAAAAATAACAGGTAAAAAAATAGTTATCAAACAGAAGTCTGGTCTTCTGCCCTGCCCCCTTTACATGGAGAAATAGGAGAAAATGGGGTAAGAAAAATGTTGTGCTTGGAGAGGAAAACTCTCCCAAAGTCACAGTTGCTTTGCTAAGCAGGCACTGTTGATATTGGAAGCTGTTTGACCAGAAGAGAAACTACTCCTGAGGACTTCTGAAGAAATCTGGAATTAATTTGTGTAAAAGGGAGGACTGATCTGTGTTATTCTACCAGCATCCTGCAGCCTTGGTGTTACAACACTCGCTCCTTAGACGAGTTTTGTACCAAAACTAATGCATCTTCATGGCTGCAGGTGCACTCAGGTTCCTTCATCAATTAAGTCATGAAGGTTAGGTGTCCAAATAACATTTCTAGAAATTAGATTTGCAGGGTGTGCTAACAGAACCATGCTTGTGAGCATGAGCTACGAATCTGGAAACACTGACTATGTACTACTTGAAGATGAGGGGGGAAAGCACACATCTATGGTAACTTGAGAAAACTTGGAGACCTGTTATGCTGATCATATCAAAGATGATGAACAAATCCACCCATCTCTCCTTAACGTCAGGAGAAAATGTCTTTAGAGAAACTTGTCTTAGTACATCTTATGCTAGACCTCTAAGCACTTTGGTAGTCATGGCTTCATCAATTTTTAGGCATTATGTCTGCTTGGAGCTGTAGGTCCATCTATCATCAGCAGAAATCTAAGCATTTGAGTACAAAAAAAAAAAAAAATCTGTCAAATTTCTCTTTATACACCTAAATCCTTTGTTTAGGCACCAAGGATGAATACTCTAAGGTTGTACATCAAAATCAAAAAAGAAAAATCCTTTTCAGTTCTGTGCCATCCATGGAGGTAATACCTTCCAATCCGTGGGATGATTCTGTTACATTGGTATGGAAACAGCTAGACTTCTCACAGTTTAGGTGGAGTGCCAGATTCCCTTTTAAGTGCTGTGATTCAGCTGTAGAAAGTATCTCTTGGGAAGGAAAAAAGGTAAATTTATGCAGGAATCCATTTGGAAAAATCCCAGCCTAAAGATTCAGCAAACTCCAGAAAGTACTTTCTTGAAAACACATAGCTGCACCCCACTGCCTTCAGATAAAATGTGGCAACGCTTCAGAGTCAGCCTTAGGAAAAAAAAAAGTAAGATTGCTCATTTTTAGTGTTTGTTGTACAGGATGAATGTTGAGAGAGCTTACCTGCAATTTCCTGCACTTTTTTTCCATCCTGAAGTATATTCAAATTTCTGAATTTGATTGAAATTCCTTGAACAATGAAAAACACACAGAGGTGCGAAGCTAATTCTTCACCTAGCAAACAATTCAGGGGGAATTTCTACTGCTCTAAATCTTAACCAGTCTGGCAATCCTGACAGCACTGTGTTTGGTCCTTAGAAACAACCCACTCTATGACCTACTTTTTTTCCTAAGAATTACGATTTTGCGTTGGGATCTAAATTCTGAACCCATTGTAGGATTCTCTTATTCAGAGAAGTGAGGAATGCACTCCATCCTTGTTTACTCTTGAAGGAAAATTTCACAAGACAGGAGGTCTTGCCCTTGAGAACCCATTCAATGTGTTACCGGGTTAATTGTGCAATTGTTTTTGTGCACTGTCAGCTTCTGGAAGCAGAGGTTACTCTTAGTCAGTTAGAAATCTGTGGATGCAAATGAGTTTCAGAGGAAGAAAACAGGTACCTAGTTTCTGTCCTGTCTTCCATATAAACAATGTGAACTACCTAATATGTAGGCCTCAAGTCCTGTTGGTCTAGACAAAACTCCCTGGCTCCTCACACCAGTCTCTTTCTAAATAATCTCCTGAGAGGCTTGTCTCTAACATCAAAGTGCTGAAAAGGCATTCAGCTGATGGATGAGTGTGTACAATGTCTAGGTTGGGCTTACGTTACCTTTGCAAATCCTTCATTTTCCTGTGCAAAATTTTTGTTTCACTCAATGCTTGGATATCAGAGGCAAAGGCAATGAAAATAGCTAAGTTAATATTTGAAGCTCACGTAAACAATAACTTTAGAATAAATGAAATGTAGATGCTTTATTGGATTTAATTACATATGAAATTGAACAACCCCAAACCAAAGTACAATAAAAACATGAACATATTTATTAGGGCAATGTTTTATCGAATGTAGATAGGCTTATTATAAAAATCAAAACCAGACTAGACAGTGAACTACTATTGCACTTAGAGCTAAGAGTTAACATTCTGCAGTTGCTTCAGTAAGTTTTCAAATGATAGCACAAAAGCACATTTTAAAATCCTCATGTTCTGGTTTGTGATTGTGAAAGGAAATTGTAGAATTGCTGTCTTACTTCTACAGCAGGGCCTTGTTTACCACAGCTAAGCATGCACCAGAGGGGTTAGAAGTGGCTAACAGAAGGGTAGAGTTGATTAAGGGTTGAAAATAAGACTCTTGAAAGTGTGATATTAAAATAATTGTCTATTTCAGTTCAAACATTTTAATTCAATATATTTTTTCATCTATACAAAAAAAGTTTTACAATTTTGAGCTATCCATGTTAAAAATAAAATCATATTCTAGTATATCTTGCTATAGCCTCACAATACCCTATATTTAATTTAAAAATATTTAGTGTAGTTTCCAGCCCCCCCAAGTCTCACAATATCTAAACCTCCTCCTAAGTAAAGCAACTAAAATCATCAAAACCATAGCAGAAAGCTTCATTTAATCATTTGACTTGTAACCCTGATTACTTACCTGCACCTTGTATCATACGAAAAAAATGCATGTTTATTGCTCCTGATGTTAAAGGAAACTCTGTACAGCACTGAACATTTGCCTTTTTGTTACTGGAAACACAAATCCAGTGTTTTTTTTGACAAGCTTTCATTTTTCAATTAACATGTTTTATTTCAAATTTATTCTCAGTTGAAATGAGTTACGTTTGCGGCTGAGGAAAGCAAAGATGAAACTTAGTTCTTTTCTTTTGTGCTCAGCTGTACAATTTATTTTTCTCCTGGCAACAGATTTTAAATCTCTTTGCCTTTTTTTTTTTTTTTTCATGGGAACTGTTTAGTAAGTGCCGACATTAGGGCTGACAACGCTTTGTGTGTTTTTTTCCTTTTGCCTGGTTTCTGTGTCTGTGTGTGCAGGCATGCATTCATTAACGTAATTCCTCAACATTCAACAAGAGTGCATCATAAACCAGAGGAAAAAAGCCTCATAAATATTTAGATCCTCCATCTACTTTCCAAAACTAAAGTGAGAGAGTATTTAGTGAGGACTTGGTTGGAGTTAATCTGCATATGAACTGAAAGGGGTACAAAAGGATGAAAAGGTGGTGGAAACCAGCATACAAACCCTGTAGTCTCCAGGGGGGCATTCATCTTGTTCTTGTCAATACAATCTCAGTCTTACTGCTTGGCTGTTTTCTGCGCATGGCCCAACAGGCTGGCTTTGCTAAGGCAGTGTTGCAGAGGATGTGAGAGCCTTCTTCCTAATTTTGTTCTATCATGTAATTTTTCCATAGGAGAAGCAAAATATTTCATGTTTCGGAAGAAGCTGGAGAAATCTCTCCAAACACTTCTCTACTTGTTTGTGGTCCACACTGACATAGGAACTTCTATTTTTTGAGTAAAAGGACAGGTATGTCATATGAAAAGCAATTTTAGGTAAGTTGACAATTAATGACAAGCAATGAGATAACATTCTAGTTTAAGGCATATTATATTTGTGTATAGAGCTACACAATTGTACAATTTGGACTTAATGTTGTATACATTTATATATGAAATTCCACTAACAAACAACACCATCAAAAAGGTCAAAATTACAGATGTTTAAAAAAAAAAAACTTTTTGTAATTGTACAGTGACCTAAGTGTTTAGGTTGGAAGGCACCTCTTGAAATCCCCTAGTCCAATCCCACACAGGGAATTCAGTAATAATTTTAGAATTTTACATTTCAAAAATTAGGGAATATGTATTTAAAAAATATTTTATGAACTGAGATCAAATTGATTTTGAAAGATTACCACTGACTACATATGATCATTGATGACCTGCAACTGTTGTGTATAGATATCCTTGCTTCATTTCAGCTGAAAAGGACAACTGAAGTCTGTAATAAGACATGAATAACTATTTCATGCGTAACAAAATTTTTGATCATAAGCAGCCAAATGACAGCACTTTCTTGTCTCTTGTGAGGAAAAAGTATGAAATAATGTAAGTAACTCTTTCATCAGCTTCTACATCTGGTGTCTGAAGATAAAACAAGAGACTTACATCAATACTGCATGCAAAACTGGTCATTTTAGTCATAATATATTGGTACAGTTCACTTACCTTACTACATTACTATCTACTATTTTGTATGTGCAATAACTAGTTATCAAATTAATCTTCATATTTCAGTCTCCTAATTAAATGAAGTTCTCAACTTGCCCCCCCCCCCTTTTTTTTGTTTTTTTGAGAGGGTTTTACCAGACCTCCTCTGAACCCTATTACTGAAGCAAAATTGTGAGCATATCGACATAACATCTCAGGTATGGGCCTGAGCATACACTTCCATGAGTCCCTTACTAATCACCTGCGGTCAATCTGACACAGAGCTCTACTTTGACAAACTTCTCCAGTGGTACCAAGATCTGTCTGTAGCCAGAGGGATGAGTGACTTCACTAACCTGTAAGACAGGTGTGTACAAACTTCAAAAGGGGACAAAAGATCAGCTACACCTCTAATTAAAATCAGATGGATGACTATAAATAGACTACACGGGAGGAAAACCAAAGTAGAGATGTATGCATTTGAACTGAGTTGCTAGAACTTTTTTTCTGGCATGAAATTTGGCCATGTAAAGCAAGTAGAAAATTTCTGGAGATGGGGAAATTCTTTAAGTCCAGTAGTGCCTCCTCTTCTCTAAAAGAGAAGCAAGTGGTCTGCAAGCTTCCCAGGTAACAGGGACTTTCCAGACCTTGCTAGGGTGGGTACAAGGAAGGCTGCCTATTCTGGATCACCTAACACCTGGTTTAATGCTTTCTTTAATCAAAAGAAAATTCAAGATAACTTTTTCCTGCCTTGCCTTGAGCAGTGTTTTCTTTATAGTCCCTGATACAACCTGTTGTCTTTTAAGCATATTGTTACACAAGACCAAATATTTGTTAGTACATAAAACAGTATTGCTACACAAACTGGATAGTGGAGTATGTTCTCTGGGACACCTACCTTTGCATGATCAGGATGCAGAGGGGAGGGCTAAAAACCTGAGAGGATTATCACATCTGTTCTGTAAAAACAAAACCCTGCAATCACTGTAACTGTAATAACCTTTCTTTTCCTAGTTTAATGGATTACATAAACACCCAAAAGGTGAAGAAAACTCCCTGTGAAACTTTCAAATATATTTTTATCAATACAGTACTGTAAAAGATAATGTTAACATTTCAGTGATCACCTTATTTACAAATGATACAATGAATTCCATAACTTGCAACTGCCTATTAGAGAAAGCAGCCTTAACTTTTCTAAGTTACAAGAAAAGTTGTATGTACGTGGAAATTTCTCATGTTCCAATTGAACAGAAATATCTACATGTGAACTAGATTTGCTCAAGTCATCTGAATATACACAGAAAATGTGTTATGTTTTCTTGTACTTCAGTTATAATCAAACAGCAAACACAAAACATTTCAAACTAAAAATAACAAAAAATATAATCCGAGAGATGGGTAGGCTGGTAAAATATAATTTCCAAACATCAAATTTATCTTCAATAACTTTAGTTTCTTTAATCAGACCACTATATTTAAATTTGGACAATTACTCAACTTTGTATAACATGTACTGTGCCCCTACACCATTGATTAATTTTTCAGCTTACTTCCTCACCCCCTTACTCCGTGGTCTGTCTTACACAATCAATTTTTGAATGTGAAATACAAATACATTTCTGAAAGCCAGAAGTAGGGAATGTCTGCATTTGGAGTCACTTAGTTCTTGTCAAAATCCTGAACTCAAGCTCCAGCTCAGATTATTTGAAGAGGAAAAGTTGTTAATAGAAAAATGTTTGTCTGCTTACAGTGAGATTCAGACGCCTATACAAGAGCTTGCAGCAGCTGTTCCAGATGCCCTTTAAGGTGTCAGAGCGGGCTGATGTGATGCAGGAACTCTGAGAGAAAGTGACCTGGAGATTTGAGCAGGTACCAAACGGGATACCAGAAGGCAACTGAATCCTACCCTCTATAGTGTTCATACTCTCCTAACAAAGAATTACTGTAATTCAGCAGTAAACTCAAATAATAATGAGATTATTAGTATTAGCAAGTAAGATCGTACAATTGTGTGTAAGTGACTGTAGCTCCAAATGGGCTCGAGTGACAGTCAAGAAAGGACTTAGGATGCACCAGCCTACAGCTGCCAAGGAAGATAACATGAGCCTTAGGATGCCTCCTGATTCTGTGAGGAGATGCCAAATCCACCCAAGTCATAGTGGCACAGCTATAACAGGCTTTCATCCTTGCATCTCAAAGTACATTTACTACAATGTGTTTCGCAGCTTCTGAAGAAAACAGTGAAATGGGGCATGCTGTAGCTACTGCTAGCAACTGTATTCCAGGAAAGACCTCCCATGCTCAGGAGAAAGACAATGGGTAGGAGGAACAAATGGGAGAGAATGCCATCTGCTAACAAAACACAGTTTAGACTTCCAACAGTGTAAAAAAAAATATACAAAATGTGAGACTGAACACCATCTCTACTATTTCCTTCTAGAGAAAAGGCACTAACACCCATGAGCAGATAAAGCAGACAAGCTTCTGAATATACCGTAGCATGGAAGCAAAGTGGTCTTTGTGTGGGAGATTGATGACCACTGTGCCCTATCCTTTGCTTTGGAGAACCGCTGCTGAACACGGCTCTCACCTCCAGACCCTTCTCAGGTTCATAATGCTCAATTCCCTTCCTTCCACACAGCTTTACAACTCCAGATGCTTGTCTTGTTTTTGCCCCCATTAGATAATGGCAAAGAACTTATGAAAAATAAAGATTTGGAATATGTAAAGGATTGAGTCAAAAAAAAGATTTTTAGTAATATGTAACAGTCATATGTAAGATTCTGGATAAGTCAGATTAATTGATTATATTTTATTAGATGGCTCAGCCAATACAAATGATTCTTGCTTGTTACCAGAAGGTTTGAAAATGCAACATTTTATTATACTTCATGTGGATGTTTTCTGTCCAGTTAAGTATAAGCTCCTTGGGTAAGCACTGCTGCTCTTCATGTACTGAACATTAAGAAGCATAAGCAACATATCACTGGCAATCCTTCAGTGTAAGTCAATACACATATACATTCATATTTCAGACATGTTAAAAGGAAAAATTAACTTAATGTATCAATTGCATTTTAACCTCTACTTGCTTTTAGTAGTAATTGAGATGAATGAATAATTTTAATCTATTTACAAAGTTAAGGCTGAAAGCATTTAATTTCTATTCAACAACAACCAATATACTATGGCATTTTACCAAAACACGGTGCACCTGAGAAAGACTTCTCAGTTTCTTCAGTTGACAGCTCCTTGCTACTGTTGTTGTCAAAATACATCTGCACATTTTTTGTGAATGTGGAAATATTTCTCATTATAGTGAAAAATAAAAATATGCTTGAGCATATATATCTTGTACAGAACTATGTCTTTCAGTATTTTCAGTTACACAGTGCCAGCAGCAGCTTTATTTGCTACCGTAGTAGTTGACCACATCACTTGATTAAAATGCAGAATGCTATCCTGGATAGGTTGAAGGTAGATAGTGTAAATCAGATGGTAGAAGACAAACAGGTACATCTGAAGTAAACAATGGTTAATATCTCTTAATATTCTTAATTTCTGGATATCCTCATATTGTAGTCTTTTTTACAGCACATGTTGACTCAGATGACACGCATTTAGCAGTGATCAATTCAGTGCCTCCACAGGCTCCAGGCAGCACATGCTCGGTGCTACTCCCACCCCTACAATTGGTGGCACTGGCTGATGGCCCCATTGTGTCCATACCTGAGTTCTCTGGCAGGGACAGGCCAGAGGCCAGCTGAAGTTCTCACCTACACCAACCCAGGGCTGTTTAGCTAAGGTAGTAATTTTTCGGCTGTAAAAATGGAAAACTTGCTATCTGAACCTATAGAACCATGGGACTGGAACCATTAGAAGCATGCATGCTGAATTTCAAGAGATTTTTACTCCTTTTAGTGAACTAGTAAGAGTACTGATTACCCATGATCCAAGAGTAAAATGCATAACAGTACAAGCGGTTGTAAATTACAAGATGTAGCAAAGTTTATGAGCTTAGAGGTAAAACATACCTTCTGACTGTGCATGATTCAAATATATTCTGTGAAAAATTGTCTTTTTCCCCAATGGCTTTTAAATTTAAGTAACAGTATGAGCAAGAGACAAAGTAGGGAAATAAGCACTATGACAAAGAAGGGAAATTTTATTTATATTATCTCAGTTTAGTTTTCTTTCCCTAATTTCTGGCCAATTTTTCTTTTCCGTTTTCTGAGATAGCTTTTTCTTCTTTCCCTCCTTCTCACTATTTTCTGCCTTTTTCAGCCATATTACACTAAGAGTGGCCTGTGAGACACCATTTTCATCTCATTCTGAAGAGTATGAAATGAAACCCATCTAAACCCTGTTTTCAATGCATGGAGATTTCTCGAGTGCCTAGCAGAGGTATCACCTGCTCTAGGTACAACAGATACCTTTGCTCATCAGTAGAACTCTATCTTTTCTGAAGAAAAGTCCACGCAGCGGTACATAAAGAAACAGCACGTACAGGCATTACAGATCAATGGAAATTATCTACTTAAAGAAAAATATAATAAATGATCTATGGTAATTGATCTACGGAATACTGATGCAATACATCCTACAATATAATAATTTATATCTTCTCCACACATACCCTAAGTATCAAATAGTCATGCTTGAAGCCCAACACAGATATACCCATGCCTTCATGAAGAGTTAAAATATTTTATGAAATAGGATTCACGCCTATCCATCCTACCTGCATGAAGATCAGTAACTCAAGACACATGGAATATACCTTACCAAAAAAAATAATCAGATTTAGGTCAAAAGTAGAAAATACCTTTTTTGTTTTTGTTGTTTTTAGTTTTAGCATGTCCAGTTCTCCCCAACTTAATGATTACATAATTAATAGACAAGCACAGGAACAGAGAGAATGTAGCTCTTCCTACTCTTGCATAAGTGCAGTAATCACAAATCTCTCTCCTTCTGGCTCCTTTATTCCATCCTGAGGAATGGCCAGTTCCAAGAAGAGAGATGCTGTGGGTTGTCTCACCCTTCTCACACAGCTGTTGTGCTGCCTGGAGTACCTTACACCTAGAAGACACAAACCAAATTCCTTCCAGACTAAGGTGTGCTTAAAACCCGTATCTTCTACTTCTTCAGCAGTCAGTCAATGTTGATAGTGAACAAAAATTAGGCATTAACTCTTCTGAGGTTATGCACAGCAATCAGAAACAGAAGTGCCTGTGTTCTGATCTGATGACGTTTAATGGTTGAAGTCTGTCCTAGGATTTAAACACAAGTCAAGACATCTCTTCAGCTCACTGCTGTGTCAGGAAAACATTCAAGCTGGAACTAAGCATCCAATTATTCAGATAGGATACACCTATAGCATATAGGGTAGACAGGTAAGATTTAGCATTAGTATTTAAAGAACCCGAGTTGGTCATTGGAACATTTTTTTCTTTAATTACTCTCCCCCCCCCCCTTATTTTTTGTTTGACTAGGAATAGTATGCTTTCTACTTATTAGTTTGAAGCTCTACTATGATTTCTGTTGGAAAGTTAGCTGTCAGTTTGGCTTAATGTCAAAGGAAACAGGTTTTAAGGAGTTGTGAGGCATTATAGAATTCAAATATTGTTGATGTTCCTGGAAGTTTTTGGTCTGGCTCTAGACCATATCGTGTTCATCTTCTAGATATGAATGAATTTCAGGTGTTCATCTAGTGGCCATGTCTGCTGCATCACAGTTACAGCAGCTGCAGTCTTGTCCACCATGCACGAATCACAATCCCAAGGCAGTATTTTTCCTCAGGTGACTGTAAATGGGTAAGTGAATAATCTCTTCTTTCCCTGAAGAAGGGTAGTATGGCACATTGTTACCTCCTGTTGTAGGCCATTTCAGAAGGCTGGTGACATCCAAGTGTACGTGCCTATGACTAAGTCAACAGAGATGCTGGAAGCAACTGTGAATGCTTTAACTAGAAGAATGTTTCTCAGTAGCCATCAGCCTTCAGGTCTCCTCTTTCCCCAGCTGCTATCAGATATGAACATTATAGCAGTAATTAAATTTGCTTTTTACGATCAGCGCAAGGCCTTTACTGCCATATACAGAGGCTGCTGCTGGCATTATCATATTTTTTTTCTTATTTCAAGATTAGATTAATGCAATAAAACTTCACCTTAAAAAAAAAACCTGTTGGAGAATACTACAGTTTGAGATCCAAGAAGGGCTACCCAGATAAAAACACGGGAGTTAGAGATAAGGACTTCTGCTTGTGTTCAGACCAAAGTTAAGGTGTTGGGTAGTTACTTCAAGAACCATCAGTAGCCACAGGACCTGTTTACCTTGAAATAAACAAACCAAAACAACAACAAAACCCCCTCCCCCGTTTTTTCCTCCATGGGAAAGCTCCAAAGTTCAATACAGTCAGTGCAAGGGAATTGCTACTTCCTGTTGCCAGTCTTGATGGGAGCTACACCTTCTCACAGCTCTTAAGCCAGAACCAATTCAACTTTCATGTCCCATGCGCTCTTAAAGCCCTCTTTCCTGGGACACAGAAATGTGGGAAGGTGAAGGAAGAAAGAACACAAGGCATGCAGAGGGAGGTTTTAGGTAGGTTTTTTTGTTGATTTTACTATATACTTGATGAAGTAAGTCTTTGTGATTTTTTTTTAATTTTAAAACTAACTGCTTTATCTACATGTTGTCACACTATTCAGCTTTTCCAATGGCATCTTTCCAATGCTTTAAGCTCAGACTTGAAGTATCCGTGGAAAACGAAGGATGAGATTTTTTCCTAGGTAGTTTATGCTTAATTACATAGGCAGCCTCAACACGTCGTTTTACCTCAATTTTTGTACTCTCCAGACTAGGTAAACAATTCAGATTAACACATGGCAAAATAGAGCTTGAATCCTGCACTGCAATGCATGAATGCTACACTGCCAGTGCTGCTGGTGTCCAACATCCTATTCTCCAGTAGATAAATGCAAAATAGCTTACCATAAGCTATACTATTCTCATTAGCTGGCAGGTCAATTGGTAGTTGCTGCACAGTAGCTTGTGCTGATATTCTCTTACCTTGTATCGTGTGCTTGCTTCATCTGCTTGTATCCAAGCAGTGGAAGCACTTTATGTGCAGGAGGTAATAATGAAGCGGTATGGGAACAGCTGCACCAAATCTGCTGAAAAAAGTCTCCATATGCTATTTTCACTGTGAGAATTGGCAGTCCAGAACAATTATTCTGACATTACCTAAGTTCATCTAATTTTAAGATGAAAGCCTGCTGTCTGACTGATGTCCTTAATCAAATTGAAGGATTCAGTAATATGTTTTCTCTGCGTTTAAGAAGAGCTTTCAGTCACTGGCCAAAAACAAGCTGATAAACGACTACAAAAAAAATGCAACAACTTCCAGACTGATTTATGAAAAACATGAGGATGACAGCCTGACAGGATGACAGGCATGAGAGGCATGGTTTTGTGCATCACCATTTTAAAACAAGAGAGGAATTGAGAAAATATAATTATTAAATAGGAACAGTATTGCTTCATCATCTGTAGCCATGCTGCAGCGTGCTTTGGGCATACTATTGCGGGAATAACAGTCTATGGTAAAAAAATAAAAATCATGTTTGTAGCATTGGTATGCTTTTTCATAATATTTTTTTTCTGAAAGCAGTTTTAAGAAAGGTGATGGATGCAGCAAACATGATTTATCTTACATAAACCATTAAATTTTACTTACGTAAACCAAACCCTGAAATTAAACACGTTATCTTGTCCCAGTAAAGACTTTAAGAGAAGGATCCAGCCGACAGCAGGAGGAATGCGAACATCCAAGGCACTTCTGCCGCTTCGCTCCCTGCGTTTTTGTCACCGCATGCCCTGACAAGCACACACAGCTCGACGACACCCGGCACAGCCTCACACCCTGCCTGACCCAAAGCTCCCAAATGCTCCGGGCACCGCCTCCCCATCCCTGCACCGACGGCTCCCAGCGACCCGAGGGCGGCTTCACCGCACAGCCCGGGTAACGGCCAAACGGCCGCACCGCCCGCCCGCGGCGTCCGTTAAACGGCCCCCCCCCCCCCCCCGGTACCTGAGCCCCGCGCCGCTCCCCTCTCGCGCCGCGCGGCCGCTTTAAGGGTTACACGGCGGCGGCGCATGCGCGGCGCAGCCACATTTTTTTTTTTCCCTCCCCCCTCCCCTGCCGGTTCCCCCCCAGCGCCAGGCGCACGCGCGGCTGCCGGGGGCTCTCCCCGCCCTCCCCTCCCCTCCTCGGGGGCCGCGCACGTGACCCGGCGGAGCGCGCCCCGCCGCGCGGAGACTTTGTTTAGAAGAGGGGCGCGCGCGCGGTCCCGAAAGGGGGCGTGGCCGGGGGGGACCCGTTCCCGCCCCGGCAGCCGCCGGTTGGCTCCGCCAAGCGGCGCTGCCGCTGCCGCCGCCGCCTAACGGCCGCCGCGGCCACGCCCCCTCCCCGCGGTGGCCACGCCCCCTCGCCGTGCCCCCGCCCCCCCGGTGCCCCCGCCCCCTCCGCTCCCTCCCCTCCTGCTGCCGCCGCTGCCAGCGCAGCCTGAACTGAAGCGAACTCGGGAGCGAACTGGGGAGAAGTGAGGAGGCGGCGGCGGGGCTGACGCGCACCAGCCACAGGCGGCGGCGGCGGCGGGAGGGCGGGGAGGACGACGACGAAGAGGACTCGCCCGGCGGCGGCGGCAGCGGCGGAGAGACTCCGGCGGCGGCTCCTCCTGGGAAGCGGCGGCCGCGGCAGCCCGCCCCGCTCGTCCCCTCCCTCCCTCCTCCCGCCCTCCCCCGCCGCGGAGCCGGGGGGCAGCGCCGAGGAGCGGAGCCGGGCGGAGCGGCAGGAGGAGGAGGAGGAGGAGGAGGAGGAGGAGGAGGAGGGGGGGACGCAGCCCGGGCCGCGCCGGCCGAGGGCGCACGGAGCGGCGGCACCGACAGCGGCGGCAGCAGCGGCAGGAGGCGGCGGCGGCGGCGGGGCCCCGCGCCCGGGGAGGAGCGCGCAGCCCGCGGCGGGCTTCCCACCGAGTTTCCTCTTTTTTTCTCCGCTCTCCCCCCGCGGCGGCGGCTGAGCGTCGGCCCCCGGAGGCGAGCCGTCCTCCTCCTCCTCCTCCTCCTCCTTCCTCGCGGGAGCTCCCCTGCCCGCCCCCTCCCCTCCCCCGCGCTCCCTGCCGGCCCGCCCGCACCCCGCCGGGCGCCCCGTGCCGCCGCCGCCGCCTCGCTCGGCGGAGCTGCTGCGGGCGCCCGCCCTCCGCGCGCCGGCCGCCGTGGAATATGGTTGGGGAAATGGAAACCAAGGAGAAGCCGAAGCCGAGCCCCGATTACCTGATGCAGCTGATGAACGACAAGAAGCTGATGAGCAGCCTCCCCAACTTCTGCGGGATCTTCAACCACCTCGAGCGGCTGCTGGACGAAGGTAAAGCCCCCGCCGGCCCTCGCCCCCCGTCCGCGCCCCCCGCCGCCGCCCCGCTCGCTGCCTCCCTCCCTGCCGGGAGCCCAAAACAAAGGGGAAGTGCGGCTCTGCCCGCCCTCGGCGCTCCCCGCGGTTGCTCTTTTAGAAAAACACGTTTTATTTTTTTATTATTATTATTATCATATTTCTTTCTCCGGCCTGCCGCCCGGGGAAGGGTGACCGCCGCGTGGAGGGGAGGGAGCGAGGAGAGGCGCTGAGGAATGCGCGGGGGGGGAGGAGGAGGAGGAGGAGGAAGGCTCCCAGGCCCCGTCCCCAGCGCCACCCCACCCCGGGCGGCCGAGAAGTAGTTGTAGTTGGCTCACGTCGCCGGCAGATCCCCTCCCGGCCCGACTTCGTACGGAAACTTCTCTCGGAAGGCTCCGACGTGGGACTTTTTTTGTGATTTCGGGGCACGCCGAGTTGCGAAGAGGTCCCCCCCCTCCCCCTCCTGCCAGGCCCCTGCTTTTTGGGGCCGGGGGGTGGCGGCTCTGTCGGCTCGTCCCGTGTCCCGCAGGGCCTCCCAGCGCGGCACGGACCTGCCGTGTCGAAATCAGCCTCTGCGTTTGGGCTTAGTTAGTCCAACTTTGCCCTGTGCTCTGGTCGTTTTTGTTAAAAGCCTCCCCCTTTCTTCCCACCTCAAACGTAGTGTTTCTGGAGAGTTAGACATGTTTAACCACCTCTGGTAGTCTCGCAAAATACACTAAAACCAGCAAGTATTTGTAAGGCTCCAACTTCTCGAGGTCCCCAGCGTGAAAGGCTGAACCTCGAGATATGGAGTCAGGCTTCCCGTCCGCAGACATATTCCTCCTCCTCGGGAACGAGAAGTTTGGGAAGTTGTTGACCTCGGAAGATGGAAGAGCTGGTTATATTTGGTAGAGCGACTCCCCGCCCTCTCCCGAGACTGTGAAAGCGAGATAGTGGCTGTAGTACGACAAAAAATAGCGTATCGAAAATGCTGCCTTCTGAAATGAATGATAGAGGAGTACAAAAAACAAACCAAGCGACAAAGCGGTGAAGAATTACAAAAAATGGACTCTGGGAAGTGATACAATGGGAGATTGTTTTTCCTTTTTTTTTTTTTTGAGAATTTTGGTAGGTGTGAATCTATAGCTGAGCAAATATGGATGTGAAAAGTAAAACAACTTAGGAATTGTGTTCTTGGTCTCCATAGGAAATGACCTCTTCAGAATAATTAGCGCTATAGTAAATACCAAGATCGAAGTTGGCGGAGAAGACTTTTTTTTTTTTTTTTTTTTTCCCAAGCAAGCATTTCAGGGGCTTGACGTTGGTTTTTTGAATTCCTCAATCTCTTCAGCTTTGTATGTTTGACCAGAGGAGGCCCCAAACTTTTTTGTCAGAGAACAAAAGAGAGAAAAACATTTCCCCTATGAAAAGGACACCGAAAAAGGAATGCCTGAAATCCTTGCATCTGTTGAGATTATTTTTTTTAATACCGAAAGCCCTGGAAACCTGTTTTGTGAAGTGTTAGAATTCCAAAATGAGGGCCGCGGAGACTCCTGCTGAAAAAGTTGTTTAAGGGTGGTGCTGAAGCTCCTCTTCACACTCTTCTCAAAAAAGAAACCAAAAACTACGTTCCTACATAGTCTCGGGAAGAACTCTGCTATCCCTTTAAGCTTCTTTGCTTTTCCTGTTTACGTTGGCAGTGGGGTGGAAGTATTGTGGAGGCAGAAAACTTTTTGGAATGTTGAGGAAAAAAAAAAAAAAACCACCAGTTTCATGCAAATCTGTCCGCTCGCTTCGGGAGCGAGGTCTGAGCGCTAGGGGGCGGCAGCTGTTCTGCGTGAGGCACGAGGCCGGCACCGTCGGAGCGGGAGGGGTGAAATCAACCCGCCTGGTGGCCGGCACCCGAGGACCGCCAATATTTGTGGATTTGTGCGGATTTCGCTGTTTGCGCGGGCTCGCGTCTCTCAGACGCGTACAGGCCGCGTCACGCAGGTGGGATAGTCCACAGGGATGAGCAACTGAGAAGTCGGAGCAGCGGTTGTTCTGCGAGACGCCTGTCCTGGCTGCCAGCGGGGCACGGCGTCGAGTAGCCTCACTCGGTGCTGCGTTGACACTCCAGAAGAGTTTTGTGTCATGGTTCAGAGCACTGACGCAGAAGTGTGACATTCAGTATCTTCACCAGTGGTTTCACGGCACTCCTGAGAACACACAGAATTAGGGGCAGGTGTCTGTGTGCGTTGGTGGTACCTGTGTAAAAAGTTAGTGGTCGTGTTCTCCTCACTCCCAGTCTGGTTTTTGCTGCTGCTTGTTCATCGTCTTGTGCCTTTGGGTGTTTTCCTTTCTTTTCACTCACTGTATGACCATCTTCCTGGAGATTCTGTCTGTGCTTAGAAGTGTAATATTTCTAGATAACTGTCAGACTGCGAGCCTTGGTATTCCATTTTCAACTGGTCTAACTGGAGAAATAGTGTCACAGCCCTAGGAATTCAGCCAAATGTAGTTCCTCTATAGGAATGAGAGCTTTTAGAATTTATTAATTTACTTGTTTTACATGCCCCCACTTAAAAACAAAAATAAAATGGGCTTCTGCACTGATTACTTCCTGTAATTGTATGCAACAAGAAATAGAAACGGACCCGGCAATTTAAAGAACAACTTCACATCTAATCCGGTTAGACCTCAGAAAGTGTATCTCATTTTTGGCTGGTTCCTGTGCTCTCTGTGTTACCCAAAACACGTTTTCCTTTCTGAACTCTATCCTAATGTTTGATCTTTGAAAGTCGTAGCGCTTAATTTAGTAGATGGTCTCTGCCTTACAGCATTTGTTTTGAAGATCGGCTTAAATGTGAGAGGTACATGGAGGAAACTTTTTAATGAACTACTTGAGAATAAAATATGAAAGTCACAGATCTGTTTAGGTTACAGATATTTTTGCATATGTGTGCTTTCAACTTCTTATGTGTAAATAAGGCTTTTGTGGATTAACAAGGATGTTTAAAGTGCACATCATAATAACTAGGAAGCTGGATTGTTTTTATCAGACTAGTGCAAACCTGTGGGAAGAGAAGGCTTTTCCTGAATGTGGAATAGGCTGTATTTCCTGTAATTGTTTGCACCATCAAGTGTGACATGATTTTTTTTGTGCTTCAGCTTCTTAGATACTACCTTTAATGATTCTAACTTAGAAGATTTTTTTTGCCAACTTACATAGATTAGTGGTCCCCAATGTAGAAAATGAATCCATTGTATCATTTTTTCTTACACTGAGTTTTTAAAGATAAATTAGATGTTTTGAACTCTAATTGCATTCTGACCTATTGTAATTAGCGTGTTACTTTGGTTTTATTCTTTCAGCAGATTTTGAACAAACATGCCTAAATTATGAAATGAGACCCAAGTAGTGTAGTTCTCATGTTTAAGTGCCTGGTTTTCTCAAACCTACAGCTGGTCAGAACGTTGTACGTGGTTGGGACAGACGCAGATTGAATCTGTGGCCCTGACTTGTTTAACAAAAGGTTTTGACATAGCCTTTATCAGGAATTCTTTCTTCCTCTTTAAATGACACCTCAAAAACTTCTGTGTTCCTGTCAGACCCGCACTGAAGGCGACTCAAAAGTTGCCTTCCTGTGAACGCAAGTTAAGCTGTGCATCTAGCTCCTGGGGATGGATCTGATTTAATGGCAGATAGATGGCTTGTTCTCAAATAGCAGTTCCAACAAAACATCCAGGTAGGGGTTAAGGAGGATAACTTTTTCTTGGATGCCTCTCTCAGTTCTCGGTGCTCAGCATGCTCAGAAAAATGCATGTGGGCTTGCACAGACCAGTGCATAACGCGGCGGTTTCGTGTCAGCCTCGTTTTCTTACCTAAAATCTGCGTAACGACTGAAGAACTGGCTTTGAGTGTTGTAAATAAGTCCTTCCCTGAAAGTTATCTAGTTACTTTTGTGCATGACCGTATTGTTTGTGATTATGTAAATGCAGTCTGTGTTTAGCTAGGGTTTTGCTGACTCTTCAGGTTTGAAGAAGGGGCACTGGGTACATTAGCATGACTTTTTTTCCTTTGTATAAAATTGTGCAATAAAAAAGGAAAGAAACATGATTTCTGTACAAACCATGCCTTTAACTCAAAGTTAAGAGATGATTGGTATAAGGACTTTACGATAGGCTTTTGCCTAGAGAATCTCAGGCTGATTTCTAAACTTTTAATTGTAATGTTAACATTGCACTAAAAAAGAACGAGACAAGATAAGTTTTTTTTTGTGCTGCTTATCAACATTGTTTGTTGAATCTGCTTCTGTAGTCATCTTTAAATCTTACTTTCAAATTTATGATTGTCTCATAACATGCTTATAAAACTTCCAGAACTTGTTTTTCCAAAGCTTCAGAAGAGTTGTTCTAAGGCGTGTTGTTTTTTTGTTTGTCTTTTGCTTTTTGTTGTCATTCTTTGACAGCCTCTTAAAATGTCAAAACCAAAGCTGCATTGCACTTAGGAAAATTATTTTTTTTAGCTTGGAAAAAATACTAAGAGCTTTTTTTTCCCCCCCCGTTCCCCCCCCCCCCCTGCCCCGTACAGTTTTTTGAAGTTATTTTTGGAGATGAATCTGTAGCACTTACACACCAGGTGATTGCAGTCGTGTAACTTCTCTTAAAAAGATGATGGATGTTGTTTTGACTGATAAAAAATTTGAAGTTTAATAAAGCAATGGTTTTAAAGCTCGTGTTTTGCAAGCGGTTTGTTCACTGTTGCTTACTAGATTATTAAAGATTCATTATTACTATTTTTTAAGAGAAACCTCACTAGACTTACCGTACTGCTCAGGAGCTGCTGATTAGTTTGCTTTTAAAACAGGAGAAACCCGTTTGGATCCTTTTCATCATTTTTGTTTATTGCTACTCATTCCTTAAGGTTGGAATTGAGTCCGTACTTTCCTCATCTGAAATAGTAGGTGGTATTTTCCAGAGTTAACTAGTGTAATTAAAAAACCTCCTCTAGCCATGGTTAGGAACAACCGGCCGAGTGTAGGTTAGGTTAGGGACTGGTACATGCTGGTTCTGCATCTCATGAAGAAAAAGTAAAGATGAGCTGCTTCATGTTACAGCAAAGTGCAAGAAAACAACTGAAAAGCACTTAAAAAAAAAAAAGTGAAAAGAGCACTTGTAATGTCTTAATTATGAAAATTATGTTCATGTGCGTCAGAAGAGAAACGTACAAGCCAGAAAAATGTGGCTGGTGTTCGGTGAGCGCTGTGTGTGGAGGGGAGGCCAGGTACGAACTGGAGAGCTCCTTCCGCAGCTCAGTAACTTAACTCCTTTTTATCAGCTTGGCTCTTTAAGTCCTCCTTAAATTGAAACTTTCCTCCCCCAGTACACTAAATAACGACACATCAGAAATGGGATGCTGCCTGAAACGCTCCGAGTTCCGTAGAAGTTGCTAGAAATTCTAGCGAAAAATAGTCCCTTGCGTTGCCTGTAACCTTGAAGCGCTGTCCTTTCCGGCGCAGGCGTGTGGCGGCACCCACCCGGCCGTGTGCCCGAGGGTGCTGCTGGGGCGCCCCGGGCCCACAGCAGGGCCGCAGCCCGGTGACTGGTGGGTGTGGGACACGGTGAGGCCCGCTGGCCCTCAGCATTATTAACCTCCCCCCCGTGCAACTTCTCGTGCAGGTTGCCTGGATTTTTCTGCATTGATTTTGATCAAAATGCACATTAGGAAAACTTTATTTTGCTTTTGACATTTTATTGTAACACGGTGCTAGTCAAAGCAGTGAAGGTGCCGGCATTTCTAGCCTCGATGTGCCTAATGTAATGGGTTAGGTCGGTCGGTAGAAGCGCCGTACAAGACATGTCTGCGGTTTTGTAGCAGGAGGATCTTGGTCTGCGAGGCACACTGGAGCTGCTCCTTGGGTTTCGAAACAGACAGCTGTAATGTCTGTAAGCTGAATCAGATCCCTTTGCTCTGACGAGGCAGAGAGTGGCGTGGCTGAAAGTTAAGCAATGTTATTTTCTCCGCTTTTGACTTGAGAAAATACCCAGAGACACCGTGTGCAGGGCAGTTAAAGTAATTTTAGTGTTTTGGGTGGAGTTTTTTGGCTGGTTTTCTTGGAAAAAATCATGAAAGCAGAGTTAGTTTTTCAGTAGCAGAACTGAGATTTTTGAGACAATTGCTACTTGAACGGGCAAAGCCACCAGGACAGCCTTGAAGAGAAATAGTACCCAGCTTCGTTAGCGGAGCTTGCCCCAAGACTGTATTTCTCTTGTTTGCACTAGAAACGTGTCTGTGGCTCATCGGCTGGGTGTGCAAGCAGAGCAAGGAGCTGGTGCAAGTTACTGCTCTTCTGTTCAAGCTGTTGTGTGGCTGAGCATTGACAGATACGCTGCTGGTTTCACGGGCACTTTGTAGTGCTCGAAATCAGCGTGGTTATGCAAACAGGTGTGGGGGTGGGTTTTTTAATTCTCAAATTTTAAAATACGGAGCAACAAGTGGTAATACTTCAATTACGTTTCATTTGAGAACTGATTTTTGTGACGATTCATTTTTCCAAAAAGTCCTGACTGTTTGCAGCTGCACCTATTGTTACTCCCTGCTGCAGCAGATTAGGTAAAAGGTTCTGCGTTTCCAGCACAAGGGTGTACCCAGAAGTGCTTCGATACTTTGTAACTTCATTGCGGTGCTGCAAGAAGTGCATGGGCTGGAAGCATCCTCAAGATAGCAGTTTTGAAAGGGAATAAGCCATGAAGCCATTTGTGTAATGCCTGACAGACATCTGAGGATATTAACAGGGGGACAGTTAACGCTTTTAATGGTATATAGCCTTAGAAATGTTAACGCTTTATTTAAGCCTGGATTTGAAAAGGAGAAAATCAAACCTGACGAGCATAAAAGCCTTGTTGCTTCTCTGCGAAGTTGCGCTGAGATGGGTTTGAGGGGTAACACATCAGGAGGGCGGCTGATGTGGGAGGGGAGGCAGAGAAAGATAACAGCATTGTGTACCCTTATCTGGTGGATTGGTGCCTGGCTTAAAAGGTCAGTTGTTACCCTGGACTGGTCAGGGCTTTTTGAGTTTGTTTTCGAACGTTGCTGGCTAGCTTTTCTGAGGGATTGAAGCTATGATTGAGCTCACCATATGGGATCTCAGAATAGTTGCGTTGGCACAATGGCTGGGGTGGTTCAGGGCTGAAGATACAGAGCAGAGGCTTTGGGAGAGAAGTACGTTTGTTTAAACATTTACTTTAAAGTCAGAAAGTCCTAATTGGATGTCAACCGATTGTGCATCTGGTCCATTCAGAGTTTTAAGGAGATGACTATTTTCAGACTAGCTGACACTAGATGGAAGCCAGGCTTTGCTGAATTGTTTAAATCCTTCAACAATTGAAATAACAAGCGTTACTGTTTTGATTGTTTAATTCAGATTAAAGAACTGCTTTAGAAATAGCTAATTTATAGTTGGTGGAAATGTCCTGTCCTGGTGAGGGTTTATTTTCTTCATTAGTGCCTAGGAGACAGGATATGCCTAAAATCTTAAAAAGTAAGTGTCAGGTTCTTCCAGCACAGGTGTTACTAAAAGCTTAATGTTCTGGTTTATATATTTAATTGGCACCTCAACTAAACCATTCAGCTGATGTCACTGAATGCTTCCATTTATTTATCAGACTTCGAAGCAGTAGCAGATCAATTAATATTATTAATGCAGTATAATCTAATAATCTGTGTATAATTATGTCAAAAGTTAATGAGTAATTTTCAGTGTTTAGGTGTCAAACAAGCCAAATCCACTTCTGTTTGCTGTGCAATACCTCTGGTTTTGTTGCAGGAAAGGGGGGAAGGAGGAGGACACAAAGAAAACTTCTGTGACCCTATGCTGTTTGCTGTTCAGCAGTGGGGCTCATCTATGTGTACAGCTTTTAGTTACCTTAGTCTCAATTTGAAGGATGAGCTGTACACATCCACCAGAAACAAACATCAGCCTTCTTTCAAGAAGCTCTCAAACTGTCACCTTCTCTTCCTCTCCCTATCCAACTTCCAAACTAACTTTGTATAAATACGATGTGACGAGAGTCTGTGGTAGTTGGTTTGTGCATTTAAGCCCAAATGCTGCCGTAGGCCCAGCTGTCCTGTTCAAAGGACGATGTTCCTGCTCTGAAGGCTGTCTGCAGGGAGAGAACGGCGCGTGCGAGGTGATAGCGGAGGCAAGTTGTTGGCAGTTCTTTAATTGCTTAAGTATCATATCATAAAGATAAATATAGTCACAGAGGCTCATATCCAGTGAGTTTACAAGGCAATTGCTATTTCTTTAAATTACTTGAAGCTTTTATGGAAATCTGATACTGCCTGTGAATCAGCCTGGAGTGAATGAGACTCTTTATGTGGATTCTTTTTGTTCCCACTTTTCACATAGCTCTGACAACTTTTTGTTCAAACCTATTCATTAGTCAAGCAAAATCAGGGCAAAGATGATATTGTAGGTGTTAGAAATGAATTCTGACCAAGGTTGCATCAAGAAGACTGACCGATTCTATATATAGTAAAACATCCAGAGAGCAAGAATGATATTTCAGTGTCTCATAGCTATAAAATTAGTGACTGCTGTTGCTTTTAGAGAGAAGTGTATTTAGGTGTTGTGATAACATGTTTACGCAGACGTGAATCTTGGGTTTTGGAGTTTGCGGTGTACTCATGTTTGTTCTCTGTGAACGATTTTTTCTTTTTGTGACAAGGCTAACATAATCCTTTTGGGGAAAATATCTAGAAAAAAAACTCTAAAATTCAAACCTCCCATGGAAGAAACTGAGAAATGGACATCTGGCTTTCTTGAAATAGGCCTATTAAGCTTATGGAATGCAAAGAACTTTTTTTTTAAGAGACCTGTGACATTTAGGAAATGTTTGATGATCATTTGAGGAAAAAAATCCTCCATATTTTGACTTAACAGAGGCTTTATTGAGGTTAAAATCCATACAGATCAAAGTACTTCCAGATTTTAAGAAATTACAGGTAGCTTCCAAGGAAGCCCTGCCTATAGGTAACGGGGTACATAAACCTAGTGCCTGTTGATTTAGTGACTGTACTTTATTCTTACCTATTCATGAGGAAACTTGGTGGTTCCAAATGGGAGGTTTAATGCACACTGAGGGCGCTTGGTAGTGCTGCGTTTTAATACTGTTAAGTGTCTTCAAAAAGCTACTCTTGCGTCAGCCTCAGATTAACATGGGATGAATAGCAGAGCAATTCATCAGCTAGGCAGCTCAGAAGAGTGTCAGCAAGAAAGCTGACGATGATGAATTGGGGAGAAATGGATGCTGCGGTAGATAGCTACCGCAGCTACTGCTGGAGTTTTGAGGGGTGGCAGTTGGTATTTAGGTGTGTGCTGGATAATTGAGCGAGGAGGAGCAGTGCTCCCTTGCTTGCCTGAGTAGAAAAGAAACCGTCCCTTGTACAGCACAAGACGGTTGCTAAATTTGACGCCTTCAAATGGCAGATGGACAACTGGATTATACCTTATGAAAAACATTTACATCAGTCTTTAGGACTGATAAATGTGAATTGTTTTCAAGATAGACTCCTGAACTTCCCTTGACGTTTGCAATCTCAGCAACCTTATTTGGCAATAATAAAAAAGATCAATAATTAAATTTGAAGTAAACTTGGTTTATTTAGAACTTAATTTTGCTTGAAGTTTTGCGCTCAGCTCTCTTACAGCTCTTACAACTCTGGTTACTTTCATTTTAAAATCTCATTACTTTTTGCACGATAAAAGGAATAGTTGTGAATCTGAGGAGGTTAAGTGAAAAACACAGTTACCTTTTTTGTTCTATCAATGTGGTAGCATAACTAAGTGGTTTTTCTTATGTGCAGTCTCTAATCCCGTTCAGTGTGGTTTGTGCTAGAATTGTTTTTTACGACTTGTATCAAGTTGTTGAACACTTGATATGTAGAGAACTGTTTCAAGTAATAATGCCCAAGTTCTTCAGTTTGTGGGAGGCTGTTCATATGGATTTTCTTCTGCATAGTTACTGTAGGTTCTGTTTTCTATGTGCAGGGTTTCTCAGTCTTCAGCAGAATTGAATACAGAAATCAGTGAAGATGAGCATTTCAGTCAGTATGTACAGTAGCCATAATGGTATGATATAACGATAATGTTAGAGTATAAATTGCTGTACAGATAAAACTAGATCTGTGGTATGTTTTTCTCTTCTGGATAACGCAGTTTCGCTGCTGAAAACTTCAAGCATTTGTTGATAACTGCTCCAGAATAAACAGGAAGATGCTGTATTAACTTCTGTATTTCTTCAAGCGTTTGTTGCATGCTTTTATTAAATTCTAAATACTGAGGCAAAATGCTAACAAATTGCTAACACTTAAAGACTTTTTTCTTAGCGTAGTTAGAGGGATTAGTAGTTTCTCATAGTACGCAATGCATGCAGTTGAAAGGCAGCATGGACTGTTAACAACTTTTTTTTTATATTATTATCCTTCTTTGGAAGGTGAAGGAGTGAACATAGCTAGCAATGAAACAAGGATAATTTCCAGGCTGTTAAGCAAATTGGTGCAACATGATGCCATAAATACGGATACAAATACTATGCACCTATCAGCACCGATAACACAGAAAAATAGCATTAATGACATAGTACATTTTTTAAGCATGTCACTGGGTAAGTAGCTACAAAAATGTATTATATATTGATGTTGAAACTGCGAAGTCATTATGTGAAAGAAACAGAGATCAAAATACCTTCTTGTACTGGTGTTTTGAACTGAAACGTCTTCCTGCTCAGAAAACGTTCCCACTTTGCAAAAAGAGAGTAACAGTTTAAGTTAGCCTTCAAACATTATGAGATTATATTTTGTTTTGCTGTCAAGATTTAGGAAAGCAAGATAGTGCTGAGGTATAAAGATATCAGTGGCCGTCGTAGTGTGAGATCTGAAGTAGCTTGTCATGTGGTTCTTCAGTAGTTCAGATATTGGGAGATCTTGTATAGGGGTGGGGGAACTGATCTTTTAAAATGTCTTGTCTCATAGCTTTTATCTTTTCTTTCTTTAAAAAACAAAACCCCAAAACATAAGATGTGTTTCTTATGCATAAGCCATTGAAGTGCTGTGTCTCCTGGCAGTGTTTTGACATTAAGTAGTTTAAAATACTGCAGGTTGAACATTAATGACTTCATTAACTTTATTAAGTCAATTTAGTGAGCTCTCTCCATAGTTTACTTCTAGTTTGTTTACTGTCAGGAATGGAGCTAGACCAGTCAGTCAGTTTCCAGTTAGTTTTCCAGAGATTCTCCAGCAGCAGTGTGAGGCAGCAGCTTGTTGCAGATCATCTGTCTGGCAGAACCTTTTCCTAGGATAGTAAAAATGGAGGTATTTTTGAGTGAAGTTAATGTTTTTACAATATATTCAAGGTTCCTTTATGTGTACTGACTAGTTTTCCAATGTAATCTCTGGTATTTTTTTTTTTTTTTTTTTTTATGCCAAGCTACTCACTCCAGTAACTAACCTTTTCTGACATAGCAAAGAGTTACAAAGCAGGTATATTTCATATTATAGTATTATCCGCAAAACTCTGCAGTCTCTTACACAAAAGGTAACATCAAAAGTTTGTTTTTTTTGTTGTTTTGTTTTTTCTCTAGACCTAACTCTTAAAGGTTTATATCTTGCTGTTGCATGAAAACACTGTTTGATATGAGACCTCCAGGATCACGTTTTCTCCAAAGTAGACAGCATCTTTTTCTTTTGTGAAGTTAATGGAGCTATGTGAAAAGCAACGTGAGTTACCAGGATGGTGTTTTTCAATCTATGGTTTGCAGACCCACTGCATAGAAAGAGTTGTGGAAGATAACAAAGGAGAAGGAAGTCTGTTGTTGGGAGATTTAAACTGGCAGCACTGAGCCTTCACCTTATTCAGGAACTTTTTGTTGGTCTGTAAATGGAAGAGGTTGAAGACCACTGCCTTAAAGGAATTTTCATTATAGCAACTGTACTTGTTTGTGGGCAGAAGTAAAATTATGAAACAAGAAACTCCAAGGAGGTCATGAAAACAATTGGCATTCATCGTTACGTACGGTGGAGCTTGTTTTGCTTATCTGCATTTATTCTTTCTTAGGACTTACTGCTATTAAGTATTTACAGAACGTGAGTAGGTTGCCCTGGATGAGAAGTAGAGAATCTACAAAAGTGCAGTGAGATAGTCTGTTTTGTGGTACTGGAACTTGAAAATGCATGTTTTTGCAGGTGTTAATTGCCAAGAGTGGGTATAGGAGACGTAGAGTTCCAAATTCTGTTTGGTTTGTTATTACAGAATACTTTCAGTACAAAGCTGTATTTAAGGGCATCTGTAGCCTTCCATTATAATTCCATTAAAATAGTCCCGCTGATGTCATTCGTAAACAGGAACATTAAAGGAAATTCCAGATGTTCAGGTACTTGTAGTTGTAAATATTTCAGGAGACTTTTCTTCCAAACTTCTTTTTCCCTGACGGGAGAGTTCTGTGAGCTGACAAGACTTGCTGTTTGGCCCTAGTGATGAATCAGCTGGAACAAAACATAAAGGAGTTGACAAATACCTTTCACATTATGTTTGATATGTGTTGGTCTGTGTATGGATCTTGCCTATATAATCAGGCCATTCTTTAAATCAACATCTAATATGTAGTCTTAATTCATAATGTTCTTTCAGGTGGTTCTAGGAAATAATCGGAACTACTGTAATTCAAACCTGCATTGCATTTGAAGGTTATAAAATCATGTTTGGAAAACTATGTGACTTACAGCTAGCATTCAGTTTAATTACTGAATGCTGAACTTCATGGTGGTTTGCACTCTTTTCACTTGTTAGTTTGTTCCTAAAAGAGGCTGTTCTTAAACTAACTGGAATTTGTCACTTAAGTTTGTATGTGGTAGTTTTTTCTTTAAGAGTATCTTAAGCATTTTAATTCTGTAGGTGGCAGAGATCTTGGCTACCAGACGGGTAAAATAAATATTAGTTTAGTGTTAATGCTCTCTGCCTGTTCCTAGGCTGCGCATGTACTCGCCCTGTCCTCCCCCTCCTCCTGCAGTAGGGAGGCGGCATCCCTCCATCAGCACCGGGGAGGTTACTCTGCTGTGAACGTCTGTGGGGACGAGATCTAGTAGGATTAGGGGTCGTTTTATTTCTGGTATAATTAAAAAGTATACAAGGGATTGGTACAGCTGTAAAGCTTGCGGGGGGAAGGGGAGGAGGAATCCCCTGCAGACCCCACGTCACGTATCCAGCAGGTTTTAATGCAGCAACATTCGCAGTTCTTACTGTGGTGTTGGTGGGCTGCACGTTAGCTGAAACATTCTGGTATTGAATGAAGAATATTTTCATGCAGCTTAGAAATACCAGGTTTTAAATTTCTTTTGTAGTAAACCGTATTTTGGTTAATTCTGTAGATCCTCACAAAGCAGTAATTGTTCTCTCATCATAGGTACTGTTAGGACAGCTCCAATCTCAGCTTTTGCTGTAGTGGCAAGGGGTTAACACTGGTGTTGCATTATCTTATTTAGTTGATAATTTCATCCAGAGGTCCCGGAAGTTGATGTGCCAGTTGTTAAATGCACTGGGCTGTGAAGTAATCGGGACTTCAGCTAGCAAATACCAAGCTATTGTATTCAATAAAGTTAAGTTGAAATCAGCTTTTTGTGCTGCATTGCAGTAGAAAGCAATTAATTAGTGTGACAAGGTGCCTTTTTTTCTACCAAGAGAAACTTTCCAATATTATTCTACAATATTAACAAATGCTTAGCGGTTTTCCTTGAAATTTAAATTTAATTTTATAGTCTTATAGGCTAAAGAGCCTTTGGTTAACTTTGGTTTTTAGAATTCATGCTTATGGAGTAGTTTCTCAGATGATTTCTCTAATTTGCACTGATGCTAATGCCCTTTAATACATCAGTATTGTTAGTCATTGAAGTCTAAATGTGTCACATGAAATGAAACAGGTGTGCCATTGATTTGGCGTACAACATCTCGATCATGCAAGATTTAATAAGTTCTGATACATGCCTATGATTTACTTCATTTTTTAAGTTCTACCAGTTAAAGATCAGAGATTTCTGGTGTAACAGTTTACGTCTCAAAAAGGCATGTTTGAATTTACCAGAGCAGCGTTAGTATTTCCAATGTTGATACCTTCGCTTATGTGGTCGCGTAAGAGAATTGAGGCGACATCACAGGAGAGGCTGGCTGTTGAGATGCAGTAGCTTTTACCAGATATGAGTTGCTCTTCAGATAGCAAAGTATTTTTGAAAAGCAGTGTGAGAGAAACGCATCTTTTGAGATGCAGCATTGGTTGTACAACTGGGTAGTAGTTAAATAAGCTAACGTGGGAAATTAAGTCATACTGTGCATAGTGCTTATAGGTCGCTCACCTCTTAATACAAGTTGATTACCTCACAGTTTGACTAGTATAGTTAATTATTTGACATCCTATAATTACATTCTTGTCCTTTTTTTACAAGAACACTAAGAGATTAAATTTTTCTTCTGACTTCATATTGCCTTCATCGCTTTAGTGTAATTTAAAGTTTTGCATCCCATGAAGCACAAAGCAATAAGAATTTAACTGCCACGCTTCATAAAGATTTGGCATGTGGCTTTTAGCTCATATCCATGTTGATAGCTATCATTTTGCTGCTTTGAAATAACAGAGTTCCCAGTCTGTGTTTCTGGTAGCAGATTTTTGCTTTTAAGAAAGAGTTGTGTATTTTGTGCTATTTACCTTAGGTAGCATTGTATGAAAAGAACCAAAATGAAGACGGCATTTGTTTTAATTCTTTGGGGAAAAAGGACACTAAAACACATAGTGTAGTTTGCTTGAATTGCATTATCTCCTATCGCTTCAGTAAGAAGAGAGCAAGATTCAGTATTTTCTTTCAGACGACTTTCTATGCCTGCCCAAAAACCTTGAAAAAAAAATACATGACTTTGCATGGGGAAACATGAGTACAAATTTGAAATGAAAAAAGTCATAGGGAAAGAGCCCTTAATGTGAACATAAAATGTACATTAGAAGAGTTCTGTAGTGTGTTTAATAAAATACATAAAATTGTCTCAAAATTTCTGGTGTTGTGTTTTTTTAGAAAGGAGTGTAAGACATGTGAATGTGTAGTCAATATGAGGGACTGATTTTGCTTTCAGGAATATTTTGACTGATGGAAGTAGACAAGTTTAATGCCAAGATATTCGTTTGTAAACTATTGACTTCTAAAAACACTTATAGGACGTAATGGTGGTTTTATTGAAAAAGTTGAACTAAAGGTACCACCTGTGAAGAACTTCCTCTGAGGTATACCTGTGGTTAGGGCTTTTTCATCTGAATGATAGGTCCTTGCATTGCATCGGAGACGCTAATGTCTGAATGGATGTGATGGCTGCCTCAGAACGATGCTGCTGTTAGCAGTGAAAAATGTCTTCCCTACGATTCTTGTGCAGCAGGCTGTGGAGTGCAGCACATTTTTATAATAAAGGTGATGAATTTAATCGCAAACTGGCAGCCAAATGGAAATTGCAGACCTTGATACTGGGAGAAAATTGCCTATAAAGCAACTCCTGAGGGAGCAGGCTTTAAATTTATCCACCCATTTCGACATTGAGGAGAACATAGGAATTGCAGGGTATTTTGCTTGGCCTGTTTAGTTCAGATGGATGATGCTTCAGTCTTCCTTTATTTAAGAACTAGATACAGTTTGTTAAAAGAATGACCTTGTTGCTGAAACTTTACATGTTAAGGCTTTTGGAAAAACCTATTCCCTTATTTTCTTGAAACTTGCTCCTGTTATAAAGTAGGACCTAATATGAATAATGAACAGAACTTAGGAACTTTGCCGTATATATCAGATTTAACCCTAGTGTCATTTGAGATTTTTAAAAAAAGTGTATGCATGTATTTGAAGGCTGTTTGCAGCATTACACTGATGTAAGAAGCAATGCCATAAGTGATTTAACTGGTCTTGAAGTCGTCCCACTAGTAGCTGTGGAAGTAGGATGCTTCCTCTAATATGATGTAGCATAATTTGTGATAGAGGGACAGCATTTTTCCAAGTTGTCGATGCTGATACAATTCAGCAACTCCTAATTGCTCTTTAGTTTTTAATAGTACTCAGTGTTGATGTTGTTCTTATATGGTAATTAGGAACTGAAATTATGAATAAAATGCCTATTTATGGAAAGTACTATATTAAGGAATGTTCTGACATTTTTAATTGGGGAACTTAATGAAAGGTGATGTAGACATCATCTGTACAGAGAACTAATCTCAAGTAGATTCATTTAGAAATAGGTGCTTTGGGTACCTAACCGAGCCTTTTCACTACAGTGCTTTTGAACAGCTCTTTTGAGTGCTTTGAGAAGTGACCATCTTTCAAGCAGAATTAAGAATGAATAGCTTTGGAGTTTTTCAGTCTTTATGGTGAAGAAAATAGGAACATTTAACAGTGAAATCTCAGGTGTGGAATTTGGAAGAATCTGGTAAGTGTATTTCCAAAGATCTCATTAATTCAGTTTCTCCTCTTAAATGAAAACAGAAGTATGGGCTGTGCCAGAATGATTCTCTTGGTTATATGTTCCCTAAATATGCTGACAAAGTGGTAATCCTCAGTTGTGAATATAACTAGTCCAGAAAACCTTCACCAACCACTGCAAAATTTTCCCAAATTCCTAAAGGTAAAACATTGCCTCATTTCTGTTATACAGGCTCTTCTCCTTTCTTGTTCACAATTTAACTTTGTTCTGCCCTCCAGAAAATCAGCTGTTAACAATCCTGGTAGACTTAGTGGCTTTTTCAAAATGACAAGTTTTCTAAGAGGTAGTACCCTTTATTACTAGTAGGCATTAGGATTATTGAACAATTATGTGGGGAAAGCAGTTCAGTCTAATGACTGATAGTTGTCAGAAGTCTGCCCTTCACCGTTTCTGAAGTTAATGACTGGCTTGTCCATATACCTTTGCTTCAAGTATACGCTTACATCAAGATAAAATGAATGGTTGACAAGTTCTTAAATGTGTTTCACCATTTTGGATTATTTTTATTTTGAAATCTGATGTCACAGGAAAATTATTTCCTAAATTGCTTGAGAAATAGGCAATAGGATTTTATAACTCATAACTCCTCTATAGGATTTATAACCCATGTTAAGTTAAGCTAATCTTCTGAGACAGCAGTAGATTTTAATTAACATATTCACTTGATTTCCTGGATTTATCAGAATTGGGACCAACATTTCCTTAGAATTCTTACTTTGCTACTGGTAAATAATTTCTGATGTTTACGGATATTCAGAGTTAGCTGGTAGATTTTAGTAGGGCTCCTACACTTTTTATTGTCCTCCGACTTGCAAGCATCTGACCATTCAGCTGGTCAGAACGTGTATGTTACCAGAAGGAGAGATTGAATAATCTGTTTACTGAAGAATAACTGTAGGACCTGTTAGGTAAACATGACTGGAAAGCCTTGGAGAGAAGTTAACGGTTTTGGTGTAGTAGCTTGTTGATGCCAAAAGGAGGTTCTTGTTGGGGAAGTTGTCCCCATTATTTCCTTTCTGCTAATTCTGGCATTCAGTGGATTCTTCAGTGGTCTGTTTCAGCTCATGAATGTGAAAGAAAGCAAATCAAGTAAACAGAAAACGGGAATAGTCTTCTGCTCGATTAGTGAGTTGAATTGGCTCACTAAAGCAGAGCCGGTGTGGATGTGAAGCAGCTACGTAGCTGTGAGTAGGGAGAATGATGGTGATGCCTGCATTTTCACAGCAGCAGTGTGCTCCTTCAAAGAAAGGAGAATTGGTATGGCAATACTGTCTGTTTGGAATAATGCCCTTCTGATAGTCCAGGTTTCTGTTTACTTCTGGCCTTTTCTTAAAATTCACCAACTTTTTAATGCTTGCTGTGCTGCTCAGAATAATGTGCTCTTTTTTTTTTTTTTTTTTTTTTTGGAATTGGTACTGTTCAGCCTTAGTATAATGTCTGAGAGCTCATCATTTGTTTCATGCAATTTAGTTTGCATGTAGCATTGAATTTATTACTCTGCTGCATTCTGGGTTCCAGTGCTCACAAAGAGTCACTATCTATTCTAACATTTCATAACTTTCAAAAGCATTGTTCATTGCAGCCTTACCTTTCATTCATAGTTTAGCTTCTGTTCTGCTCTGCTGACTGAATTTGCAAAACTCAATTTTCAATTTGTCTGTAGTAAGTACATATACTCTGAAATAGGGCTTCTCATGGTTCTCAAGTTTAGGGATTGATCTGAGAATCAGCTTCTGGACCAAAATATGTTAGATTTTGAGAAGTATTCTGTTCTGAGAAATTTTATGAAAAACTTAAAGTAAGAAAAAATGTAGTTTGTTTTTTAAACAACTCAAGAGAACATAAAAAGCAGTCTTAAACTTTTTATGTTGTTAACCAAATGTGAAAACTGTGTTACCAGTATGTTCTTTCAGAAAGAGGAGGTTGTTTATTTAGTATTGTTTACATAAGTCAGGGAACGAACTAAAACATTGAAGTGGCTGTGTGTGAATCTGTGGAATTAGATTTGCCTTTTGGTTATTTTTCTTGCAAGAATGGAAGATTGAGGGAAGAAGATGGGAAACGATTTACTTCCAAGTTGTACTGATTGCTGCTACTTCTGTAAGTAGGTAAAACCCAGTTTATTAACATCCAGGAGAAAAAAAAAAAAGGTAATTTTATTAAGTTTCTCAAACACAATCTATGTGATTCACAAGCTTGAAATAATTTCATAAAGTCTTAGTAAATATTAGAAATCTGTTGCTTAATTACACTGTGCTGTGTTGATTTTGCTGCAGAATATGCTCCTATACTGGCAGCAACTGAACGTGTATTTAGGATCTCTTCCTGGTATTGGAAATTCTCAAGAGGTGTCCAGATATCTAAACATTTTTTCCTCTTTTATCGTGTAATGAGCAATATCTCCACGCTTCTCTTTCATTTCATGACTGACCTAAAGGGGATACATTGCAGGAAACAGAGGTGGTTCCCAAAAATGTTTTCTTGAACTTACTCCCTGAGGAGTTGGGGGTTCATTCCAGCTGCTTACATAAATGGGATGCAGACCTTCCAGTTTTGTGTTCCTGTTTGAAGTACACAGCTACAACTGAAGAACTTTGCAGTTCACTGTGGTTTTATTTGGATTTTTAAAAAATATTTTTAGAGGAGCCCTGACAAAGATTGACTTTCAAAGCTCAAAAAAAATATGCCAGCTTAGATATTTTCATTCAGTACTCATGACATTAATGAGGAAAGCTTAAGAGAATTTACGTAAGCATTTCCTGGCAGGCTCAAATGTATTCAGCATGCAACCAGGGTTTTTTGAATGGTAATTATAACTTGTGTTACTGGTTGTATTTCTAGTTCCTTGCTTTGCTGTGTGGAGCTCTATAAACTTTACCTAGAGTGTTTCTTGGTACTTTCAAGAACATCTTATGGTGTGATGATTTTCAATAGGAAAATCATATTGAAATGAGTTAATGAGTTTTTAGAATATCGGTAGTAGAGAGAGGACCCCCAAACCCCTCTTCTTCTACTCATCTGTTCAGTGAAGGTGTTTATGTATTTTTTCTTCTCCTTTTCTCCCGCAGTGTAATTGAAAGCAGTCAAGCTCTTATCAGATGCTCTGCAGGTCTAGTGGCAGGATGGGATTGACTATTTGCCTATGCCTTTTTCTGTATCCTTCAAAGATGATTTCAAAAGAGAATTGTTTCCCCCTGCAGCCAGTACGTGGGAACAGGTGATGGAAAAGAAGAGTTAAAGGGGAAGAGAGAATAGCAGAGAATATAAACCTGAAAGGCTTTGACTGCTTTTGTACTCAAAGCTTATAAAAACAAGTCTTGAATGTTAAATGGGGGAAGAAAATTAAACTTGCCTATTTCCATTCAACATAGTAGGTGTTAAAATTTTATTTCACTTTTAGTAATGTAGTCTCGGCTGTATGCCATTAGTAGTTGTACATGGCTGTGGTTTAATGTGCAGTGGCTCATCTATGCAGGCAGGGCGTTGTTTTGGACAATTAAAGCTGGAATTGGTAGTGTAAGTTGGTGCATAGTTGAGGCCTCATCTTGGTTCCATTTTGATGCACATATTAAAAGTTGGCTGCATCTTAGCATAGTGGTGGCAGTTTTCTTCTTAATTTATTTCTCTGAATTGTCTGAGACACAAACCGTGAGACACAGTTCAGGTAGTGACTTTATGAGAAAGCTGGCACATGTGATGTTATATTTCACTGTAGTATTTGGTAAGAATACTGTCACACTGAAAAGAAAAATACTTTTATATGATACCAGCGATTGTACTATTTTTAATATGCAAATTGAAATCTTATTTCAGTAATCCAGAAAAAGCACTGGTATGTTTCTTACGAGCACGTGAATTGGGTAACTTCAGTCAAAGCTGCAGTGTGACCTCTGAAATGTGCCACACTGTCATAGCTTTTTTTTTCCCTCATCTGCCCATGTAGGTTGCTTTTTCTAAACTAAATATTGCAGGGGCTGGGAATGTACTGTACAGTGAGCTAAGCAGTATGTCAGAAGTCATACTATACAGGCTTTTCAGTAGCTCTCGATACGACTTACAATTGAGGTTGCATAATATATCTCATTAAATGATCTCGTCTGTTGCATGCAACTTTGCAGAGTTACCTAAAACTTCTCATGCCAAGTGTGTGGCGTAGGCTGAACTATAATGAAAGATTTAATCAAAACATTAAAAAAGTTGTAAAGGATGAAAACGGGGAAATTCTTGGTATTTTAAAATAAAAAATGCGGGTAACTTTTTTTAAAAAAAAATCAGTCTGAGAGGTTGTTAATATAAGTGCTTTAATAATTTTGTTTTAAAAATCTGTCTAGAGTTGAATGAATCAGATTGGTTCATTTAAGTGTATCTGAACAGTGAAGTCCAAGAGTGCATGCTGCATCTCCATCCAGTTTCTAGCAGTGAGCTATCAGGTCACAGTTGCGCATGCTTGACTCACCTGAGAAGGCCATACAGTTTCAGCTGTCAATTCCCATGCATCTGGGGAATGGACTTGAGGGAGCAGTCTCACTTGTTATGTGCAATTACTTTGTTTTCTTCTGAAATTCCTGCTTTAAGGCCATCTTTTGATTTTTGTATTACAGAAAAAGTCAGGAAGATGCTGTTGTACAAGAAGTCTGGTGCTATAGATGTGTCTGGAGGTGTAAGGGAAAGTTGGGTGGGAATTAGAACTTTCTGAAAAACTGAAGGAATGAAGAAATAAAGGACTTGAATGTGGAGAAAAGATACTTAGAGGGTAGGAGAGGGTTTGAGAGGAGATGAACAGGCAAAAGCATATGTCTGAGAGGAAACTATTCCAGATCCTGGAGTAAACCCAAAGTTTTGGAGTCTTGCCATGTCTTTGCTGTCAGGAAATATCTGTGAAAGCCAGAGGCAAATTGTCTCATTCCTTCTCTGCTGCTGGACAGTATCTTCTGCTCCTGTCAGTTAATACCTTATTTCATGTGGCAGAAGCCTTTGAATCTAAAGATGCTAGCTAGCTGACTGGTTGAATTTAGCAAGTTGCCAGATAGGAGCACAGTTGTTTTGTGGTAGTAAAACTGATTCCTAAGATGCACACAGATGAGGACTTCCAGGCATGCTCTTTTTTACCTCACATGAAGAGTGATGTTTCTGATACTGGGATCAGACAGTGGTTCTCTGAAAAAAATAATAATAAAAAAAAGTAGTTGAGAGTAAGCACGAGACCTCTTTTTGTGAAAGAAGTGGTATCCTACCACCATGCTATTGGATTTGTGTGACTATTACAAGGGACTTGTAGAACAACAATGAGCTTATTAAGGAAATTGAGTAAGTAAGGAAAAAAAAAATACCATGTTTTTGCTTCGTGAATAATAGCCACAATTACCTGAAAACTTGTCAATTATCAAAAATACATTGCTTAACCGAGTGTTTGTTATGCTGTGTGTGCATATTGTGCAAGCGCTTGCTGTCTCAAAGTAAACTTTCTGTAAAAACAAAACCCAGCCAAAACAACAAAATCCTTTATGTAGAGAAGTTTTATTTCATAAAGGGTCTGAACGTATATTGAACATGCTCTTAATTGCTTTGTTGTCGTATATTGCCTTTTTTTAGGTAAACCATACTAAAGCATGCTGTAAGCATTTGCAGTTTTCAACTTCAAAAGTAAACGTATGCTGGATTTTTTAACAAATCGTCAAGCTTAGGATATGTATTAGTTGTCTTGAGTGTATTAAGGGGGGAAAAAGCCAATTTGCAAGCACTCTTTTAGATTTGTTTATGGTGCTTCATAAGTTTGTTGATAAAAGTCTACTTCCCAGAAAAGCGATTCTTTAATATTCTTCATAAAATACCTCTTGGCCTTGAAAAAGGGAATATTAATTTACAGAGGCGAACTGTAGACCATATTTATTGATGTGGAAAGAAGAACGATGCTTATTCTTGAAGACTATATCTCACTGATGTGATATTTAGGCAAGGCCTAAATATCTGGTAATTAATTGTTACTGGTTAACAGTAACAGTTGTGGTTTTGAATTCTGAAGAATGATTTCAGTAAATTGATGGCATTTTTCCTTTTCTTTTTATGGAATCAGGATTATATGAGAATATTGTCACAGGTCTCAGGACAGATAAATTACTCTAAAAAGTCAACGGTAATTTGTCAAGAAATATTCTTCGCTTTTCTGGAGAGAGTGCAATTAATGCCTTTGAGGAAAGATTGTGGGTTTTGTTTAGATCGGTTTTAGCTGATTGCTGTTGTGACAGCCTACACGTGACTACACAACCTAGAATCTTGTGGCAAAGGACACGATGCAGCTGTGAAGTGGTGCACTTCATGAAAATATCGTCAGGGTAGTTCTGACTTCAACTGGCCAAAGTACAGAGGGTGGCTTGGACTGGGGCTATTTTATCTACCAAGGCAGGATTTCAGTTTGCTCATCTGCCTAATGGGGGCCTGGTGTTGCATGCCAATCAGGTACCGTACGTAAGTCAGAAAAGAAGGATGCTCAGTAGGTGCAGTCTAGTCTACTTTATTCTGAATAGTAATATGGAATTAAAAGTAATACCACTAACCAAATGCTTATTACTGTTCACAGAGTAGTCAAGCCATGTGTAGCGTCATTATTAATGAAAGCTCTTTAACGATTGAAGGCAGTGAGCGTGGTTCAGCCTATTGAAAGGAGAATCCACTTAATAATAGAACAGGTAATGGAGTTTTTGAAAAGTGAGGAGCATCTGTTGATCACAAAAAAGGAGCAGAATCTGAATCTATTTGTACCTGTGATAGTCAGTGGGAATTTGTCACAGTATAAACGATACTGCTCTTAATGGAGGATTCTTTTGTAGTTGAGCTTCACTTTTTCTTGAATCAAATTTTAAAAGATGAGGTAAGTATGTTTTGATACACCCAACTGCGGTTTGTGTTGAACATTCCATTTGCTATGTGGAATAAAAATATTTTTGTAGTATGTTTATGGGGTAAATAACTAGTATGTTTCAGTGCCGTAAAAGAAACTTAAGTAGCAATTTTCATGTTTTTTACTTTGTCGGCGGTTGATGCGTTAGTGGTAGTTGATTCTCTTCATTAAAGTTTTGCTGGCTGTGCATGGTTAGAAAAAGTTAGTTGCCTTGCTGATTTCCTGCCTGCTGGTATTGTGTTGAGTCAGATGGCTGAACTAATGCACAGGACAAAAGGATGGATAACAGTAAGATTAGTATACTCATATGTCTCTTCGTTTTAACTCATGTTTGAGTCTGGAAAAATACTCAGGTTTAGTAAAAATGACAATTGCAAACATTGGCCTATTTTTATTTGTTTTTTAACCTTGAAGTTAGGCCTCAGTTCATGTAAGATTTCGTTTGCTTGTTGCCAGGTTTCAGTTCCCTGGAGAGCTGTGTTTACATAGGTATATTTGTCTTGTAGAAGATTATTCAGGTGTATGCGTTTGCAGTGAACACAAGTACGCTCCCCCCCCCTCCTTTAGGTTGATGAAAAATGAGCAGCTTTTCAAAGCTGACTGCTTATCTTAATCACTTAAATGTGAAATTGAAGTTGTTCAACAGTTGTAATAGGGGAACTCAGAGACTTTTTTTAGTACTAGTTTCTTTATATACTACCTAGCATAAATACAAGCATTTTTTCATCCTTTTAGTATCTTGGTTAGTATTTAGTCCTGCCATAATAATACTAACATTTTTCACTTGTTATGCTTCTCATATGAAGTTCTGTTTTGCTTGTATAATTAATTATAATTTGCAGTAAGTTAAAATTTTAACAATTAGCATACATAGTGCTTCTAATGGCTTCGTTTTAACACTGGTGCTTAAAATAAAAAGTAACATAAGCTTACATATGATAAGAGTTCGTCACAACAGTTTGATACGGAATTGTGTGTGACCTGTCTGTTCTGGTGTAATGTAAAGACTGTGCAAGGAATTCCTTTCCCAAGCTATTACTGATAGATTGTTAAACCAGAACATGACCATTTTCAGCGTATTTTTCCCCTATACCATTACCTATAACAGTGGGTTGTTACAGAATCACATATCTCAAATTCAGATTATTTTTCATTTATAAACTTAACCTGTGGACAGTTTAAATCTGTGTAATTCTATAGCAGATGTTGCTCTTTAAACTCTCGTACTGGTGACAGGTATCAGTGTATGGCAATGAGCAGTCCTCTCCTGTTCATTTGTGTGTTTTTTGGTTTTTTTTTTCAAGCCAACCTCTTTATTTTTTCCTTGTATTTTTACACAAATACCTTTCCATATCTTCCATATTGTTTTATACCAGAATTGTATAGAGCATGTATGGAGTTGTTCATGTAATTCTTCCATTCTATTTGAAAATACCACACAGAGCTACATCAGTTAAGGTGCTTTTTCCTGGCTGGTTGCTTTCTCCTGGCTGGTTTGTGATTGATTTGTGTTTTCCTCCTGTCAGTTTCAAACAGTGCTCTTTATTGGAGGGGGGGGGGGGCGCTTGTTTTTTTTTTTATATATTTATTTATTTATTTATTTGCACAATGGTATTGTTACTCAGAGTGAGATTCCACTTTCACTAATTCATTTTTAGAGATTATTTAGTTCATCCTTTATGACATTTCCTTTCAGCTTTGGTCAACCTCCTTTTATGTAACTCTACTTTTAGCACAGCTGTTGTCACTTTATTTTAGGTTGTGCCTTGAAGAGCCTTTCCAGCAATTTAGCTAAATTCCATGCAGTGTTGCATATGAAACTCAAATTAGCACTGCTCTGTTTTTCAGTACTCTCTCCTACAGACTGTGCTAGACTAACAAACTAACTTTGGTAAATTTCTGTTATGCTTTAGACTTTTGCTCTGATACTTCAAATTTTTCAACATTATCTGAAATTTGGCAGAGACTTATGTATCTGACTGGAATATTCTTGAACTAAACTTTGGAGCATTTTCCTGCGTAAACATCTGCTTATTGTAAGTCTAACTTGGTTTCCAGTTTTTGCTCTCTTTCTAACATTTATCTTTGACCTCTTCCATTCAGATTTTGCTAACAAACTGTTACCTCATCCACGTCTGCTGTTTTGAAATCTAAGTTTAAACAAAATTTGTGGATCTTCTGTTAGTTCAAGGTTTATAACTTGATTTGTAAGCGTGGTAGTCTCCTCTGAAGTCTTTCCTATGTACTGAAGCCAAATTTATAACAACTTAGACTTACCAATCAAGTTTTTCAAGAACCATTCAGTTTGTCACAAAAGAATGCTTGCCTGCTGCTGTACTAAGAGATGATGTTTGCAAATTAAGCTTTGTAACTTAAGAAGTAGTACAAGATATGTTGGGCGTATATAATCTTTTACCACAGATGGGAAATGTTTGATTTAGAGCGGTGGATTGGTCAGTTGTGGCATCAAATTTCTTAAGTTGCATTGTTACTTAGGCGTTTAGTTAATAAAGTCTTCCCTGTGATTAAGTGGAGATTTTTATTTATGTACTGCCTAACTCTGGGAAGTCTTCCAAATCTCAAAAGTTTGTTTGAAGTTACATCATGTATCTTGGTAATGTCTTTAATATCAGAGCAGTGCAATAGTTGATGTATTTAATGTGGTAGATGACTAACTTGTTGATTTCAGTGTTAGCACTTGTCAACCAGAATTTTTTCCTTTCTTTTTATCTCGTGATTAACAGCCATGTTTTTATGTCAGCATAGGGCAGTGCAAGGCAAAACCATGTGATAGGGAGCAGTGTATTTAAAAATGGAGAATGTTACTGTTGTACATGACCAGTTTAAAAAAAAAAATGGAATGAGGAACTGGTCTGGCCTATGTAAATGGGGTAGATTCCAGTTGAAGTGATGGAAGCTGTCAGGTCATCAGCCTCTTAGGAAATTACACTTTGCATATGCAGAGACATTGCTTTTATAAATAGTGAAAAAACTTTGTTTTGATACGGTAGCAGGTTAGAATTAGAGATGTTCACTTTATAACCGAGTCATTTGCTCATTAAATATTTGCTTTCTTGTTTCTTGGTGTTTCATATATTGCAGCATTAGGTTGGTTCCTCATTTAGTAAATATTGGTCTCAGTTTCTAGTTATCACAGGCACAAAAACTTAGTGCCAAAATCTATGGTGATAAAAGCTCTTCATCAGCATCTTAATGGCAGTATGGTGCAACTTTTTTATAAAGAATGCATAATTGTAGTTAATTCTTCACGACTAATTAGCTAATGCTGACTATGATTTTTTACTCACTGATGAAGAATTATGGATCAGGTAGCTAACTTCTGATGTATGAGGAGGTCACCGCGTGCATATATTGTAGAATGTTGCCTTTTATGACAAGGAGAAGACCAAGTTCTGTGAAAAAATCAACATAGGATTTTCATCTTCATTTTCCAGGAACTCCTGGATTCCTTATATTAGTGAGAGTTTTACGTTCCCTCAGATTGCCTTTGTATGTGGAGGATGTGGGAAGTTTTGGCTTTACTAAAACAGTTCTTGAAACAGGAAGATTCCTGTGACTTTACGGTGTTAGAGTTGATTGGTTTTGGGTGGTCAGAGAAAAAAAAACACAACACTCACCCCATTCATACAAAAGACAAAGAATGCATTCGTAATTAGAGTTTTTTTTTGTCGTTGTGGAAAGTGGTTGTGGTTGGTTGCCAAAAGATTGACAGAATAACCTACGTGGCCCTTCTGTTTTTCTCTGACGAACGGTCAGTGTCAGGATGCACTTTGGAAAGCAGGAAGGAATGTAATGGTGCTGCTACTCAGTTCTTTCCAGTAGCTATTGTTAGTAGCTTTCATTGCTTGACTTCTTAGTTCAAGTACAAACAAAACTGGCATTTAAGTAACTCCATCAGAATCCTAGTTCTTCTCCAGTGAATTCAAAACTGATTATTTTTAAGGGTCTAAAGCAGGAATTGATTTAAATTAGTTCGTTTAGCTTTAGAGGTTGTGAAATAGCATATTGCCAGGTACTCCTTGCGCATACTCATGGGATAGGTTAGTGTGTGGGATTCCTGTGCTGATAGATAAGAGCTGGTTACAATGAGGATTAGGCTTTTGTTTTCTGAAGTGTTCGGCATGCTTTCTGAGCGAGTGCAGGTCTTACTTTATCTGGAGAGCATCCCATTCCATAGTTTCTCAAGATAAATACAATTTATTTCATTTGCTGAAGATACCTGTAGAAATTGGTCAGCAATTGACTTTGTTATGAATGGGAAGGTTTGAATGTAGGGGACATGGAACAACAGTGTTTCAGGGGCACTGTATCTTCTGTTAGACAATCTCTGGGAAGAGGAGCTCCGTTGTAGACCTTTCAATCTGCATTGCTCACGAAGAGCGATTTCAAAAGCAGTAAACCAGGGTGAAGATTTTTTGTTGTCTAGAAAATACCTATCTAGTGAACTAAAAACATGGAAATGTCCATTTGAGCTGATACGGTTTAGCTGATTTTTTTTTTCTTTTAAATGGCAACAAATAACGCTTTTATTTAAATCACATGGAATGGATGGCTCCTTTCTTCTGTTCATGATTAGTAGATTGTGTTAGTGCTGATTCTCCTGCATCAAAGGCATCTGAGTTGTTAATAATTGTGGTTAGTGAATATTTGATTCCAGCTAATGGCTGGGAGGGGCAGGGGGAAACGAATAAATGTGGCAGTGTGGTGTATGCATAACCACGCTACTTGTAATTAACTATTTGGGCAACTTGCTGTCAAGGGAACTAGAGTAGTGTTTTGTAATAATTAAGCCTGATATTAATGTGATCATCTAGATCCACTTCAAAGGTCGTGCTGTGCTGACGGACTTAACCTGTGGAAAAATTTTGGAAGGTGACACTGCTCATCTAACCCATGTTGTTAGGAAATTTCCTAACAGGCAGGATGGTCTATGCTCACGTACTCTGAGGTGCCGTGTAAGCTTGGTCTAGTAGTGCTGACACTTAACAAAAAAGATGAGTATTCTGGATTCATTTTCCTGATACTTAATGCTGACTTTTGAAACACTGCATTTCTCTGACTCTAAGAAGTTTATTTTAGACGTGCTGTTTTCTCTTTACTAGCTGATGATTCACTTGGAGAATCTTTCAGTTCTGCAAAGATACTCGTTGGTTGGGTGGGCAGTGTACATCAGCTGGTAGGAGGTGTTAGCTGAAGATGGCCAGCAGACTGCTGAAAGGCTCATTTAACACTCTGGTTAGGAACTTTTAAATCGAGGAACTCTTAAATTGATTTTGATGTTGTTAAAGATACTTATTTTTTGGAGCACAGTAGTGGTACATGAGGAGACAAAGAACTTCAGAACTTCACCTCAAATATATAGCTTTTAGAGTTTACCAAGAAAATGAGACTAAATTTGATCTTTTTTAAAATTTTATTTTCTAAAGTTTATATTTTGTTAAATAACGTAAATGCAAATTTTAGGAAGTGGCAACAGGTGCATAAGACGTTTTTAAATCTTCTAGTTTATGTCAGTGTCCAACATCGTGCTCTAAAACAAAACTGATGTATGAAAGTTTGTCAGAAGTGGACTGTTTTCTGCTAAGCGTCTGTTTTCTCAGCTTTGGTGCTTCTTGATCGTGTTTCCCTAAATCTTCCTCTGTATTAGTTTCTGAAGGAAAGGCAAGAATCTTGTTTGCCTAATGCTCAGGCATTTCTCTGATAAATAGCAGTGGGTGAATAGAGTAAATGCTTGTGCCAACATTTTAGTCTCTGTACTGATGATGCATGTTGGGTGCAGGTCCATGTGGCACAACATTAAAAATTACTTGGTTCTTTGCTAGTGCTGCTATTTCTGCTGCATCAGCAGTAGCAGCAAACAGCAGTACTGCTAACAGTGAAGACTGTCAAAATTGTGATGAATAAAAACAACTATTTCTTTGCCAAGTAAGCGTATTAAAGCTGCTAGATTAGAAAACACGAGTTGTGATGTTCCACCAATAATAAAGCACTTAAAAGCTTTCTTTTGACATTCATACAAAGAGAAAAGATGAGCATGCTGTATTTGCTTTTGAAATCAGTTTGATGCAAACCTTACAGCTGCCCAAAACAGTTTTGCAGGTTCTTCTAGCAAAAGAAATGAGTGAATTTTGATACTGAGGCTACTGACAAATTGTTGAAAGTGCTGACCACTTACTGTTGGAGTGACAGTTTAATCATCAAAAAAGTACTGCTACATTGAGCTCAGAGGAACAGAGGAGAAGAAATTAGAGTTTTGACAAGGCATTAAAGGATGACTTGAAATCTGAAATACAAATGTTTGTGTGTGAGAGAGAGACTGCTGCATGTTCACAGCGGCGATGCCCAGAATTTACAGGTTGTTCTTCAGAGATGAGGTGCTGGTGAATTTTGTGTGCAAACGGGATAGTGTCACCTTTTTTTTGGCTCTTGTTCTAATTTTGCATAATAAGTTGTACTTACATTTGCTATGTGCTGTGTCAACAAAGGAATGGAGAACATTACCACACTTGTCATCTTGTAGTTTGTACCATCAGAACACTTTCAAGTCCATCTGTCTTAGAAAATTTTCAATGAGAGCAGAATATGATAGTTATATACTTCTTTCTCCTCTTTGTTTCTAGCTAAATTATTTCAGGTGCTTTGATGGCAATATTATTGGATACTGCTTAAAATAAGCAGTTTGTTATAGAGGGCTAATTGGAAGTTTATTGGTTTCAAAAATAAAGGCATCGAGTTGCTTCTGTTTTTTGGGTAGAGCTTTAATGGAACATTATGGAATGGGTTGTCTGCCATGATAAACCCTGGATCCAAATTCACTGAATTTGGATATTCCTAAAAGCTAATCTGTAAGTTTGAATGTTTGTAACACTTTCGGGGACCTATCTGATTGAAAAAGAATTGGAATAATGTATTTTTTAAATACCTTTTCAATTTCTGAATTGATGATCCAGCAGGAGTCAAGTGCAGTAAAACTACTTTCAAAAAAGATGAACTTCTCGTACGCATCTGAATTTCACGTTAAAAAATAATTAAGTTTTAGTAGGAAAGGATGAGAAGGAATGTGAATCAGTTGTTTTCCCAGCCTGCCCTCTCAGCTCAATGAATGCAGATCAGCACATGAATTTGGGGGAACTATTGAAGAATTTTTATATAAGAATTTTTAATCTTTCACAAAAATCACTCTGGAAATACTGAAAGCATCGCTTGCATTTTGTTCTTAGTGTCGTGGTCTGAAAGAACCAAGGTAGTTGTAAGAATGATCTTTTCCTGTCTAATGACATAAAATTATGCTGTGCTTCAAAGTTTGGTGACATTGATATGTCAGACGTAACTTGATTTCTGTGAGCAGATGCAAACCTGAAACTGAATGTTCTACGCATCACTAAGATCCAAGAACCTTGCACATTTGTAGCCATATAAACATAGCTTTTTTTTTTCTCGCTGTTCTTTTTAAAGATTTAACTTCTTAAAATCTGCTAATATCTTTTTTTATTAGCTATAACTAGCTAATGATTGAGAATCTTCAACTCTGGAGCTTTGGTTCTTCAAGAATGTATGGTGATTTGTGGTAGATGGTGAATATTTTGATTAATTCTGGATCTCCTGGTGACTGTGGCTGTTGGTTTGTTCCACCTCCACTTGCTTTGCATTCTAAAAATCAAGAGTGACAGAAGTGACTCTTCTGTGACAGAAATGTTAAATTCTGTGTGCAAAAAAGGCTTATGTTGTGTTAGACTTAGAAAAGGATCGTAGGCTGAGAGCTGCATTGATTTAGTTGTCTAAAAGGCTGTAGCTAAACTGAGCGAATTGTTAACCTCAGAATATTTGTTTCAGTTCTTCAAATTATAGTTTAAACTCTAGTGAGGAATTTGTTTAAAAACAGTGTAGGTCTGATTTTTTCAAAAGATAAAGCTTTGTAATTTAGAAGCCCTCATAATGGGAAATTCCATGGCTGTAGGCACTGCGGGTGGTTTGAAACTCAGAAGTGGATGTGAGAAGAAGCTGAACCTTTTCAGTGTTCTTGTCTTGGGATCTGCTTGCCAAGTGGTTGAAGTTAGCCAATTTTACTTAGCAGTGCAACAGTCTGAAGCACCTGTGGAGTCTCCTTTCCTCAAAGGGAATGATCATTGACAGCTGAGAAGCGGTAACTTTTTGGTGGCTCTTAATGTGATGACAAACATTCAGCTGAACACAGTCCTTGGTGTACTCAGGAGCAGGAAGAAACATTTTTCATTAAGTATCATGAAGCCCAGCAAGTACGCATCTGTAGACAAATAGAGTTGGTTTAAACAGTGGGTCCTGCCTTGGGTCACATCTTAGGTATTAGAGAGTGAAAAATGCTATCACTAAATGAGAGAAAGACAAGATTACTTGTAGTTTTAAGGGACATAGGGAAAAAATGTTGTTCTTCTGAGTCAGAACATGTCATTGCCACCACAGGTGACTGTCATGCCACGTTAAGGTGGAACAAGGTAATTATATTGAAACCAGTTTGTCTTTTTCTGAGCCTATTCCTCTACTGTCCTGCTGTGAGCAAGACAAATCTGTCATTTACTGCTGAACTTAAGTCACTTTAGAAGTACAAAAAAGACTTATTAAAGGTTAATAATGCGGATTTTGCAATTCTTCATCAGAGGTCTTGCTTGCAGTAGAGAAGGGTACTTAAATCTTTCCAAAGGGAGGTGCAGTTCTGCATTTGTAGAGCTTACAGTTTTTGGAGGTATGGTGAAGCTGCTGTGTGCTTTTTTTAGCCAGATCTGCTGTTATAATTAAGTATCTGTCCTTACTAGCTCGCTTAAATCCCCAGAGTGTTATAGAACATAATTACCACTACGGTATTAAGATAGAGGTAAAGTAGTTAGAATTGTGCTTAGATGTTGATTTTGAAAATAAAGCCTGTCTTATTCTTGAATCAGTTGGCTTCCTGTGAGATACCCTGGTGCAAGAATTTGTAAATTGTAAATGTGGAGAAGCCAAAGCCTTGCATGTGAACTGGTGAAGTGTGATGCCATGAGACACGTGCCAAAGAAACTTTGAGAAGGGAAGATGACATACCTGTTTGGTAGTATGTAAGAAGTGATGTGAAATAAATCTAAATAAAAAGCTTTTTACTTGAGTTGCTTTTATTTTTTCTTTGATTTGTGGTTGAACTGATAAAAAAGGAGAAGTAGTGCAGTGTGGAAGTGATCTTCCTACTTGTGTAGTCTTCCTGTCCTCAGATTTTTCTGTATTTCAGAACAGAGTGAAACTGATCCTAGCTAGGGGCAAAAGGGGAGCTTGTAGCGTTTCTGACATGCCGCTGATGAGTGTTGTGGAACCTTCCTGTACTTCCAACAGACTCTTGTTGGAGGTGCTGAACATACAGGAGTAAAGCAGGCAGTAGAACTGCTTACAGTGACTGGCAAAGTTGCAAGAGAGTCAGAAGTCTTATGTGAAGCTTGCATTTGGTTTAATGAAGAAAAAGATCATATAATGAGAATTCTATACTTTGAGAATGGGTGCGAAGACTGTTAGGATAAGAGGCTTGATTAAACAAGAAGCAGGTGTATAATAGATCTGCTGTTAGTCATAAAGATGGGGAAGTCTCAAAGATGTGTGAAAGGATTCAGCAGAGTTTAGAAGAACCCACATGCAGTGTGGGGCAGCTAAATAACTTCCTGTGCTTGTGATAGGCTGGATTAACACGTTAGATGGAAAATAGGTTGCATTTTGTTCATAGTGAAAACCAGCGATATGAAGGAAATCATCAGAATGAGAGAGAACGGGTGAGCACTCGCCAGGGGAGTTTTAGGTGGGGTGTTAGGAAGAACTTCTTTACCAAAAGGGTTGTTAGACATTGGAACGGGCTGCCCAGGGAAGTGGTGGAGTCACCATCCCTGGAGGTCTTTAAAAGACGTTTAGATGTAGAGCTTAGGGATATGGTTTAGTGGGGACTGTTAGTGTTAGGTCAGAGGTTGGACTCGATGATCTTGAGGTCTCTTCCAACCTAGAAATTCTGTGATTCTGTGAAATTCTGTGATTCTATAATTTAAGCAGCAGTCCTTCGTTTTTTCCAAATACCAGATAAATTAAAGGAGGCTACCAGACAACGGCTTCACAAAACTGCAGTTCAGAGACCTGATCAGCAGTTGAAGAAAAAGTGGAAAACATATGTTGTTATTTTACCTATTGCTCCTGACTATCTTTCCTGAAATCTTGGTAAAAGTATCTGAGGCAAGGGTGAAGATAAGATGTCACGGAGAGGAAACCATAGCCTATGGTGACAATGCTGAATTGATGCAGCTGACTGTCCTGACTGTCCCTGATGGTTGTTAGTATTTGCAATGGCTTGAACGTGGGGGAAGAAGACAACCTAGCTATGCAAAGAAAACAAAATTTCCGGTGCCCGGTCCTGTATTGGAGTAGAAAATCCTGTGTTGGTAGGTGTATTAGCTGTACGTAACACATGAGGCATGATAGATAGGTTGGGTTTCACAAAAGGCAGTGTTTGGTGGTAGTCCTCAAGTCAGCTTGTCAGACTGCCTGGGTGTGTTCTGAATGGCTGGACCTTGTCTGCCACAGCTGTGATTTGCAAGAACATTAAAATACATGTTCTTCTTGTGCAAATGAGAATATCCAATGTTAGTGCTTATATTGTATATGAATGATACAATTTAAAATGAAATCATAGAATCACAGAATGGTTTGGGTTGGAAGGGACCTTGGAGACCATCCAGTTCCACCCCCCTGCCATGGCAGGGACACCTCACACTAGACCAGGTTGCACAAAGCCCCATCCAGCCTGGCCTTGAACACCTCCAGGGGTGGGGCATCCACAGCTTCTCTGGGCAACCTGTTCCAGTGCCTCACCACCCTATGCGTGAAGAATTTCCTCCTAATACCTAATCTAAACCTGCCTTCTTTTAGATTAAAGCCATTCCTCCTTGTCCTTGCATTCCTTGTCCTGCACTCCCTGACAAAGAGTCCCTCCCCAGCTTTCCTGTAGGCCCCCTTTAGATACTGGAAGGCTACAGTAAGATTTCCCCAGGGCCTTCTCTTCTCCAGGCTGAACAACCCCAACACCCTCAGCCCTTCTTCATAGGAGAGGTGCTCCAACCTCATCTTCATGGCCCTCCTCTGGACTTGTTCTAATACATCCATGTCTATCTTGTGCTGGTGGCCCCAGACCTGAATGCAGGGCTCCAGGTGGGGTCTTGAGAGCTGAGCAGAGGGGGTCAGTCACTTCCCTTGCCCTGCTGGCCACACTTGTTTTGATGTAGCCCAGAGTACGGTTGGCTTTTTGGCCTGCAGGCACACATTGCTGGCTCACGTTAAGCTTCTCATCAACCAATATTTAGTGCAACTACTACGTAGCTGCCAAATATAAATAAAAACGACCGTGTTGCTTCTTACGCTTCAAAACTTAGGCAGACAGCCTAGCCTGTTCCAGTGTAGTGTAAGTTAATGGAAAATCTGAAGAGAATGGAAAGGAAACTTAAGTCTGCCAAAAGATAATAATATTTGTTCAAAGAGATGTGCTAAAGAATTTCTTTATATACTGAAGCCAGTGTAAATACTGCTTGGAGTTTTGAGGATTTTGCGCCTGTTGCCAAAATTGTCAGTGCAGAAGAAGCTGTGGATTTTTCCTTGAGCTATGATTATGTGATGATGAAATTTGTGTTCTCCATTCTAAACAGGTGTTAACCACCAAATCATTATACAGTGTACATGATTGAGTATGTCAGTTTCCAGTGGAGAAACAACTCATTCTTGAATATGCAGAGTACGTTTGTTAAAATTAATTTAGAATAATTTGGTTGAAATTTGGTCTGTGGCATATGAGAAATTCATTTGTCATTTCTCAGCCCTTCCCCTCCCCCCTCCTGGCTCCTGAAGTGGTGGAATCTCAGCTATAAATCATTTGGCAGAAAAACTTGATTATGAAACAAATTCTTTTAATCTTTTGTTTGCTGCTAGAGTTTAAAGTGACTCCTCATTTTTGTATCTTCCTGTGATCAGATTAAAACAAAATTTTCTTTTTCAGTTTTATTTTAATTCCGAACATTTTGTAAGCAGTTGTAATAATTCTGACTAAAAGAATGGGATTATTGATGTCTGGTTTTACTTTACAGCCCCTACTTTCATAAGTCTTAGTTTTTACTGTTTTTGGAGTAGTGCCTGTTTAAACGTTAGCTTTCAGTTTGGAACTTGGGTAGTGCATCACTTCAAAGTAGTTCTTCAGTAATACTGGAATAAACCAATTGAGGATTTTTATACTAGTTGCTATTTAGTTATGAACCGTTCCTTATTCTTATAGCAGTGATTTAAAATCTAGTTTAACACCTCTAGAAATGAAATACAAAGCTGTAAAATATACTTGGTTAAATAAGAGAAGACTGTGTCCATTCTAGAATTAAGTCAAAATTCAATGAAATTAACCTGGGTTTGAGTTGAATTATCTATTTTAACAATCTTGTTTATATCTGCTCCGCTGTATTTTGCACCATCTGTAGGCATATGTAATACAGGTGCGATTGGTAGAAACAGTACTTAGAAATCCGCTTCTAACATTCCCTAGTGACATTGAGGAGTTTTAAATTATCTTGTAATGAAGAAATAGGATTTATATCCTTATCTGTTTGCTTATATAGGCCCAGCTATCTGATACCATACTTCTCCACTTTTCCATCATCATACGAAGGGCAGCCAGTAGAACTTCTCTTTAGGTTGTTGTCACACTGTGTGCTGAGTAACTGCTTCCTTGAACTGGTAGATGCCTCACTGCTCACATGCGCTGATGTGTTTCCAACTGCTATAGATGAGCTAGCAATTATTACTGTATAGCTGCATTTTTGTATTATTTTTTTCAGTGTTAGATAAAGATTTTTCTCTGCCCTCCACCTAAGCTTTCTCCTCCCAATCCTAACACCCCCCCTTTTTTCTTACTAGAGGCCTTAAAATAACAAATATGCAAATTACTATTTTTATACACTTTTAAAATCATGAACAATTTTGTGAGTTCTCAAGAGCAGCAGTTGACCTTTACTTGAATAGCTGAATTTCATAAACAAGGATGAGTAGGCAGCAAATCTACAGACATGGATAAAACATTTAAGATGGCGGCTGCAATAAAAAATAAATATTTTTTTTTTGTTACAGTCATTCTCATTAAGAAAAGAATAAACTGTCTTTCTAATCTTTCCCGTATTTTAAGACTGTCATACTAGATTATAAACTGTTACTGTATTTAATACATAATATACGTTTTTCCCCCCACAGAAATTAGCAGAGTACGGAAAGACATGTATAACGACACATTAAATGGTAGTACGGAGAAGAGAAGTGCAGAATTACCAGATGCTGTGGGACCTATTGTACAGTTACAAGAGAAACTATATGTGCCTGTAAAAGAATATCCAGATGTAAGTATACCTTTTTAGTCCCTAAATTTATGTTTTGATCCTTGTGGTCTCTAAATGTAACTTTCCTGTGATGCCACCCTTGGATCACCCTGTATTGCTTTTGATAAGGTACCTCTTAGGGAAGCTGTATATGTATTTCTTGGTGGCTTGATACATAGCAAAGAAAAAGGTGAGTGGTTGAAGATTATCTGGGTTATAATTCAACATATTTAAGGTCTGAATTATCCTGTTTGTTCAGTACAGTCAGTCGTGAGACACACTGCAGTGAGTTTTATGGGGAAAGTAGCTTTCAGGACAGTGTACTTTGCTCTTAGTATGTCTCTAACAGTCAGTAGTAGCAGTGCCTAGAGACCTGTAAGAAGTCTTTTAGAGATGGTGCTTACCATTTGTTTGGTACCTGCGTAACCAGCTTTATTGCATATAGAAGTTTCTTTATCTCCCCCAGTGCCCCCTTTCCCCCCAGCCTTAAGTGAAAGTGCTTGCCTACATTCAGCTGTTACAGGCTCCCCTGGGTCAAGTGTTCTTCCGTACCTGTACCATTTTGAGGGAGAACGGTTTTGTTTAACCAGAAAGTAGTATTTGGAAGTCTCCTATCTGAATGATTTCTTAAAACAGTTTGGTAAAATAGTCCCATCAAAATGCACCCCAACCATTTCCATTGATCACTGACAATATAAGAAATCATATTACTCTTCCATCAAAAAGGAATGCAGGGTTCAAATGAATCATTTGCACATTGAAATTGTATAAAGCCAAGGAAGCGCAGAACAGTAAAGAATGCAGGTAACACTTGCATATTTCTGTGGCTTTTGTTTGAATGATTATTGGATTCAACTCTCCAAATTGGCCATTATTATTTTAATGCTGCTTAGAATGTTACAAGTCTTTAAGTAAAACCTCATTATACCATAGGCCACTGAGAAAATTAAGTACAGGTCACTACTCAGAACTAACATTTAGATAAATGCCTCCTTTCCCTTTTCAGTCTTCACAAAGTTGTTCTGTTGCCTTTGAGATCAAATACTGGTACTAGGAAGAATGTTAAAAGAATTTGCATTGTCAGTGTGAAGTCTCTCTTCCCTTCCCTTTTTTTATTCCTCAATATTAAATGTATACATGCATGTACGTGCATATCCCCACCCATGCTTAAATTGGTCCTTTTGGAACTCCTTGGAATTCTATGTCTTTGAGAGGAACTGTGTGATGTGATTGTTCTGTAAAATAATCTGACCAGATTAAGACATATACAGTTATTTAAGTAAAAGAGTTGTATTACTTTCTGGCTTTTTAAAACATAGCTTAGTTGTTTAAATCTTTTTGTTACATAACTTAACAACTCATCATTTGTGAATAACTGCCTTAGTTATCAGTTGCAGTTTTGACAGAACTTGATGCTTTCTGTACTAGGATCATGAGGTAGAAGGAAGAAAAAGGGGTTTTATTTCCTGTAGCTATAATTAAGCTTTTCTTCCAGAAATCAAGGGTGCAGTAGCTCAACACTTGGCTGACAGTTAATTATCAAATATAACATAAATAATCAGGGAAAAGTGAGTTTGTAGTGTAATGTCAAAGCACTTGTCTAACTTCGGGTGTAGGATTTCTTGATTCTAGCTACTGGTAGCTCTTTGTGTGCCTTCAGAAGAAAGTCCTTGAAGCTGTCGCTGTTCTATTTAATTCTTGCAAATTAAGGAGTCAGAGTGCTCTGTATACATGTGGCATGCAGTAAAAAGGTGGTTGGTTCTTGTGAGATAATGAGAAATGTTTGGTAGAAAATGTGCAACTTTTGTCACTGCTTTTTGGCTTGTCACTCTAAAAATATTTAAACTAGTTTAAATATTCTGTTGTTTTTGAGCTTGTTTCTGACTTTAAACCAGGAAAAGAACAGTAAGTTTTGGGTTATGAAGACAGACCTGTCAAGGTTATTTTGACCCTTTGGACAATCCTGTGCTTGAAGAAAGAAATTATTTGTTCATTGAAGCACCACTTATTTCACTCGTGGTGGCATTACTGAGTAAAACTCTCCCCAGCCATGCTAGGTGTCATTAGGGGCTATTAGCCTGTCACTTTCACTTGTTAGGAGTAGAACCCCCTTTTTTTTTTTTTTTTTTTTTTTTTTTTAGGTTTTGAGTGTTGTAGTACTCAGCAGTTTGGACTTGAGTGGGGAGTCAGGCTCAGCATTTTTTCTGTGTTCCTGACTGTCTACTTATTGTCCATATTTGTTCCTGGCTACTCAGAATGGGATCCATGCAGCTTGAAAAATGAGTTAAGCAACTAGAATATGCCACTATGTACAAGAGCAGTTGTTAACCTCTTTCTAACATCCTCTCTGCAAGTTAGAAATAAAATATCCCTCTTTGCGTTCAGCTTAGTAATGTTCAAGAGGTCTGGAATATGATGATTCCAATTTGTCTTAAAGAATGTGAAATGCACTTGTAAAGATAATTTCACTGATGGCAGTTGTAATAGCACAGTGTTGCTTTACACTTTATTCATATCTAGCAAATTTTTTTAGTTCTGACTGGATACAGCAAAGACAAGCTGTGCAGACTATCAGTGTGAGTTTGTCCAATTAATTTCAGTTATTTTTTTTTCTGTTGCCATCGTTCTCTTGCAATTGATGATCTTTTATATCTTACCAAGACATAAAGATGGATAACCCTAAAGGTTATTAGAAGAGTGAAGAAAAACTGTTTTCTGATGTAATTGTGATTTTTTTTTTTTTTTAAACAGAGGTAAAAATAGACATCAGTAAACTCTTGTGGTGCTCTAATAAAACTCTATTCTGAAAAATATTTTTAACTTATTTTAAGCATCTAGTTCAATTGTCTGTAGTGGATACTAAATAAGTGCTGTAATGTAATTTTGTACACACAATCCGAAATTAACCATGTTGCATAAAAGTAATGGTCTGCCATCAGTTTAAACAAATGTGTATATGTTCTATTTCATATATATATATATATATAAAAACATACAACCATATATGTGTAAAAGATGAAACAGCAAATTTTCATAGCCTCTATCGCTTTGATGCTACTATACAGCTGCTTGAGTACGTACGCAGAGGAAGCATTACATAAACTTGAATTATATAGCTAAAATAGATATATGATCCACTATAGTCTCTTAATTATTTGATTTTTTTTGAGTATTTTTCATTCTAGCTTTCAGTCTAAGACTATAGCTGATGCAAAGTTAAAATTTCCAAAATAATTGATTATCTGAAACAACCAGCGTTTTTTAAATGCCTTTGCATTTTTACTTCTATACTGGTACCTGAAGGACGTGAAAAAACCTTACTAAAAATAACTAACTTTCTTTTGTATGTCACATTAATGAGTTTTCCGTAATATAACAACAGCCTGGTAAGTTGCGTAACTGTTGGGGTGATCTGCTTTCAGGCTTATTATTTTCAGTGCGTGCCACAGTAATGAAGCTGCTTATATTATTTTGTATATATTGTTTTTTCTTGCATCCTTGGCAAGTGTTTGATCTTTATGGAAATTTTAGTTTTCAAACTGAGATATGAGCTATGTAGCTTTTCTGAACCAGAAATGGTGCGCTCCAGAAATGTGTGAGAAATTGTGTACAATGCACCTGGAATATTAGATTCTGTTAGTTGCCCATAATTTGTCCTTCATTTAGGAATGTGTTATATCTACAACTAAATCTTTGTATCTTAATTTAACTCTTTGGTGTTATAGTTTGAAGGCATTTCTAATTCATGGAAAAATATATTCCATCAGAACTTTAAAGAAGAAAAATGTTAAGAAAATTATCAAGCTCTTAGCATAACAGCCATTCTGCTTCTATTTTGTTTGTGGGTGAATAGTTGATACTGTCTTTAGGATTTCTTATGCTTCAGATAAATGATTCCTTTTCTTGAGTTTCCCTAAAGAGCTGAGACTAAACTTTGCCTGATACCAATTTAAACAGTTTTTGGAATTAGTACCCAGAAATATTGGACTGAATAAATGTTTTTTTTTTTTTTTTTTTTTTTTTTTCTATTATAATCATGGCTTTATTATTAATAAGTGCCCTGTTAGCTCTGATTAATGTGAAATTCTCTGTTGGAACTCTTCTGTGCCTCTTCAGTATAAATGTAAGAACTCAGTAATTATCGCATCTGAAGTAGCATGTCCTTTGAGTATACTGAAGCTCAAAGGCCAGCAGTGATAAACAGCTTGTGCGTACTTTCTGACCATTTTAGTTAAAACTGTTTAATTAGTACAACAGAATGATGAACACAGGGATTCATTTTACTATGGGGAACTTACTGACAAAACATTTAAATCCTTTTTCAATTTGGTAATATCGGAGTTTAATAGCATCCCTAATAATGGATTAGGAATATGATAACATCCTCTTTATTTATTGTTCTGATTCTTTTACTTAAGCTCTTCATTCTCTAATGATAAACAGGGAAGGAGGCAAAAAAAGCTGGCCTCGTTTACCCTTGCAATAGGAAGGAAAGGGAATATAACTATTCTTTCTAAATAAATTCGGTCTATAAAGTAACCAGCAGGGCTTGAGGAAGATTTGGCAAAAGGTCAACTACTGATACAACTACCAAATGTATTTGGAGAAACTAAAATAGTTTGATTACTGATTTCCAGTCCAAACAAGATATTTGGAACAATACTCCTTTACAAGCAGTAAGGGGGGAAGAAGTTAGTTTTAAGTTGGAACTTCTCGTATTTATAATAGGTTTTATGCTCTCTAGTTGCAAGCGATAAGGGATAGATTCAGTGAGAGAAGGTTCCCTTTGTTTAGGTGTTAGTAAAATGGAGATCTGCCTTAATAATTGTATGAAGGACATTCTCCCTCTCTACCTAATACTTTATTGGATATGTTTCCATTACTGACAATTTGACCCTCCCCCCATCTGGTCCAGCCACCCCTCTATACCAATGTCACCCACTAAACCATGTCCCTAAGCACCACGTCCAACCTTTCCTTGAACACCCCCAGGGGTGGTGACACCACCAGTTCCCTGGGCAACCCATCCCAGTGCCTGACTACTTTTTCTGAGAACAGATGGCTCCTATTCCCAACCTAAACCTCCCTTGGTGCAACTTGAGATGCTCAAGAATATATTCAAGATTTAAAAACAAAGGGATAAAACAGACAAACAAAATTCTCTTCTGTAGTTTCTGATGGTGATACTCCAGGCTCAGCATCAACTCATCAGTACCAATGAGCTTGGTCCATATCTCATCCTTCTGAGAGTCCTCTTTCCCATTTAACTTTGAGAGCAGTAAGTGAATAATTGACAAATGATTACACAGCAATGTATCTGTTAATATACTTCTTACTATTTCGTTCTTGATTTCAGATTTTGTTTGTTAACTATTTGCAGATGTTTTGTTACATAAAAGAAATGGAAGGTGTGGAGGGGAGTTTAAAGCAAGTGAAAATAGCACTTGCTTTGGCTAGGAACAATGTTCTAATTAGTATTTTTTTTAAAGTAAATTTAGAAATCTGGTAGAAGAAACAAGTTGCATCTGGTACTGATAATAAAACTGAATACATTTAATTTTTGTTTGATGCATTCTTGTTACAACGATGCTTGTATTAGGAACTTCTTCAAATTGACATCATAGGATTGAACTTGTAGTTGTGTCCAGCATGTATATGCCACTTCTGCTAGAAAGTTGTGGATGGTTTTTCTCGTTTAGTCATTACCCAGGTCCAGTTTACAGAGGTAGGAGTCCTATAATCTGACACAGCTAGCACTAGATGTTGGGTGCCTTATGTATACTATGGATGAAAGGAGGGGCAGTGATGTACTGAAGTGGGACAGTAGGCTAGAAGATAACTCCAGGCAGTACCTACATACCTACTGCTTTTTCAGTGGATTAAATGCCTAAAATTAGACTTCAGTGAAAATAGTTATTTAGTTAAAATAAATGAATCTTGTTCAAATTGGTTAACTATGACGATTGCAAGGGATGTTTCGAATTCAACTTTTTGAAGAACAACTTAAGACCCAGCCGTCAACTTCTATCATGCTTGTTTTAGCTTGCGCAGTGCCTTTCATTATGGCTGGTCTCTCAATTGTAATTGTCTCTGTGGAGTTAGGCTTTCAATGGGCAATTTATTTGATCAGAGCTGTCATCTTAATACCCTCTTTTGTTTGAATGTTCTAGAGTTCTGTGCTTCATGTGCATAAATATTTTTATTTCATGAACTCCAAAAATATTTGGGTGCTTTGCTTCATTTGGTCATCTGTTACAGCTTTTAACTTGTTTTGTTAGTTTGTCTGTAGTTCCTATTTCTGAACTGTTTTCCCTCAGTACCTATACATTTTTAATTTAGTATCACTTGCAAGACTAAAAATACAAATTGTGTGCAAATACTTCAGTTCAGATAGTTCAGATCATAATGAAAGGTGGGATTATGGGGCCAGGGAGATTTGTGCAATATTGATACTGTTTTTCATTGGGTTTTGTTCAATCTGTTCTTTCAGATGTTACCAGAATAGAGAGAGGTTTTATACAGAGAGGAGGAAGTGCTCCAGAATGATGTTTTTGCTTGCTCTTGTGAATGTCAGGTACACTTGTGTACACCTGCAGAGCTTGTTGGTAGTCATTTTGTGAATTGACATCTTGTGTGCTTTAACTAGGATTGGGGAATGCAGTAAACATTGAAATACACTTAGAGGAGCTAAAACCAAAATTTTAAGAACAAGGAAGAGCTGTGTTTAAAGTGCATATGTGGATTTACTCTTTAGGCAGCAGAATCTCTAGTAGATGCACTCAATTCTGTTGCATATTCTAGGACTAAGTCCACAAGCCTTTGGGGTGCATATTAATTAAAAAATCATTTAAACAAGATCATGAACTATTTCATGAGGTAGTACTTTTAAAAGTATATTTTACTAGTCAAGGAAAATTCTTAGTGTAAAGTTACATTTAGAGCATTCATTCTTACTTGAATTCAATCCATAATTTGACACAATTGTGTTTTTCTGTATTTGCATCTCATCAGTGTTAGTCAGTTGGCTTCTGGTTCTTAGTGGAAGATTGTACACAAATTCCAGTTTAAGGAGTAAGCTTTCTGTTTAGATCTTTGCTTTCTTCTTCTGTGTTTTGCTTTATATCCTAGGAACTATTGTTTACCATCTTTAGTTTTGAACCTTTGGTTTTACAATAAAAAACAAATGCTACCTCAATAGATACTCCTGCATGGGAGATTGAGTTTATTTGGCTCAAAGGTATTTATCTCTTGGGGTATGTATCTATTCAACTTACTTACTTTCTTCTGTTTTTAAAGCCAGTAGTTGGACTTTGTTGTTTCAATTACTTTGGCATAACATTGGTGTTCACTAACCTTTTATGTTTTGTCAAGTCACTTACCCCCCAAGAACGGTGTAACAGTCTAATTCAGTGAAAGTTCCAATTTCCTTCTGAAACTTCCTGAACTTACTTGAACAGGGTCTGTTATTTTTCTTCCACATGCAATATTTAAGAAAAATAATGCTGTTTGATGACACCAAATTCCTTTTTACACCTTGCTGACATTCATTTTAATTGTCTCTTATTTGTGAAGTATTAAACCCCCTGTCCATCTAGGAATGCTGGATTTCTATCAAGTTGTCTTTGGTCATCCACCCAGCATCTAGGTTAAAGTTGATTAGGTTGGTTGATGGCCTTTTTTGTACGTTTTGTTTTTTATCCAGTGTCTTCTATTTCCTTAGGGTGCTGACATATACTTGATCAATATATTTTAGGTATTTGTTTTTTAAACAGTCAAAGCTTAACTGACCTGAAAATTCAAGTTTGTCCTGACTATAAGCATTATGATCTGTAGCATCAAAGGACCCTGAGGGCTTTACTTTGTTGTTACTGTCAGAGGGACTGCTTCCTCCAGAAAGATGAGTGGTAGAGTTGACTGAAAATTCTCTTAAATACTTAGCATTTTCTCGGTCGTATTGTTTCCCCCCGCCCTAATCCCCAAATTGTAGGTGATCTGAGGAAGTGAATGCCACATGAAATGGTTCTGTCTTAGTGTAGCAAATTTAGTATCATGATTAGTGGAAATGACAAATCAGTCTTCATTTAATGAGTACTGATGATAATGAATATCTTACTCAAATCAGCATGTTAAACTTCTGGGTCATGTAGTTTAACATATTTTTTTAAAAAATTATAGATGGAAATCATGTGACTGGATTTGGTTACATCATTTGTATTAAAAAGAAAGCAAAAAATGTCACCCAACACAAATACTCTAATAGTGTTTCTGATTTTTGAAGATAGGCCAAAAAAAAAGATTTTATTTTTTCTTCCCCTTCCTTCCATGACTGTGAGGGGTTGTACTTGAGATCTGGAAGGTTATAATCAGTGGCTTGTGAGTCTTTCTGGAGCATTTCTTTCTTTTTTTTTTTTTTTTTGTTTTTTAGGGAAATGATGGATGCACCAGTTGAATAAGAGAGACCTGTAAATCTGGCTTTGTAGCATAAACAGATGTGGAAGGCAACTTACAGTACAGAGATGTACGCTATGGCAGGCAGTTAAATTAGTGTGTGAACCTGAAATGCATCTCAGAGCTTTATTAAGTCTTGCTTATCTCTTTTTCTCCTGTGGTAAATATGAGGTAGTTCCTCTTGCCATGAGCATGAGCTTCATCAGTCTCCTTTGACTGATGGGCGTCATCACAGAATATCCATTTGTCTCTCTACTTTTAAAGGCTCCTGGGTAAAAGGCAAAAGGCAGTTAAAAGTGAATCCCAAATGTAGCAGTTGTTGATGTGCTGCTATTTCAGTAGCAGCAAATGTCTGGGATAATGGTTTCAATATTAAGATACGCAGAGGTGCTGTTGTAACTGCAATGCTAACCTAACCTGCTGCTCTGTACTGCTTGATGCTGGCTGAAGTACGTGATTCTGTGGTGTAGATGTGATGAGACTTACACCTTTAAATGCTCCTGATCGATTGGCCTTTTTAATGTGTTACGGGCCCTTTTCCTCTCCTTTGTCTGTGTATTCCCTTCTTACACGTAAAGCTAAGAGTTGATGTTTGGTAGTACAACAGCTTTTAGCAGAAGGCATTTTGAGGAAAGAAGGTGAGCTGAAAGATAAAATCAGATGCCTATAATTTGAGAGATGTTCTGCTTTCCTGACCTATACTTCTGCAGCTCTTGGCGTGGGTTTTGAAAACGGTTACTGATTCTGGGAGGGTTTTTTGAGTACAAATTGGAACAGAGCAAACAGATACCAAAAGCTATGAGACTCTTTTCTTCTACCATTGGTTAAACTGTATATGTAAGTTCAGGTCTGTAGCAGGATCACAAAGGCGACTGACTATACAACTTCACTGTTCTTTGGTTTTGACTTTTGAGAGGGGGCTTGCTTTTTTCGTTATTTTGATTAAATAATTTGTAATTACTTGGTGTTGTAATTTCATGGCATGAAATTCTAGACCTAGTTTGGTATAGCAACCTTCAATATATCTAATGCAGTGCAAACTACGTACTTGGAATGTGATAGTGGTGATGTACAAAGCTCCTGTAGCTAAGCATTACCATTCTGTATTTACATTGGGAGTTTTTGTAGTTACGATTGTTGAAATACCTGGAGCCTTTTCAATATAATTAAAGATATAAATAGGTACTTCAGTAGTTAATTTGTCTCAAGCTATGTAACAATTCTGTTTTTTTCTTTCCCTACTGTGAGTTCATATAAATTAGAGCTTTAATTCTACAAACCAGATTGCAGATGTGTTACCAGTACTGTAATGTGTGTAAAAGTAAAAGAGTAAAGCAAAAATTATCTAATATTGGCTGTGATTATAAATTGTAATTTAGTCAGCTAAATTAGGTAATTAAAATTAGTCACATGAATGGAAATCATGTTTATGTTCGGGAAGGTTAAATACTTTAATTTGTCACTCACTTCAGACATGTGGCTGACGGGGTTTGGAATTACATGATCTTTAAGGTCCCTTCTAATGCAAACAATTCTGTGTTATAAAATGCATTTTTTTCAGATATCTAGGTTGAGTATGGAAACTCGAGACAGCTGTCATTAGTAATTCCTAAGTTTCTCAGCAAAACAATACTTTAAATTTTAATCATGGGCTTGGTTGCTCTGCTGCTTGGTGTCATGCTCAACTTAAAAAAAAAAATGCTAGAAAGAGGGCTATTTTAAAGAAAAATATACTAGTTACTATTTATATAATAAAGCATTAAGGTCTTCTGATTAGGAAGCATGTAATTTGTGTGGTTCCTTTCACCTTTCAAGGTGACTAATAAAATTATTTTTGAAACGTATAATTTTAAAACACTGAATAATTTAATATATGTGTTGCCTGAAGTTGATTTAAAGCTTCACATCTAAAATGCCAATAACTAACAAGATAACATGAAGTAGTTACTGAACACCTGTCCTTAACACTGACTTAAGTGTAACTTCAAAACCTGTTTCTGCTTGGTCAGCTCTTCCTTTCTGGGGAATAAAAAGTTATTTTATTTCTTTGATAATTTAGAAGGGGAGGATGACTCTTAAGTATAAGAATTTCTGTTTCTGCAAAGTATTTCTAACAACAATATTATGTCTGCATTGGTGCTCCAATTTAAACATCTTTCTCACTTCTAATTACTCAGAATAGGAAGTAGTGTACAACAAAACTGCCAACTTAAGTGCCTTGGGTAATGTCACATGTAGTCACATCTAATTAAAAGGTATTATTATGGAAATTAGTTGTTGGACTGTATATCCTGAGGATCCTTTGTTATTGGAAGATGAGTTTAATGATGTAAACTGTGAGGCTAAGAGGACACTGCTGGAGCCTACAATTAGGTTTTAGAGACCGATTTACACAGAGCGTAACTTGTTAATTCTCTGGATAAATGTGTCACAATTCCCAAGTAGCGCATGGAATTGAACAATTTTTACTCATCTTCTGGTGTTATTGAAAGTGATGTCTTCTCCCTGTTCTCAAAACCTCATTTTAGTGAATAGGATGAAACAGATTATTCACTATCTTGCTTAAGCATGCCTACTATTAGATTGTTCACGGGATCTGGTTTCCTGAAAGAGTTTCTGTTAACAATCTTTCAATTACTGCTTAAAGGTTTTTATGACCACTTAAAGGAGGGAACTACCAAACTGTACTGTGGGCCTTTAAATCATTGCAAATGGGCTTCTAATGATAACAGAGATATCTATTTTAAAACCATGAAATTGTTAATTTGTCTATCTTTACAGCTTTCTCACTTATGTTGATAATTCTAAGCAATTTAAAATCCAATTATTTCCAAAATATGACAATAATTAGATTAGTGTTTTTACGTGAACAGAACATGTAGCACAAAATTCATTTTGAGGAGTATTATTTTATACTTGCTTGAAATTAAATTGAAACTACACTGTTAAGGTGTTTTCCTTTTAAAAAGCTTGTGGCATGAAGAGAAGGGTTAATGTTTGAGACAATCTTAAATGGAAAGCAAATGGGACATTAATGCTCAGTTTGTATTGGTATGTATGGAAAGCATTGAGAAAGCAGAAATGCAGCTTATAGTGCAAAGATAGACTAATAATAATTACACATGTTAAAATAATAAATTGCTGTTTCTCTAAATACTATATTTATATAAATGATTACACAATTTATAAACAGTCAAATTGGGATTAGGAGTTGTAAATAAAATTCTTTTTCACCTTGAGTATGTTTGACGTGGCATGGCTTTTGTCTCTGATAACTGATAAGGTCTCTGCTTTGTTGTTGTGTGTTCCTGTACTCCTAGCTGCTGATCCAGCCAGCAGTGTTGTCAGCTCAGCGAGGAATGTCAGTGGACTGGAGCAAAAGGCACATTAAGTGGTTGACACTGAGGGATGGCAATAAATGAGATGGGAGCTAAATATATAGGTTTGTGACATTCTAGCAGCTGGCTTAAGTCCTGCTGTTTGCTGCTTGGGTATACTAGCCTTAAAAAGGAAGAGAATGCATTGTAGCACTAGGAAGAAAAAAAACAGCTGGTGGCTTATCAGTCAGCCCTAGTGACAGAGAAGGTTAAAGAGTTTGGAAGGACAAACTTTGAAAGTGCTTCTATTAGTTACATAAAATATAAACTATTTTTTTAAATATAAATAATGTTATGGAATGAATCTAAAAGCTTTTCAGCATTCCATGGCTCATCAAGTGCAAAAAGAAATGATTACTTGGATTTAGGCAGTTTGTTAGGAGATGTTACAAAACATTCGTCTGATGCTTCCTTGCTCTCCTTAATGGGTCTCTGTGGAAACGTTTAGATACTTGATAATCTTGCAGATAAATATTTAATTTAGAAAAACTGTTTATTTTTGTAATAGATAAAGATGAGTGCTCTCCAAAGGTATAGACTTTGTCTATCTTAATTTCCACCCCTCCCCTTATTAGTAATGTAGAAAGGTATCATAATGTATTTGTATGATGTATTTTCAAAATGAAAGCTAACATTTGGAAAATTTCAGCACTTAATTGCATAAAAGATAGGAAACTGTAAGTACATCTACTACTTTTACATACAGTAAAGACTGTCAAAATGTAAGCTGGAGATGGCTGACATTAAGTTGGAAGATTAATCCTGCGTGTATCTGTTGCTGCTGCTCTTTGCTCATGTTTCTGCTGTTCTTTGTTGAAGACTTGTTCAGTTCTTGAACCCAAACTAGGTCATTTCTCCTGGCTTATGGCTATCAGCGCAGCTGGCCCAAAGAAGTGACAAGTGAAAACTCATTTTTGGCTCTTCAGCAGCTCAAGCACTAATGCCCAGTGCTTTCCTATCCCCTTTCCTATCAGATGTGTCCTGGTGTTGGTGGGCAGCCTGGAGGCAGCCCTCTGCTGGGTGGGACCACTGACAGGGAGCAGGCCAGGCCTCTGCCTGAAGATGATTAAAGGACAGGCTGAGAGAACTGGGCCTGGAAAAGAGAAGACTGAGGGGAGACCTCATTAACGTATATCAATATCTGAGGAGAGGGTGTTGAGAGGGAGCCAGTCTCTTCTCAGTTGTGCCCTGCGAAAGGACAAGAGGCAATGGGCACAGGCTGAAGCACAGGAGGTTCCAGCTGAATATGAGGGGGCACTTCTTCACTATGAGGGTGACAGAACACTGGGACAGGTTGCCCAGAGAGGTTGTGGGCTCTCCTTCTCTGGAGATAATCGAAACCCACCTGGATGTCATCCTGTGCAACATGCTCTAGGTGATCCTGCTCAGCAAGGGGGTTGCACTAGGTGATCTTCAGAGGTCCCTGCCAACCTCGGCCATTCTGTGAAGATGCAGGCTAAACGGAGTGAAGTACTGCTCTGCTTCTGTGGGGTGGGCTTTTACTAGCTATATTATTGTTTTATTCTTCAATGTGGACAGGCTCCTTGTCCATCTGTGCAGTCTGTCAGGATGGGAGGTGGTCAGGAAATTCCAAATCTCATCCCCTTAGGAGGAGCTGGTTCATCCCCTTACAGCTTGGAGATGGGGTTGTAGCTACTACAGGCTTGGTAGCACCTTTCAGACAACTGCAGCTATGACAGATGACTCTTATTTGTCTTAATGTTCAGAGCTATTTTCCCTTACGTTAGGTAGGAGCATCTTCTCGTTATGATAGTACCACCAGAGTGGTTTTCTGCCAGTTTGAGGTGGTCTTTTCTTGTGTTTTCTGCAGGGAGTACTAAAATAGCTATGTGAAAGTTCAGCTTGACTATCCATAGCTTGATGGTGTACCAGATAGGGCTTTCAGGCTTTGCGTAAAAGAGATTAGAGAGATTTGAGCTTCTTTGCTCAGGGAATTTGATGTACTGTGTTTAGTCAGATTTACTTTTTTATATATCCCTATATAGGGAGATTTATGGATATGGAGCTATGTAGTCATCTGAAAATCTTCTCTTGCATTAGTATGTGATACCTTTCTTGAAGTGCTGATTGCCTTCTGAATTAGCACAGCAGCCCTTCTGGATCTCAGTTTTGCATTCAAAGTTTTGACATATTTGACACATATCTGTGCTGATATTTTCCTGTAAAAAGAAAATTTGTCACTAATTTAATTAAATTACCTTTATTCCTTCTATTTATCTAATCCAAGCACTGGTTGTTTATAGCAGTAGCTTTTTTCTCTGTGATAATTTAATTTTGCACAGCAAAACTAGAAGCACAACTTTTTGTTGTTTGAGTTACAGGTTTGCAATGTAAGAATTATTCTTTAATTAATTCTCCCAAACTTCCCAGTCCATTTATCTGACCTCTGCTGCTTCTATTTAAAGCAGCTTAAGCAGTACAACTTCTGCAGTGTTTTAGAACTTTTGAATTGTTGACAAAATAATGTAAGGTCTTCATGGCAGCAGCATAGCATTCATTTCCATGAAAATACAGTTCTTCCTTTTTGGCTAAAGAAAATGGTTTGTCTTCTAGCTTTCTACTGTATGTTCTGGTACCTAATGCCAACAATGTATGATGCAGATGTAATTTTGCTACCAAAAATAGTCAGCATATAAACGTAGGACAGAATAAAACTGTAGCAATCACTTAATGGTAAGTTGCTTAGCATAAATGTGTTGGATTAGTTCTTAGAAAACTGAATTGAATATCAGTTAGATGGGGGTAATTTTTCAAATTTAGTAAGTTAGGAATTTATTTGTGTATGTGGTTAAGATATTTTGCTAATATGAAAATTATTCTAATTCTTGAACGAATGATATTAGCTCCTAATCTAGCAAAAAAGTGTAATTGAGTTTAATACCTTTCTGTTAACATCTTTTATATTTGTATGTTTATATATTTATAAACATACGCGCACTTCGGGAACTTGTATATGTTGCCTTGCAAAACCAAGAGGGTATCTGCTGTCCAGATGAGCTGAAAAAGTTTTTCTCTTCTATTTTGTAATTAAAGTGGGGGTGAAAATTACATTAGATACCGAAATAAATATGTTGTACCGATTTGAAGATTTTGACTTAAGCATTTGCATGCTGAATTCTTAGGCAGCATTTCAATAACATGTCCTTACAGATACCAAGCTCCAAACAGGTAACAAAGGAAACTGTGTTGGCCACCCAACCTAGTTATAACACAGGCAGTTAGCTAGGATTAGCTACTGCTTTGGTTCACCTGTCACGTGCATTAGAATGCCTGTGTTAAAAATGGTGTTGTTTTGGTATATTTCTAGCTGGTATAAGCACCTTTGAACAAAGAATGAATGAAACATCAAGTGTCTAATCTGGATACTCGATAGTTTATTCAGAGGTTCTCTACAAATGAAAGTTAAGAACGTGGAGAAAAAAGTTGCATACTTCAGTGTTGTGCAATTCTTTAAAAAAAATTATTATTTTTTCCTTTAATAGAGAAATGTCTACTGCCATTATTAAACTCTGACCTGACTTTTTTTTAAAATGAACAATCCATTGTATTTACATGGGGGGTTGTAAAGCTGTTTGTCAGTTAAATAAGCTCTCGAAGGCTTCAGCACAGAGGTTATTAGAGGTGAATAATGTGGATTTGTAGGATTTAGTAATTCATTCTAAATCCCAGCTATACTTTAGAGGCATTTTTTTTGCTTTTTTTTGGTGAAGCATTTAAAGCATTTAAGATGCGTTCTGCTGAGTAAAAACTATCATTTGTTGAAATCACGGGGATAATCTGGTTTGTCTGGATTACAGCTACAGTGATCAGAAAAAGGTTCTGAGTGTTTTTGAATGGTCAACAGTGGCTATTAATCTGCTGGGATAGAAATTAACGTAAATAATCTGGTAATTGACAGGTCAATTCTAGCAATAAAACTAATGTGGAGTTGTGGCATCTTCAAATGGAATACACTGATATTTTTATTTTAAGATGGTTACATTCTTTAATGTTGTTGAGCTGTCTCGAGGTTTTAATTGTGTTGTACTACTTCATAAAAAGAATTTTGTTTTTATCATAGCAAGCAATATACTTATTGACAATTGTCACCCAATTAAAACAACCTCAGCTTTCTATCTAAAATTGCATTGTATGCTATTGATTTTGTCTTTCTTTGATCTAGGTTCCAGAACATAAATTGAGTTTTTAGTTTGTTATATTATGTTTCAGGCACAGAAATAAAGGTTAGAGAACTTCATAGCTGTGTTAGCTCTGGGAGGCTTGGGGTTACCCTTTGCTGAATGTCGTCCGTGTGATTTTTTTTTTTTTTTTTGACTAGTAGAATTACTTTTTTGAGTAAAAAAGAAAATGTGAATATTAAAAAGAAAATCCTGTATTTTCTTAGAATTTAAAATTTCCACAAGGTCTTACTTATTCTGACACCTGTTACGGTTTTCATCAGAACTTCACTAGTGAGAAGCAGCAATAAATTAGCCTTTTTTAAGATGAACCAAAATATTCATTTATAATACATCCTTAAAAAACATGAAAGCCTGTGCTACTGATGTCTGAGAAAGAAAAGGCTCTGATTACTGATATTTTTATGTAATATAAAATAGACTTCAAATCACGGAATGTTAACATTGTTCTCCTTCAAAATTATTATATTATAGTGATATATTACAGTTATCTTCATATGCTTTTTTTTTTGCATTAACAAATGTGTAATTTACAGAAACTTTTGAACTTGACTAAGCTTGGCTTACTCCCACAATATTTATTTACTTTGTCTTGCCTGTAACGAGATGAGTTCACATTTAGCTTAGATGATAGTACTAGAATGGCATATGTCAGATACACCCAGCAGATACAAGTGGATATATCTGACATAAGCAGATTATACATGTCATGCTGGTATTCACTACATATGTACTCTGGCATTTACTTGGTTATTGCCTAGAAAAGTTGTTTTGTAAAGGGATGAAGATATGTTTCATTGTTGTCTGTAGAGCCTATCTTTTTATTACCAGTAGGTGTTTCCGGAAGGTATTTCAGGAAACAACTTCCCTGTTTTCTCCAGTATTCTAACAAATACCTGAAGTTAGTTCGTATGTAAAAATTAACTCTTGTATGTTATTGCTGTATGGTCAATGTTAATACCATCTGCTTTGTCAGCCTCTTCTCCCTGTAAAATCTCATCAGACAGCCTGGTTCTTTTAACTATGCAGAACACTTGCCAAATTCCACTGGAGCATATTTAATCCTCAAAATACATGCTAATGCAATTAATGAAAGAGAATGTAATTTCAAAAATATTCTTCAAACATACTTCTGCTTGATTTCTCAGATGTGAACCAGTGGTATAGCTGTATATGTAAACTCTTCAGTCTGTTTTCAATTAATCTAGAGAGTGGTCAGTGAGTAAGCTGGGTACTTGATGCGCTTGTTTTTAATATGTTACTAGTTCTTGCTACTGCTTTCTTTTGAACACAAAGTTGTGTAGCTGTTTTCTTTAGTGATGAGTGAGGTGTTAAATCACTAGAAATACTTAGTAAGACATAAAATGTATCTGAGGCTTTCTGTGCATGAGAAAAGACTTTCAATTTCCTTCATCACTACGTATCAAAAATGTAGTGGTATGATCTGTATGGGATGAGACAGTGTCCATAGCTTGAAGTATTTAAGTATTTCAGTAGAATATTTTGAGTGAAAGAAAAAAAAAAGGGGGGGAGAGACGTATATGCGAACTGACAGTCTGTCTGAATTTATTCATGGTCATTTTAAATAAAGATGAAATTTTATAGGTGTATATGTTCTCATCAAATTATGTATAAATATTCAAATAAATACACATCACAGTTTTTATTTTAAATAAAACTAAGATAAAGTCTTTGTGAAAATGGGTATTTGCTCATGATATGTTAATTGAATAAACACTGGAAAAATGTTATAACTAGACAGCACATTGTGTGACGTAAATTGCACATGTAAGTTATTTTTACCGTCCTATAATGTTTTAAGATTTTCTGAGAAATTTCAAAGTTACAAGTTATACTAGATGTTTTGTTTCATATAGCTTGGTGTTTAATAAAGAACTCAAAGTTTAAAATCTCATTTATTTTAGATTTAACATAGTATATTTTTCTAGTACCTCAAACAATGTTTTCTCGTTTCAAATTACGTAGTTGATTAGATTTTTTTTAAAGCCTCTAAGTAATTTTTTAAGATTATCTGAAAATCAAATTAAAGCAATTTAAGCTGTCTTTGATTAATGCAGAAAAATTCTATGCAGAAATTATTATGTTAGCAGTGTCATGAAAGAACGTTTCTTGAAAAAGAAAATCATTGGAAAAAATACAATCCAAACATGCTAATTTTGGTAGGTCAGTGCAAGCTGTCAGTGGATTTAGAGCATCATCTTCTGACTGATGAAAAGACTCTCTCCCATTTATGACAGGTTTTGTCAGCACAGAGCTACTTTTTAAAGTGGAAATACTACAGTAGGAGATGAATTTGCATATAAATATGTTTCAGTTAAATGTGTAATCTGCTTTTCTTCAGTAAAACCATACATGAAAATAACTACTCAAGAAGAATTAAGCTATAACTTTAAGTATTCTAAGTTAAAGTCAACATACAGCATCTTTGTTATCATGAAGAACTGCTGAGATTTACTTAAAATACGTTTAGGTTGTATGTAAAATGTTCACACTCAAATATGCATTACATCTTTGGAACAAATAAGCTTTCTAAGGCATTTCTCAATTTGCTTAAAATTGAAATAGACTAGCTTATTTTGGCTTTTTTCCAGTTATAAGTAACTAGCTCTGCAAATTCAATGTATAGTAAATCATTGGAACGCTTGCTAATAAGATTGTAGAATAAATTAGTTTTTAATTGAGCAAAATAATTGTTTAACCAAATGCATGTGCTTATGCTCTCTCTCTTTCTAGATTTGGATATTTTAATCAAAACATTTTTTTCAAATTCTTCTGCAGCAATAAAGGCAATGTTTATTTTTTCCATCAGATGAATTAGATCTTCACACTCCTTACTCCCAGGTGTCAAGGGAAAGCACAAAATGCACAAGCCACAATAACACTCTGAAATACAGCACTGCTGGGTTCCCTCAAGTTCTTCTGGCTTTAACTTGCATGGAAAGTTTCTTAAACATTGTATTTCTCCTGCATTGTAAAAATTGGACATGCTTCCTTGCAACCTTCTGTTAATCAGCAGCTTTGAGTCTTAGCATAGTTTGTTCTTGTTTTTCTTCTATTCTGGGTATAGGGGCATGTGAGGCATATGAGGACTGTAAAAGCACTCGGTCTGCTTGGGCAATCATTACCTTATGCATAGGGAATACAAGGCATTTTTATGAGAGGTTTTCCGATGTAGTCGACTGGTTAGGCAGGACACCAGATAGGAGTTTTGTCAGCTCCTAGGAGTGTCAGTTGCTGCACAGTTGTCGTTAAGGTCTCAGAGTTAGGTGCAAACCTTAGGATTTAGGGCAGCTGTTACTCTTGTAACACGGTTGGTTTTGCTTAGATATGCATGTAGGTAACGCACAGGATGCTTTTGTGTTTATGCATGCCACAGACAAGTATCTCCTGCAGGTTCTTGCTTGAATTATAATGCTAAGTTTGTATAGGAAGATTTTAGAACATGATAAAAAAAAAAATTAGTTCAGCTCTTCTTTTGAAAACACAAAAAAACCAACAACACAGGAATGATTATAAAATACTGTAAAAGCAATAAATCATATAAAAATAAGTCCAGTATAGAAATCCATTATTTGTTGAGAACAGAGAGTAACTTCATGAAGGAGAACAGCATGTTCATTGTTTGTGTACTGTTGATGTAGAATCAGTTAATCGTAGCATGGGTCATTTCTTCTTCACTTTTTAACATAATCTCTCATTCAAACATGCATGATCTGTATGCGTTCAAAGTAATGCAGTTGGATCATCTTAAATTGATCTGAGCACTTTGTGAACCTCTGATAGTTATTTCTTACTAAGTCACTGGGGTTAAGGTGAATCCTGGAGGACCAGTCAAGTCCAGAGTCAGAAAGAAGCTGTAGGAGATACTTATGGAGAAGTATTTCTAGCTTTGACTTAGAGTGACAGAAAAAAATGTGATCTTAAACACGGGAGTGGTGTTTGTATGGAAACATGGTGAAGAGTGCAGTTGGGTGAGATCATGGGACAAAGGAAAAAAGAGAAATTGACTTCAAATGTGATTTTAAAAGGGTCTTTAAATTTGTCAGAGGTATCCGTTTCCAATAATCCAGTTTGAACCATTAGGCTTGGCAGTGTCCTGATTTTAGCTGGGGTAGAGGAGAGTTCATTTTCTTTCTAGTAAGTGTTACGGTGCTGTGTTTTGGGTTTTTGATGAAAACAGTGACAATGCCGCCCCAGTGTTTCAGCTGTTGAGGAGCCATGCTCACACAGAGCCCAGGACTCTGCTCCTGGTGCTGCCCAGCCAGCGAGGAGGCTGGGGGTGCACAAGGGGCTGGGGGGGAACATGACCAGGACAGCCTGGGCTGGGCAGAGGGGTGTCCCACACCATGGAGCACTGCGCTGAGTGGGTTGGCTGGTAAATACAGGGTAGGGTGGGGTAGTCCTGGGGATGTGCTGGGCATTCATCAGTGGGTGGTGAGCAATTGCTTTGTGCATCGCTTCCTTTATATATTATTTTATAATTATTATTTTTCTGTCCTTTTAAACTGTCTTTATCTCAACCCCACGAGTTTTGCCTTTTTTCTCCTTTTCCCCAGTTCTCTTCCCCCACTCAGCTTCTGGGGGGATGGTGGGGTGGGCACAGTGAGCAAGCAGCTGTGTGGTGCTGAGCTGCCCTCTGGGTTAAACCACAGCAGGCGGGTAAGAGAAGCAATGGGTGCTAAGACAACTGGATTCTGCTAAAACTTCTGATGCAGTCCCAACAAAAAGGCTTAATCTGCGCTGTTTCCTGAACTGTGGTCAAGAGAGTCATGTTTTTGTTTGTTTGTTTTTCCCTGTGGAGTTCTCCGCTAAAGCTTTGAGATGGCAGTCTGGAAAAACTGAATGCTGATGGGATCCATTGGGACAGAAGGCTTGGGAATTACTTGTTAAAATAACAGCTTGCTTGAACTATGATTACTTGTGACTACGGAATCAACCAAGATGCCACCTCAAGTGGAGTGGTTTCCCTCAGCTCGGATCTCTGATATATTTGGGAATAATTTGCTGGTGGAATAGGAAGCGTGCGTAGAAAACAAGAAAGTCATACCAAATCCTTTTGAAGACAAAATTAAAATTCAAAGCTGCCTCACAATAAGCATGCCCAGTGTCAACAGCGTGGTGTTGGTTGGACAAATGTAGAATGATGTGTTGTTGGAGGGGAACATATAAGTTGCATATGAATACAGAACTGGGGAAAGCTGGCAAGGCAAACGTAATGAAGGATGGTATCTGACATCAACAAATGTTGAACTAAGTATAAGAACTGAAATCTGGGTGTAGGGAAGGGATTGAGAAGCTGGGGGTATGTTAATAGGGATGTGGTTTGTTGAGTAACTTTGAGTAGGTGTCAACTTTGAAGTTTGAGTAACTTTGAGGTCTCAGTTGAAGTATTGCCTTGTCAGGGCATCCTGCTTTAAGAAGTGGAAAAATCAGAGTGTCCAAGAGAGGAAACGAGAATAGTTTCAGAAACCTTACCTATCCAAAAAGGTTCAAGGTGCTAATACATACAGTCTGGGAAGAAACGACAGGGTTGAGTTTCTTGGAACAGTTTATGAAGGCTCTTTGTAAGAAGAGAATGTTCTGGAAGTAGCCAAAGAAGAAAGTGGCTTAACATTGAACAGAAAGCTTTGTGGTTTAAGTCAGCAACTCCTCAACTGGAATCCACAATTCTAAAGGGTGTCCTCACTATACAAACAAAGTTGCAACCTTGAGAGTAATTTAAAAAAATAAAATCCTGCTGTTTTACTTATGATCATGCTTTTTTATTTCTTATTCAAATTATCTGATTTTACAATTTGATTATTCTTTAAATCATGATCCTATCAATATAACAGTTGGCAGTTAATAAAATATTAGAGGCTGCTGTCTCTCTTGGGAGGTAGACAATGTAATGATCGTCACCTTCTGTTGGTAAAAAGAGTGCTTTAAGTGCAGGTTTGCGATGATATTTTTGCTTTTTCTGTGGAATGGGACACACATCCATCTAGCGTGCAGAAATGTGTTAGTGGAGAAAGTCAGTTAGGTGCTGTTTACACATGAAGCGTAAAATGTGGTAAAAATTCAGGGCTCAACTTTGTCATTTGTAGCTGGCTTGTCCAGTTGTAGTGAATATTCCTGAATTTCCCATGGTTCACAGTTTGTGTATGCATTCACAAGTGTTTTTAATCTTCAGCTCTTTTTTTCTACAGTTGATACAGACTTCATGATATTTCTTCGTGCTTTGAGCTTGGAATACTAAATTATTTTGGGAGCATGTCTTCTCTCTGAACAGTTTAGCCACAGTGAAACAGGAATATTTTTGTTGGAGAACTTTAATTTGCTTGTGTTCATAACTTCTGTTCACTCCTAAATTATTTTTGGTCTTTGTAGTTTCATAAGGATTTCAAATATGTTGAGTTATAGTACTCAAAACCAATTTTAATTAGCTGAGGAAATGAAAGCCACCTTTTTCATAATTCCATTGAACAGCTTTGTTTGCAAGGTTCTAAAATAATCAGACTCCTGTTCTTACTGTTTAGTTTCTGTTATTTTAATATCTGTGCCTGAATTAAATCTTCAGTCTGAAATGTCTGTGTTTATGTATCTCTTGAGCCTGGTGCTACATCTTCTCACTGCAGTTGTCACGGAGTCCTGGCATGTATTCTTAATGCTGCTTTTGCTCAGTGTTTTTTTTGTTTGTTTGTTTTTAATTTCATTATTTCCAGAGTCTGTGATAGAAAATGATGAAAGAAAGAACCTGGAAAATAACTGTGAAGTAGTGTTACATATATCATTATTACATGTTAGTAATGGCTAAATGCCATTACTATGCAAAGTATAGGCAGGGGTTTGTCTCGTTATATGGATATTAGCCATCTAAACATGGAAAACGTCATATGTATCCACAACTGAGTAAAGTATACAGCTTCCTGCAGTCACATGAACTTCTGACATGGTTTATATATACATATGTATGTATTAACCTTGTTGGAAATACTGAATTTGATGTATTTCTCTATGTTCTACACAAATCCTGAAGTTACATATTCAAACAACTTAAGTATGTTGTTTTTCAGTGGTGTTTTTTTTTTTTTTTTGAATGCTTGTTTTGCTGAAGGCAGTGTTATGAAATGTTTGGTTTTTTGGTTTGTTTTGCAAAGTGTTTCTGTAGGTGATGAGTGGCCAACTGGCAGCATGCTGGCCAGGTAAACCCCACTAGAAAAACAGGGAAAGACAAAGAAGAATGCTTTCTGGATGGTCTTTAGCTGTAGCCAGGGAACAAAAGAGTAGACCTAGAAGCCTTTCTTGAAGGCACTGGGGTGCCATTATGAGACTGGACCTACCATATTGGTCCTACCACATGAAAGTTGTATGTGTGTCTGGTCATGCAACCAGAAATTCAGTTTCATGATGTGATGCAGATTTTTGGCCTACTAATTAGTACCTTGATTGATAGTTCGTATTTTCTGTAAGTGCTTATATGACTTGATCTGAAGTTAAGTCAAAACTATTGCAGCCCTAGACTCACATGAAATATTTAAGTTTAATATCTGGCAAAATGGTTTTTTATTTTCCGAAGTAGAGATCACAAATATGAAAGCAATACTTGCCTTGTTCTTTCACCTCAGGAATTTAGTGTGGTATTCTAAATTGATTTTAAAGAAGATAATGTTTTAGAGACAGAAATAAACCTTTAAATTAATTTTGTTCATTTTGTTTTATATGTTTTATAGAAAAATACTGTTGTTTTTTTTTTTCAGTTTAACTTTGTTGGAAGAATCCTTGGGCCCAGAGGACTAACAGCTAAACAGCTTGAGGCAGAAACAGGATGCAAGATAATGGTCCGAGGGAAGGGCTCAATGAGAGACAAAAAGAAGGTAAGCTCTTGAAAGGTAGTGTAGTTTCAGATATTTAGTTTTCTTTCCTAACATGGGTTAAGGTCATGTCTTTTTTATTCTCCTTTGTTGTGTTTTTACTGTATGCTTCATTTAGTTATTTTTTTTTTTACAGACTTAGTGATTAACACAACCTACCTTGAAGAAGTTAAATATGCGTGCACCATAATGGTGCAATTGGGAGCCTAACTAGCAATTATAAAATATTCTTCAGTAATAAATAATTTCTAATTGTGTCAGGTGTTTCACAACATAAAGGTAAAAATTCAGGTTAAATATGTTTTTCCAAGGAAGGGCTGCTAATATTACAGGTGTCGTTAAGAACATTCTTGTATTGAAATACCAGAGGATTGATTAGTGCAAGTAGTAGAGATCAGAAAACACATTAAATGTATTTCCAGTAGTAAATATTGTTGGAGTGAACCTAAAAGCACTGTTTCTGAATTTATTTTTTGCTCAAGTGGAGTTGGGATATAATTAGGGCTGTTTCTTGCCCTGACCTGTAATACTTATGTTCTGCCCATGTGAGTAGGAAGCATATACTTTTCAGGATAGAGTCATCCTGAATGTTAACGTGCTGTTAACTCCTGGAAGTTATATCTTTCTGCAGAGTCTTATTTTTCTAGCTATTTTCCCCTCTCTGGTTTATTACTGCTGAAGTTGCATTAGCATCACCACTTCAGTTTTGTAATGTACAAAACTGAATGTAATGCTCTTTGTTCCAATAAGTATTATTTATTTTGATCCTTTCTTCAGAAAATCTTTTTTTTCTTTATCTGGTTAGTCACATAATACATTCTACTGATACATGTGTAGCACATACCAATTAAAATAGAACCAATTAAAATACAGAGTTAAAAATCTCAGACTTCCCAAAGCGTCTGTGTTGTTTTCAAACTTCATTTGTTGCCTCTTGTTTTCATAATCTGTTGTAATACTCTTATCTTCCTTTCTGTTATTCCACCTATAGCTATTTCAAGTACTCAGATTGTCAGCTTTTGAACAAGGGTCTGTTCTGATCTGTGAGAGACTTCAGTTGTTTAGGTTCTGTAGAAGTAAGAGCGTGATACCGTCTTAAATGACGGTAGATTTATGAAGGAGTCAAAGGGGTTTTATTTATTTAAACATTCTGGTTCTCATCTTTAGTTCATTCTATTTCTTGGTTTGGGAGATATATTTAATGTATAAACTAGACCTTTTATTATAGGGTTTAAAGCTGTAAATGGATAAGCAGAATTTGTAGGATTTATATTCTTGCAAAGGATTTTTAAATATGATTTCCTATAAGTGGAGGGCAGTATGAGACATTAAAATATCTATGGTATTAAAATTTCAGCATGTTTCAGCTGACATACCAAATTGCATGGGTGTAGATGCTGTATTTTGAAGCAAAGCATATGGTTGCCTATATATGAACAATCTTATTTCCATAACTTTGTTTGTGACTATTAATAGTAGCCAATTCTTTACATATTCAGTTGCACTGTAAATATATCTATCTGTACATGTATCCTGGGGCAAGAGTTTCAGTGAAAATATTACCTCCTCTTTACAATTTGCAAACTGCACCTGGTTTTCATAAGAGAAGACTATTTGAAAAAGAGTGTTGAATGCTGCTGCATTTTGGCTGGGAGTTTAATTAGAAGTTAAGACTTCTGAATGTAAGAAGTAAATCTTCAAAATATGGAAGATAATAAAATACAGTTCTGAATGGGTGAAACACCAAACAGTCAACGTTCAAAGAGAAATGCTGATACGTAATCCAAAAAATAGTGTGTACTTAATAGTTCATCCATGTTTTTTCCTATTTACACACAGTTTTTAAAAGGCATCATGTATTTATCAATAGTACAGTTCTTAAATTCTTCCCGTAAATGAATGTGTTATTGATGCCCCTTCTTTGTGGTAGGAGTGAAAACTTTTAAGTCTATAAACTACCCCAGTTTATCAGGAATTTATGTATTTTTTTGGTGAATAATAAAAAACTGTTTCAGGTACATTTATGTTCATGAATGTTGTAAGCTAAACCATGTAGGCATTTGTTCTTCAGAAAGCTTGCAATGATAAATTGAGGTTCTAAACTTTAATGGTCTAACACCTTGCTGTTACTAGTGAGCATATGTATATTTAAGATGGATATTAACAATGATGCTCTGATACAGAGCAGTGGAATCATCTAGGTTAGAAAAGACCTTCAAGATCATCAATCTGACATACTGAGTTCAATCACTAAACCATGACACTTACTGCCATGCCTATTCATCTCTGAAATACCATGAGGGATGGGAACCAACTGTTTCTATGGGCAGCCCAGCCCGTTCCAATGCTTGACCCTTTCCTTGAAGAAATTCTCCATAATATCTAATCTAAGCTTTCCCTGGTGCAACTTGAGACCATTTCTTTGTGTCATAGACTATAGAGATCTTGTCAAACCTCCCTCCTCAAGCAGTGTTGTCTAGAACTGGTTGCCCAGGACCATCTACTGAGAGTTGTTACGTTTAGTGTCCATGATGTTACTCCTACCTCTAGGCTTCAGAACTTACGCTTTTCTGCAGGGAGTCATTTCCCTAAAAAGCTTGGGCAGTTTTACTGTTTGGGGGAGTGGTATTTTTGGTCTGATTTCCCCTAGCCTTTCCATGTATATATATATATAGAGATATAGTGATAGTTACTTAATTTCTGTGCCGAATAGAACAGGTTATGTGAGCTTTTTTTTTTTTTTTTGAGAAAAAGCTTTAGAGGAATTGGGACCTTCTTAGTATGTGTTACTTCTTACCTGTTTGTTTTTGTTTTTTTTTCTCTTACGATTGGTAAGAAAACATAAGCTGGTCTAGTCTTTAACAGGGACTAGTTACGTAGAACTCAGCAAGTCAGCTAGAAGTTCATACACATGAAAAACCATGAACTGATGAAGTCGGTGTTTTAATGTCGATAAGCCATTACATAGTATGCTATGTGCTAAGCCACTTCAGATTGTTGAATCATTCATGAGATGTAAAGGGCAGTGTCTTAAGGTGATTATTTACAAATTGGACAGGAAAAAACAGGAACCCATTACCTTCAGTAACTTGTTCCTTGTCTGATATTTTTGGAGCACAGAATACTTAACTATTGATGATTACATGAGATAATGTTGCAGTTAGTGTTGAATATTAAATAATGTGAAGTATTTGAATAATATAAATTTTGCAATATATTTGAATACCAAATAGAATAATACAGGTAGAATGTCAAACAGTATTAAGTACCAAAAAGTTTGGCAAAATCTATTTTCATGTCATCCATTTCAGGTCTTCTTTATAACTGTATTGCTGTCCTGACATGATTGGTGTTAGTTGTTTATTGTTTTCAGACTGGACTTTGTTGCTATGTCGTGTGACCTACCGTTGTTGCTGCAATAGGAATTGTTTCTTAATCATTGATGATGCAGTTTGTGATGCACCTTGTTTGCAAATAAGATTATTCTTCTAAAAATAAGGAATTGGTATTCAAGACATGATCATAAACAAGATAAAGTAAGAAACAGTTATATTTATTGGTTTGGCAAGTAAGTATTCCTCTTGCTATTGGTTCTTGCCTCTCTTCCTTATATGTACAGGTCCTTAGACTTGCAGCATGAGATGACCAATTGGTAGTCAATGCCTTTTATTGCTAACTGCACTTCCCTTGTTTTCTCAAGGGGCTTATCTAGGCTCAGTGTTTAAAGAAAAAAAGTCATTGGGATTTTTCCAGTTTTTGGCTGAATTGTTTTGGGATTTGTAGGAAACTAAAGATAAAGGTTAATTTATATTTCCTATATATATTTCTTATCTACAAACCTGATTTCCCAGTGCTAGTTATAATAAAGGGCTTATTGGATGTTGCAAGGAATTCATTACTATCCATCTACTTCTCTCTTCTTATCTTGCTAGTGGCTGCAGAATCCAAGAGGAAAATAGGAGAAGACAGTGGTAGCCAGTGCGGGGGGAAAAAAAGCCATCCTGACTTGCTCTGTAGAAAATTTTATTCTACTGTATGAGCCTGTGAGCAGAAATAATAAATTAGAAATCTTCATCACATGGCCAGATCACTTCATCAGATCTTGAAACTTGCTGACAGATTTCCCCCAGAAAGCAAGGGAAATCCTTAAATCATTTGTATCCGAGGCTCAGCTGATAATCAGAACATCACTCTAGGCAGCTTCAGACAAATATAAAATCAAAACTTTAATTACTGAGAATACTATGATTAAAGCCTGGAGGCCAGTGAAGGAGATTATTGGGGAGGGGAGAAGGGTTGCATGCATTTGTCAGAAGCTAATGAATGTGTAACTTTATTAAGACTAAGGAATTTTTGTTGCTTAGTCCAAATGCACCTCTAACTAATGAGTAAAAACACCAATTTTTGCACTACTAGTGGAGGAAAAATAGTAATATTAACACCAAATAATACTGCTTAATATATGGCAAGAATAGTTATTGATGGATAAGCAAAACACTGATTTTAATGCTCTCACTGATCATACACTCATTCCATAAAACAGACACTGACACACACACACGGAGTCAGCTCTGTGCCCTTATCGCTCTAGCTGCCATTATCTCACCTAGATGGGGATACAAAGCCTTACAGTGACAGGCTCTTGGATTGTGACAGTCTTGGTTGACTACGTTGTTTTTCCTGTTTCTTGAAAGGTTTAGTCAAAGATCTCCTCATTGTATGAGAGCATGTTTGTTTTTTCTTCACTAAGAAACATCTTGTTAAGATGCACAGAATTATTTGTTTACAGTTGGTTGTTTCAAAGAATCAGAGAATATTTGAGTTGGAAGCAACCCACAAGGATCACACACTCCAGCTCCTTGTTCCACACAGGACCACCCAAAATCAGATGTGTCTGAGAGCGTCATCCAAATGCTTCTTGAACTCCTTCAGGCTCAGTGCTGTGACCACTGCCCTGGGGAGGCTGTCCCAGTGCCTGACCACCCTCTCGGTGCAGAACCTTTTCCTAACATCCAGCCTGACCCTCCCCTGTTGCAGCTTCAAGCTGTTCCCTCGGGTCTTATTGCTGGTCACCAGAGGGAAGAGATCAGCTCCTACCTCTCCACTCCCCCTCGAGAGGAAGTTGTAGACCATGATGAGGTCTCCCCTCAGAAGAAGGCGAACAGCTATGCAATTCCAGTTTTGAAGAGCTCATTGCTTTTCATCCATTGCAACAGCTTCAAATCACTTGTTCTTTCTTCTGTAGTAAGATTGCTTCATGAACTGATTTGTTGTTCTTGACCTACAGTGTATTTGTTCCCATATCTCTGTTCACCTTGCAAGCAGAAATTATGTAAGCTTTCGGGAAAGACAAGCTCTCTGTTATTACCAATCTTGACCTTTGGCAGGTCACTTTTGACGGGTGCAAGAGTTGTCACAGTAAATAGATGAGTCAATTTATTGGGACTCCCCAGCTTTTTTTATTATTATTATGGTAAGGCTAAATATGAATTAGAAATTATCTTTGATATCCATACAAAAGTGCAAGGAAAATATTAAAGCTGAAAAAATTACCTGTCCTGTAATGAGGACATTTTACTACATTTACATGCCCTATAGAATTGAAGCATTTGAGGCTTGTAACATTTTAATAGCTTTCAATCTCTGAAATACCATTAAATACACTTTGATTTCCAATCAAATGTCTTAAGATCAGTCTAGGTTATAAAATGAAGTTACTAAATAATAGTAAATAATAAATACTTATTAAATAATTAAATATTAAATAATAAATACTTAGAGTATGTTGTCTTAAATAAAGCCTGTTAGTGCTACCCTAGTTACTGGATGCTCAACTTCTGTGAAAAGTCTTAGGTGTACAAATAAAGCTATGGTGCTGGCATTATTGTTGAAGTGAAATATAGTTAACATACTGTGGCAAATTGTAGTTGCTCAGTGTTTCAGGATGAAAGGCTGACCAGCAATCATTATTCTTGTCTTCTGGGAATAAATTGTGTGGTTCAGGCCTCTTGCCTCTAAAATCCACACACAAGCATGCTGCTGCTGTTTGACAATTTCACATATCCATGCTAAGAAATCACAGTCATAGTTTGAAATGGCAGTTAAATGCAAACCAAACCCCAAACACTCCGTAACTAGCTGAAAAGATGTTTTTTGGGTACTTATCTATGCTAAGTAATAAAAACAAAATTCACTAGGAATAAAAAGAAATAAAATGAAATTAAGTGCTTCACAGGATTGGTGATATTATCATCTGATAAAAGTGAAAAACAAGCCTGTATATGAGACTAAAATTAGTGTCTTCTTATTTAAATAAATATTTTCTGGCAATTTCAGTGGGATTTCTGAAGGTCATGCTTGCTTTTTGAACTGAATCCCTCATGGGTACTTCTTGTTGAGGGTACGCTTATGTTAAAATTAACTGATTTCTGCTTACTAGAAATTCTCCGGCTAAGGCAGTGTTGACTGGCAGTCTAGCATATTGAATTTTGTAGATCATGCTTTGTTAACTTTTGTTGCCCATGAAAGCTGCAGCTTGTCAATAGCAGAGTACCAAACTGATGGCTACGTTCAGTTGTCACCACTGTCAACTTTTGTGGCTCTACACTAAAATTCATTGTACAAGCAGACTGCTCAGTTAAGTTGATTTTGCTCACGCTGCATGTTCATGAATCTACTGTGTTCAAGTAGAAAACCTTATTTGCTTCTTGTTAATAGAAAAAGACATGTGGCATCCGGAATGCATTTTTGAAGGTATCACCTTGGAAACAATTGATAACTTCAGCATCTAACATCACCTACAGTGAAATTTCCACTAAACAAACCCACTTTCTCATCAGTATGCATATCTGCATAGTTCACCTATTTTATCGAACTTTGGGAGGCTCTCTTCATATTTCATTTTTGACCTGTGTGAAAATTGACCTTTTATTCCTAAACTAACTTTGAATATGTGTGTGTGTGTATATATAATATATATATATATTATTTTTATATATAATATATATAAATATATATTTTTATATTTTATATATATATTTATATATATATTATATATACATATATAAATATATATATATGTTTATATATATATATAAAGGTACTAGTACTACTGAAAGGTACCATTCAGCATGTCAAAACCGCCATTTTAATAAACAAGGAAGAATCTACAATATTAAGCTCTGTGAAAACTTGTGTAGCTCTGTGCTGGAAAAGAATACTCAAGCATAGAATCTAAATCTGTTTAAAAAGGTGTGTGGTTGTCGATACCACTTTGCCTTCTGAGAGATTCATTGTGAAACATAAGTTGTAATGAAAATAATTTTGGTTGCTTGTAAGTTAGTACTTTTTTCCATAGTGAGTGCTTCAGAAAATAGGTTTTTCTATTCCAATTTTAGAACCTTTATTGCATTTGTAGCCACTTACTTTCAAATGCAGGAAAATATTGTAAAGCTGGATTTTTTTAATTATTATTTTTATTAAGAATTGCTGAAGCATGGCCTTTTTCCCTTTTCCACCTACACACTATGTATGTGTCTTGAATCATACCCATGGTAGTCTGGAAGTGGTGACCATCTGTGGAGAGGTAAGAATGTATGTACACTACTAACTGATAGTGTTTTTTTAAAAAAGTCATCATAAGAAAAAAAAATCCTGTTAGCAAGTTACTGACTTAATTACATAAGATAATTGAATGCTGAAGGGTGGCTAGTAGAAACCATCCCTGAGGAAATTCAAAAGGAAAGCATGGTTGAAGGCATTACTTTTTGAATTGCCTCTAACTGATGGCTGACTCCAAAACCCTATAAAAAGACTTAAATGTACTCCAGATTTTCTTTAGAGTGCATCGTCTTTGTTGGCAGTCTTGCTTGCATACCTCTTTACTTTCAGCAAAGATGTTCAGTTTGCATTGACAGTAGTGAAGAATGCAGTGTAGACACAATTATTTTACTTACGGGAATGTGAATTGTACAAGAATAGAATGTTTTCTTTAAGTTTTCTATAAGGCTTGACAAATGCTTCTTATTTGAGGCAATTTGTTGCATAAGTCTTTTTACTTAACAGTCTGAGATATGCTCTTACTTTCAAGAACAGAATGATTTTTATTTTAAAGGACAGAAATTTAGGTGCCTGAGGGCCCTAAGAATTATTGCAAAGCAATATTAGTCTTTAAGGAAATATCACTGATAAATATCGGATGCAATGCATCTTTCAGATAGGTTTATGTCATACATAGTTTTGCTTTTTATTGGCTACTTAAAATATCCAGTATATACTGGATGTATTTCTGCAGTAAGCTTAATATGAAATTGTAGTTTTGAGTATATTTTAATGCTATTAAGATGCAGGTTTTCCTTTGGAATTTGAGAAACAGCTGAAGTCTTTGACTAGAGTAGTTAAACTGGTAAATAGTTAGCTGTCTGGTTATTGAAATGATTAGATATGGAAATAACTGATGTAACAGCGTTAAAGAAGCATGATAAAGGCACTCCAGCAGAAACCAGCTTCTGTTATATGTCACTCTCATTTGTGTCACTCTCATTTGTTTTTCTCTGTTCCTTGTAAACAAAAACATTATGATGAAGAGGCAAGAGATCTTAGTTTATCTTGAAACTGGAGAAAAGCAGAATGATGTGTCATGGGAAACAAGATGTATCAGAGGAACCTTGAACTGTTGCCTGAACATCTGTGTATAAAGAATCCTCTATTTTATAGATTAAAATTCTGCATCTTCAAACAGCAATTGACTCATCTTCATCTGTGCCGTGGTAGAAACTGTCTGTAAAATTATTCCTAAGCTTTTGTTAGGTAGGAAGCACTGTGAGTTATAATTGTGTTATAACAAGTTGACTAGGCTATAGCCCACAGCTGTTGATAGCATGCATTTGAATAGAAGTTTTGAAAGGTTTGGAGTACAATTCATACTGAACTGTTTTGAGGTATTAAGAAAATTATCTGCAAACATCTACTGATGTTTTTACCCTAACTGAAATAGGTGAATGGCTTAATGAAAATTTACTGTAACCTGACAGTTTTACCATATCACAACATAAATAGAAAACATTTTGAGAGGGCTAGCCGTATTCTTTTTCATTGGTGACATAAGTTCAGTTACTCTAAGCGCTGCAGGTCAGTCAATGGCACGAATGTCAGTAACATTAGTTAATTAACCACGGCCAAAAGATGTTTCTTGTATATGCGTATGTGTATATATTGTGTATGTATATGTATATAATAATACACACATAAATATATGCTTGTATGTGTACATATGTGTGTATGCATATATTTTTTTAAAAACACTGACCCCCAACCTGTAGTTTTGCTACATGTGGTTAATAATTTGACTAGGTTTCAGTCAGATTTGTTAAATGATATTGGACCATCTTGTATGTGTGTTGGGCTTCAGTTGCAACACTATTTTTCTTAGAAAATAAATAATCCAGCCATCAGACAGAAGTTAGCACTGAGTGTTTTTGGTGCGTGATTATATTACATATAGCAAGTTGTTCAGTTCCTTTTCAATAAAAGATTTTAAAAATAATTTTTTAAAAAAGGCAGAGATGTTTGATTTGGAAGGACACATGATAAATCAGTAGACATTTGAGAAGATGTAAGCTTTATTTGAGATGTGAAGTAGAAGTATTTATAACTTCCCTGTGTTTTTCTGTTTTAGTTACACAATTGCATTAAAAAAGATGGCTGCTTTTCTTGTTTGCTGTACAACATGGTTGATAATTGATTCATTATGTATTTTTTGGTACAAGGAGAGACATGTAGTTTCTCCTTTCACAGAACAAAGTGCAATTACTGACTAAACACTTTTTCAACAATGACAAAAAAGATCAGAGAACTAGATTAGACTATTTTACCAGAGCACAACCATTCTTACATGTAGAATCACAGGATTTCATAAAACATTAATTTTCTCTTGTAGGGACAGTAGTTTTGAGTGTTACCTAAAAAAAAAAAAAAAAAAAAAAAAACACTAAAATGAAGTTGGCTCTTGTGATAAATCCACTGATCATCATGAAGTTGCTTTGCAGCATTTTAGCACCACTAAACCTTTAACTTACTTTGATTAACTTGTTAGGTTATAACTGTAATCTATTGGGCTGTACTTTAGTGGGTGATTTTGCGTTTGGTGTTTGGCATGCCTTTTTAACTTAAGAATTTATGTTGTGACATTTTAAGCTTACTTACCAGAAATGATTTGTATTTAGGCTTGTGTTTTGAGTGTTTTTATTTTTTTATTTTTTATTTTTGCTGAGTATCATTAAACTGTGCTTGACTTTGTCTGAGAGACTGCACTTAGTTTGAGGCTTAGGTGAATTCCCTAGTCCTACAACAAGAAGGACTAGGTAGAACCTGTTGATTCTGGGATGTAAAAAGCTTGCCTGTTTATTTCCCAAGTGTGTATTAGTTCTTGACAGCTCTTGGTCCCCGATATTTTCTTCTGGGCTGCAGGCTTAGAATACAGGTGGTTGTTTACTGTCCTGGATATGGCTCCTTCGGGTGAGATATAGCAATGTTATTGAGATAGATAGCAAAAGAGTGAGCACAAAATAAGATACCACTATTGCTGAAACTAAACACTTGAACTACTAATTGAACATTTAGAAGATAGAGATATTTGACTTTCTGCTAATTTGTTTTCCAGGTAGAGAGAGGGAGGTAATCTCTAGAGTTTCAGTGGGGCAAGATATACTGAGTTCCTTTCCAACTTCAAAAATCATTAACTGTGATAACTACCAATTGTAATTCCTAAAATGCCTGGTTGATTTGCTATTCAAAGTTGTCACCATCTAAAAACAAGCTTCACTTCATCTGCTAATACTGTGTTAGCCTTTGTCTTGACTAGACTTGGTTTAAAACAGGTGTTATTAATCACAGGTAACCCATTTTCTACACATGTTCTACAGTAGCGTTTAGAAAGGATATGAATGAAGTTCAGGTACCTGGGCAGGTGGTAATGGTTGTGTAAAGGGACACTGTCCTTACAGTGCAGTTTCTCCAGCTATAGCTGCAAGATTCTATGTGTGGTCTATCCCCTCTATCTGAAAAGTGTGGTTTAGTTTTGTTGATGGACAGTTGCATGTTTTTATTAGACTTTCCTGAGAGTAGTTAGCAGTTTCTGTCTGCTAATTTTTGCACGTTTTCTACTTGGCTTTGGTGGGCAGTAAGTGGGGAATGTTTTGATGGGTATAGGACCCACTGAATAGCATGCATACCATAGATGTATCTTAAAAATATAAATGTGATTAAAAATCATAAGGACTCAGTGTTGGCTACCTGCATTAAAGGATGAGAACTTACTCACTTAAACTTGGTTTAAGGCCGAGTACACAAATATGTTATCCTCTTTAAAGAAGACTTGTTATTCTTGCAGAAGTAGAATACAACAAAACTTAAGAGTGGCTAGTACTGAACTTGCATGAAGACCATTTAACTTAATTAATTGAGTCTGACATTCAGTGTAAATTGTCTGATTTAATTATTAAGTGCCATAAACTAGTTATGGAACAGACACAATGAACAGTATTCATGCTTGCTTGATGAATTCATTACCATGAGTAATTCTTGAATGTAATTTGGGTCGTAAGTCAATTCAGTACTGTATGCCTGCAAGACAAGCAAGATGTTGTCCTCTAACCTCAGTAGCTAAAATTAAGAAAACAGGCTATTTTCAATCGTTGAAAGTAGAATCTGCAAAACAGTGACTTGATTCAGGCAGTTGTCAATAGGTTTTATGTACCTAACAGTATAGTTGGCAGCTCAAGTAACAGGAAGACTCCAGCTATGAGAAAACGGGGAATATCAACTTCTTGGTTTCACTAGAACATGTTACAGAATCACATAGAAAACTTGATGAGAGTAGATGGAGTCGGTATGGGAAGGAGGTGCCTTATTGGTACAAAAGTAAAATAAATTTGCTACTCAGTTTATGGGAAGCGATTTTTTTCTTACATGAAGAACTGATATCCCTGGGGAATGAACATACACGCACAGCAGTGTAGATGGAAATCTAAGTAATTTATGGAGCAGTTATAATAGCAAGAGCTGCAGGAGATTGTCCTTCGTAGGTTCAAGATGTCTCTTACTGCCTCTTTTTGTTACTGCCTTCCTTTTGTTTTGAACTAGATCAAGAAATTTTACGTCCTATTTCATGAACTTCTCTCTTGTTTCATGAGTTGTTTTAATTTTCCCTGCTTTTACTTGCAGTTCTTCTTAGTTCTCTACGGAGATATTCTGTGGTTGTCTTTTTCAGCCTTGGTCCCTGCTGACCTCCTCCTGACTGGTCTTATGCTTTATTAATCATTATAATAAAAGGAGGGTTAATTTCCACGGTGTTTCATTTATTCTCTGAAAATAGGAGATGCTGTGAAAGTGCACTAAACTGTATTTCGAATTCTAGGAACATATAATTGCATAAAGGTACAGCACAATATAAGCACTGGATTTAAGCTTGTGTTGCAAATAAGGGAATTGATCCATTTGAGCAAGAAAGATGAGATGAGGCATAAGCAATTCATGGCAGACTTTTCATGACACTAAGTAATGAACAGATAAAAACGTTTAAAATGCAGAAGAGCATCTGAAAGTGAAGAAAAAATCCAACAAGAATTCAAGATAAATAAGTCCCAGTAGTTAAGATGATTATTGAATTCATGTTATTTACTTGCCTTGATATTACTTTGACATGAGCTTTGAATGCCAGAACTTCTGAAGAGATGTGAAGTCTGTGAAGGGGTTGGAGAGTAGACAGTGATGTTGCCCTCCAACTTGGAGAGAAGTTTCTGTAGATAATTTGTACATGTGTTGTGAGGAATGGGTAAAAATTAGAGGTTAAGATTAATTGGTATCTCTGCGGAAATTATTAAAATCCCTTTTAATTCCTCAAAGCATTAAAATAGGCGATGCAATTGTGAACCAAACTGTCCTGGCTTTTATGTGTTATTTACCCAAGGATGCTAGTACATTTTATCCATAGAACAGTTTCTGTAGCCTTTCACAGTAGCAGATACAGGGTTTTTCCAGCATGTTGCATGGAGAACACACACGAGTTGGAGGAGTGCTTGCAGAGGCATTGCTGGGAGGGAATATTTGGGTTCCCATGTCAGCGGTGCAGTTCTTTGTCAGGCTGTAGTGGGTAGGAGTTCAAGTATTCAGGTCACATTTGCTGCTCAGTTGTTTATAGTAACCCTTAGGGAAGAACCAACAGAAAGGACGTAAATGTTGCATGGACCACTCTGAGTTTCTGGAACATTTCAGGGCCTACAGCACTGTATCTGTGCTGGGCTGCAGAGTTTGTGATGTTTTTTTTCCCAGGTTTTTCAAGTGGCTTCTGAGCATCTCTTGTAACATTTGCTAATCTCCTGACCTTGAAAATGGATCTGTGTTCCTGTGAGACACCTCCTGAAGGGTAGTTGCCAATCATGGAAATCAACTAGGAAGGCATTTTATTTACTTAGGTTATCTTAAAGGTAAGCCTTTAGGAAGATGAGTGTTTCAGCTTCCTTTGTTAGTCTGCATTTCCTCACAGCTGAGTCACTGGTAACACAGGCTTGTTTAGAAAAAAAAAAAAAAAAGTTTGGAGATTATTTTTGCTTGTTTTAAGAAACAATTAACCAAGATACCTCGTTTTTCCTTCTCCATCCCATTCTGTTCTTACTGCTTTAGAGTTTTGCAAGAGCAAGCATTGCTAGCTGTCGATAGCAAACTGTAGTTGTAGGTAACAATTTCTCAGAATGCTGCGGTAGTTCTGCTAGTCCCTGTTCTTCAGAGGTGCTGCTAGACTTTGTTTTCCACTATCTTAACCTTTAATCAGTAGATCTCTGAAAGTGTAGATCTAAAGTGGCCCACCACATCTCACCAAAACATTGCTACCTGTGCGGTTTCAAGGTGACTCTCTTTGTATGAATGTATTTTCAGTGTGTTGAAAAAATGTTAATACTATTCAACAATTCTGTATTTTGGGCTCTGAAACTTATTACCTACAGTATCATTAGTTGTACAAACTGATTTTTAAAATTTCAAGATACAGGGAGCTTAGATATTGATAATAACGGTAGTGGGAAAACATGCAAAGAATGCTGTATTTAGTTCTAACGTAGTTAACTGCTATCATGTATATATTAAATTAATTGTAATATCTTTTTCATTCCCTGATGGGCTATATTCTGCGTATTGTGCACTCCCATATTTGCCTCTAAAACCCTGATAAATGTAATCTGTCGGAATGTTTTTAAGACAATAGCTATTTAATGAATAGCTTGTCTGTACAGGAGAAAAGAATAAGCTTGATTGCTTACAATCTGACGTTTGAAAAAGCATTTTTTTAGATCTCTTGTATTTGCATATCTAATTGCTATGTAATCAAAACTAAGTGAACTGTAGCTACTTGAAACCAAAAAATGAAAGGCAATCATCTTTACAGGGTGAAATATCCCACTCATATGCAAGCCTGTCTGAATATTAGAATTATATTCTTCTTGTGTTTAATTATAGGTGTCTGACTGAGCAGTAAATTTATGCCTGTGTATTAAAAGAGTGAATGTGACCCTGAAACATCAGCTTTCCTTTGTTGCAGCAAAGCATTGGCATTGAGAGAACTTAACAGTGTTGTGTATTTTGGTGATAAGGGATTGTGCCAGAATAGCTGTTAATTACCTGCTTTGTTTGATATGGAAAGTAGTGGTTCCGCACTTTTCTTCCCACCAGTGACAGTACTCAATTAAAACTTGTATTAAACAGTGATAATGCCCTCGTTTATCTGGTGGGAAGACGTGAGGTGAAAAAAATTAACAGGATTTTTTCAGCTGTTTGGAGGCTGCTTTGGTTTTTTTTTTTTTTTTTTTTTTTTTTTTCGATTTCTTGTTTTTGTTCCGTGTTGTTTTTTCCCCCTGCCGTCAATCTAGTGACTATAAAAGGTAACAAAGTGTCTTGATTGTTTCTGACTCTTAAATGTCCCAATTAATTAATCCTGGCTATAGTTCAAATTTTAAAACGAACAACTTTGATGTCCGGCATTGGAAGATACATTTGGAAGATGCTTTCTCTATTGTGTTCCATGTCATTCATCTTTGTGAAGATCTGTTGTCATGGATCCTTATTTTCACTGTTTTTTGAAATGTTATTATATTGCTCACAAAAAGGCAGAGAGTGCTTTACAAAACTTAAGTTTGTCTGAGCTTTTTCTATTCCAGGTGTTTGGAACATGTTTTCTGACATAACTGGTTTTCTCAGCTTCTGTTAATATTTGGTGTTTTATATTAAAAAAAATTTCTCAGATCGGATTTTTGCATGATTTTGTAGCAACTTAGTATTTTTCTCTCAGATTGCTTAAGTATGTGACAAAACCGAATGCAGTATTTTGGATGGGAACCCCTCTGTCTTAGATACAATTCTCTGCTTAGCAGTATTTTTTTCATATGTAAGCAGAAATACCAAAGAGCAAGGCAAGGGAGTTAAACTAGAGGAGACTTGTAATCTTTGCGGTTCTTTGTTTTCTTCTGGTAGTAATACTCCGTGAAGAATATTGTAAAATTGAAAATATTCAAAATACCTGTTCTTGTGGCTGTTGATTTACAGAATTCTGACAATAACGCTTAAATATTTTGTTCATGCAGAGTAATTAAGGAGCAACTTGGTTGCCTTACTTAAGAAGTTTGGAAATGTCTATGTTCTTCAAAAAATGAAAATAAGAAAACACTTGAACAGATCTGTTCCGGAAGGAAAATTTAAACACTTGAACAGATCTGTTCTGGAAAGAAAATTTATCAGTGGCTGAATGTCTGATGCTAGACTAATTGGCCAAAAATGTGAAACAGTAAGTGAAAAGGAGTAATTACTGCAACAGCTTCAAAGTGTGTACGCTAATTTTTTTTTAAGATCTTGGTGAATATGAATATGGAAATACATGATAATTTAACTGGAACTTCAGAGCTTTAACTGTTAGGTGAATCAAGGTAACATGCAATAAAACAGATTCGTTAGTTGTGCCCAATAATTGCAGGCAACCAAACTTGCTGAGAAGACATAATGGTTAGCAGTACTGATACATAGTCCCAGATACAACCTTAGAATTAAATGGCAACAAATGGTTTGCAGGTACAACACCACCTTAAAAAGCTGTTTAAAGTATGTAAAACTTTAAAGTTTTTCTTGTTTCCTGGAAAACCTAAACAGAATCACTGGTTAAAGGGGAGAAAACTAACTTCTGTTTGTTACTGGAATTCATTAATGTGATGGTCAAACTGCAGTAAAAGGTCAGTTGCGGGGGGGGGGAGGGGAGTAAAAAAAAAGAAGTTTTTAATTTGGGGGATTTTATCATGGTTTACAGAAAGAAAACAGTGGCCTTGCTTAGATGACATCTCAGAAACAGCATGTTTTTGTAGTAAGTCTGCTTTTGTTTTGAAGGAAATGCTTGTTTCTGGCTATATTAAGTCATGAAATCCATGATACTATTTAATTGCATTTAATTAACAGCAAAACTTTTCACATGACTATGGAATGTACTTTCCTCAGGTAATTCATAAGGTCAATAAATGTAGACTTTCCTCCTCTACCCAACTCCACTTTCATACTAAATAAAGGGTGATAAGCATTAAAGAAAAATATGATAAGGTATTTTATAATCTGACATTTGAAGTGGAATGATCTCTGACCATTTCATTAACTGTTTTTCCAATTTCTGTTTTCTTCACTGTAAAAGAAAAAAGTGGAATGTGAATTTGAGATGCATTTAGATTACTGGAATTATTTCTTAGTGTTGCGGTGCAGCAATATGACTGAGTGAGCTCATCCATGCAGGATTAGGTTCTGCAGTGATTAGATAGCTTCCTATGATCAGATATACCTGTTGAAAGGGAGTTTCACTTTTTAGGTGAGTGTTGCAACCCACGCTCTCCAGTCACAGATAGTCTTTCTAATATCAAAGCTAGTTTCTTAAGGTTTCCTTAAATTTTCTTGTATGTAGTATCAAATCCTAACTTCAGATGAAGTTGAAGAGTATGTTCTTCCGGAATGAATCATCTTAAACGGACATTGTAGTTTTTCTTTGCTGTAAAGAAAATAATAGGACTATTCTGATCTTTCTGTTTAAATTCTTCAGATTACATTACATTACCTTTGGTCACTTGAAAATAATTTGCCAATGTTTTCTGTGCATTTTCCTGATACTGGAGTTAAGATTATACATTCAAATTTTATTTTGGGGGGAAGTATTTCATGTGATTTAGTGAAATTTCCTATTTCAATCTACAAAGTTTCAAACTAATATTGCTATATTCAGTTTCAAATAGGCATTAATCTATTGTATTATTTTATAGTCTTTACATCCACCTCTGTTTTGCAATTATCTGTAGTTTCCAAATGGGGGAAAGTAAAGAAACTTTTTTAATGATCGTCTTTCCTACAGCCTCTTTGCCTGAGCGTGCCATTCTTTTTAGGATTTGCAGTCTTTTTTGAGATGAATTTCTATATATCTAATTGTTGTAGAGTGCTGTTTCTCTGACAGTTTTTAAGTCCACTATACACACTGCTTCTCTTTGGGATCCTAATAATTGTGCTTATGCAAACTTAGTGGATTATGTTTCCATTATTGGACAAAGAAGGCTGTCAATTAATTTTAAACCTAGAATTAATTGAAACAGACACTAGGCTTCTAAGACTGAATTGAAATTCTCATTTTGAAGTCTACTAACTCTTTTTCCATTTGAAAAATGCTATCTAAATTGAACAAATAAATTTTCTGTACCCACCCCATCCAATATTCCTGAATTTCATTTTAATTTGGAAAAAAATCTTGTGTTTGAGTAGCAAAATCTCTGTAACCTTTGAAGAAACTAAAATTTCTTCTTAAGAAGTTTCAGGACGTGAAAAATCTAAAAGCTGTGAAATGGCTTCGTCTTCAGGTAGCCCTCTCGAATAATACTGTTTATTAAGCATCCTGGTCACAGAATTTATGTACAACAGGAGGCAAATTCAGACCTCTCGTCTCCTCCTGCCACCGTAACCTGAATTGATGGTACTTGTTGTTTGCAATATATAACTATTAAACACACCTTTTCCTCCTTGATGAAAACAGTGCTGCTGAAAACATGTCATAAAACTTGTTTTTATTGTAAATGTACCAATGAATCGTAGTTTCATGAAGGCTTGGATTCTGCCTATTTAAAATCCACGACTAAAACACTGAAAATCTGAACAATAACTTATTTACGATTGGCATGTCTCTCACATTTGTACGTGTACCTTTTAGGTACATAACAATGTACCTGTATGCATCTTGTATTTGAGGTATTCTCTGTGCTGAGGATTTTCTGGGCACAACTATGTAAGATTTTAACATAGTGGTGATATTAATGTTCTCTTTCCCTTTTCTCAACCATTTGGACAGTCAAGACAAAAATGTCATTCTTTAGGGGTAAAAATGCAGAACTTATGGAAAAAAAAAGAATTTACAATTAAAGTTTGTGCCTCAAACCTGAGGATTTTTTAAGATAGGCTTTTGGGTGATTTGGAATTACCTTCAAGAAAATGTGAAGAATCCATCTAGAAACAAACTTTAATTACATGTATTAACTGAATCAAGTTATGATGACCTTGGCAATGCTCTAAACCAATTTGCACTGATTACTGTCAGAGTGGTTCTTTTTCTGTTGAAAAGTAATGGCCTATAATGTATTGGAGGCCAAATTAGATCATCCTAATGATTCTTTCTAGTCAAAGACTTTGAAATTGGAAAAAAAAATAGTTGTAGTTAATATTAGGTATAAAAGAGTGGTAACTGTAATAGGTACAGAATAAAATTTTGTGAGTCAAATAGAACACTGAATTTATCATTTTTTATAAGTCACCAAGACTTTCAGTCTTCCTGTACATCAAGGAAGCGTACACTAATGAATTGTATAACAATTCTACAGTTAGGTTCAATTCGTTTTTTTCCTACACTTTGCTTTGTAGAGTGTTTCCTACCCTTTATGCATATACTTAGATATGCTAAAATTAGAATAATTTATTGGTGAGAATCAACCTAAAATTCTGGGGCTCCACTGTGGTTTGACTCCATGTATTCTCAGAGAACCCGAAATTTTAATCGAGTAGAATATTCGTATAGTAAGTTGTATTGCTTTGGTCATTCTGGATTAGGTTTTCTATAGTGGCTGTTGCCTGGGTTTAAGAACAACATTCAAAAACAAGCCTTACTGACTAAAGTACTGGGCTTTTGTTATATATCTTGTTAGTGGCCTTAAGAATTTAGTTCAGAAAAACTTCTTAGTTTAGGTAGGTTTAACATGTTTTTTGGAGGTTTTTGATTGTTTTAAGGAAAAAAATAAAGGTATACTCAGCTGTGCAACAAATTCATCTTCATGGATTTTAACTACAAAAAGGAAGCCTAATCTAATAGCCATCAGGAATGAAATTCTGCAGTAAGTTTGATCAGATAGGTAAGACCAGACCTGAAAGATCAGGCGAGAATGATGTGTCGTCTTCACAAAATAGTGACAGCGGTAGGAGAAGGCATTTTTTTCCCCCGTAAATGTATTTATAATAAATGCTGATTATATGTGCTTTTTACAAATATATTTTGTGTAATAATAAACAGTTTCTTGCTTTCCACAAGTGAGAAAAGTCATTCTCGTATGTATCAAACTAGATATTTTACCAATTCTTTGAATTCCAGTCTCTTCACTCTGTCTTCATATCAGAAGATACAGTAGTTACAGCTGTGAGAGCTATGTAATTACTTGGAGGTGGGGATGAACGTTAGGACATACAAAGCTTCCAAAATCTACGGTATCCTAGGATGTCTTAGTGAACAGACTGTGTGGTTATGTCTACATACCACAGAAATGCTTATCCCCTTATTCCCCAAGGGAAGCACTTGAATTGTACAAATAATAAGCTTACACAGAAGTTGTGTACCAGTTATTTCTGTGCCTGGACTTTCAGATGTGCTTATTCAGTATTACTTCAGCTGCTCTTTGGACTCTCAGGGAATATATACAGTGCAAACTTCACTTCTTAGTTTGAGGAAAAGGTGTTAAAATTGTGTTCCTGTTTGTTATACATATGTGTATTGGGAAAACCTGTTTGCATGCCTGTGTTTTTGAATCTGTGTGTAGTAAATTTTTAAGTACTAATTGTTTATCAGATTCAAGAGTTAGTTTGTTGTACCAGTTCTTAACTCAGAAGATACCATCTCCTGTGTAAAATGGGAAGTGTTTTAGAACTCTAGGTAAGTTATCCTGCATGTTGTATTATGCTAGAGAAAGTTGTTAAAACAGCTTATATATATATATATAAGTGCCCAGATAAAAACTTAAATTCGCGGCTAATGATTAATCTTTGTGAGATGAGCTACTTGTATTCTCTTACTGTCTGTGGACACAAGTAAAGTAGAGATGCAGCCTGAAGTCTTCAGTACTGTAACACTGAAATCACTTTTCACAGGAAAAGGCAGAGAAAAATAATGACTTAACAAGTAATTACTTAACAAATTTACCAATAAATTATAACTTAAAATGTAACAACTTGCTTGAGAAGATCAAAAGATAATAGTGCATTTGCTGTTCTGCACTTTTTTGTTTCAATGAATTATTGTTTGCATATCGGAATATTTTGAACTGATGCCACAACTCTTCTAGCCAATGGATTTCCTGTGCTCTCCTAATTGTAATTTGGATATAAGGATGGCTGTTGAAGAGAGAGAGATCTAGACAGTATTTTTACACACACAGTCTTCTCTCTGTCTTTTTCTTCAAGGCTTGTTAAAAGTATGTCATGCCTGGCTGACTGTTGTGATTCTTCAACAAGCAGCATTGATTGACCCTGTAAGTTCATGCTCACCTCCAAGGTTCGTTCATGCTGGCAAGAGTTAGGAAAACATTCTTAGCCTTTCCAGCCAATTTGCAAATCCACGCCATGAATTGGCCTTTACACAGTAAGTTTTTGTGTGTATATATGACAGTAATCCAGGTTTTCAGCTATTCGAATCACATAACAATAGTTCTGTGGCTTAACTGATTTGATTCTTCCTTCATTCCCAAATTAGAAACGTGATCCAATTTTATATTTACTGGACATGATACTGCACTTTAACCATTTCATAAAACATATCTCATCTTGCTTTGAGACATCTCAAAGATGACAGCTTTTTTGTGGGTTCTTTGTTCATCCATTGATTTATCTGTGTATCTTATCCTGTACACCTCTTTCAACTTCTTTGTAGAAAATGTGCTGTGCCTATTTTTTACATGGCAAACATTACAACTGCATCATATCCATTTCTTTCAGGAGCTTGAATGCTGGTGTATTAAGTAGTTGTACACTGTCTATGGTCAGTTTAGTGGCTAAAATTTTATTGCCATTTCAGAGCTCTTCATCCACATACAGAGAAGGATGATGATCTGTTTACAAAAGTAAGATATCTTAGCCCTACCTGCACTGTAGGGATTGGGGGTGGGACAGGAAAGAAATATGTACATGCATGTAGCTGAACACATGATACTTAAAACTTCGTTTTTGACTCTCATGGACCCTTACTGTAGTTTATTAAATAGTTAAAACATACTCTATTAACAGGAAAAATGTCTGCCTTTTTCCTGAATTTTCTGAACGTTCTTAGTAAAGGCTCTTTTCCGTATATAAATGTATGGTTTGTAGCAAGACTTCAAGTATGTGATCTAGGTATTGTTTGTAAGTTATAGCAGAAGAGAAATTTATTCTAGATTACTGTGGAGAAAAGCTGTATAGGTAGAGCATTGAAACTGATCTTAGACAGACTTCCATCTGGATCAATTGGCTGAGGGAATGTTTTATCAGTCAGAAGTAGCCTTATAGCTCCTGTAGCTTTTCAGTTTTTTCGGTCCTCTGTGTTTAATGCTTTGTGTGAAATAGTTGCTTAAGGGGGTTATTGAGATAAATAGCTGCATGGGTAGGAGCTGTTGCACAGTAAAAAGGGTATTAAAAACATTACTAAAAAGGGTAGGATATTTTGATGTCACTGGTTTGTTTGGCAATCTTAAAAAGAATACAATATACTTTTTTTTTTTTTTAAGTTGGTTGCATAGTAGTTGTTGAAATACGTATGTCATTGAATCAGAATTGAATTCAAATATTTTTACTTAACTTTTGTCAAATAATAAACAAATGAAGAAGATTGCACACTCTAAGCAGAGTAATTTCTGAGCTATTCATATTATTAGTCCTCAAGGAAACAATATTCTTGCTATCACAAATTACTGAAGTTCTTCCATGAGTGGTATGGCATTGGAATTGATTTGATGGTCAGTTCCCATTCAAAGTCTTAAGACTCTTGTTCCTGCTGTTCCATGTACATTCTTGAGAGTCAGCTGAGTTTGCTGGTTTCTGAATTGCATCCCTGAGCAGATGTTTAAGCAGCGGCTCGGCACAGGGGAAGTAGGAGAGTTAGGACTGCTCTCTTCATTGAGAACTAGTTGTGAAGTAATGAGCTTACTTGAAGAGGTAAACTTCACCCTCAGGTTCCAAGACATGAGATACATGAGTGACTACATTAAACATATTTTACTTCAACTTCTAGTTTATTTCACCATTAAATCACCCAATAAATTAGGGGGATTTAGATGAAGAGGATCCTTGTTCAATGGAGAGGTGGAAACAGTATAATTTTGTGGATATTGTATAATTTTGTGGAAATTTTTCTTCCCAGTTTTGAGAAAAGAATCTTGTGTATTATTCTGGAATCTTACACTTTGTAAAGCTGTAAGTTACCCATGTGCAGCAAACTTGATTTTCTCACTTTCAGCTTAACAGAAAATAAATTACTACAAAGCATTTATAATTTAGGTGGATTTTTTTAATTCCATCCTCTGCTTATAGTTCATCTTTCTGTTAAAACAAAAACAAACTTTGAATTCTCCACTGTAGAGATTTCATTCAGTGCTTGTACTGTTTCAGTTGGGACTTGCAGCTTCTTGCGGCTGGAGAACTGTAATTTTTGTTGCTATTACACAGAGTTAAGTTGGGGAACAGACCTAGGGTAAAGACACCCAGCTCTTTTGCCAGCTCTTGTTTGGAATGCATGCTATCTTAGCAAATCATGTGCATCAGTGCTGTTCCTGAAAGCAGTGTTTATAGAACTGTATCTTCTGTCACCAGGTGCTCTAATCTGAGTATATCAAAATAAAATACGCTTTTGTCAGAGAAAGATGATGAGGCTGACTAATTCTAAAGCAGTTCAGCAAGATCACATTCCATGTACATCAAGATGAGGAGCTTCAGCAAGTTCATGGATTTGATTTAGCTTCAGATATTGACCACAACCCAATATTGGTTGAGGGTAGTTTATCAAACTGAAATAAGTTAAAGACAGCATAACTCATAACTGGATTTTAAGTATGTATTTTAATGTACTTAGATGTATTATGTTTCATACTTTTAGGCATCCTTCTTGATGATTACATGTTTTTCATAAGCAATGTTATTACCTTCCCTATTCAAAGCAAAAATTGGACTTCATGCCTTTCCCCTCTCGTACATTGAAATTATGTAGCTGATGAGTGGATGGAAGGAATGGAAGGGGCTTAAACTGTTTTCTGAATTGAATCTGTGGTGTTGTCTCTTTATGCGATCCTCTGTTTTCAATGAATAAAACATGTAAAAGTACTGACAACCATGGAAGTTTTTCTTTCTAAGAAAAGCTGCTTTTGAGAAAAGTTAGGATGCATCTGTTTTAAAGAGTATTGATACCTGTACCTTTCTGCGTTGTGGTAACACATCATACATGTTAATGTAGACAAAGCTCAAAGAAAAAAGGCTTGTCCCTCAACTTCCTCCAGTCCTTTCTCTGCCTTCTCACCTTCAGCTGTGATGGCTGTCTCAACAGTGACGAGTATTAGAATATGCTATCCTTTTTGCTTATTCTGGCATGCATCTGGCATGAATAATAATAATAATTATTTTACAAATTAGTATCTTGCTATCAGGTGAAATCCACTGTTTTTTAGAAAAATGGTTGCAGCTTTTATGGTAACTATATCATTGTAGCATATGTACAAATTGTATTTTAGAGCCATTCTAATAGTGGATAAGATAGATGTGTTGGGCTACCTTTAGTGGTTAGCTGGTTCATGGCTTGTTTTTTAATTTTTTCTGTTTTTTTTTTTTCTCTCTGCAAAGCACTTTAAAAATTGTGTTTGTGCTTATTTTGCTGTTTCACAACATAGAGGCCCTGAAAATGACTTGAACTTTTTTTTTTTTCCTGATTGCTTCTTATCTTATAAATTTAAGCTGTATCTCAATTGAATTTTTAGGGGGAATAACTTATTTCTTCGTAGCACTTGTGATGTTATTTCATCAAAATGGTGTGCAAATCACCAGTGGTCTCTGTACAGTGGTATTTAACACAGAATCCCTTTCCAGAGTTACTGGTTGCTCAAATGAAGTAGGATTTCAAGGGACTGGGAGGGATGGGAAGGGGGAAGACTGAAGCTCTTTCTTCTGTGACTTAGCTTCTGCTGAATTTTGCATTTTTTTTGGTTAACTAGGTTGTATTACAGCTTATCATGGTTTCTTGGGTTATCAGTCTCAAGTGTAAACAAGAAGGAATAAAATGTATCCATCACAGGATAGAATAAAAACGTTAATCCCAGCCCTTCATGCCTCTATTAAACATCTTAAAGAAGCAAAATAGGGCACATGCCCAATTTTTTTTTGCTTTTCAGGTCTCCTTTAAGAGCAGAGACAACCATGATCCAGCAGTTATGGAGGTAGAGGCAAGTAAATGTTTTACTTACTGTAAACATTGCAATAAGTTTGTGCAAGTCAACTACAACTTGAGGAGACCCTGGTTGAAAAAGCATTTCGACCCTCCCTTCACCAGATGATGAATTTGTATTGTATTCTTGGTGCAAGGAAAAATAGATTTAATCTTTTATTGCTTATTGACAGATTTCACTTCAGTTACACACTATGTAATACCTAGCTGGTGTAAAAATATACTAGTTTGTATTACTAAGTTTTTTTTTTTTATGATAATAGGGTCCAAAGGAAAAAAAAACTTCCCTAATCTTCAAAATGTGAATTGTTTCGGGTGGTTCCCCACAGTGATTTTCTCTAAAGGGGAAGAAATCAGTGGCTAATATTGCTACCTCCAACTGCTGGTGTTCAAATCAGCTCTTCAGAATTCTCACTTAAATACATTCAACAACCTCTTATGCACTTGGTCTAAACCTGTAATTATTTCCATGCTGGGGACATTTCTGAGACCTTACGTTGAGTGTCTCCTGAAGGTATTGCTCTTGTTCTTAAAGCAGGTTTTTTGTTCTTTTCTGAAGGTTGTACTGGAGGTTCAGGAACTATGCAGCTGTATTGCTGACATATTAAAAAACAGCCTCTGAGTGCTAGTGCTCATCAGAAAATTTGACTCCTTCAAGTATGTCAGGCTGCAGTTCTAGTACTGCTCTTACAACAATTTTAAGTTGATGCTTTCTGTCCAATGCTGCGCACACAATCCTGGCTAGGAATGTTTTCTCTCTTGTGACAGCTAACTGGTGATGTAAACGACTATCATGAGATGCTTTGGTGCTAAACCAGCAGAATACTAAAGCTGGGAAATTTTCCTGTTGTTTTTGAGTTCTGTGAACTGGATCACAAGCACTAGGGTGTGTCAAGGTGGGACCAGCAACGCTGACTTAAAATAGCTTAAACTGTTGAGGAGCTGCACGCTTCTAGGCAAAGTCCTCAAATTCACATTGCTTTTGAATTAGTTGAGTTGCGTGACTCTGGCATCTTGGTATGTTGCGTAGCTGTTATTTTTAACATCTTTAGATAATCAGTGTTCTGGGGTACCCAAATCACTTTTTGGACATGCAAAATATGGAACATACAGGCTTGAAATGTATTCTGTACACCGCTAATGAATGTTTTGCTGGGTTCAGTTTTCTTACTTAAAATGCAGACGTTTGAAACACAACAGAACTTTCTGACCATGAGTCATACTAAATGGATGCTTACTGAGAACTGGGAGGCAAAGTTGTGGAGCTGTATGTTTGCGTTTTAGTTCTCCGAAATACCAGAGCTGCTCTGGGGGAAGGGTTGGAAATTTTCCATGTTTTCAGCATCTTTTTCCTACTTGGAAGTAGTTCATTTGTGATGTGTCTGAACTCTTCAGTCATAATTCAGTGCAAAGATCAAAATGTAATAGTTCATACTTAAGGATGTTTTAAATTTGTTGGCAGCATACAATTGTCTCATGGAGGATATTAATGACAATGGGGCATGCTGACACTGTTCATTTTTACCTCGCTTCTTTGAATGCTTTGTAAAGAAACTTCAGACTTGGTTAGCAAACTAATTATTTTTTGGACTTTCCTCTTCTTTATTCATCAATAAAAAATACAGAATTTGCATGTTTTCATAACAATAGTGGATTATGTCTATTTGGGGCAGTTTTGCTCAATTTGTCTTGAGCAGTGAGGCAGGGAAATGTGCTGTTGCACGTTACAGGGCTACAGTGAGGACAGGAAAAGCCAGATCAGTTCTGCTAATCTGGGAGTGTGGTTCAGTGGGATAGCTAATCTGGTTTGACAGCTTGCTGCCACTGGGAGTGGATAGTCAAGTCTTCCTTGCATTGCTTCAGTGCTTAGCTAGCACCTTGGTTAGCTATTGTAGCTTCCTAAATTGACTGAAATAATAATGATTAATAATGATTAGTAGTAGTTTTTGCTTCTTAATAAGCTGTATTGACCCAAAAGTGTGGTCAAATTAATACCTGTGCCAGTTTGAAAAAAGAGAGAAGGGGAAAAGGATGTGTCTGTGTGGTTAGTAAGTAGGAGGTCGGCACCTGTCCGGTGGCAGAAAATCTGTGATTGTGTTGTCTGTTACTGAATTGCATTTTGATCAAAGGGTTTGTGCTTGTGCTTTTCTGATAAGGAGGAAATGTTTAGAATGAGGGAAGCCACCTTTCTTTTAACTCTCTAGGATGAGAGCAGAGTGTGTGGGGTTATGTTTGCACTCAATTCATACCCTATACTATGTTATTTTCAAAGATAGATGAAACCTTTGTAGAACATAAAAAAGCATGCATATAATGTCTTTTTCTTCCTGGCCTTTGTCTTATTACAGGCTTTTGTCATTCAGTAGTATATTAATTTAAACTATTAAACTTTGGGACTTTTTTTTCCTACTGTAAAAAAAGAAATGCAAAAAAAATAGTAGTGATAAAATGCAAGTTTAGAGTTAATATTAACTATGTTAAAATTTTTCTGAACAGTACCTCTACATATAGCATTTAGAAATGTTATATAAAATGCTTTGTGCTTTGTTCCACTTAGCATTGTAATACTGAACTGACTGTGGGTCCCTCTTGATGAAAAGTAGAATAAATTATGGACAACAGCATTATGCAGTATTTATCCACTGCTTAACAGCATTACTGTAATACAAATCTAAAGCAGACAATACAAAGCTCACACAGCCCATTCCTTAAAAAACAAGAAACTTAGAAAAATAGCTTAAATGTAAAAGTAATTTGTTGAGAACATTTTAATTATTGGGTGAGTTTCTAGATACAGAGCAAATCAATTAGTGTACAAGTGGGTTATAGTGACTCTGAAATTAAGCTCTTAAGTTGACTTTAACTGTAAGGAACCTCCTACCCTGTTTGGACAGCACAATACACTTGTTAATATCACGTGAATTTACTCAGGATGTAACATAGCGTCTGTTTAACAGCAGTACTCTATGGAAAATGAGTTTACAACATCAGTGAGACAGTTTGACTGTTTCTCTTCTCCAAAAGACCCATTTTTGTGAAGAAGAAGAAGAAGAAAAAAGTCAGGCGTTCCTCAAAGCAAGCCGCTATTTAAGCGGTGGGATGAGAACCATGGCCAGTAATCTGCTCAGCAGTACCTTGTCATTAAGATAAAGCCCATCTGCAATCGTTTCATGAGGGCAGCTGAGTGCAGAATTAACTCTGAGCATCACTTCTGGTTTCACCCTTATCTAGTCCAAAATGCAAGGCATTCTTATAATGTTTCTTTAAATGTGAAAATTCCAGAACTTAGTACTGCAGAAGAAATCACTGTGTGAAGAAATGAGAGAGCACGAATAACTGAGTGGCATGTTAATTATTATCATTCTGTTAGTACAAAGCACTCCTAAGTGATTACAAAAGGTTTTTTTTTAAAGTCTTGCATAATAGGGCAGTATTAATGCTGCTGTATGATGGATAAGGAAATGGGGATAGTGAAACCCAGCTGATGTTCCCTGTGTACATTTTTAAAGAAGTGTTGGGATTGTAAACAAAGATGATAGAATCAAAGTTGCTTATTATGATCTTTTTGTACAAATTACCTTTCCCTTGAAGTTCATCACTATACCATGAATGGCTTTCTTTTTTTTAAAAAATAAATGGGATGTTAATTTCTCAGGTGAGCAACTGACATGCAATATTTGTCAATGAAAATTTTGATTGCTTTGTTTGCTTAAGATGAGGTGAATGGCAACTGAGTTTTCAGATTACTTGGCATGTAAGTAGCAACATATGCAAAATAGCATTTGACTTGAGCAATACTTGAGCCCAGCACATCTAGAGAGTATTATGTCTGGGAGAGCATGGGGCTCCCTCATCCTCCTGCCTGTTGCGAGTGACTTGCTGCCTCCTGCTGCAGGCAGACTGTGCCTCTGCTGAAGGTGTGACTGACAGCTGGCAGCTTCCCACAAGGGGATATTCCTGTGCCCTCCTTTGTGCTCAGTCTGCTGCTTCTGGGATGTGTCACTGAGCCAGTTCAGCTTGCTAAGCAGGCAGAAACTTAATCTGACAGCAGTAGTTTGCTGCTGTGTTGAACCGGCCATGGAAGGGCTTAGGGCTTTTCCTAATACAAAGAAGAGGGAAGAAACCCTTCCACAGACAAAAACAACAAAACACTTTTTTTAAAAAAAAAGGAGGGGGAATCAAAATAGTTACAAGTTGATATTTAGAAAAGTTTTTCTCAACTTCACTACAAAAGATCAGTGTTCATAAGCACGTAAGTTCATAAGTTCATAAGCACAGACGCTGCATCTGGAGTTCACAATATTCATTTAAGGAACATCTTATGAAAGTGGTGTATGGTTAGCACCATGTTTGTTGGCATCAGAGGTGATTTGAATCTAATTATTCAGGATACAATTTAGCTGTCTAGATGCTTGAGAATCTTCTTGCCATCCCAGTTGGAAGCAGGAGTGATTCAGCCACCTGCTCCATTACACATCTTTGAGGAATTCTTCAGGGCAAATTCATCCCAAGAATTGAAATAAGAAAAATAATAGATGTAATCACATCAAAACCGGTACCCCATTTTTCCTTAAGGAATATTTGTTTCATCTTTTTGCATTTTTTAAACTTCACAGAGTATGAACAGTTTCTTTATGGCTCAGAAAGCTGTTGGAAACAAATATCTAGTTGTTTTGGCTCCTAAAATTAGTAAAACAAGCAACATGTTGGTATAAAATTGTTCATTATAAGTCTTCTGATTTTAAAGATAAAGTAACTTTTTTAGGGTCTTGAACAGAGGTCAAGAGAAGTTTTCCTTTTGATTTTTTTTTATTTTTTTGGCTGTTCTGAAAGTAGTTCTGTGCAATTTTATAACCATATCTGAAACTTTTCTATTATATTGAGGGTTAAGAGGTGGTACTTTTCAATTTTCTTGGCACACTGTGGTTGAATTAACATGCCCAGTCTGAATTCCTGTTAAAAATGTTCTGCAGCGACATTCTTGTATACCTTTGTGCAAAGATCTGGAGTGAGCAAAATTTTACTTTTCTTGCTAAAAGTTGAGAAGTTCCTGGAAAGTTGTTAAGGAGGCTTAGCAATCAGGTATTATTGTAAATGTTAACAGCATGAGAATGTGGGTAGGAGCAGTTCTCTTTTCTAGAAGTGCATAATTATTTTGTTACTCAAGTAAATGAGGGTTTGACGTGACTGTCTTGTCATTTTATAACATAGTCTTCACAATATAATCCCTTAAGCCCTTCACCAAGGTTTATGCAAAAGAATCCCTACTGATACTAGAGATACTAGCAGGTATTAGGAGATGAATAAGATTTCTCAGTGTTTTTCAATTAATGTCTTTTATGTTTCATCTTTGAGGAACCAATAGAAGCCAAATAGCCAAATGGGTTGGATTTGGGGTTGGATTTTCAAGCAGAGGCTGAGTCACTGGACTCTGTAAGTGACAGACAAATTGGGGTTATGGAAGCAGAGATGTAGGCATGTTAGCATTAAAACAGTGGGTGTAAGCAGCTCTATTTATTGTCATAGTTTCAAAAGGTCAATTTGCTAATACATTTTTTTCTTTTTATATTTCTCCTTTAATAGTGCTGTAAATTCAGTTTGAAGTAGAAGAAAATCAGTCATTCCTAATTTAAAAAAAAATGACAAAATAATGTTGCTTCATCTGTTTCTCAGTCTTTTTGACATAGATGAGTGAAAAAATGATGGAATTCTTGCTTTGACTATTAAGGAGTAGCACCTGAAGAAAAGCAAAGTTCTGTTTTGTTATTTCTTGACCCTCATGGTTTGATCAACATTGTTTCTGTGTGGAGCTGTCACAAAAGAGCTGGAGCTCTCTAGGGTGTTTGTGTGAGGATGAGCTTAATGGGGAAACTGATCAATTTAGCACTGAGCTCAAATCATTGAGGAGGGGAGTGCTCATGCATTGACCAAATTTGCTATGCAAATCAGCAATCAAAGCTAAGCAAGACAGAGAGGAAATAAAACATGGATTAGAGAAAAAAAATAGTTGAAGTTCAGTAAAGACAGATGCCACAATTATCTGTGCTAGTTATTTTTAATGAAAGTTACACGATAGTGCTTCAAAAGAGGAAGGCGTATGTTGAAAATGTAAAATTATACTGACAATGTAAGAGCTGATCATGTTCTCCATTGAATACAAAGTATCATTTGGTTTGTATTTTTTTTTTTTTTTGCTTTTACTGGTGCTAGTGAGTGGTGCTACACTGATTGCACCATTGAAGATTCAGTAGCTGTAAATGGCAGTCCAGATTGCAGTACAGAAGGGTTTTCTTCCCTCTTCTTAACTATCCAAAATAGTCTCTAAAGAAATACTCAGAAGTACTATACTGTGTAGACCAGAAGACAGAGAGAAAGCAACAAATTGGTATTTTTTTTATCTTGCTGAGGTAGCGGTAGAACGTGTGTTTAAACAATAGAACAGTTAGTTATTCAGAAACATGGAATAGCTCTGCTATTTCCTCTAAGTTCTCAAATGGGTAATCCATAGGCTTAGAAAGCACTTTCAATTTCATCTGTGCAATGACCACAAAGGTGGAAAGATACATGAGTGGATAAGGGAAAACCAAGTAGCTCACCTTGAAGTTGGACATCCAGCTTTTCAAAGTGCTATTTATACATTTTAACCACTCTTTCAGAATTGCAAAAAACCTCTGGTCCTAGGTTAAAACAAAATGGGAACCCATTGCCTGGTCTCTTCCTTGATCTCTGGGCTAGAGATGCCTCCAGCACTCTATATTTTACCAGTTTTTAAATCTCATGGGCAACAATCTGCCTTCCTTCCTAACAGATCAAGTGGACAGTGCCTTGCTCAACCTATCTTTGGTATGAGGTTAGGGCACGCCCGGAACAGCAGCATGTTTTTTTTTTTTTTTTTTTTCAAAAGAGGAGCTCCAGATCTCGATTGTAATTTCCTGGACAAGTGCTCCAACCACCTCACTGTTACATTATGTTTTCATGGAGCTGCAACTTCTTTCTTAAAGCAGTTTTCTTAAAGTTGCTATGCCTTGAGTTTGTTTTGAAAAGTGATGTCAGATTAGGTCCTTTTGGGTGTTAACATTTTCAACTCTTCTGGTTTGAGATCCCCAGGTGGAAGACAGGTATCAGACTTTCAGTTTAATTAAGACTATATTGCTTTCCAGTATGCACTTTAGCAGAGTTTTAGGCACCTTGGTAAGTCTTCTGGTAGAACACAGAGACATAAATTATAGTTACACAGAAATTTTTGTCAGTATGATCATTTGATGCTTGAATCTACCTAAATTAAAGTTTACTGTTTACTTTGTACAGGACTTCTAATGAGCTTTTTCAGGAACATAGTGGCGATAGTACTCCAAACTATGTTTAAAAATGAAGATAGAAACTGAACAATAGCCCTAATAAGAAAATCCACCATAGCAAGGGTATGCCTTGGTGTGCTAGTCACCTTCCTGAGCAGAAATACAATCATTAATTAAAATGTAATGCAACTAGAGGAATGCTTAAGTAAAAATTGAGAATTGTAAGAATCTTAATATACTTTAAAAGTGTATTTATTATTATACGTTGATACTGCTTTAAGCAATAACTTCTTGGGATATAGGGGGAATAACTAGTTCATGAAAACTTATTTTTTTGGACAGATAGTCTTTTGTTTTTAACATCCTGTCAATTATTGGGAAAATAAAACACTCCTCTGACTAGGTTAAGTTTGCTACTTCATGGTAATTTTAAGTATTAGTATCAACAATTGCATTCCTCTGTTTAACACATACATGCAAGCATTGTGTTTATGCTATATACATTTTGTGTGTGAAATTATTGCTAAATTCTTCAATATCCCTGAGGATATGTATGCATACCAAACTTCTTATTTTCATCCCCAAAACCAGAAATCAATGTAAAATAATTCAGATTATTTTCAAGATCACAATTTCAAGATAGTGTTAACTGTGTCCCTTCTTAAGTTGAAATATATGCTTCTATATATAGCTCTTGCTTGTTTTGGACAAAAGAAAGAAAACATGGTAGTTTGAAATCAGGGCAAAACCTAAGAACAAAAATTCTATTAATGCAACAGAGCTCGTTTTATGGAGAAAAATAAAATTTGAGCTATAAAAGCTAGAGAACGCTTCTGTGAAAACAAGGCACCTGCTGGTGCCTTGAAGTCCTGAGGGCAGATGCCTTGTTTTGGAATTTAGATCAGTGACTTAGGAAGGAAAATTAAATCATTGAATATTGAAGGTTGCAAATGTATGTTACTTACCCAGATTAATTATTATTGAAAGAAAATATTTATATTTAGTTATTTCACTCACTTTTGAAGTGGAATGGAAAGGGTTCACCCTTGTTTTTCTCATACATAGAGTGGCCTCCCGTTGGGGGGAGAGATTGGACAAAAAGCCTGACATGAGAGGTCATAAATGATTTGGGTAAAGGAACTGAAACTGTATTTTTTTCATCTTTTCAATACAGAGAAGACAAAAGTGCAATGAGCACTATTAATAATTGCTGTTAGCCTGTTGCTGTCCATCAGCCTTAATTCACACTAGATTGAAAGCTGCAATGTCTTAAAAATCAGAGTAGGGACATGCATGTAGATTCCATATTTCTAGAATAAGATTATGGTCATAAGTTAGTCCCTTCTGGGGAGTTGGTCTTGGTGGTGTTTGCAGTGTTACCTTAAGATAATCCAGTTGGGTTGTTTGCTGAGGTAATGGTCCTTCGCATATGACTTGTGTATGAAAAAGAAACACAGGCGTATCACTCTATACTAACCCTTACTGATCAGAAAAACTCTGCATGTTTACTGTACTCCTTTGAATTTTAAACTGCTGTTTGTGTGATGTACGTTCTTTGAGGCCTATAAACAACACTGTAAAACAATGAAGAACCAAGTGACTCCTCTCTAGTGACAGGACTGCATGAGTCACTAACTCTACTACTTAAATGTATAAAAACTAGCTACAGCTTCAAGGTAGAATCCTTACATTCCTTACATCCATTGCAATTTTCTCCAACTTTTAAGTGAAATATATATTCTTGATAGTATCTGAATAAGGAACAAGAGTGTTTCAGCTTCAGTTTTATAAGCTACAGCTATCTGATATGCTACTTTTACCAATTTGCTACCCTGCTTGCAAGAGATGTGGGAGGTGTCAACGTGAGGATACAAAGGCATAGACAGATCTTCAATGCAAAGTGCTAGTTGTAACGCTGGTTTTGGAGTTTGTTGTTTTGACACTGATTCTGTGTGTAACAAGTCTGTGGGTTTGTTTGATACACCTACCCACTATATTGTTGGTAAGTGCCCATATTGGTGAGGCTGCACAATTTGGGCTAGGGAGGTGACTGATCTCACAGTGGCTACTGTATTTTATATTTATATTTTATATGTACCATATTTTACTATAAAAGCTTGGGCAAGCATAAGGAAAAGAAAACAAAGTCAGTTGTAAGGGGACCCATCTGTTTCTTTTTCCTCATGTTTTTCCTGGATTATAATGGCCATATCATTACGGCCTGACACGCACCATCATTTCAGCATCTTAAGATAAGTGAGTGGTTGGAGGAGGTGGTTTCATATCTGTGAAATAAAGGAAAAAGGCTCCTTTTTTTTTTTTGGCTCTTGCTTTTTTTCATTGATGTCTTGCTAAGCTGTCATGCAAAACTGTATCCTAAATTAATGTTAATAATTAAATTAATAATCCTAACATCATAACAGGCTCCAGTTTTATCAAGAGTTTCTGTTGCACTCGACAGTACAGCTCGTTCCACAGATGCTTGCTGTTGTTTTTCACAGCAGCACAACTTCTGAGACCAACATGCAGGAAGAATACACTGACGAATGCACTTGTTGCCTGTTTCACAGCAGGTTACCCTTTGGAACAGGAAGTTTTCTGCTAGCTCGAGCAGTTCTTGTACAGCTACAAAGATGCAGAGCAGCAGTGGTTGGAGAGTGCTGGCTTGGTCATCAAGGCTTCCTCTCTGGTCAGCAGACAGTTGTTACTGGAGCGGCTCAGTTGTGTGAAGCCACAGCTTTAAAAAGATCCAATGTGCTATTTCATGCATGTAGGAAACAGTTTGATTGCAGAGCAGATCTGAACTTGGGGAGCGCACTTGGTTTGAATTTTGCTGAGCATCATGTCTGTGTCGAGTCTCAGAGAGACCTAGGACAGAATCCTATTCTATGAATTTAAATATTAGGTTGTTTTATGCCATTTTTCTATTTTTTTTAAGTACTTAAAATATTTTTTAGGTAACGGCCTTTAAAGGTGTTTGACAGATACTGGCTAATTTAATGAGATGGAAGATACCTGATTTTTAATCCAGAATTGTCTTGAAGGGGGCCTACTATAGAAGAATGATGGATAATTAAAGACATAATAATACTAACTTGTCTGCCATTCAAGTTAACAGTGAATATGTGACTGCATTCATTTAAGCAAATAATCTTTTGCTTCTAGATGAGAGAGCTTCTATCAGAATTTTTGGACATGAAGTAAGTTACTGTTCACCCTGGCCAGGTGTTCCTCCTTCAGTATTTCTTTTGTTACATGATGTTTTTCAGCAGTTTTCAGCAGCTTTCTGCTTTTGAACTGCCATCATTAGAAACTCAGTAGGAGCAAAAGTCTATGTTAATTTGCCTGACTGTAACTGCACAATTAAAGCAGTTTATCAGCAGGGGTTAGGACAATCAGTGTGTTCCGAAGCTTCATGTTATAAAAATTACTTCTGTTGTTCAAACAGATACTGTAATTAGTGCATCATTTTCAACTGGTTTTCTGCAGGGCTGGCTTGGAGTTTCATCTGATGAAAACCTAAGTGCTGATTTCATATGCAGGCATCTTCTAAAGTAACAACTTGACTGAAATATTAATGTCAGGAGTATATCATACAAATAATCTTGTTTATACAGGTTTGGAATGGGGTGATTTTTTCAGGGTATTTTTTGTTCACCAGTACTATCAAGATTTACTCAGATTTACTGACAAAATCAGAGGAGAAAGAGAAAGGCTATTAGGTGGACCTCCATGTTTGTAAATACAATAATTATTACATGCTAGCATTTAATACCTTGCTTTTACATATACGAACGAGTTGCTTCATGTCAAATAATAAAGGTAAGAGTATTACGTGGGCTTACATGTAATGAGCTTTCATATGGAATAGTTTCATGAGAATGGTGAGCCAGTCTTTAAGTCGCACTTTAAGTGTTCAAAATATGCTCCCTCATCTTCCACCTCCCTGAATTATAGCACCAACCTGGTGTTGACTCTCAGTAGCATAGTCCCTAATGATATTACTCAACTTAATGTCCATCCGAAAATGGTGGGGGAAGTGGGAGCTGGGAGTGGCTTGGCTCTTTGGCATGGTGCTGGGGCCAGCCCCAGTGCAAGGAGCAAGAAAGTAAGGGGAGTGAACCTTTTGAAGATGTTAGATTGGTCACAGAAGGACATAAGGCAACAGTAGAAGACGTCAATGATTTTTGTTTTGCATGGGCTAGAGCTCTCAGGAATACATATCAGCTGACAAGGAGTGACTTTTATACTTGATGCTTCTAAGTATTTATTTCTCTTCACTTCTACATATGTGTTCCTTGCATAATGTTACAGAAACCATCTGTCTCCTGAATGTTCGTTTTCAATGATCTATTTAAGAAAAGCTCCAAAGATGAAGTGCTGTATATGAGGTTGGCAGAAAAAAATATTACAGTGTTGGACAACATGAGATCAACAAGTCATGTGGACCGTGAAGGGTTGGGAGTAATGAGTAGGTTAGGGAAGAAATTACTCTTACATTGCTCTGGCTTGGTTTTACCAGTTTGACTGTGTTGACAAAAGCTCATTAAATAACGCGTAATCGGTACTGAGTGGTTGAGCAGTGTTACTCTGCTGAATGACTCATTAATTTAAACCTAACATCGTTGCATGGCTATAAGGCATATTAACTCTTAAAAATACGAAAACTAGAAACAAGACTAGAACTCTCTTACAATGAAGGAGCTTACTGATTCGTTATTTCCGGTTATTTTTAAAACATTTATTTGTGAAAGTTTTCATTACAGAACAAAAACCTTCCTCTAGAACTACTGTCAGTTGTAACGTACCTATTGCACAATTGATTAGGCAAAACACGTGGTAACTGTACTGGATAGCTAAACTTCTCTCCACTTCCTACCACCTCTGTTCAACTGTGAGAAGTGGCTGAGTGATTGGACTGATATTTACATCTTAGAATAATTGTAATTAAACTTCTTAGAGTGTCACTGAATTAAACCTTGCATGGTTTAAAGAAATAATGCTGTTCTGATGCCTTTTAATTTTAGCATTCAATTTGACATTGCATGCAAACATTCTTAAATTGTGCTTAGTTTTTTCATATTCTTTTTTGTAAGTCAGTAGGGAGAGCAGCTTGTTGTAATTAAATTCTGTTTGCACCATCCAATAATCTGTTGCTTCAGGATAAGTGAGGATACTGAGGTACATTCTCAACATTCCCCTGTGCCAGTGGCTTTATTTATTTAAAAAGCCTCTGCTACTGAGTTGTGTTTGGATTTTCTGATGACCAATAGTGCTGGAATTTGTATGAATTATATTGGAAAAAGTGCATAGGATGGGAGTTATACTTTTTTAATGCTATGCGCCACAGCTTTCTAAAATGAAAGAAAAATAATCCCCGTGGAAAACTTTTTTTTCTGTTCTGATCACGTTGCATTTTATTTTGTTGTTGTTTAATATGTTCCTGCCTGTTTATAAACAGATACTAGAAAAGCACTTGCTTTCAGTTTTTCAGTTTTCTTTAACGTCATTTTAACAGCTGGAAATGACAGGATTCTACTTCATTAGTTTATTTGTTTTTAATTAGTCAACTTCTTTGTAGTAGATGGGCAATACTTTAGGCATTAGTTGTGAGAAACAGTTTGAGTTTTTAAATTGTGCTTAATGAAAATATTTTGTGATTTGGGGCATTTTTTCTAATTTTTCCCCTTTCTTATATTTTCCCCATTTCACCATTTTGAATCTCTTGAACAATTTCAGTCAGGCTTGACAGATGCTTCTTTTTTTATGGGTTTAAAGTTCTGTGAAAAGTATTGGCTAGGTAGAGGAAAGGCCTAAACTAATAACCCTGGTTGAGGGAAGGGATATAACAAGCTTTCAGACATCTGTTTTGCGTAGTTTACAGTTAGCTAGTTACCTGTGGTCACTTTCTTTTTGTCAAGTCAATAGCAGAGGTATTAATTAGGAAGCTTTGGCATGGGATATGAAGATACGAGTATAAATGGCCTTGAAGTATTGGGATCCAGGAAGAATAGTCCATGAGTTGGAATTACTATTGTAAAGGTTAGGTTTATGGAAAATAGGATGGAAATCAACAGGGAGAAGGACTTCATTTTTAATATTAAAGCTTGGCTGTTTAGATGCAAATCAGATGCATCCTGTGCTTGCTTTTTATCTCCTTAACAACAACAACAAAAAAATCAAAGCACAACAACAACAAAATCCTCCTCCGCTCCCCCAGAACAAAACCTCTAACCTTTTCTCTTTTATGATTTTTGTGGAATGAAATTTCAAGGAGCTGTAGAAAGATTTTTTTTAAAACTACTTGACCCAATGACCTTAATAGTAAGTTAAATATTGAACAATTTCTTTAAGTCCATTATTGTTTACAGGTGCCCTGAGGATAATGAGTGTACACTCACAGGCAACAGAAGGAAAACAAAATCTGTTTACAGAATTAGGCCATATTTAAGGATACTGAAATTTCTGCCAGACAAAGAACACAGTGAAATTTCATCTGCCAGTTATATTACTCTTAATGTTCTTTAATTTAGCAGACAAGATAGTTTGGTTGTAATTAAGCTCTTCTAATACTGTTGTTCCCCAAGCTTGTGGCATAAATCATTTTATTCTCTAATTTCCTGCATCTTTTCTATCTCAATTTTTCCTGTATAATTCTTGCATAAACAATTTCAGGGATGCAGCAGAACTTCATGCTGTAAATTACTTCTTGTGTACATTATGCAGTTTTGAATATATGTAATTGAATTTATTTTCCCTCAGCCTTTTATTCAGGTTTTCTGGTTTTCTTGGTGCTATTTCTTTCTTCCATGTATGTACCCTTCCTGCTGTGCTAACAAATGTGTTTTGGCCCAAAGTAACTCTCAAGGCAATTCCTATTACTCTTTATGGTTTTCTTACTCTGGGCAGACCTGGCAACGTGGCTGAATCACTTGGTAGTGCTGCAGAAGGATGAGAGGCAATGGGCGCAGACTGAAATACAGAAAAGCTCTATTTAAACATGAGGAAAAAAAAAGGCTTTTTTTTTTTTTTTTTTTTTTTTTTTTAACCATGACTAGAGGTCAAACACTGGAACAGGTTGTCTGGAGAGGCTGTGGAGTCTCCAGCCTTGGAGATGCTCAAAACCTGGCCCTCAGCAAATGCTCTAGTCGACCCTGCCCTGAGCAGCGTGTTGGATGGGGTGATTGCCAGGTATCCCTTCTGACCTCAGCCATTCTGATGCTTTAAGTTATTGGGTTTGTCTTAGCTGCTAATCAATTCAAGATAGCCACCATTTCCAATTTCTTTCTGTTGTGGTTTAATCTTGTCAGGCAGCTCAGCACTGCCCAGCCCACAGTCGTTGTCCCCAGAAGAGATGGGGGAGAGAGTTGGAAAGATAAAAGTGCAATAACTAATGGATTGAGAGGAGGGCAGTTCACCAGGTAGAGCAAAAGCCAGGCGCACAAGGAAAGCCAAGCAAGGGATCCCCTCGCTGCTTCCCATCGACAGGCAGGGGTTCGGCTGCTCCCAGGCCAGCAGGGCCCAGCATGCCGAGCAGCTCCTCGGGAGGACAAACTCCTTCACTCCTAATGTCCCACCTTTCTCCTCCTTCGCCCCAGCTGAGCATGGTGCTGCATGATGTGGGTGGGACACCCCTCTAGCCAGCACAGGCTGTCCTGGCCGTGTCCCCCCCTAGCTCCTGGTGCACCCCCAGCCTCCTCGCTGGCAGGGCAGCACCAGGAGCAAAACAGTCCTGGGCTTTGTGTGAGCAGGGCTCTGCAACAGCTGAAACATCGGGGTGTTAATACTATCTTCCTCAAAAACCCAAAACACAGCATTGTATTGTTCTTTTATGAAGAAAATTAAACACCTTAACCAAAATCATGACGCCTTCTACAAAGCTTCACAGTGAGCATCTCCTAGTCATTTCCTCCTGATTGCTGTTTCATCACTTTCTCCCCCAAAACAATTTCAGAACCAAACTCAAAATAACCCTTAAAGTCTCAGACCATATTTTGAGTTTTAAGAGAAACACCTTCCTAGCAGACTTCCAGATAATACTCAGTTGACCTGTTCAGCCTTTTACTGGACTGGGAAATGATGTTTTTAAGACTAGTTGCATAAAGGCAACTAGCTTAATTTAAGTAATTATTTTACTTCAGAGAAAATATATTTTCCCCACATGTCTTCAGGGTTTAAAAGGAGAGTAAGGCAGCATAAAATGTTGCAGCTCTTAACTGCAGGTTCTCTCTCCTCCTGTGAACCTAGCCCTGCAATGCAGTTTGGATCTGACTTTCTGTTGGAATGAATGACTTAGTGTATATCTGAATTTCCTGTGGTGGTGGTGGTTTGTTTGTTTGTTTGTTTTTTGTTTTTTTTTAAAGAAACATACAAGGAAACCCCTCAACCGTTTGTGTAACTTTCCACTAGACTTCTAACAAAGCAAATGACAGACATTTGCAAAACAATTAACCCACTAGGAAAGCAACTTGTGGAACAGAATTGGAGCAGTAGAAGGACTCTAAGCCAAAGTGTGTTGAGACAGAGTAAATTAGAAGCCTGCTCCTGAATGTTCCTTTTTTTTTTTTTTTTTTGACTAATTGCTTTTTCAAAATACATTGTATGGACTTCCATTTTCCTTAAACTTTCTTTCAGTCTCACCATTTGACTTAAGAAACTGTACTCTCCACAGCAGCAAGGCTTTTATGAGTGTATTATAACACTTTAAGATCATAGTAAAGGAGCAGTAACTGTCACACACGAGTTCAGTTGGCATCCTACTATTAACTATTAACACAACACAGTTGTGTGACTATGTTGTGAGGTCTGACGTGATCGTGCATGTGATGATTGACCTAAAACAGTGTGTTACACCTAAGAATAAATCATGGGGTGTGCAAGTCTTGCAAATACGTCACCTACAGTATAATCTGTGTGTTGTCTTACATACAACGTTTTAAAAACGGAATAAACCCAACACTACGATGACAGAAAACTCCTCATGCTACGATGGAATAATTTGAAGTACAGCATCAATATTTGAGCTGTTGTTAATCTGAAGTTCTCCAATACCGAATCACAGAGAGGCAGTCTGCTTCCTATTATGTATTAAAATATTTTTTGTTTATTCTAAAAGTTACGAGTCAGGCATACATGCACTGGAACAATATGTCTTATTTTTCTTTGCTGACAGGTAGTGAGACTTTGCATTGTGCTATTTTCATTGTAAAAGAAATCACTGGAGCGCAGCAGGCCCCTTTCTTGCCCCATTGTCTACAAGTATTGCATTGGTCATGCCATAGGTAGCTAAAAAAACCCTGCATTTAGATATCCCCTCTTTTTTAGGAACAAAACTGGCTGTTTTACATGGGGATAATTCTTGTCATTTCTGTCTTGCTCTGATATTTTTGGGAGGTGTTATGGTTGTGCAGGCTATCATAAATTTATTATGTTGGTAAACCTGTACCTTTCCTACTCTTTTTGTCAGCTCACTAGCTGTCAGTGCAAGAAGAGAGCAGCATGTTCTTTCCTGTGCCTTCTGCTGGTTTAGGAACCTTATCTAATTAATCTTAATTTTAACAAAATACCTTATGAATATAGCTTGTCACAATTTTAAAATAAAATAACTCACTTCTGCTTCAGATTTAAATAAAGAAGTTTAAATCGTAACAGTGGAGATTTGTTCATGATTGAGTGAAATAAGCTGTGAATGCCTAGTGGTAGATAGTTCCTTCAGAAATTAAATTACAGCAGGGAACTTAAAACTCACCTGCACTTTGTGCCAGGATCTGTTTTATAAATGAGGGTTATTTTTCTCTTTCTCATTTTTCAGCTTCTGAAATTCAAAAAGATGTTATAGTTACCATTGTTTACAAAGTTACTTGGGATAACATTTCTAAGATAATCAGAAAGATTGTTCTTAAAATAATAAAAAAAAATCACAGTGGCTGATAAAGGGAACTTGTATATACATACAAGTGTTACAGGGAGAATAATGAAAAGAAATTCTCTCAAAGTACTGATTTTTTACATAAATTTTCCATGCTCCTCTCATGATTTTCCATTTTTATCCTTGTCTATTCCACAAAACATTTCAGACTTAAAGCAGATGATTTAAAGATAGAACATTCTAAGGAACAGTGCTCCTTCAGGTATTTATGAATATAAAGTACTTAATGTATTTGCTGGTATTAAATCTTTCTGATTCCTGGAGAAATTCTAATGAAATTTAGGGTAAAGGATACATTTACAATTAACATCACTAGCTTTATTTTTTTTTTGGTGTGAATTGTGATTAAGCCACAAATATTTATTTGTCTTATAAGCAGGAGACTTTAAAAAAAAAAAAAAAATCCTGGTATTTTAACTTTAATTCAGTGGTTTTAAATAAATCTGTTTTTTTTGGGGGGGGGGGGGAAGGGCTGGCTTTATTTGGATTCAAACGTTGCCATAATAAACCTTTCTCTTTTTTCTAATTTTTTTTTTCCCCAAAGTTTTTACACATTTTATTACATTTTAAATATTGTTGTATTTAAATTTAGCTAGCTCTATCACATGTTTAATAAAAATGGAGTTGGAAAGTTTCTACTGGCTTGCGTTAATTAGTTCTGAAAGAATGGATAGTTGAAAATGTAACTTAATTACATTGATATCTGCTGTTCAAAGTATTTCTTTAAAAAAAATGTTTAGCGTGCTCTCCCTTCCTCTAAAATTGCTGCTAAGATTTATCTTTGGGATTGTTAATGCCATTCATGTTACAGAGGACCTGTGTAACGGTGACTGTCTTGTTTTGTGGTCTTCTGTGGACAGTATTAAAGCAGCCTTCCCATTTCTTCCTTGTCTCTGCCCTTCATCCAGTATATGTATTTCCTTTTTGAGGTTCTCTGTAATGTTGAGCCTTTTCTGCATGAGTATTTAAAAGCAGTTCTTGCCACTGAAGAATCAGCTGGGCTTTCTGTGTATCATGTCTGTGTAACTTTTTTGAAAACATTAGGTTGCCTAACCACAAGTATGTTCTAGTTATTAAACCCACAGAATGCTCCAAAGAATACTGTTAGCAACCATATTTCTGTAGTACTTGTGTTCTTATTTCTTTGGTTGGGAAAGGTAGTCTAAGAAAGCCCACTTGTTTTGTAGTTATCCTTAAAGTTTTAGAACAGAAACAAAATCCCCCCCCAAAAATGTTTTCTAAAAGATATTTTTAAACCGAAGTTCTTGTTAAATATCCATGTGAAACAAAACTGTCTCCGCAATACCATGATTTTTCCCATCTTTTGCTGAAAATACAGTTGATATACTATTCACAGAACTGAGTTTATCTACTGTTTATTTGATTGTTTTATATAGAATGTAGCAGTACTCATACTCTGCATGTTTTATTATCTTAGGAAGAACAAAACCGCGGCAAGCCCAATTGGGAACACCTGAACGAAGATTTACATGTACTTATCACTGTGGAGGATGCTCAAAACAGAGCAGAAATAAAACTGAAGAGGGCTGTTGAAGAAGTTAAAAAGTTACTGATACCCGCAGTAAGTAATTGTATGCAAGTCTTTGATGTACATTTTCAGGAGTTGCTTCTGAAAAATAATTAATACTACTGCAGAGCAGCATCCTAAAGGGAAGTTCAGGATTTAGTTGTTAATAATGTAATGATCTTTAAATGTTTCATCCCTGATCGAATTATTCCTCAGAACAGAGTAACTCCTTTTGGTTAATTTTATTCCTGTTTCAGATATAGGAATATCATACAGGAAGTTCTCATCATCTTTAGAAAGCAGTGCTGAACTGCTGCAGATGTTAACTTCCTTACCTTTCAGTACAAGGATGTTTTGCTTTAAAGCTTGGGAAATTGGACATGGTTTTATGTTCGTTTAAGATGATTCTGATACTTCCAGAAAAGAAAGCATGTTTTCTCAGGTCATTGTATTAAACACCTTCCAAAAAGAACAAAACCCTTCAGAAATGCAGTATCAAAAAACTTTACCATCACTTATATTGGGGAAAAATAAATATAGCAGAACTAGAAAATGAGTTGTATTCCTTATTTCCTGATAGTATAAACTGCCTTGTGCCAAGCTAGATGACTTTAAAAAAAAAAAAATGTTCAAAGCCTTAAAAGGCTTTAACTTTTGCAGGGACCAGAATTACCCGGCGTGAGCCCTTCTCTTAGATCTGCTCTGTATTCTCACTCAAAGCGAAGTGACTCAGCATGGCAGTGTAGTACGTTCCATGCAAGTAAATTCCACCTTGTGCTGTTTTTTTCCAACACTTCTGTGTCATTTTAGCATCACAGAAATAAATTGCATCTTTTTCACTGGAGGAAATCTTGTCCTTATGAGAAAAAAAATGAGTTTATCTAGTGAAAGAAAGTAGTAGTTAGTATTAAAATGACCTAGTGATTTTGGTTGTTTGGTGAATATTAATAAAGGCTGGCTGTGAGGAAGCTAGTGGTGACACAAGTTATGCAGGAAAAATTATTCAGAACACATCTGTAGAACTTACCAAAGATCAGGAGAAAGTCTTCATTTTTTTGATTTAACAAAATATAGTAGAATATTAAATAGGAAATGTGAAAAAGATACAATGTAAATCTCTTCACTTTGCACCTTTTTCAATTTCTGAAAGCAGAAGACAACTAGACAAAGACATTCAGAATTTATCCATTTACTAAAGAAGAGATCTAGAGCATGTTAAGACTGACTTTATAATCAGGTTAGAAATAGTAACAAGAAAAAGACTTTATATTGGCAAAACTGAAACTCCTGTGTTCATTCTTTAACTATTATGTAGCACATAAAGTTTTTTAAAAAATCTTCCCTTTGATACAGAGTTAATTCTGTTGAGTCTTTTACTACATACTTCTTATTGCTGAATATATGACTTATGTCAGAAATGATCTGGTAGCTCACCAAAAAAAAAACACTGTGTGTACGAAGTACTGATATGTAAACTCCAAGTGTTTGCGTTGCACTTAGTTTCTGGAACTGGTTTATGTTGAGGTAGAGTCAGTCAGCTCTTTTTCTTGAAAATGCTCTGCCTTATTTAGTATCTTCGTCAGTTGGGGGAACACTGTAGTACTTGCAGAATTTTAAAATTATTTTTCTAAAGGGAATTTTTTTTGCCCTTATGGAAAAAAAACGGTGCTAACTGTTGTCCAAACATACTATCTGTTGGAAAATGCTTTGACAGGAATGTGTTCATTAGTTTCTTTATATATTTTGTTTGGGCATAAGATATTTGAGTGGTTCTTATCCCAAGTACAGATATCGAAGGTCTGACTCATTTCTGAAAAGTACGTTTCCTTGAAACAGGCATATGTAGTATGTACAAATGGAGTGATACATAGGCAAACTTGTTTTTTTGCCACTACCTATTGAGTCTGTTCAGTAAGTGCCATAAGCAGCTGCACGATTCCAGGCTCAGGCAGTTTGAGGGTTGAAAAATTCTGTTTTAGTTTGAAGTTCACATCTTCTGATCTTCCTGTGAAAGAAACGAGAAGCCTTTAAGTAATCAGGGCAAACACAGGTGTTTTTTTATTTTTTTTAAATGAATTCTAGTTAACTGTAAGGTGGGAAGATTAGATTGTCGGAAGATTCCAAAGATACTCTAAAAAGTATAAATGGAAAACTGGAATATCACTTTCACATAATAGAATATCTGCAGCAATTCTGTTTTCCAAAAATATGTGAGGGGATTTAAATTGATAAAAAGATAGGCATGTATTTCTGTTTATTTCCATCCAACTTCAGTAAAATTCGAGATTATACAAGAGAGAAAATTCTATCTCATTCTTGCCACATAGTGAGAACGCTTTCATTTTCCAAGATATGCTTCAAAAAAGAGAGTTTATGGTATAGATGGGAATGAGATAGGAATTTCTTGGCACAGTTGGTTCTTTTCATACTCAAGTTACTAAAAAGACTAATGATGTTTTATACCAACAGTGCACAAATAAGTATATTTCTAAAAACAGATGTCAATTTGAAGATACTCTTGAGAGAACAGGGGCTATTTCCGTAGTAAAGGAGTATTTCTTCTTATTTTACAAATCTGGATCACTAGTGGTATTTTCCCTTGTGGATGTGAGTTTATTAATTTCCCTTTTCACTTGGCTTGAATCTTTTACCAAGATATAGTCAAACAGTTTATCTTTAGGAATTAAAAGGATGGTTTGAAGCAGACAAGCTAAACAAGCCATTTTTCTCCCCGAAGAGAATGTCCAAAATGGTGTTTGTTTTATTTTTGTTGGCTTTTTTTAAAAATTATTATTCATTTTACATTTCTTTGGTAAGAAAACTTGTTTTGGCTGTACTTCAAATTCTATAAAGCTAATTCTTTTCCTCTTCCCATAGTTCAGTGTGATATTGGTCATTATCTACACCTGCAAGATCTTATGGTGCTGCTTCTTTCATGTTTTTCTCTAAAGAAAAACAGGGAGAATAAAGCATTCAGTGGGCTTCTGGGATCACGTTGAATTGTACTGTCCTTATGCTCTCTCTGACGTGATTCCTACAGGTTATTGATCTCTTCTCTCCTCCTTGTTAGATCTTTGAGAGTTTATTTGTTATTTGCAAGAGTTCAGTAAAGATGGGCAGCTCTTTCAAAGGAAAGACAAAAGGTGTTCTGGTTTGTACATTGTAGAAAATACCAAAAAGTGCAGTGTGTGTGGAAGGGGACTTAATATATGTTACAGTTTATCAGAGTAACTTGGGTAATTATTAAAAGTTTGGAATTACTATTTTGGGTACTGGGCGGTAGGGCTAAGGACCTATACTTTAGAAATATGTGTTCTAAGAAGTGTTGGAAAAACTCTTTTAGCTGAATTTGTTTTCTGGATAATCCTTTTATTATACAGATGTCCAGGTCTCTCTCGTTAATAATAAACATTTTGTACTAACTGTTTCTTCTGTAGATGCATCTGTAATAGGCATAAAATCTCATGCAAGTGCTTTTTACCCCTTTTCCTGTTGACTCCACGTTCTTCCTTTTTGAGGGAGAGTTCATACATCCAGCTTCTACTCATCTATTCTTATTTGATCTGGGATCAGTGTGTTTTGAAGCCTTTGTATTGCTCTTTCCTGATAAGGGGCAGCTGTTGTTTTACTTAGTTGCTGTCTCCAACTTGTCTGAAGCCAACTGCAAAATAGTTTGTGAATGCTCAGTGTCAGACTGAATATATCATTTGCCACTCCGGTAACAGTATTTTAAGATTGTAATGGGAAAGAATGTTTCAGTAGAAGACTGTATTCTTTTGTTAGTGCATATGGTTCTTGCCTGTAGTAGTGATTTTAGATTTTTTCAGTCTTGAGTGTCTTTTATATTTAGCTGTATGGTATGGGGAAAGGTATCATTATTTGTATTCAGAATTTCATCCTGTGCAGTACTAAATGTTTCTGCTGTAGCTGAGGAATTTAAAAATGGAGTAGGGAAATAATGCAAAATAAAGCACTTACCAGAACACCATTGTCACACAAATGTTTAACTATGTAAATTCATGAAGAGTTCCAAATTAATTAATAGAGGGAAGCTTGAATAATTCTTAACATATCGAGGAGCTGAAGTTAGAAATTGATTTTGTCAGTATGGGGTGAAATTTCAAGAAAAAGTTTGCAGAGCTGCAAAGCCTCAAATGCTGAAGCAGAAGTACCAAACTGGACTGAAGAGGATTGGATTTAATTGCTGTTACTGTCCTTTAACCATGTTATAGCTGCTGACATGACTATAGTTTATTTTCAGCACGCTGTTCTGAAAGGTAAATAAATATGAATTAGCGAAACTCGAAAACAAGGGAATTCAAGCATACTCTGTCCTCTAAACATTTTTATAAATGGCAGAAAAAATAGCTATGCTTAACAAATAATGGAGTAGTAAAAAATCAGAATGAGAGCAGCTGTGGAAGTACCTGAAAATTGCCCAAGAGGCTGAAGCAGTTGCTGAAAGTGATTGATTGAATCTTCTGGAGTTAAGGTTTTACTACTGGGTGAATTTATTTTGGCCTGAGGGGCTGGTAAGGTTAAATGTGAGGTACTGCCAGAACAGTGAGAATAGGAGCAGCCAACAGAGTTCTTAGAAGATGTGTTAACCAGGACAGTACTATAAGAAATACCAGCTGCTTTCAGAAGAAAATAAGCAACTTAACACTGTAAGAGCTTATATTTGATTTTAATTGTGCAGAAATAAAAATGGCCTCACAAAGTTGCAACTAAATTCTGTATTGTGGAGAACAGGGGAAGGTCATGCTGATGATGCTTGTCTTCCTTATAAGCTGTGGCGAAGGATAGGACTGGGACATACCTTAAGAATTAATCTTAAATCAAAAGATTAAAACAGGTAGTAATCCTTTATTCTGTGAACAGTGTTATTTTCTGTATAATAGAAGGCAGAAGAATTAAGCGTAAAGGAAATAGAGGAAGGAAGTCTGTGGAAAAGGGGTTTGATTTTCACCTTGAAGATAGCGTTAGCCATCTCTTTGCTTTGATGAAAAAGTAATTGAATAAAAAAAATCAAGTAATGAACTATTCCCAGTAAGCAACACGGCCTTTGGGAGCATGCTAGTCTTCCTTACATTCACTGACTTGAAACACAGTATGCCAACAAAAATACCAGCAAAGCACTGTATGAAGTTCTAATGCAGGCTGAGCTAAAATAAACATGGGTGACTCAGTGGCTAAACAAAAATATCTATGTTAAATGGGATAGGCTCTTCTTCAATGGCTATTGCTTTACCTTGTGAAGAAACATAAGAGAAACACACAGGACAAGCCTTTCATGGTTACACTGAATGGCTTGTTTTTGCTGAAGTGAGCCACAGTAGTCTGGCTCCGACATAAAAGGATTTTACGTATAGACTTACTTCTTCCAAATGTTAGCTGTACTCGTTATCAAAGCAGCAGCAGAAAGTGACGTCAGAGTGTTTCATCTGCTCTAACGTGTTGTATACTGCACTTTTTATTTTACTTTTTTTTTTTTTTTTACCAAATTGGAACGTTTTTTGTAGTCATGCTTGGTATGTAACTACTGGCGGTCCTCCTTATTTACTCCTTATTACTAGAGATGTTCCTTTGATGTTTCTATTTTTAGTCACTCCTAAATATATAAAACTCATATATCAGGAGAGAAAAAAAAAAAAAAAAAAAAAAAAAAAGGGACAACAGTACTGGTAGAATGTGTTGTTGCTTTCAGATGGATAACTTTAAAGCATTTATTTCCCAAAGACTCTTCAAGTGTGATAAAGTGGGGATCTTTAATAAAGGGGGTGGGAAAGCAGATTTCTAATACCCCCCCTTATCAGTATTGTTGTGAATTTTAGTTGTGGTTTATTTTCAACTTCCAACAATAAACTGTAGGATGTCTTCATTTTTAACCTGATGTCCTTGTGTGCTGAATTCCACAGCAAAAGCTAACACCGTAGTGAAAAACAGATACAACAGAAAGAGTTTTGATCATGCTTTAGCTTTAGTAAAATGAAAAAAAAAACGGGGGGGGGGGAGAGGAGGGGAGGAATATATTGTAGTAATGCTGTACTTTAGTGTCCTGTAGCTAAAATGAGCAAAAGCTTTAATTTTGAATGATATTAGGAAGATTTCATTTGACTTAGTCATCTGAAAAAAAAAGACACAAATTCTGCATGCAAGTTTGACTTCCCTGAATAGCTCTTTCTAACCCACTCCTGCGTGGTGTGCTGGTTTTATATTTTTGCTTTCGCAAGTGAGGATTTAGTGCTGCCTTCTATAGACTGACTCCCTGTGGAAACATCGGTTGTGCTGTGTAATTCATTGTTTGTTTCTTCTTCAATTAAAGTTACGAGATGAGTAACTGTTATAGTAGCATAAAAAGGACACTGCTGTCTTTAAAAGCATTTGGGAAATTCCTACATTACATCTGTTTTGTCAGTTCAGAAGCGAGTCTCTTACAGTGCACGTCATGTAAATAAGCAGCTCTGTACGTAAGGTAATGAAGCAGCTGAACTTCTTGGGAGTGATGGCTAAATAACATGTGGTAGGCTTTTTGATGTGGAGGAGAGGTGATAGCGTATTATTTTTAGTAGTATGAAGCAGACCTAGTTTTTCCATGACAGTTTGAACCAAGGGCTGCTGCAGTCCTGCCATTCCTTAATGATTTGCTGTTCCTGCTTCCTGTTTTACATCAGAAAGTGCTGCCCTTCATCTGACCGCTTAGTGCCTCCATTTGGTGGACAGCTTAACCTTGGATTAGCTGACTTGCTGTGGGGTCAGTTCTGTTTTAGCACTGACAGAAGTGATAGAATGGGAGCACACAGCCAGGGAAAAAGGGCTTTCAGCAGACCACCCTTAAATATATCTGAACTTCTGCAGAACTGTGACCAAGTGTGTTCACCTGCAGATAAGATAATCAGAAATGTGGTGTAACAGAATATAACAGAGGAAAACAAAACAAGAAATCCTACAGAAGAGGAAAGTCCCGTACTGGTAATTTCAGTAGCTTAACAACCTTAATAAGAGATTTAATTGAGCAGACCTTAAGTAAATTCTGGAACGCACTTTAACATTCTTACTCCACTGAAAGTTTTTACTGTTGTACAAGTCTGAGTTTAAAAGTGAGGACAGGAATCTCTTAAAATATTTCATGTATGAAGTATTTGTGTATTCTACTTGATGTGTTACTGCAGTATTAAATTTGAGCTTTGGCTAGTATTGACTATTAAAGAAGTTGTTCAGGCCAGATGCAATTGTGAAGCAGCTGTCTCCGTCATTATATACAGTGGTTGAAACTCTCTAGACCAATAGTTTGTTATCAACAGAACATCTGTTGATATGGAAATGATTTTTTTTTTGAGACCGTATTTACTGCAAGAAATGTAGGTCATTTGTAACTTAATATAATTAAATCTTGTTTAAACTGTTAAACTCCTCCACTCCTCTCAAGTGATCTTCATAATACCAAGAAGAATCTAATGTTATTCATTAGAATAATTTCTGAAAGGGGATAACCTGTTTTTTTATATTACAATTACAAGTTTGCACTCCATTTTTAAAAAGATGGAAAATAATTAAAGGGTAAGCACAATTTTATTTACGATGATCTGTGCAGACACATTTTATTGTATATTTTTACAGATTTGGACATACAGTCCCAATCAGACAGACACGCAGACACAGACACACACACATCTAGTTTGATTAGCTCATGGGTAACAATAAGTACTGATTCTTGTCTTCCCTAGGCTTTCCTTATAGTAATAGGAGAAATAAGCTTCTCCAACAGTTCTTTCTAAGTATCTTAATCCAGCTGTTACTTTAAAACTTTTCCCAGACACCTTTGATGGTTTATAGGACCCAGGAAAATCCCTACCTGCATCCTATGTTGAATACCCTATCTTTTTCATCTTTTCATTCTCTTTCGAAATATTCATTTGAGATGTGTGCCACCCTCCTCTGTATTCATTTTTTAAGCTGTTACAACATATAACTGTAAGAAACAATAGAGTGGTATTTCTGAAAAAGACTGGTAAATTTATTAAATTGCCTTCCCAAAGAGAAGTGGTAAAGAAGTTATGTAAAACTAAGTAGACGTATGCCCTGCCAAAGCAGAATTATGCGTAGATTGGGGGTGCTAATTAGCTTCTATGTGGTTATTCTGTATATTCCATAAAACGTACTTACTCTGTCTGGTTTTGGTAGACATTGTGGACAGAAGGATGACATAGATCTATACCGGTAATTCATTTTGTGGTATCGGTAACTTTTTTCATTCTTCATCCCATTTTTTTTCTCCTTGTTTTCTTTATCTTTGAGTATTCTTCCTGTGCTTCCTCTGTATTTTTTTTCCCCCTTCCATTTCTTTGTTCTTTTTTCTTTGGATGACCCTGGAACAGAATCTGTAAGCTGGGATCTTCATGTAAAAGCTTGTTAAAGCTCGGGAGATCTAGGGGTGCTTCTTGACAGCAGGTCCAACATGAGCCAGCAGTGTGCCCTGCAGCCAAGAGAGCAAAATGCATTTTGGGGTGCATTAAGCATAGCAGAGCCAGACAGTCAAAAGAGATTACTTTCCCACTACATTTTTTTAGTGTTGGTGCAGCCTCACCTTGAATATTGCATGCAGTTCTGGGCTTCACAATATAAAGAGGTTGTCAAGGTCCTTGAAGGTGTCCAGAGGAGAACAACAAAGCTGGAGGGCACATCCTTATGAGGAGAGGCTGAGGATGCCTGGGTTGTCCAGTTTGAAGAGATGGCTGAGGGGTGACCTTATTGCTCTCTGCAACTTCCTGAGGAGGGGAAGGGCAGAGGAAGGCACCCATCTCTTCTCCCTGGTCACTGATGACAGGTTGCATGGGAACAACATAGAGCTGTGCCAGAGATACAGGCTAGTTATAAGGAAAAAATTCTTTCCCTTGAGGAAGGGTGGCCAAGCACTGCCAGCAACAGGCTTCCTGGTGGGGTGGTTGATGCCCCGTACTCATCAGTGCTCTAGACAAGTTTGGACAGTGCCCTTAATCATGTGCTTTAACTTTTGGTTAGCCCCAAAGTGGTTGGGCAGTTGGATTAGATGATCTTTTCAGGTCCCTTCCATCTGAACTATTCTATTCTTTATCTAAAATCTTGATAGAGTATTTCTCTCCACATGCAAGGAGTGTCTTATGAAGCTGTGATTCTGTCCTGTCCACCTGCATTGAGAAAGCTGACAAGAAAACTGCAACAAACTAACCATGCATTATTTTCCTTACCCTTCATTTCTTGTTAGTTGGTCTTTTAGATTCCTATTTTACTTCATATTGTTGACCTTGAAACCTGTTCAAAATAACTGCACTTTTCCTTGTCAGTGAACTTTCTGTGAGGGTTGGTTATTTTTTTTCCCCAACTTTGTATGTATGTTTTAACTGCAGTCGAATTGTATTGATCTTGGGTACCAAAAGTTCTAATTTTTGTTCGGTTGGTTTTCTTTGTTGAAATTGCAGCCTTCTACCTAAGTGGATGAAATGCTACTTGTAGGATTGTTCTTGAGGAGACATAATAGAAAGAGTAAAAACTTGTCACCCTGCACTTTTAACACATTTTTAAACTAAATATTAACCAGAACGTATTGAAGAGGTCAAATAACTGTATGTACAAGTCTTCTTGGCAGTGCTTTCTGGAGGAAAGGTTTTTATGTGCAGTAACAGTAAAGTAACCAGTAAGCACTTCCATTTTCAGGCTATTTAAAGCATGCTGTATTGCCAGCGTTAGTTTTGAAATCTAGATGTCTAATTATACAAAAATAAAGCTTGTCATACAGACATCTGTGGTTTAATGCTGACTGATGATTTATAGTCATCAAGCTTCTCTTCATTATGCTATTTTGACGTCAGAAGACAGAAAATTCTAAGCTTTGGAAAAATGGCCAGGGTTTTCCACCTCCTATTCAATAGGAAACTCGAGTGTCTCTTTTTAAATGGTACTGAAATGCTTGAGCATGCAGTAGAGCACTAATAAGATTTTCTTTAATACGTTGCTTATAGGATAAGGTTTTAATATGGGAATGTTCTGGAGCCTGTGTCAGGAGAACGTAGTTGGCCATGATATACAAGATTGGAGCTATCTTAAATACTTAAGTCACGTCGGACTGAGTCATTAGTAGCTTACTTTAACTTAAACTTGGGACTGGTAAACTGTCCCGGAAAGTGAAAGCTTAGATGAAGTCTCCCTGGAAAGTCATGTTGCTTGGAAAACAGTGATTAATGAGAAGTATTTATGGCTTTATCAAGTTAATTTTTCTTATGTATTGTTGGAAATGGTATGTTTTCTGCTTTTTTTCTTATGTATTTAAATAAGTATTTTCAAAGCTTAACCTTATTTTCAAATATGTTGTATTAGTAAGGATAATGAATTGTTGATCTTGCTTTAGGGATGATATCTCCACTAAATTTCAGAATGAAATTTAGAAAAATAATGCACAGAATTCAGAGATCTATGGTGGAATCGCCGGTGGCTATGCTACTTCTTTCTCAGGGCAGATTAATGCTGAACATAAATGGAATCTTTCAGTAATACTAGCAGCTGTTGTGACTCTGAGACCCAGGTCTCTTGCACTTGTGTGCTTATATGATCTCAGATGCCAGATTTGGAGTGATTGATGAAGAAAAAGACAACCTTCCAAGTTTTCAGATCTGTTGCAAGTCCTGGACAATGCTTGTAAAGGGGATGCTATTTGGTCAAAGGATAACTTTTGCCTTCGATGGGTGAAACTCACTCAAGATCAAATGATACAGGCCTGTCGATAGCAAATGAGTAACAGGCTGTACATCTTGGAGCTGCGGACGTTCATAGGTGTCTGCAGCAATATATGCTGGGAAGCACAGCAGTGATGGTTTCAAATCAGGTATAATTAGATAGTGGAAGATTGTTTTTAATATACAGACAATCTGTCTGAACCAGTTGTTACGACTATCTTGTTAGTTTCTCAACAGACATTTGGAAGCTAAAAAGAGCCATTGATGGTCAGTGGTATTAGGGTTGGAGAACCTTCCAAAGTAGTCTACAATTAGTGTCAGTAGATTCAGATTCTTGAGCAATGTCTCTACCAGATGTTGTTTTTACAGTGATGGTTCCATGAAGAACTTTTCCCAGAAATTACTCCTTTACCATGAGATGTTTTCACACTTTGAATTCTGAATCTCTTAAACTTCTGGAGGGATACTTAATTTATTTTAAAATACCGGTACTGTTACATCTCTGTAACAAAACTCCTGATTTCATTAAAATTCTTACCAATCCATATCAAATCTTTGTATATATGGGAAGAGTTTGGGATCAAATGTAGTGTACTGTAAAGTATGCAAAAAGAAGTTTGTGGTAGGGAATAGACTAAGGGGTCTTTCTGTAATTGCTACTGTCATATAGTACAATTTTGCACATGATTTAATATTTTGTAATACAATGGAGATTTAGGTCAGTGCACCGTCCTGTGAATCACAAAATTGCTTTCAGAAAGGCTTTCTTTGTAGTAGGTATTTCTATCCTAGGAAATCAGTATTTGTAAGTAGGTAGTGAAGAAGCAGCAAGAAACTTTACATGTATGCGAGTATAAATAGGTTCAAACTAAAAAGGATAAAGGAAACTGTTGAATACCCCCTTTGAAGATCTTTCTTATTTATGATGCTTAGTTATATTTCATACACTGTAAGTTTTTTGGAGTTACCCTTTTCTCTAGGTTATACATATAAGTCAGGAGGGTTAAAACAGAAGGTGCAAACGATAATAAAATTGACTTGAACTTTTTTAGCAAATGAATAATCTACTCATCATGAAAACTAAAGCAAATTATGCATCTGCAGGTCAGATGGAACAGTACAAGGGGTATTATTTGCTTTACTGTTTGTAGAAGTTGTAGACTTCTCTAATTAGGGCAGATCGGCTGCTCTTTTCACATGGTTCTGATCTAGAGCTTCTGCATTTTCTTAAGCTTCTCACAAACATGTTCCTGTTGTAATAGACCTGATCATAACAATACATTTTACTGTAATACAGCTCAGAATATGTTGGCCATATTAGGTTATCTATTGAAATTACACACTCGGAACTAAATTGAATACTTCTATAACAGCATGTAAAGTTCATTTCAGCTCATTGTTCCAAAATTGCAACATGTTTTTTAAGAAGAAAAAGGTATACATGCATCCTGAGAATTTAAAAGTTAATACAGTAGTTGCGGTATGAAAATATTTCATTTCACTACAACAATACTTTCTGATGTGAAAATGTCAAAACACTTTGAATTGTTAAAAAAAATAATAATAATAATAATAAAAAAAAACAATGTTCTTTCCTCATAGCAAGAAATGGAGGTCTCTGAATGGAAGCTAACAAAACATTGTTTTTCAGCTGCAGTAGTTGAATGAGATGATAAATATAAAATAGCATTGAATAGACAAAGCTTAGTAGGAGTTTTATATGCGTATAACAAGTCTGAAACCTATTTCTAGTAAAGAGCGCATTTCAAGAGACAGTCAGACTTGAGAGCAAATGCTGGTGGTTTTGCATGACAGATGGGCCACCTCAGTGAAAAGACTGCAGCAGCCATAAGAATTTAAGGTGATGCTTTAATCCTAACCATTTGAAATATTGTTCATGTATACACATTTTATATATGCATAATTTTAATTGAATTTATAAAGAGAAAAATAAAGTATATGCACTACCACTGGAAAGGAAAGCTATTCAGGTCAAGATCAACTTTGTAAGTTTTAAAACTTACCAAAGGCAGGTTTCAACACCCGTTTCTCAGAAATGTCAATTAAATGTTTAACTTAATAAACATGTAAGTGAAGCAAATGAGGAAGTCAAGTGTACATTGAAAAAAATGACAATTACAGCATTGAAATAAATCACTTAAGTGTAGAAGATAGTATTCAGGAAAAAGGATAAAAATCTCATAATAGAGTGGTCACCTAACTGTACCAGTTTGCTTTCTAAATGAACCAACCGATTGTAATATCCTGATAATGGATTGGGCTGGGTTTGCTATACGATATGAAAGGCACAGCAGTGTGCCTCACTATGAATATTTCTGCTGTGTTTTAAAGAAAGTGATGGAGTGAGGTGTGATTGTTTATTTCAGAGGCTTTAGGTCAGTGTTTTAGCAGTGCATATTGTCATCTTCCTAGCCAGTACGATGTTCTTTATCTGTTATAGTTTGAAGCTTTGGAGAATAATATTTTTTAAAATAGTTTCTTATACACGTCTGTTTTGCATATATTCTGTGGAAGCAATTTTGGACTAGAAAGAAAATAGTGTTTTTATGCTTAGAAAGCAGTCTATATTCTCTTCCTAAGTTGTGTCTTCATTCAAATGTAAGTCAAAATCCAAATAAACATCCAAATGTTTATTTTATGCTGTGTGTGCATTTCCACTGCATCATAAGCGCAGCTTAAATCTGCAGTTTGTATGTGTGATGATGAATGAGTTTCTATCCTTACTTAATCTGTAGATCTGTAGAGTATTGCTGGATTATGTGGTTGGAGCATTGGTATTTGTGTCTCTGAACATTCTAGAAATTTTCTAGCAAAATTACGGTGATTTAGCTAAATTATGGCAATATAACAAAATTACAACTATAGCCTCAGCCTTTTCTTTGGTAAAAGTGAAAAGTCACTTCCATATGTAGCTTTACAGAAGTTTAACAAAGGCTTATCAATAAATGGGTTTCTTCTGTAGGTTACAAACATGAGAGGACGTATGATCTATATATAGGTTTAGAAATAGAAATTCTATAATCTTAAGGTTACACAAGTGAAAGGAAGTGAAGAAAATTAATTCAAGATAGGTCAGTCATTAAATCTAGTATTGAGAAGGAAGGAGGTCGGGTTTGTAGCCAATGCATTCCCAACCTTAGCTGTTACATGGAACTGAGGACCTGCTGGAGCACTGTCAGTATTTAGTACCCATAGTCTTAAAATGTCTCAGCCTGGTTCTATATGAAAGTCTAGGGGCTTTCCTGAAACCACCACCAAGTCATTTGCAGAAAACCCATTTACAGGTCACTATTTACCTTCCTGAAAAGGGTTATCTGGTAATTTTGCAGCCATGGCTATATACGATTTAGTATGTGATTCTTTAAAATGAGCACTTGGTTAGTCATACTCCCGTGACTTCTTCCATTGACGAACAGCCTTGCACAAATCAGCCATGCATGTTCTGAAATGCAGTTCACTGGCATGGATGTTGTCTTCAGAGTTAGATGCTAGAGAAGTGCCAAAATGGTCTAGCAGTACTTAAGTATCTCGCTTCATACTACCTGGATGTTTCACTGGAGCTACAGAAATTACTGGAACCTGAAATGCAGGCTGATCAAAACCAATTAACGACTCATTAATAGAGTCTATCAGTAGCTAACTAGGGTAGATAGTTCAAGCAGGTTTTTAGAAGCTAATGCCTTAACAGTGGGAATGATAGGTTACCTATAAAGGACCCAGGGAAGACTTGAAAGTAGAAAAAAAATATACTGATCTATTTTCATGTGCCTAGAACTGGTGGAAAGGTCATTGCCTCCACTGGAAAAAATATTTAAGGGTTCTTGGGTTGGTGACCACCAGTGTATTGAGCATTTGCGCTCACTTCCTAGCTTTCTTGGTAACTTCTTGTTCCCAGCAAGCTGCTGGGAATTTGTGCTAAGCTGCTGTGGTAGTTTACCGCATTTAGGAAGGAAAATCACGTATGGGAAAGCATACGCAGTTTTTGCCTGAAGATTTAGTGCTTGTTTTTATGATCACTTGAAAAGATGCTAACGTAATAAAAGATTTTTCCAAGAACATTTCTTCAAATGAGTTGCTGGTAACCTTTCTAGGGAGGGTGTTGGTCTTTGATTCATCTCATGGATTTTTTCCTATTGGCTGATTTTGCCATCCACTGTAGACATTTGCAGTAGCTGTGCTTTTCCATTCCTTTTCAAACCCCGAAAAGTTACCTTCTACTTCTTCATAGTACTTAGCAAATGAACTGTGTGGGAGGACAGAAGGCCCACCATCCTTGTTCTTTTTAAAAGACAGAATTAGGCCAGGGTTTAGGCTTTTCCAGTACTGGCCCAGAGACAGTAAATGTTTATTCTGTTCAACACTGAACTTGTGTTTGCATTTCCATGGAAGTGGGAACAGCTGGGGCAGAAGAGCAAGGGAGCAGTCATTAGTTTCCTTCTCACTTTCTTGATTTAAAGTGACAGGGGGGGAAGCATTATCGTGCGCACACACACACAAAAAAAAGGAACTAAAAAATTAACGCTGTAAAAGGACATGGGTGGCTTTTTAAAAATTGAGACATTGCAGTGACATTGAAATAGTGGGTACTTGCACGGCCTATATAATGATACAGTGTACAGTACTCAGTAGCACTTCACTTAGTTCCTTGATCTGTAGCTTAGACGTTTATATGCGGTATGTAATAGCAGTAACAGAAGATAAATTGATTTCATTTGAGAGGTGGACACGTATCTTCAATAGTCAAAGTGCCGACGTTGGTGGTTGGATTGTCCTCTCTGCTATTCTGCTCTTTTGGTTTTGCCTTCCTTATTTTTTGTTCTGCAAGACTTGGTTGCATAGAAGATGCTTTGTCTTCGCAGTGGCGGAACCTCTCTTGTAAAAAGCCGTAATGCGAGAGTACATCCATCCCTTCGTGTACACAAAGGTGTTGCTACTCTTCTCCACGCTGCACAGCCATTTTAATCTGAATGGGAAATCTGTCTGGGGACCAGAGTACAGTAATTAGCAGTCTCTTCAGAGTGTCAGAGCAGAATTACCATTGTAATGGTTTAGCTGGAGGATAAAAGGATTGAATTTGGGTCTGCCTTCCTGCCAAACCAAATGAGTTGCCATGGGAATTTTCAAATATAAGAGGCGTTTACTTAAAGCAATTTGGCGGGTTTGAATAAACTCATAAATTACGGGTTTTAGAGGAGAGATCCCTGCTTTCTCTGGCATAGGCTGAACAGCAAAGAAGGCTGTTAGAAAGCTGCTTACATTCTTAATGAGAATAAGTTGATCCATGCTCCTGTGCAGACTATCAGCTTATTAAGGCTAAACTGTTTCTGCTAAATACAGTACAGTAAGCACATTTTCAGAGACAGAGTTTGCAACAAATCCCTGGAGTAAAAAATAAAATCTGATTGCTTGAAACATAAATTGAATTTCCTTTGCTAGATTAGATCTATTTTCAAGTAATGCTATTAAAAATGGTTCTCTGTATTGTTTCAATAAACATTAACCTGCTATTGATTTCAACTTTCCTCTGTGCATGTAATATTTATTACAACACTTGTCAAATCCGCTTCTGGAAGGGGAGGAGGGCAGTGAAGGTTTCTTTTGAAAACAAATAAGGTGCTGTGGCCCTTCAGACTGTTTTTTTTCAGGTCACATGTAAATGTTTTCCCAGCTCAGGCTTGCATTCTCTCTGAAGGGAGTTGGGCTTTGACCTGCTGACTTCTTTGTCAGCACCAGTGCTATTGAAATGTGAGAAGATGGACTTGCTGCTTTCACAAATGCCTCAACTGATGAACATCACTTCTGCTTGTTTAACCTTCAGTTGTGCTCAAGAAGTCAGCTGTAGTAGTAAGAACTGATGACCAGGATTTTGCACTACTTGTTTCAAAGCATGTATTAATGTTCTCCTGGCCGTGTAGAGTTGCTAACTCACAGAACGAAATAGGAAAGCTAATACACTCTTGAATTCGTGGATATTAAACTTTAAAAAAACTTTAAAATGTATATTCTAGGATATGACATCCTTGGGATAGCATGCAACATTTTCCTCAAAAATAGCTTTTACATTGGGCTTATAGAATTAGGCTTAAATGTTTCTTTATGATCCTTTTTAGTATGTATCTCAAATCTTAACTCATCAGTGTTAAGATATTGTGGATGAACTAATTAAAAAGACAGCAGTAGTGCTGTAATGGCAGTAATTTAGGCTTTTGTTTAAAGCAACAAAAATATGCTGAGAACTCCTTGATAGGATCTTACATCACTAGTAGGAATCCTGTAAATTAGCAAAGGAAAATAGTAAATTTGTGCTGATGATTCAGTAGCTGAACAGCTGCTAAGTTCTAACAAATTCCTGAACTTTGACTAATCATGCAGCTGAAATTCGGCTTGGTAGCCTCAGGGAACTGTTTCTGTGAAACTTCAGAACTATCTCCAAAGAAATTAGACAAAGACAAGGGTAGCGTTTACTGATACTCAGAATTTTAGCTGTTCATTAAAAGCAGCTTTTAAAAGTACCGCTTTCTCATAGTAATTTTGTCTTCTAAACTGTATGTCCTTTATACTTCCAGCAGATTGGTTTCATCAGACTTATCTCACCATTCTTTCTCAGATGAGGAGCAGCAAAATCTAACGATACTACCAAAGTGATTGTGAAGTGGCTTTTGAAACGAAAACTATGAATAGTTACACAGTCTGTATCATGAGAGATACTAAACGATGAGAAGACATCAGCATATTTTTGTAGTAAAGGAAATGTGGTGCTACAGAGAACAGTTCACAGGATGCTGGGTTGAACACGGAGCATCACTTAGGTGCACAGTCCAAATACTGTACAGCAGCTCTGCAAACTGGTGCTGTTAAAGAAACCAGACAGAAAAATTCACAGGGCTCATTGGTGTTTCTCTGTACTAGAGTTTACTAATTTCATACTCTGAGATTTTTCTTGTGTTTTTGAATTCCAGTTCCATAGACTTGGTGGGCTTTCTTGGGCCATACCTCAGTTTGAGTCTTATGCCTTCTTCCTCTCATCATCCCCTCTGGTAGACTTACACAGACAGCTATGGGTGGATCTAAGTGGCAGTGGGATCATGGCAGCAGCTTACATTGGCTTGCCTTTTTTTTTTTTCTTCTTCCCAATTTAGATGTTGGGATATGGATATCTGGTGATTATTTATAACTGAATTCTGGGCTTCATAGTGCTACCTTAGTTTTGCTAAGAGCTCGTATAATCTTTATTTTTTCCTCGTTTTCTACTCAGAAGAAATGTTGCATAAAATCTTTTTTTTTTTTAAGTGAAGGGTTTTGATAACATGAAAATTACCAATCACCTACCTCAGAAATGTCTTCATTCTGCAGAAGGATATGCAATGGTCAGGTTACCTAATAGAAGACGAATTTTTAGCAGTGCAGAGAGAACCCGTTTGGTTTTAACATCTAAAAGAATAGTATTAAAAATAAAACATAACTATATAGGACTCAAATTATCTATTATGTTGTCTTAGGCAAAACTGAGTTGGACCTGCAGAGGTCTGAATTTGTGATCCCAACTGTGGGTTGTTTTCATGAGATGTGATCATCCTGTTCAACACACAGAAGCAAAATCGTCTTTCTGCTTCACTGCTGAACACAACTGCAGACTTCAGTTACTTATTTTATGGGTGGATATAACAAAATAACACTTGTCAGGCCTTTCTATGACCTGATATTATTTGCTAAACAGTAGAGAAGTAACCCACAATGTTTTGTGCACCAGAGCAGACAGGGCTATCCAGGAAGTAGATACCAAAGGTGGGAAAAAGTGGAAAGCTGTGAAAAGCACTCATTCCTTTTGTTTAGTTTCTTATATTTCTGGGGTTCTTGGCTCCTGCTGGTGCAGGAATACAGGGAGTCAAAGAAATGTGCATTCTGCTACATTTGGTAGGGTAGCAGCTGTTTCTTCTGGAGGCATGCCTCCCCCCTCCCCTTCTGATACAATTTTAAATGTATTTTTATCCATTCTTCATTTCATTTTGGTATTGCCACATTGGCCTCAGATCTTTAGATTCCTGCAACTTGTTTCTTTGTGCAGTTCTTTTCACTTAGTCACACTACCTTATAAACTTCAGGGAGTTGAAGCTGTGTGTGTGTGTGCTGCTGGTATCCAAACTCCAGAGTAGCACTTACATGGTGGTGTGCAAAAATTAACATTGTGTGCAGAAGCCTGGAAACAAAATGTTCATAATACATACAGTTCTTGGCTGATAGAAATCATCACTTCTCACTCAATATAGTTCTACAGAAGAACGTAATACAGAAAGATGAAAAAAAAAATCAATAAATTAGTTGACTTTTGTAGGGTCCTCAGTCCAAGACTAAGGCTAATTCTGCATGGAGCTGAGTCAATGGACAGGTGCACTTGGGAAGTCTCAGCTCCCCCCAGTTTCTCCTGCGTGATGATGACTGGCATTTGAGCTTGCAGGGAGCTCTTCCAGCATGGTAATCTGACAGAAAGCTATTCGTACCCCACCTCACTTCCCCAAAAGTCTTTCCAGATTAGCCAGTTGACATGGCTCAGCCATGGATAAAGCGCTGGATACAGGAGGGCAAAAGAGAGGAAAGAGAATAGGGTTGTGACCACCACAAGTTGTCTTGGCTGAAAGTACCACAGAAGTGCCAGCTGAGAAGGTTTTTTTTTCATCTTTTAAACTATTTGACTCCTTTGACAGCAATATGAAGCCTCAGCCAAATCACCCAGAAGTTTATAGCCTAGGAAAAATATTCTTAAGATAGTATTTTATTTTTTTGTGTTCTAGCATCGCGTGTTGTATCTTAGGTAAACTTGTCTGAAATTGTTTCCAATGAAACAATTCTCCATACGTTTTCCATCTGATGGATACCCATTCCAGCCTCAGCTTTTTTAAGGTCTCAGCTTACTGAACTCAGTCATGTGCAGCTTAATTTTATGCATTTCAGAAACAAAAATCCATTCATTTTTATTTGAATCATTTCAGAATTGCCCTAGCTTTTCAGGTTTTTTTGGACCTTTGCCATCTGTATTTTCATTGACTCAAGGGAAAGTACTTTCCTCTCTTCCCATCAGTGATGAGAAAATGAATGTTCTTCATTAAATCCTAGTGTCCAAAAACATGCATCTCTTTTTAGGTTTGATACCTGATTTTTGTTTGCCTCTTGTAACTGAAAGCTTTAATTACTCTTCTTCAATTTTTCATCTAATTTTCTATTTCTGTAAATCACTTTTACACACATGAAAGGAGGTTTTAAATGCAAGGTACCATGTATAAGTATATAAGCCATAAAGTTAGAGAATATGTGAATTTGGGTATTATTTTGCAATATTCATGAGATTCCACAGTTCAGGAGATTAAGAAGGGCTCAGGTGATTTATCCTGTCGTAGAGAATGCTTTTTAAGCTGCTTTTACTTCTGGGTGTGCACCTTGTCTACAGGAATATGAAATGATAATTCTGCAGTCTCTGAAAGACAGTTTCATTGTACAATTTATTTTGGATATGTAAGTGGAAAGAGTTGCATTCTTGTAATGATTGCATTAGAACAAAAAGTGTTTAGAGAACTGGAGTCTCTGAACAATATTAAAACAGATTTTTGGAGAAAGAAGTGAAAAACAATCAAGGATGAAATCTAGAAATGGGAAAATGGGAGAGTTTTGACTTAGGTGACAAAGATCTATAAGAATCTATCTGAGAAGAAACTGAAAATTCAGTTTGGAGGAGGTGATGTGCAGGCACTGGAACTGAATGTACGGGAAGAAAAGTTACCATTTGAACAGCTTGGGGTTATTAGGTTGGATTTCATATTTTAATATTAGAATTTTGCCTGTTCGCCACAAAGTTGATAAAATATGCATTTGGCATTTAAGGTTAGTTGGAAAGCTACGGGGGCACCCCCACTTTAAAATATCGTAGGGTAATTTATCACAGATAATTCCCAGAGCATGGGGTGACAGCATTGATCCAGGGTGGCTTGGTGACTGCTGAGTGTTTCAGCCACAGTTCAGGTACTCAGCTGTTTTAAAATCAGAAAAGGAAAGCTGTTAAATGAATTTTTGATGTAATAAGATAAAGACTTGATGATTTCTGTTCCAGTATAAACTGTAACTTGCACTTGCACTGAAATTTGATCAAAGTTTTAGTGTGAGTCCTGCTAAATGGTTACTTAAATGTTGTGTCTGTGTTTCTGCTGAGGAGGCAGGTTTTTAAATTAGTATGTAGAGCAGTGGGGAAGGATGGGGAAATTAATTATTTAAGATAGGCCTCATATATACTTCTGTAATTCTATGACAGAAAATTGGGCTTAAAGAACTTAATTGTTTTATCATGTAGGTAAATTAAATTGTGTTTGAGAAAACAGATACTAGTTAGTTGATTCCTTATTTTAATGTATTTCAATATTTTACATTTTTGGAAGGTGAGACTCCCTGAACTCTTACTTTTATATATGTCGTGCTTCTTGATACTTAGTGCCTACGTTACAGAGAACCTTTCTTCTAATTCAACTTCGGGAAGAAGAGAAGTGATATTTACAGCAATTAACTTCAGCCTATAGAGGAGATTTTGCCGTGGGGAAGGGGACATTCTCTAGAGAATACCTTGGTGCACAGATTCCTCTGAAATAACTTTACAGATGATGATACTGACAAACTAGCATAGCCTGCAAAGTGCTTGGCTAATAGACAAAGGAAGGATACGCAGGTAGCATCTACTCACTGGATAAAAATGCAGTGAAGTTGAATTTAAGCAAGCCAGAGAAGGACAAAGTAGTTGTACCTGTTCTTCGGTTTTTCCCTGCTCTCAATGCCAAGGCTGATCCTACTCTCCCAAGCACCGGGTCGAGTTTCCCCTTTGTGCACAGGAGGAGGGGCAAGGGACCACTTGCTGCTGGCTCAGTGATCTGAGGAGCGCAGGGAACCGGCGGGGTGCTGCAGCAGCTGGGAGCGCGGAGGGGAAGTGCAGTTGCCTCTTCAGGTGCCAGCATCCAGTTTGGCATGGTTCCTGTGGCCAACCAAGGTAGCTAGTGGCTAGTGCTTAACTTTGTTCTGTTTTCATCCTGTTCATTTCTTTCAGGCTGTATTTTTACATGGTTTTTCTTGCTTGCTTTTTGTATTTTTTTTTCCGCATATTAGTGATGATTCTGGTACTTCAGATACTCTTACCACATTAGTATTTTCCTCTTTTTTGTTTCAATAAGACTAGAACAATGTCTGTATTCTTTTCCTTTTTCTTCACAAGCATCCCATTTCTTGCCCTTCAGCTAGTCTCCAGGGAATCTCTGTAAACCCGTTGTTAAGCCATCTCAGTCTTGAGAACCCTCCCAGGATTGTAAGATGTACTGCGGGAGCTTCTTGCCACGTAAGAAACAGGATGGTTTCTTGAGGCCTGTGCTCGCCAGACATTCCTGATTGCCCCACAGGTTTGCTAGTGGCAGGGTGAGCTTTGTCTGATCTTTTATGAAAGGTAAGCAGGCTGAGGTCTCCACCCAGCTCTGCACCTGCTCTGCTGTATTCTGGTAATATAGTGTATGTGGAAGAAGAGGTGAAAATGTTCTTCTCAGTGATTTTTCTGGGGACTTTCCAATAGGTTAAGCAGTCACATGTTTTGGTGGGTCATTGATATGAGAGACATAATCCCAAGTCCCTTCTGGATAGAAGACGCTCTTTGTTATACTGGGGTCTCTTTTCTGTATGTGAAATGCGTGTCTCTCTGCTCACAGCAGATACTGTTCTGACATGTCCACGTACAGAAGTTGTAGATCCTGCTATTTGTGCAAGGCATTTGAAAGCTGCGGGGAGGAGGGCTGTTACCTCAGTCTCCAGAAAACACTTCTTACGGTAACTTGTTTAATAAGAAAAAAAGTTTTAGGAAGGTTTTTCTAACTGTCCTATACATAAATTGCTAAGACACTTTTTTTGGTGCAAATTGGAAAGTAATGGAAAGGTATTTTTCCTGTAATTGATTAGGCTTATTTCAAAATGTAACTCTTAAAAGTTCTAGCAATACTTTATAAAGCAAATAATTGCTAATGTCTCCAAATTTTAATTTAAAGGGTTTATAAATTTTAGAATAAAGTTTTGTCTGTGAGGTTGAGCATTTGAGCTATTACATTATGAAAAATAGGTGGCCAGTATTTATACTGGCCTTTAAAGTAATAAACACCCAAAGCCAAAAGGTGAATGTCTTGAAGCAAGAAGCTGGTTTTACTTTCGTTAACACAATCAATGCATCCTACTCCAGCTTCAAGAGTAATTAAATAATAATTAAAACAAGACTTGCAAATGTTTTAATTAATCTAAACGAAGTACACTGGAAACGTGCTTTTCTTAAGAAGTAGAATGATTATCGCTTCTGTGGAATAGTTACAGGAAACTGAAATATATGACACGATTTTTCATGATTTACTAAGAATACACTAATCTTTTGTAAGTGAAGCTATTAAGTGCTGATGCCCAAGATTAATGGAATTAATGAAGAACTAAAATCCGTATATATTTTTCTGTAAGATGAATGCTTCAGCAGTCTGCCAAATGTATGGGACTTTGCCTTAGAAAGCTTTTAAAATGCTAAGCTTAGGTAGCAATAACATCAAAACAACGGTAGGAACTGATAGGAACTTGCAAGCCTCGCCTTGGCTCTGGCCATGCGGCAGCGTGAGCAGGCACTCGGGGTTACTGGATCCCCACTGCCTTCAGCAGCTGCTCACCAATGGGCGCTTTGGCTGGTGCGCTGAGGTGCCGCAGTGCCGGAGGATCCGGGCACGAAGGGGCGGTCAGTCAGCACTTGCGGGATCACCATAGATTGCTGTGCCATGGGGGAATGGGAAGGAGGGCCCTTGGTCGCACGGGCGTGCGGTCATGTCGTGTCCTGTCACATCACGCGCTCGGGAGGAAGCGCTCCTCAGAGGCCCTTTGTTGACGGCCTCGGCCAGGCAGCGCTGAGCGCTCACCGCTGTCTCTGGAAAATCATCATTGGCTAGTCTTGTAAAGCTGGAAAGAAAGCTCAATAAATAGCAAAGAAAGCCTTTCCCTAGCAACACACTGCCTCGAGCAGCTTGAGCCTTCAAACAGAAGGTCACGTGATTGACATATTTGTCCCCTAAAGAGAGCACACACCATTCTTTTTTTCACTTCTCTATATTTTTAAGCAGTGTGAAAGCAGGTTTTAGCCAGCCATAAGTGAGGGGAGCCCAGCCAGCTGGAACACTCCTGTCACCTGGTCATGGGCCTCCTCAGCTCTCAGAGCACGAGGCGTCTGTGGTGCTTACAGAAGTATTAGCTTCAATTTTTAGAGTAACATCTATACTAGAATAGCAGTAAAAATGTATGTAAGACCTGCATGCCTTAGAGTCAACAGATTTGTGGTTGCACCTACACTGGCAAGCAGATGGAAGTAATTGTGAACTTCCGGTACTCATTGATATTTTAGCAGCTGTTGAGAATTACTTTAAGAATATATACTGAGTGCATAGGTCCCTTCCCCTTTGTTTCCTTAGGGGATCAAGAAATTTAAGATTTAAGTCAGTTGTATTTTTGTGCATCTTATATATATATGTATATATAAATGGTAGTTTTATACAGAGTTCTAAATTATAGTCACTTGTCATTAGACTACTCCACCTGAGAGAGAGAGAAAACAAGTGTCAGCAGAACCGTGCCATTGCACATGCTGTTCCTTTGGAAACCAAAAAATGTAGACCTATTACAAAAGGGAGGGTAGGTGAAATGCAGAAGCAATTTAAGTTGGTTTCCTCATCACACTTAGTTGTCATGATTCTTACGAAAATGTAACTATAGCAGTGTAGTAGTCTAAGAAGCTACTACTGGGGATGGCTGCTACTGCCTGTGTCTTACAACTGAATAACCCTAAACATTCATGCTTTTACTCTGTATCCTAATAGATGAGTTTATTTTAATTGGGCAGTGTTGCCTTTTCAGGACATCTCAAGCTGAAGGTAAAATGTCTTAATAGTTACTGTCACAGCTTGAATTCCCATGTGACAGCATGCAACCCTGAATACTGTGCTTAATGAAACACGTAAGAGAAGGTACACTTGAAAGATGTACCCTAACTCACAGCAGCGATCTTTTCGCTGTTGTCACCAGCAGTTACTTTGCTTTTGTTGCTGTAAAGGGAGAGAACTTGTCACATTCTTCCTAGATGAGTAAATCTGATCTGAAATGAAATGTCATTTTTCTTGCTTACTTTTTTATTTCTGTGTGGGAACAGATTAAAAACATAATGGACATGTTTAACATATAAAAACATGGGGGTCATATTTCAGTACCGTTTCAAGAATGAAAGGCTTTGTTTATGTACTAAAACATCAGCATAGCTGGAAAGAGTTAGCCGGCATTTGAGTCTACGGTTTGCAACAAAATACTAGTTTTGAAATAATGGGTTCTTTTTGAGGGTGGAGGAGATGATATCTGAATTCAGTGTCTTTGCTGTACTTATGAGAAACTTAGAGCTGTTCACAGTTCACAAATTCAAACCTTGTATAGAAAACTCCTGGGATAACAAAGGAAAAATAAATATGACAGATCAGGTTAGACTTACATAAACATATTTTAATTATCCCAATTTTATTTTTCTAACAAATGTCTCTCATCTATACCTATTAGAACAGCCACCTTGATTGTAGGTAGTTGTGAAGCATAAGTTGGTGAAATTATTTTTATCATATACTTAATATACAGGGTGGGTTGGAACATTTGTCCCAGTGTCAGTGGAATGCATCAACACAATCTCCCAAGTGTTTTGGCAAGGTTCAGTCTGTTTCAAAAGCTATAGCTAGAATAAAGACCTGCATGATGTGGGTCATGTTTGATTCCTGCTCTGTTCTGATTCCTACGATGTTTGAGGTACTTAAGATGTTGCTGGTAGAGTCCCGTGTGGAAAACTTATACCAGACGCTTGCCTGGTAGCATTTCATTCAGTGTGCATATAGTTTAGCTCCTTCTTTTCAGAATTAAACTAACCATTGAGGAGGACCTTTTGGTGTCCAAAATTAGAAATACCAAAAATAGTGTTTAGCTCTGAAAGTTTTTTAACTGGGCTTTTACATTTCTAAAAAATAGATATAATGCTGTAGTTCACATTTTTGATTGCTCTTTCATTTGAATCTTAATACATGTATTAATAAATAAATCTTTATGAATTTCAGTACAATTCTGTCTTGGAAACATTGTAGAGAGTACTGTATACATGTTCTTCTAGGATTTGGGGTGGGTTGGTATATATATATCATGAACGGTGTTTCTGTTCTGGAGCTTTGTGAATTGCTGTTCTGTGTGCTGTATGTAGGTTATTGTCACTGATTTTATTAACACTTAAGTCTGGGGTGTGATGAAAAGACAAATAATTCATAAAAAAGAGCTAAACAAAAAGCAAATTTTGGACTTAAATTACTGTTGGGCATTCACTATAATTAATCCAAGGGATGTTATTTCCTTTAAAACCCCAGACTCCGTGATACAACTATCATCCTTATATGTCTGTCTTCAAGAAATGTTGAGACAGGCATAAAAATCTGTTAAGTTCAAGCAGAATGTTTCAGGTAAATTTTTTCAATACATTAACAACTAGTTCCTGGGAGTTATTTGGTGAAAAAAGCCCCTAGGTTCCACTGATACTGGAACCTAGGCTTATAGGCTTTACAGGAACCTAGGCTTTCAGTCTGGCTTATAGAATGTGTTTCATGCTGATTTTTCAGTACCTTATCTGTATTTTCTTGTTGCAGAAATGGAAAGTGGGGGAGGGGGGCATAAGGACTCTCGAAAATATAACTGGTAAGCCTAGTATCATGATTCAACATGGATATGTCAGATAAGGTGATGGGAAGTGTAAAAAGATATGCTGCCTTTTCCCCCTAGTGTATCTTTAACATTATGACCAATGAATTTGTCAAGTGAAACAGCACACTCTTCTTTGCATATCATTTGAACTGAGAGCTTACTTTGAAGAAGATAAGCAGGCTGTGTTGCCCAGAAGAAATAATGATGCTAATTTATCTTTGCCTGTCCTTATAGACACAGCAGTGTGTATCAGTGTTGAAAAGGAAATAGAGAAATAACTGAGCTGCAGCGTGCCACCTATTCAATGCCACAGCATCATTAATGGCATACAGGGTTCTAAGAAATATGGGTGGTCTTGAAGTAGTGATTTATTTTACTTTGTCTCAAAGTACACGGAGGAGCATCCTCTGATAAAAAGAAAAGCTGCTGCATGATGCCAGAATAATGCTCTGGCAAATTCTCCTTGATACCAGCAAAGCGATGTTGTAGGCCTTCTGCTCCGTCACTATCGGAAGTATACAAACAAGGATGAGAAAGTCTAAATGGGAAATGTTTACCAACAGCTTCTAACGATCCACATTTATGTTCTTGGGCATGGGAAACTTAGAAGCCTTTGTCAAGTTCCTAGAGGGGAAGGGATTACAGGATGTTTATTCCTTAACTCTGAGTAACAGAAAAGCTTGCCAGAAGTAAAAGTTAGCCTTTACAAAAGGGAAATGTGGTGTTTTACAGAGGTAATAATGAGCAGTTTTGGCACTCAAATTTATATTCTTTTAAAAAGCCCTTTTATTTTTTGTTTTATATGTGGTTACTTGTTATCTTGGCTAGGATTTAGTAGGTACATTGGTCTTTTGACAACGTAGATACTAAAAAAAAAAAAAAAAAAAAAAAAAAAAAAACCCACCAACTTCCAAACAGTAAATTGTGTGTTTCCCTTCAGGGTTTCCGATGCATTTCCCTGTGGTCTTTTTTAACGCATTTTATAATATATTGATGCCTGATATCTCTTTTTTGTTCTAATACGTGTATGTCTAGGAATTTGTAGTATATTGTTTGTGAGTTTTTTGTTTATCAATTATGAATGGAAGGTTTTTGTCCCTGAATGGAGACATTCATGTGTGAAGGCTGTTTGACTGGCGCATGGTATGTTTGGAATACTTACTGATCTACAAGTGAATTGCAGTGGAACATTTTTCTTTGTCAGCTGGATAAAAGCATTCCACAGCACGTTGAGTCAAAGTGAGTGTCGGAGCGCTGGCGAGGAAGCCGCAGCTGCTACCCTGCTCCAGCAGCTGGGGATGTGGGAAGGCAGGGTGACAGACCCCTGCAGGGCACCAGCGCCTGCGCCGTGAGAGAGGCACCATCAGTGACAGAAAATACTTCAGTGGTGCTACTGTGTTTTTACCAAAATGCATATTAAGTAAAAAAGTTGCACATTGTTTGTCTGATACAGATACACAGGTTAATACAAGTCTTCATATTTAATGTATGTGTCTTTCCAGAGGTACGGTGGGAGAAAAGATGTTTATTGTATGTGCCAACTGTATGTGATTTTTGTATTTGAGGAAGGGTTTTAAGTATCTGTTCTTGTTCATTAGTATACTGTCTTTTCAAACCTGCCAAGTTCTCTGCCATTCTGTTTAGTGTGTGTATAAAATTAAATAATGCCTTAACTGTGTACATAAAAATACACTGTGCTTTTGGCAAAACTCTCAACCTGAAGTGATGTGGAGAGAAGCACAGGGACTTGGACAAAAGGTATTACCTGGAAGACATAGCTACTCCCTCTCTGAGGGTGTAAGTAAAGGTGCCAAAGCATCACTGAGTATTTCTGCTTAACCAGAGGTGGTATGAGGCAGGCAGGAAGGCATAGCTTGCACAAGAAGTTCCTGAGGCACGTGAAAGATGAATGCTGTTCTTTGGTGCTCCTGCCTTGCTGGGGCTGCTTGGTTATTCTTTCCATCAGCCTGGTGGGACAGACACCCACCACAGTTGGCTGGGGAAGATCAAGACTCATGTTTTGTCTTTGCATCTGCAGTTGATTTACGCATCACTTTGTTTCACCATCACTTCCTACCTGTTGCTCTTTGATCCTGAACGGATGGCCCTGAAACAACTGATTAAGGCCTGCAGCCTTAACCAAAGCCAGTGCTGGCTACACCTTTCCTAGGGCTGAGCTCGGGTCAGTTGAGAATCGAACTGAAGTGCAGGGATGTGTAACAGCATGCAGAAGCATCTTCCAAAATGTGTGACATTTGGAAGCCAGGCTGTCCACAGAAGTCACTAACATCAACTAAATAAGCATATTTCTATTATTATGAACGTAGGAAAAAATATTTGTTATATTTTCCAACATAGTTACTTTAAGGGGAAAATGCACAATTTAAGGGGAAGGTACACGTGTCCTTTGTACAGAAAGGCTCAGAGCTTTCCCTGCCAGCATTAGTAATGTGAATCAGGATACGTTTTGAGACTTAGCTGGTAAGAACTGTGAGGCTCAAGCAGCTCTATCAGGATGAGGAATCTCAGCTATCACTGAGTGGATTGTTTGGTTGGTGAATTAATTCAGCTGCAGGCTCCTAAGGAGCTTGGTGTGGCTCAGTGTGGGTACTCTGCTGTGTGCCCCTCGTGGATCTCTGTTCAGCAGTGTGTTGGAATATACTGCTGAAGTACAGTGCAGGGAATGAATGCCCCGTATGCTCGTCTGTCTTCCAGCCTGATCCTGGGCCTCCCTATCAATGTTTGTATGTTTTGTGTATGAATAAAAAGTGAAAATGTGTGGTACTCCAAAGCACGCACTGTATGCATACAAGAATCTGAGGGATTTAAGTGCCTAAAATATAATGATTTCAGAAGTATTAGTTAAACAAAAGAATTTCTCTGAGGATCTTGAGATATCAGAGGTTCAACAGGGTTGAACTAAAGCTTGGACACTGAAAATAAAATGAAGTCATTAAAAAAGTAAGAAGGCAATAGCGCGTTCTCTCCCAACTCCCTGTTCAATGATGTGAAACAAGCTCTCACTGACAGCGTTTTCTTGCATAATGGTGTTCCTCAATTTTCTTCTGAACAACCAGTGTTACCCAGCGTAGGAGAACTGTTGCTCTAGGTGGGCATCAATACGGTGAGCACTGCGTATTTTGTTTGGGATTCTTTCACTTTGGAAGTGTTCCACCGATTCGTGCGGGATCTCCAGCGTGGGCCTCAAACCTACTGTCAGATGTAGATGTCTGTCTGTACAGCTGTCCCTTCTTCACCACAGTGAGGTGACGCTACCCCTTTGTGTTTCTGGAAAGGGGCAAAGTCAAAATGGTTTTTAATATCTTTATTGTGTATTTTTGTAGGAATGAAAAAAGCAACAAGGCAATTGTAAATAGCGTCAATAAAAAAAAATCTCCATTGGTTTTAATACTAGGTAAATATTACAAGTACAGCAGAGAGGCTTGGTGTAGGTGACAGTAGTAGTTACTAGCATTTTAAACTTTGTGACTATTAATCCTACTCTGGTAAATATTAGGAAACGAGGTGCTCAAAATGACGGTGCTCACAGGCATTTGGTCTTTTTACTGCTGGTGCAAGTAGGGCCGAGCTGCCGTGAGGAGCGGAGTGCTGGCCCTGTGTTGACAGAGCGGCAGCCACCCTTGTCTGCACGTAGTTGGCTTTGTTAGGATTTACTGCATCTCTTCAGTGTGCGTATTCAGAGAGCAGCTGCAAGTGCTTGCATTTAAAGAATTAGGTTTCAAGATAGCTTTTTTTTTCTTAATCAGCATGTTATATTGCACATGAGAAATACAAGGAAAGCACTGAAGATTTAAGAGGATGAGAGGATTGAGTCAATCACTTGAGCTTCAACTTAGTAATGCAAATCTGGCTTTAAGTGACCTTATTGATGTTTGCTCAAAGTGGCTTCCTTTTGGTACAAATGGCTGAGCTTTGTTGTAGCTATTGTACAGGTAATGTACTGTCCCTTTAGAGATTGCCTTTGTATCCCAGCTGCAACCTCTCTTTGCTGTAACAGCGAGTGCCTGCAGAAATGCCTGCAGCTAAGATGGATTGCATCGACGGGCCTCATTTGATCATCCGCCAGCAGTGAAGAGAGGATAGGCCACGGGGAACTGTGGGCCCATCTCGCTATCCCATCTCATGGAAACTTGACGTTTGGACTATGGGTGGATGATGATCAAGTAGAGAACTGTGTGCGAGAGGTCCAAGGCCATGCTGAAGGGCTCCTGGCCGCCTCTGTGGCCAGCGCCCTGAGGGGAGGTGGTGGCCCCAGGGCGCGAGGGGCTGCAGGAGGAGGAGCAGTGCGGGGTGCTGAGCACCATGGCCGGAGGTGGTGGCATCGAGCAACAAACAGTGCCATCTTCTGGGAGGAGCCGGCAAGATGCCCTGTGGTCAGCGATGAACAATTTTTAAGCAGTGGGGGTTTTCGTGTGTGTGTTGGTTTGCTTTCCCCCTGCAATAGGTGCTTTGAAAAGCCAAATGCCAAAAGTTGAAAGGCAGCGCTAATGTCTGGCAGTGCAAGTCCACATCTTGAATCTGTGAACCACCACCACTGATGCCGTCTTAAAAGAAATGTTTTAAACTATGCTGTGGAGTCTGTTTAAAAGAATAAAAATTTTATCAACTGCTGAGTAGTACTCCAGAGAATTAAATCGCCAAAATTAAAGTTAAGGGCTCAATCTTTTTTGTACTCTAAGGACCACTATTATTTTTGTAAACATACTTTGTAAAATCTAAATAATTGCCACATGTTTTCTCATAGAAAGCATAGTGACCTATAGGAAAATTAAAGGTCCAAAATATGAATTATAAGAATGATTACTTCGTCTTTTATTGCTTTTAAATTGCTGTAACTCCTTCCTTTGGGGATGCCAGAAGGGAAAAAAAAAATCTATCTTAAAGTTTTTCCTATAAATAATTACATTTGGAAAACATTTACCATGGTCTAAAATCTGGAATAACAAAGTTACTAAAATTATCCTAGCAAGTGGAATGTAAGATTCAGCATTTACTCAGACTCATTAATAGTGTCTCAGATCAATCACCCGAACTCTTATTTGGAGGAAGTATGCAATTTTAGTAACACTGATGGAACGGTATGGGAGATGCAGGTGACATTGAGAGGAGGGCTTTTTTTTTTTTTTTTGGTTACATGCTTTCTGGTAAATAAACAAACACAAGCAAAAAGCCAGTAGCAAAGAATAACCATTATGGGTGGAGGGGAAAGGGGGAATCAATGTATTAAAAATCTTTATTGCTACAATAAATTAGGATAAATGAGGTTATATCCAGAATGACGAAAGTCTTTGAGTTCTGGATAGAAAAATAGATTTGGAATTGCTTTTATTGCATCATGGTTGACAACACAGTATAGATAATTTACCAATGATGATGCAGTGGAATAAGAAATTATTTAAAATGAATAAATAAATCCTCTGCATATATATTGTAAGTCTGTTCTGAGACTGTCATATTAAGCATGCTATAATCAGAACATTTTGTATTCCAGAGTATAATTTTAATGATTGTGGAATCTAAGGTATCTGGATAGTACAGTATTTAACTGCACAGCTAATTTATACTTAAAATGCTAATTGAATGTGCATTTACTTTTTCAATATTAGCGTTAGTTTGGTCTGTCATACAGTATTTAATAGATAAAGGAAACGTCTAAATCTTCTAGTATATTCTGTATGTTTAATGACAATGTCAATTGTTAGTTTGTAATCTTCTGTGTTTAGGTAAATCCTCAGTATTACAGTTAGGAATTCCATTTCTGGCATCTGGAAGTGATTTAGTCTTGACCCATCTTACTGTATTAATTTTAAGTTGTTGATTGAAATAATAATTTAAAAAATCAGATGATAGTTTCCATTGCGGGTGGGGGTGGGGAGATCCTTGAGCACACTTCATGCTAAGTAGTTTATTTGTTTAAATGTAATTTTGAGACTTACTCTTTTTTTGTTTTGCAATTTAGTAAGTTACTTCATCATGTTTTGGCAGTTATGTATAATGATATTTTGCTTTAAACTCGTTTGGAAATGTTTCTCTTCTCTCTGGAACCACTGCATGTGGATATTCCTATCAACTCTTAACCAGTTTGGGAGACGGTTCAGCATTGCAGTGCTGTAATGGACACAAAGTTATTTAATAGGCTTCTTTTTGTTATAGCTGCTGATCGCTATTCTTTGTGGCTTTTTAATTCTGTTTTCCATAATCACTAGTTTTTTTGAAAGTCCTAATTCAAACCATCTTCTGGAGTTGTAGTTTAAGACAGGTGAACAACTATCTCTGAAATCTCCTTGTTAGGTTTTCCATGGATGGCACAGTATCTTATGATCCAGGTTGTCATTACCTTTAAAAATCCTGTTCCAAATATCTGGAAAATATTAAGTGAATAGACAAGATCAATTAAAATAAAAATTAAAAAATCAGTAAACCAGTGTAAGAAATGCAGCTTACACTTCAGCTGCACCCTTTTTCCTATGAGTGAGGCTTCTCAGCAGTTGTAGGCAACGTGCAAAGCAAGGTGATAACATTAAAGTACATACTGATGACTGTCTGTCCTGGATTCCTATGTCATTATCTTGTTTTCTGGTTGATAGGAGGTAGACTAAACAAATGGTAGTATTTCTGGAAAAACAGATCAGAAAATGTCTGGTCTTCAGAACCGTACTAATTATAATATTTTTTATTAGTAACAGAAAAAGTGAGTGTTTTTTTTGGTGGTGGTTGTGGGTGGTGGTTTTTTGCTTTTTAGTTTTGTTTTTTTTTAAGTGAATACTGTATGTTTATGCAAATTGCAGGACACAAAAGGGGTTGATAACTTCAGCAAAGTCATCTATATTGAAAAAAAAAAAAGGATAATGTATACTGTATAAACAGTAGTTATATCCTCATCAGACAACATCTACATGTTCCAAAATAATGAATTCTGCAATACAGCAGTTGCTGATACTTGGAAAGCTGCTCTAAAAAAAAAAGATTTTTATTTTTTCCACGAGTAGTTAAGTTTCACCTACTGTGGAACATGTTACAATAAATTGAAGTTTACATAAAATTTGTGGTGTCTGTTCTTCCTCTGGTCCAATAGTAAAATTTTTTTTTAAAGATCGGGTTGAGTATGTAAATTTTTTTACTAAAGCTTGAGATTTTTTTCCCTAAATTTCTATAAGGCATCAACTTCATTTTAACCCAGGTTTTTTTTTTTTTTTTTTTCAGTTTATGGTATGAGACTTTTCTAAAACCCTCTAAGATACGTGTCAGTACCAGTTAACGATAGGAAATGGACAGCTTACAGCTTGTACTTAATTTTAAGGAAAAGTTAACAAAACACAATGGTTGTGTATGTAAGCAGATGCTTTCCTTGGTTAAAACTTGCAGGCAGTTTATTCTGCATGCTTTAGATCTTATGCATTAGTAAATTAATAAGCCTGACTTTCTTTCCATCTCTTCATATACAGGCAGAAGGAGAAGACAGCCTTAAAAAGATGCAGCTGATGGAGCTTGCAATTCTGAATGGCACCTACAGAGATGCCAACATCAAATCACGTAAGCATGTTATAATCTTGAGGCCCAGTGCAACAGTAGTATTTTCAGGTTTTGATTCTTAAAGCTACTTTCAGGTAAATGGACAGTAACATCTGTGTAGGAAAACAGTAGGTAGCCATTGCAGATGATCTTCTGTAGATAAGTTTTGCAAGTCTTTTGGTGTTTTGTGTTGCTGTTGTTGCTGTTTTTTGTTACTGTTCTTCTTTAAGGACAACATGTCTAGGCTGAAATATTTACAAATATATAGTTCAAACAAAATTCAACTCTTAAGCCAGATTTTTCTATCTTACCATTATTTTTTTTCTTAATTAATATAAAGGGCAGTGGACTCCTTTTCAATTATATTTTTAGACATTCAGTTTAAAAGTATTACAGATTTTCAGGATACTGTGAATACATTTTTCTGTATTATATTCCTTCCTTTCATCTTGCCTTGCATGTGTTCCCCTAGTGTTTTGTTTTTTCCAATAATTCATCAACTGATTTCACTGCTGAGTTCACAGGGATCAGTGATGTAATGAGCCATTTTTACAATTTCTTCCATTAGATTTGTGTGAGATGCTTTTGCAAACGCAAGTATGTGCAGATTTACACTTGAAAACTAATTATGTACACCTACTAAAGACAGCATATACCTGTTACGTGTGATACAAACTCTTTTTCTAGATTAAAATCTAATTTCTGCTTCTGAAAGTGTAGTTTCTGATATTGTTCCAAAGTAAACTTTTGCTGTAGCTATGATACAGATGTCAAATGTAAGCACGGATAAATCAGTCTTTTCACTAAGGGCAAACTGATATTTGGAAACTTGTTTCCCCACACAGACTCCTTTTCAGTGTTGAATATGTTTAAAGGTTGGAATATGGTTAGGCCAATTTGAGAGTGCTTACACCAGTGTAATTTTTCTGATTTGAGAAGATATGTAAGTGAGGGCTTTTACCACCACAATGGTGGTGGTAAATCTTCACCCATAATGAACATCATAATATCTAAAGCCAGCTCAGTTTTAAACCTATTTGAATCCCCAGTCTATTGCAAATATATAAGTGAAATAGCTTTCAGAATAAATTGATGCAAACTGTTGCATAGAAATCTTTATATTAAATTTGAACGATTTCTTTGTCTGATCTATTCCCATCAGTCTATTTTAACAGTATAAGTGGGATGATGGATTTTTTTCATTTTCTGACTAGAGATTTCCACATTAATATTCACGTTTTGGTAATAAGACATTTTCATTGTTTGTGTTCTTGACTTTACTGAAAACTGACGATGTGGAATCCATAGTGGTTTATTTCAGTTTAAAAATGGAAACAAAAATTTTGGTGGTTTTTTTTTTCATTCTGCATTGCCTGAGCATTTTTTAAATAAATCCACAAAACCAACCCTCTCAAATATGAAAATCTTTCCCATGTATTTTTCTTCTCAGACCACCTGTAAGTTAATTAAATCCAATGTAGATCAGCAGTAGTGCATAGAAATCTTTGTTCTAACCAATAGAATAGAACAGTTTAACTTTGACTCTTGCCAGCTGATCTGTGTTAGTGTTTAAGAAGTTGTTCCTATTGTATGCCAACAGGCTTCAAATAATTAAATATGCAAGCACTGTGCAAGACAAAACAAAAAAGCAAGACCGTAGTGGACCTCTGTAACAAATAAAACGTTATATTTGGGGAAAAATGACGTGAAAAACATTTTGAGTATGTTATTGATGCTACAGTAGGAGCGGAGATGCATTGTTTTTCCAGATCCTCTTTAACTTCACTGATCCTGGAAACTGGAATCGTATATATATTTAAATACATCATAAGAGATACAAAACTGTAGAACTCATACAGTAGCTCTGCATAACTGAGTATCTGTGGACTCTATAGTTGCACTACATTTTGTACTCTGTATTTGATTATGACAGTATTTTCCTTGTATCTCCTGCATGCATCTCAGTCTCATGCAGCCTTTATAGCATAAATGAAGAAATGTGGTCTAAATGGAGCTTTTGTGCTGTGTAACCTGTTTGAGAAATCTACCTCACTGTTTTACAATGGCTTTTTTATTTTGCATGTTCATACTTAATCACACTGGAAAATGGAAAGCTGTTTGCATTTGAATGGTGTGCTTTGGCACTGTGTGATCAGCGCATGTACTAATGATTTCCTTTTATTTTTCTTCTTTCCTACTTTTCCCCTTTTTTCCCATTCTTTCCACGTTTTGTACTGCTATCTCCATACTTTCCTCTGAATTTCTTTGCTTACTGTAGCAGCCCTTGCCTTTTCTCTTGCAGCAACAGCCCAGGCTCCACGGATCATTACTGGGCCTGCGCCTGTTCTCCCACCAGCTGCCCTGCGTACTCCTACGCCAGCTGGCCCTACCATAATGCCTTTGATCAGACAAATACAAACCGCTGTCATGCCAAACGGAACTCCTCATCCCACCGCTGCAATAGTGCCACCAGGACCCGAAGCTGGTTTAATTTACACCCCGTACGAGTACCCCTACACGCTGGCACCAGCTACATCAATTCTTGAGTATCCTATTGAACCTAGTGGTGTATTAGGTAAGACTCTTATCTACACATGACTGGAGAATACATTGCATATGCTTTCATGATACTCGCATATAGAGGTCATGGGTCTCAAAGGAAAAAAAAAAAAGGAAGCTAGGAAGCTATATTCCTACCTCACAGATATCAAAAATGCCTAGGAAAATTATTCTAATGGTGTAACTCAAACATTTTAACATGTTTTGCACTGTGAAACGTGTTTAGTGTATTAGTAAGATCATTGAAAATGAAATCTTAATGTTTGTGTGACACTAGATGGTGGATAAACAAGGAAAAAAAAAAAACAGACATTGACATCTATTGTATGTAATTTGTTCTCCAGTAAATACCTGACTTGCTTGTGGTGTCTTCAGCATAAATTAATTTCCAGTAATCTTTGGAAGAGAGAACTTTCTATTTTGCTGTATCCTTTTAGTAGCCAAACTGGAGAGAATTGAAAGGTGTTTTTTTCAGTTTGCTTAGGTTTTTGCTTCTACATTTAGAACACATCTGATCAATCTCTCCTCAGTATTGGAAAGCTGTTAATCATTTTGTAAGCAGAAAATAATTTCCGTGAATAAATATATAAAGGAAGCTTAAGTTCTGAGCAAAGGATGGTACAATCAGCAACTTCAGTGATGGCTTATTTTATATACATTGGATTGAAATGTCCATCATTCCTAACATTTCTGGCCATTGGCTTGCTATATGAAGGAGAGAATGATAAAGCAGCTGTGAAAATTCAGTTAACTGGTCAATATGGAACAAGCAGTTCCAATAGTTTCTTCTTTCCCCACGCTCTGAAGAATATAAATAATCTTTTCTCTTTAGTTTGTTCGGAACTGCATATGACCTTGGTGCTGCATGATGTTGATTTTATAGTACTTTGATCTTAGTTTGTTCAGTGGCAGTTATTGATTTACGTAGATTCTAAACATCTCTAATGAACACTAGACAATAAGGTCAAAGTCAATATTTTGTTGAAAGTATCGCAAAAAAAATCAGTGTTTCACTTAAACAATGAATAGTTGTGTTCTCTGTATGTGTGCATTATACAGTAAAAAAGAAAATGTATTTCAGACTTGTACCTTTTGGAATTAGTGAGCCACTAACAAAATTTTAGTAGGGCGGAAGTATGTAGTAGGTCTGTCTTTGAGCAACTTAAAGTTGTTTTTCATTATCCCATAGCCAACATCCAGGGGACCATATGATAATGTCATCGTTCTTTTATTTCCCACAAGCATGTACACGCTCTCCCCAGCTCCCCCACCCCCAGTCTGTGAGTCCTTAGTGGCACTTGCAATATCTCCTGGAGTAACGTTGCAGTTACAGGCACCATCGTCACAGTAGCTATCAGTTGCTGGTTAGTTAGTGGCAGTCCCCTCTCTTGAATTTGGTTAATATCAAGTAAAGAAATACATCATTCCATTGTAACAAATTAATATGAGGCAAGGAACTTTCATTGATTTCTCACAGAATTCTATATAAAAAGGGAGGAGGGGAGAATTACTCCCGAAATGGTAGCTGAAGCTGAAACAGGTCTGTCTAAATAAACTTACCTTAAAAAAGGAAAAAGAGGGGGAAAAAATCACAACACCCCTGTTCATGTAGCACAGAATTAGTGACTAATACATCTGCTCTATAATCTGAGCAATTGCGTAGAGAATTGAATTAAATGAGGTTTTGGTTGAGTTCTACCTCATAATACACTCATGCTCATGAATAATATGCTATATTTTGTCCATTTTCTTGTGGACTTCTAAGATGTCTTAAAACAATTCTGTTAAAAATGACAGAGAAATTTGTCCCTGTTAGTATTTTGGGGGATATTGATGTTGGGATCAAATTTTAGTTGGTGACTAACTTTTAATTCCCTTCCTTTTATCTTTAGGTATGGCTTTCCCAACGAAAGGCTAAGAATTCAAGAACGGTCTTAAACTGATCCTTCATCAGATCTGAATTTTAACAAATGCTTAGTTTCAGCAGCCTTGAAAAAAGCTTGGCCTAGCAGTCAGTGACTTACTTGCACTTTTTTTGCACATAGATTTAAAATAAAATAGTGCTATTAATTTGGATTAGCCCCTATTATTACAGAGTAGCTGTAATTTATGAGTGTATAGTAGTATACTGACTGCTAAGTGTTCTATATAGTGTTTGCTTTACTAATCACCTAATTCATTGCAGTTCATACTTATTGACTTAAAGTTTAAAATCACAATCTGTAGGCTTGAAGAATTGCTTTAAAACTTTTCTTTTTGTGGTAGAACTGGAAGTGATCTTAAGGTTAGCAAATAATTGTCAGTATTAAAAGATGGCATTATTTAAAATAGTCCTGCTGCAAGAAAGGCACTTCAGTGAATATGTGACTAGTAAAGCTTAAATGTGCTTGGGTCTAATAGATTTCATGAAATACTGTAATTTTGGGATTGTAAATGAATGGATTAAACAGGTTAAGGCCAGGATGTTTAAAATAAATGCAATATTAATCTGCACAGATAAACTTCTTAAGGTTAAGATTTGAAACTACTGTGCCTTAACTTGTTGCTTTTCTTAAAATGAACTTTTGTAGTTAATGATCATTTAAATCCATTTTGATAAACCTGCTGTTAATGTTTTCTTTGAATGTTTTCTAACTTTGTCTTGGTAATTGCAATTTAACTAGGTGCGGTGGCTACTAAAGTTCGAAGGCACGATATGCGTGTCCATCCTTACCAAAGGATTGTGACCGCAGACCGAGGTTAGTTTAGTTCTGCAGTTCTCGTTCGTAAGAAGTGCTTTGAGTGTACATGAGATTTGCAACACCACAGCTGGTTAACCAAATACCATATTTTGACCCATTCATTATTTTTTTTCCTCAAAAAACTGAATAGTTAATATTTTAGAGCTTTGGGAATGCTTGTGGTTTTTAAAAAATGTTGTAAACCTGGCTTTCCTAGCTCAATGAAATATGTAAAGTTTGTCATATATTTAATATAAATGTTATAACAGATTCCCTTTTTAAAACTATTTAAAGATCCATCTGCATCAGGAAACACTATGAATTCAGTGCTGCAATGATTAATTTGTGCCAGCCCCCCTGCCCCATTTGTTCTTTTAATTGGTGTGGAAATATCAGATTGGTGTTGCAAAATAAAATGAATGGATGGTTGCTTAATGAGAAAGAAGTAAAGGAATAAATGCCTCCTGTCTGTGTCTGGAGAAATCTGAAGATTTAGATTCCTTTTTCCCAATAAACTTTGGAGCCACTGTACTGTATATTATGAGGCGGATGCATGTTCTCAGATACCTAACTGAATTCAGAAAGGTAAGGGCTGTGAAGATAATACTTCAAAAGTTGTTTCAGTTTGAATTAATAAGGGTGGAGGAGTGGAGGGTGTTTTTTTTTTTTTTTTTTTTTTTACCAAAATCTATTTCCTGGTATTTGCCTTTTGCTGCTAAAACGTGTAACCTGAAGGAGAAGCAACTTTTGAAGTCCTGTTGGTGAGATGACATCCAATATTTGGGCATCTCTTTAACTGTTGAATGGAAAGTAAATCTTCATTTTTCTCCTGTTCCTCAAACACAATGCCTTTGGACCCCTGAATGAAGTATTTAAGCCTGTTGAGAAAAGCGATATTTTCGGTTTATTGACATTGGCTAGGAAGCAGTGTGGGCTGAGCACAGGAACTCCTGAATTCTTATCCTATCCCTCATGCTGACTCAGTGTGGGTTTCAGCAAGTCATTTAATCTCTGTGTATGTTTTCCCATCTGTAAAATAAGGATAATAATACTTCCCTACCTCACAGGGGTGTTGTGGGGGTTCTTGTTTGTACAGGGCTTTGAGGACACAAAGCGTTATGTGCCAAGTATTATTATTCTGCTCTCATCAAAATCAGTGCTGTGCAGGCTTACATGATACTGTAATACTCAAAAGCCAAATGCAGGTGACAGATCTGACATCTAACACTGACTACACTTCGCTTCTTGCAACCTCCTATAAATTGACTACAAGAAACGACACAGATTTCAGTCAATACAGTGAAAAGGGCCCTCCTGGATACTTATGTTTATGTAACACTTTTATCTTTCATATGTATGAATCATTGCTTTACAAAAAAAATGTAAAGCTGTGGTAGCAAGACACTACTTAAGTTTTCCAGAAGATTGATTCTTCTTGAACCTCACACTATTTACAGCCCATTGGCTCGTTCTCGTTTCTTGAAAACTTCTCAATGGGCAACAGGGCAGACTCAGAATAAGGTCCCATGTTGACAAAAAGAAAAAAAAAAAAGAAAACAAGAGATTATAACCTATCTTCTTACAAGAGCAATGGGTATTAAGGATTGAATCCTTTTTAAAAGTTTAATTTGATGTTTCAAAATCAGTTTTTGCTAAAGGTCATTCTTGATCTGCAGTGGTAGCTTCAGTGAGTGAAAACTACTTAATTGGTTAAGTTAGATACTTCACTGAAACAGCTACTAGATACATTGGTAAAGAACAGATTGGGGGAAGCATAGACCATTTTTTGCTTTGATCATTGTAGTATTTAGTCAACATATTGTAAATATATTGTGAAGGGCCTAGATATTTTGTCTGGGGTTGCCACTTAAGTCACTGAAAAAAAAGTATTGGTTTCATTTCACCTTCTTTTAAAATATAGCCATTTTCTGATAATATAGTGTTCATCTCTAACCATATTGAAAGTCCATTGTATTTAAAAAATGAATACAGGTGGCTTATCTCCTATGAAATAAGTCATGTATACCTCTACCTTTCTGCATGAAAACCATGCTGATATTTCAGGTGAATATTTTAGTCTCATCTAAATAATACCCGGGTGTACTGAGAACCTTACACAAAGTTAATTTTACAACTATATTTTATTTTATTTTGAATCTGAAATCTTAAGTTATCACTGCACAGATTTAAGTTCCACAAAAGGATTTGAAGAGCATAATTCAGCAGTAAAACAGATTCTTTAATGCGTTGAACTCATCTTGCAGAATTAATCTACTATCAATATTTACTATCGTCACTTATTGGGTTGTTCTGTCACTGATACACTTCTATAGCTATAGTCATGAAAAAAACAATGTCAGCAAACCGAAATATTTTTTTTTCAATGCAGAATTTTTTTTATATAGTTAAATGTTGCTAAAATTATATTTGCATTCATTGGGTCTGAAGTTGGTTATTTCAATTCCAAATTGAGTTTCAGATGACTTTGTAGTACTACTGCATTCACTTTTTAAGTAGGTTTTTATTCTTTGCGTAGTTCTTTTTTTAGAGATAAGCACTGCATTTAAAGCAAGAATCCCCAAATGTGTAAATGTTTTTTCTCTTACAACTAAGCATTTAGAATTGGTGAAGGGTTGAAAAATATAGCTCATTTTAACTAAGAATAAAACCCCAGTTTATAAATAATACAAAATTGAATTTGCATATAACAGAGAGACTGACTGATTTAATTGTAATAAACTGTAAATGGTGTTGCACAGTTGACAAACCTGTGTGTACTGTAGAAGGCCAGAGACTTGGCAGAGGATGTATCACAGGTGTACTGGTATTTTTAAAAGGTAGCTTGCTTTGATTATAAACTCCACAAGAAATAATAATGCTGAGAATACTCTTGAATGTTTTATCCAAACCAACTGTCACATAATTTATATATAAATTTTAATACAATTTAATCAAAATTGTAATCAGTATCAAAATGCTTTAAGAGTCTTTGTTTCTAGTATACCTGTAAAGTGGTGAGATTGTGCCACATGAATATTTATTTTTATTTTTGCTTATTTTTTGAAACAGCCGTTTAATTTAAACAAATCCCACCTAGCATGATTCTGAAAAAAATCAGGGAGCATGTGGTCTCATTTATGTTACAGTAGTAATTTTTTTAGTGTTTATGAACTGTATCGTAAATGATAGGCCATCTTTGTTATGTGAAGGTAAATCAACTCACGAGAAAGATTGCTAAATCAATGCTATCTGTGAATATTACACCTACTGGACTTCATTTTATGAAATGGCACAAATCTGACTTTGCACTGAGTACCTTTCTCACTTTCATCTCCTCTGCCTTAGTCAAAATGGCAACAGTACAAAAACTTTATCAACCTCAGAATTTATTAGCTATGATTAAGCTGTTGAATGAGTCTTAAAAAATAAAAATGAAAAAAAAATCATACTACTGTTAAGTGGACCAAGTTTGGTGAAGGAGAATGTGAGAGAATGATTAAAGAAGGAACAGCTCAAGAACATTGGGAATGATAACTTTCCACTTGAGAACTTTTTTATGTTTTACTGTAATTTGTTTGTGTTTTTGGGTTTTGTTTTTTTTTGTTTTTGTTTTGTTGTTTTTTGCAAAAGAAAATAGTATTTACAGGTGGCTTCTTTTAAAATATAAAAATATAAAGCAGGAATGTATATGAAATGTCAGATTTTATTGTATTTGCAGAGTATTAGCTTTGAAAATGAATAAAGAGAGCTGTTTGTAGTTTTAAAATGCCTTATTAGTATCGATTAGATATTTTCTCTATTTTTTGATGTACTTAGAGCTTTTTAAGTGTAGAATTTAAAATGGCAGGACTTTTACAGTGTTTACATGCAAGTGCATTTTATAAGTGTCCTATATGTGTAAAATAGTAGTATTTGGAACGGGAAGATGCTGGCTAAAGTAGTAGGCTTAGCGTTTCCTGGTTCCCATGATGATGCCTACGTTGCTAGACTACAGTTTAGTACTGCTTTGTATCATGAGGCCAAGAAATTCCATGTTGTTTGTAAATAGAATAAATGAAAGGCAATAAAAATTTATTGAACAAAAAACCCTTGTTTGGCCCCTAGTTTGTTGAACCAAATTGTTTCTGTAAGTTGAGAACCCCTCAGATCCATTTCTCTTAACAACCAGTTATTAATAATCACATCCATCATTAATAGTTGCTTAATGCTTGCACCTGGGGAGGTACTAATGCTTAATAGCAGTCAGATACTGATGCCGTGCACTGACTGTTGTTTCCAAATTCTTCCGACCGAGTTCCAAAACTGTTCATCGTTCGTTGTTTTCCAATTTCCTTCATCGACTGCTACTAACCATTAGTCGTTAGTCGTATTTTATCTCTATTTCTCCTGTTAACCGGTTTTGTGGGAGCGGGCTTCTCCTTCCCGTGTCCAAATCATGATGGAGGGCTGTCATGATTTTATTGCATTCCGTAGATGGTGTCGATCAGTATGTCAGAATTAAACATGCTTGTTTTTTATTAGTTGTGATTAGTTTTCATGTTGTCATTAAGCCGTCACTAGCTGGAACTAATCTCTTCTCTATCTTTTCTTTCTTTTTTTGTTTTGTTTTTTTTTGTTCCTAACCACCCAGCCGCCACCGGCAACTAACCTATGACCTTCTGACCTCTGAACTCTTCACCCAATGATGACCTGACCATGCCTGCCTGCTGATCAGTTAACTGGTAATCGCCTTTGCTTGCCTGTCTTCAGTGCAGCGAGCTGGGGCACTTGTCCGTTCGTCTTACCATCTAACAAAACAGACAAAGAAATTGTTGTCCTCCAACTCCGCTTTTTTGTGTTCTCCTGTCTGGGTGAAAGTGGTTCTAGAACCTGCACTGAATAGTAGTAAAGCAATAAGGTCCAATTCATCCCTCCGCACTGATCATCCTCTAGCGTCCCGCCCCAAGCGAACGGTAAGGAGGCCTCGCGCGAGATGGAGACAGATGTCCCTTAACTACCGATGACAGAGGCAGTTACTGTGAGAGACTTCTAGGAATATTTTTCTTCTCAAAAAAAGAAGTCCGAGCTCTCTCTGAATGTACTGTGTGATGATGCATCATGCATGAACCTTTGGTCAGGGATGTCATTGGTGAAGGGATTCCAAAAAGTATTCAAAATTTGACGTGCTGTTTAGTCACTACCAGTGCCCTCAAAGGGCCAAAGTTGCAGCCTTTTTTCTATTGCCTGCCAAATTGGATGTTTTAAAAGAAAGCGTGCCATGAGATACAGATCACAATGAATTTTCAGAACTATGTTAATGCAAAGAACAAAACAGCAACACTATGAAAGCGAATCCGAGTTTAAATTATTTTAACCATACTTTAATCTCCTCAGAAGATTACATGAGAACAAGGTACATGCATTATGTGTCACATTACTGGGCAAACTGTTCAAATATTTTTTTTAAACCTCCCTGTATAGAAAAAAAATTCATTAAGGATGTAAAAGCCATGCTTGCCTATTTGCTGTATACATGTAACGAAATTGTAGATAAAGTGTAGTGCATTGAAACAAAATGAACAAAAAAAGTAGATACTTTTACTATACAAGGGTGCTGGTGCAGAAAAAAAAATATATTTTTGGAAATGTAGCATTTTATACTTTCAAGTGTTATAAAAAAAGAAAAAAGAACAAAGAAACCCTTTATTTCATTAAATGATTTTTTCTGGTGGTTGTCAAGAAACAAAAGACCAAAAGAGCCTTTTAGTCTTTCTTTTTTATTTTTTAAGTATTGGAATAAGTCTAAAGAAAAGGAAGTGCCTTATTTTCTTCATGGTCATTTAGTCAAATGTCTTGTATAATCAGCTTCTCCCTCAGACAAGTTACTGCATGCCACTCAGTCGCCCAGTATGTGAAAAGAAGCTGTGAGGAAAGACAAATGATGAGTTGACCATATTAATTACCTGATTTTTGCCATATTAGTGTGATGTGACTTTGCCAAAAACGTGTTATGGATACTATTTGCTAAGGTTTTGTCAATCCAGCCCATCATTATTTCCACAACTCTACTTTTCAAATCAGAGCTAATACAGTACTTGTGCAATGTAAACCAAAGGGTTCTGTGTTACAGACTGTCTCATTCTAAATCAGACTATTAGCTGAGAAATGCTTGTAGAGCTGGAAGTACTTCATTTTTGTTCAGGGATGGAGATGAGTTTTCTTGATTTTTGATTGCATCAGACATAGCAGACTTACAGAGTTATCCAGAAAAACTGGTGTTCTGCAGATAATGAAATTGAAAGTGCTTAGCTAGTCCTCAGTTATGATCTGTCCCCAGTTTTTGTAAGCAGCTCCTGCAGTGTCGAACAGTATGCAAGTTACTTATTTTTCAGCTTTTTTTTTTAATAATGTTAGATCTGCCTACTGGCTGTCCTTTGTAAGATAAGCAGGAGAGGGACATCAGTCAGTTGTTTGAAGCCCAGCTATACTGTATTTTTAACCCTCGCTTCCACATGAGATTTATGTAGCTGGGCAATCACAGGAGTTGAAGCTGTTGAACGCACAGTGTTTAATTCTAAAAACATCAAGTATTACTTTGTGTGGGGCTCAAAACTAAACTTGGCAAATATCAGGTGATAACTTTACTCCCCTTCTCGTCAACTTATTCTCCTCCTGCAAATCTTCACAGCTTCCAAATGAAAGGTCAATAGTAAGCTAAGAGGGCTTACATTTTTAAGCACCTGCATGGTGACCTCATCTAACATCGTGTCTCACCTGGAAATAATTATCAGTTTATTTACTATGCAATAGACATTCATCCTTTCGTATTCAGCTAGCTTTTTGTTTATTGTGCCACCGGCTTTGTCTTCCTGTTACACATACAGTTGTGTTGATTTTACTTACAGTATATGCTGTGCCATTTTGATTTTTTTTTTTGGTTGGTTGGTTGAATAAACTTGCGACACTCGAACATTTGAAGAGAGATTTGCTAAAACAATACCAGTATTTGATCCAGTTTCATCTCAACTATGATAAAACCTGGACATTTTTAGATGTTTATCAAGGGTCTTTTATTGGGGATGGGGGGGAAGTGTATGAAACAGATGTGTGACATGTGAAAGTAATGTTTGCTCTGAACAAACTTCTAAAAACTTAGTTGACAAAATTTTGGATCAACTTAAAAAAAAAAAGCATGACTTTTGAAATCTCTGAATGCCTTGGTTCTCAGTATTATCATTCTTTAATGACTTTTTCTTTATTAAAGTAAGTAGTTTTAAGACTTCTTTCTGACAGTATTATGTAATTTTTTTTAGAGTGGGTAGATGGGAGTGTCGCTTGTATGTAACCGTACAGATGACATGTATTTGTCTATTCTTTATTATCTTAGTAGTTTCATGCTATGTATGTACCATAACCAACCTATTGCCTATGAGAAACATGTAAGATAATGTATTTACAGCCATTGTTACAAGTTTATAATGTATTTTTCTATCTTGTTTTATATGTATGTTATATAACATTCAAAAGAATTTTTTTCCTGATTGAGAAAAAAAAGGATACAAAATGCAAAACCCACAATTTTGATAACTGAAAAATTGCCAATTGTTTTGCAGTACTTTATTATATTGGGAGTGTTGTCTTTCTTGGGCTTTTAGTTAGCTACTGGATGAATACATTAGACATATTTGGGTTTTAGTTGGGTTTTTACATAGCTTGCATTTTAATTCTTTGGTTCTTTGCTGTTTCTATTAACCCATAGCATTATTTTAATAAATGTTATAATACCAACCTACTAACTCTGGACTATGTCTGTTTATTAACCATTACATGTTTAATTAAAGTAAACAAATAAAGACGGAAGAATGTAAAGTCTTGAGTTACTGGACTAACCCTGAAGAACGTGACCACAGATAACACAACGTGACTTGTTTTTATGTTGTTTGTCGGCTGACATTCTGCACACTACTATTAAGTTGGCTTTGGTCATCCTGGCCTTTTACCTTGGGGAATAGGTGCCAGTAGATATGGGAACAAAGTAGCATTTTTTTTTTTTTTTTTTTTTTTGAGGCATTCTTCTTGTAGAGTCTTGCCACTTGCCTTTCAGCATCTGCATTACTAATTCCACACTTTCTTTTTCTTTCTCTAAAATAATTACTCTCAGCTCACAGCAAAAGAGCAAAGATGCCAATGTATTGGAAAATCATGATGGTGTACAGAAACCAGTTTGATTCTTTGTTGAACCATTCAGAGGTTGCGGTTAATCTCAGCAATTTGGGATGTGTTGGTTTGGGCACCTGTTGCATTGTGGGATATTTCCAAGCACAAAATACATCTAGATGTAATTACCATGAATTGAAATACAAAATCTTCCTTTTTTCCTTGCCAAAAGTGCCTTATTTTCTTCATGCCATGCTATTTTTATGTAATTTTTTTGTACTTCTGCAATAGTCTATCAGTGTTGCATAGCTCAGGGGAGTACAATTTCTGTAAGCCAAAGGTCAGACTGGATCATTTCGTAATGACTGTAGAAAGTACAAAAACACACCTTTCACTAAATTACTGAGTAAGAGCCATTTCAAATTCCAGGGCTGCCTTTATGTAATCTTTATCCCTGTGGATGACTGTAGCAACACGAATGCAGGGAATTGAAATGGCGAAGATGCTGTTTTGATTGTACCTCTATGCAGATTATTTTTACAGAAACATTTCTCTCTCTCACAACTTCGATTGTCTGAGGCTCCTTTACATAGCCTGCGTAGTCTGCCTGGATATGTAATCTTAAGAGGACAGTTATAGCTAGTGTGAAGGGAAACCATTGATGCAGATCACTCTTCAGATACCTGAAGTTTTTGTGAAACCCCATTTTTTATGTAGATAGTAAAAAAAAAAAAAAATCCAGACAATGAGGCAATGAGGCTTTGCATTTGTTCAGAACCTTTAATTTATGATGTTTCAAACTACACATCTTGAAATGTGTTAGAAAAATTTTAAAAGTTCTTACATTATATTTTAATTATTACATATATCTTTATTTTATGGAGGAAACATAGGTTAGCTATGAAGATGTTTGATTTATAATAGTGTGTGCCTTTTAGTTTATTTTACAAAAGTGTTTAGATACAGCTAGAATATCAATGCATTTAGAATAGTTTCACTTGTACAGAAATAAAAACAGATCGTGAATGTAGTGTTATCCTAAAAGTCAGTCGTGGTTAGGTGGTGGAAAAAAAACGACAGGTAACATTGAGACCTTTTGATTAGGTGTGCACAGGTGTCATTGCAGATCCACTAGGTTATATTATTAAGATATTTCATCAGAGGCATGCATTTAAAGTGAAGTATTCTCTGGTGTAAGTGAAACTATTCAAATATAGCAAACTAATAATGTTTTATATTGAAAAATAGTTCTAAAACTACTGCGTTTTTGCAATATTTTTAATGTTTTCTATTTTTATTAGTTATGAACTACTGTCACACATTGTTCACAGTGCATTTTCATCTCATTCTTTAAAGTAGTGAAAATTGCCTTAAATTTTGAAGTACTTTAAAGTTGAAGGAAAGAAAAAAAAAATCAAAATTCTATGCTCGTTGCTGTTGACCACCAAATGCATTTCTCAGTTTACCTAAGTGCCTGTCTGAAAATTTAACTATTTTATACTTTGCCTGCTTATAGGAAAGATACAGGCTATTTGTAGAATTGAATTTGAGGATGGTTTCAATATTGCTACATCATTGGAGCAAGGTTGTTTTTTTCCTTGTTTCTATTTTGGGATTAAATCATCTTTACATTTGAAAGATCATACATTCAAGTTAAGTAGAGAGTTGGTGGTCCATCAAATAAAGTGGATTAATCTTAGGATAAACCTTTATTTTTTTAAAGTAGCTCAGAATGTAAACAAAAACACCACAGAACCTTTTAAAATGAAATCTCAGCAATGGTATTGATTTCTTAGGTGAACTGTTGAACCAAATTATAACAAATTTTACTTCTGCAATATTTTTTTTCTGTGTTACCAATCTAGAAAATACTTCCTAAAGAGTCTTCAGGGATATCTTTCAAAGATTTTTAATGAACACGTGTTCAGTGTATACTGATGATTTTTATATTTTATTTGAACAGGTCTTTAAAAAGCATGTAAAAAAAATGCACATGACAGTTTATTCCAAGATGGACTCTCCAAGAGGGACCACTAAAAAGTTTTCTGCCCTGATAATGCAGGGAAGCATTGAAGTGTGTTGCTGCCCATTAGGAAATCACTAACGTGGGAGAAACATACGAGTATGTGAAACCTAGTTCTTTGTGTCTGGGTAACAATTGCAGTCATCATAAATAGCATGTTATGCAGATGAAATCTGAATAACACATTCCTAGGGTGAAAGTACATAATTGTTACTGGAATTTGTTTTTAATATACTTGATACATTTTTCTAAAACCCTAATAATGGAATACTGTTCAAATAACACAAGCCATAACGTTAACACATGGTGATCAATGCTGAATCAAACTGGTTAACAAAAGTACAGTGCTCTTCCTTCTGTGTGCCTGCGCACTAATTGCAGGTGGTACGGTTCTGCGTGGGAGCGGGCGGGAGGCGCAGCGGGTGGCTCCTCTCAGGGCCCATTTCTTGGTGCCAGCAGTCCGGACGTCCGTCTCTGACCACAGGCTAACCGGGAGGAATCTTGACTCCCAAGGCAAAGATTTGCTGAGATCTGAAACTCTTCGAATGATTAATTTAAAAAGAAATACATATATGCTTCTACTTGTATTATGGCAGTTTGTGTGAAACATTTAAGGTTTTGTTTGTGCAAAATAATGTATTCTGAGGGGAAAAAAACATGGACATTGCCAAAACACATGTAAATAAAACACCAATTATGACTGTACATTATGTGCAATAAAATAACTGGAAAAAAGTGCATGTACTTTATCCTCAAAAGCAAATTGACAGCTCCCAAAGCTGTAGCTCAAGTATTATTTTCTGAAAAAGTTAAATTTTATTCTGTATCTAAACAGCAGAATAAAGAATGTACATTTTTCACACTTCAATTTTCATTAATGCTTTTAGCACTGTTATGAGAGGTGTTTGTTGAAGAGACAAATTTTCATGATCTTTTTTTTTTTTGATCATCAGGATTTTTTGTTTGTTTTTTGCTTTACATTTGCTTAATGGATATGTTGTGTTGCCTATAACTGTAAATGAAGCAAGTATGCATTACTTAGCATAAACACACAATACACGTTTGCGTGATTTATAGATGCATCAATTTTATTAATTTCTTGGAGATGACCAAGTGATGACGATGATGTTATAGTTCTGTAAGCATCACTGTAACAAGGGTTAGAGCTAATAAGGAAGAGAAGAAGTACTTTGTACTAAAGCTAACAGAGTGTTTTTAGCTTATTCTGGTTACTATAGAAAATGAGGATAATAATTTGCCATCCCAGATAGTATGCATCTAGTGAGAAATATACTCTGGAGTAGAAGTTGTGTTTTTAATATTTTCATTAATATATATGTGATAATATCTGGTTATATTTTGAGGTAATTTATTTACCAAAGCTGCTGTTTGCTTAAAAAAAAAAAAAAATCCTCCTACCTTACGCTGTTTATTTTGTGTGTTTTAGAAGTATGCATACAATAGGTAAAGCTAAATGTGACATCTGTAGAAGTCTGGTAGAATAGGGCAGGGAAGGCTAAATACCAACATCTGGGAACGTGTCCTGTCCCACACTGTTCTAGGAGGGATGAAAAATTTGTCAGAATTAGCACTCAAAGATTTCTTCCATTGTGAGTCTCAACATACTGGTGGCATACAATTGGATCTGAATTAGATTTAATCCTGGTAGTTCACTGCAGTAAAAAAGTGAGGTGTGTTCTGCTCAAAGAGGTAAAGCACCCCTCGACATCCTTGCTGTTACTCTGGATACAAACCCAAGTTTGCCTATGCACTGCAATCCTGGCTTACTGCAGTGTGGGCATGCCCTCACTTGCTGTGCTGCCTTTGGCTATCTAGCACATAGGCACTGTGCAAACCCATCCTTACTCCATCCAGACCCATAGGAAACAGAATTACAATGATACTCCTTGTCTCTTGCACCATGAGAATTTAGTCAGTGGTACCTATCTATGACCATATTTGTGCTAGCAATTGTATTTATTGGTCTACGAATTCATGTTAGATGTGGAGTTGAATGACCAGAATACTTCTACCACCAGGCTTTACCGTTCATCTACCAACGTTGTCTGCATAAGTGTTTTGTTACATTTGTGGCTGATGGCCTAACCCTGCTATATTTCTCCTGAATGTTTTTACTACAGCTTCTGTAGTGTCATTGAGGAAATACAAACGTAATTACTGGCAGTGTATTTTATTACTGAGTGTATTTTATTGCTGAAGAGTGTAAAATGCAGTGTCTGATATGATGCCTTTCACTTTGCCATTCAGGTCTACCAGTAAAAGTAGTAATACCAACTAATTGTTTTCCTAGTATCTCTAACAAGTTTGAAGTCAACTAGGCAACTGACAGCTAGTTCATGTTGAGTTTCTTTCTCCTAAAAATTAAACATGATAAAAGGGTAACTCCCCAAATGATACCTTTTAAGGTCTTTGTAATAAAACAGTATGGTAGTACACTAGCCATTTTGCATTTCTGCCACTACATTTTTAGCGTTTCTATCCAGCAGCAAGCAAGATTGACTGCTTTGAATAGTAAACTGAATAAACTCAAAGGCAAGGTTCAAGAAAAGAGGCACATCTCTCAATGTTGCATCATTTCAGCAACTCATCAGTAAATTAAATTTTCTGAGATGCCAATGAAATCAATAATAATAAAAAAATACATATTTGTCAATTACGCAGGCAAAAAGCTAAACAGATAGGTGACTGTTGTTACTGGGACCTTTTCTGAGTGAATTCTGTTGACTTCCAGTACAATGAGGGTGGTCTTTCTTAAACAGGTGGTACTTCTACTACCTGAAACTCAGAAGGTCCCAGGTCCTCTTGCCATAGGTAAAGCAATGAAGCAATGGATTTATCTTGGTGTTACTTCTGGTTTGCTTTCATAGTCTTTTGAAGATCAATCAGTCTCTACTTTGTAGGGCAGTGTTTTAAAGGAGTATTTTTTAAATTGAAGCAAGTACAGTAAAAAGGCAGGTTGAGTAAGCAAAGCTATTATGTTGAGTAAGCAAAGCTGTGTAATAAAGGTAGTAGCATAGCTATTTTGGAGTCTCAAAGTATTGCGTGCAGTAGAAATGCACAATGTAATACTAGTGTAATATTTATCTTATTAGTTATGTGCACCTTTTGAACTATGATTTCCATGATCTGTTGCTGGATAATTTGTAGCAGTAGACAAGGTGGTTTTCATGTGACTGAGACTGTACCTTGTACAGTTTCGATTGTGAAATGACAAGATACTGCTAATCGGTAATGGATATGCCTCTTTCTGGAGCACAGCGTTTTTAAAAGGAATGTTTTAAGGCCTTGGCCTCAGTCATTGTATAATACAAGGTAAAACTGGGGTGCAGGGAACCTAGTTTCTTTGTTAGCCTACCTGTTAATCTCCAAAAGTATAAATGTCCTCTACCAATTCTGAGATATTATTATATGTTAATTAGCATGGCAATATCCATGTCTTATTTTTAACATGGTTGCAATCTGAAGACCTTCACGTGCATACTACTCTAGTACATCTCTGGATCATTGATAGAGTGGATCCAGTACTACGAGGCAAAGGAGGCCACAGGGCCGTTACTTGCATGCTCTTGGATGATGTTTCCCATATAACCTTAGTGATGAGACCATTTTGATTCTTTCCCTGAAAGGCAATGAATGAAGCAGATCTTCTGTGGAGTTCAGCTTTGTTTCTGAGAGAAAATAGGAAATTTATACCTATGTGGATTGAAAGAAGATAAAGAATACAATCATGTCAGAGATTTGAATGCTGTCCTGAACAGATTTAATAAAGTTAATTTGGACTTCCTATGAGCCAGGTGGAGAAGACAAACGTAAAGAAGAGCAGCATTGTCAAGAAGCCCAGCCTATGTTGACAAGAAGTTCATCAGAGACTATAGATTCAAATTTTAAGTGAAGAAAATGGAAATTATCTCAGTCCTTGAAGAGCTGATTTGCCATATCTCCCTGTTATCTTAATCAAACTTGTTAATTTCTCTAATGGAAATCTTTCCCTTCTTCAGCCTAATTTGAATTTCACATTATTTTCTTCTGAAGTTCTGCCCTGCCTCCCCTGTGCTGTCTTATGCTGCATAGGCAAAGTTTACCTTCGTTAGGATGGCCAGAAGGTCAGTTAAAAACTTAGAGAAAGACTGCAACCAAGACTTCAGGTCTAAATCAGAATTTGCAGTGTGAGAATTTTTAAAAAGACTGCATAAATAGGCTGCATAAACAGGCATGACTCAATCCAAGCAGAAGGAAGAAGAATGTCTTGGTGACAAGGACACAAACTGAACACTTGGAGCACCTGGGTTTGAGATGTTTCTTCCATCACTGACGATTTGTGCAACTTTGGGCAGGAGCCTTGCAGCCACATCCAGAAAAACACAGCCACCTGGAGCAGGAATTAAGCACTGTCCAGATCTTGAAATAGAGAGAGTGTGATTACCTAGGTTTTCAATAGCAAAGTCATGTTACGTTGTTCCATAAGAGAAAGCACCATCACCTTACCTTATTTTGTCCACATTAACAACAGTGAAAACAAAATTGGTGATACACTCAGACATGCTCGCTCGAGAGCAGAGCAGGACCTGCTGGTCAGTATGTCCCAGTTGCTCAGCACACACACAGTCACCCCTTCAGGGGCTGAGCTGCTTGGGTATGTCCCTGGTCACGCTACACAGGTGCAACATCTGTGGGTCTCGCTCAGCTTCACTTTTAAACTCCCCTCCCAGCTCTCCATGCGGAAGCTCAGGGCTGTTTCACCCAAGTGCCTTTGTGGGTTTTGTTCTGAACCTGTGTACCTCAGCTCCATGTCTGTGAAATGAGGTTGGTAGGAACACCCAAGCAGCAGCAGATGTGGATAACTGCATTCAAGACTGAAATCCTCAGGCAGAACAGAGCCGAGTGCTCTCTTGCATGGTGTCCGAGTGTCTTGCGATCCTGAATGTACTTAAAAATAAAGGATGTAAGCAAAACAAAGTAACTTTGACTTCTTACTTAGCCAAGCCCGCTGCATAAAAAGATCACACAATCTTCTCAACCAGCCGAGCTGTACTCTCAGACCAAATCAGCTCGGTGGGTATCAGCAGCACCGGAGTTGGCCGTCGCTTGCTTTGGCTTGATTCGTGTCCATCACCTTCTCCGCGCTGCAGGCTCTGCGGATGGGCTGAGCTGCGCTGCAGGTTCCCACTGCCGCCGTGGCTGAGGAGAGCTGAAGGGACACAGGTGCAGCTACAGGCACCAGCATTTCTTTGTCTCTTAGCCAGGGGAACGTCAAAGTGGGGATAGCCACTGTGCTTGTGAGGGCCTGCAGAATAGGCAAAGCTGGATTGCATTGGTGGGAGTCGGAATTTGCCGGTATGATGTGGGAGACGAGACAGATGTGATAATAGTACAAGAGGATCTAACGCATCACGTTTTCCTTGTTGGATTGTTACTGTCATCTGATGGCAAAATACCAAGATTGCTTAAATTTTCTACTGCTTTTCAGGAAAATGCATGGCCGCCCTGAGTCTTTTTCAGTGTTCACAGAGTGTGCTGAAGAGTCTAGCACGTGGATACTCAGTGATGTTGGTGCGCTCAGGTTGCACTGTTCTGAGCTTTTAACTAGTTACCCCAATACAGTTACGACAGAGCGATGGTTTAATACATGATGCCCTTTACACATACAGATCTATTAAAATACATGGTAAACTCACGGGGCTGGAAAGGATGCAGTGAGGCAGCATTCTGCATTTCTGTTCAATGAAGGTGTGCACGTCTCACTGGATGTAGGAGAGGATACTTGTGAAATACACCTTCTTCATTTGAGATCTGAGCTTAAAAATCAGGTAACTTTTTAAAAATCCTTGTCCGTGTTCTGGATGCTGCCTTTTACTTTGTTAGTATCGCTCATCCTTGGCTGTGTTTGGGAACAAGTCAACATAAAAACACCAGATCTCTTACACCTCACCTGAGGTTCTGGCTCTTCAGTTCTCGGACTACTGTATGATTTTTGAAACTGAAGTGCTTTAAAATAATTAAATTTATTGTAAGAACAATGCTTGTGGCCTCAGGCTTGTAGCTGTGAACAGCTACATTTAGGATGCCACTTTTGTAGTGAAGGAAATTTTGCCTTTGAAAGAAAAAGGTAAATTGCTGTTTGTGAGACAAGACTTTGGATTTCTCAAGCAAGAACTCTCGTTAGCAGATGACAGGTGTAAAACAAAATCAAAACCATCTAAGCAGTCATACCAGTAGTCCCAACAAAGCCCAGTATTAGTTGATTTATTCTTGGTCATGCTCAACCACAAGTCAGCTGGCAACCAAACGCTTTCTGTTGGCCAGCCCCAGCACAGTGGAAGGTGAGAAGCAGGGATTTAGTTCCTCAGTTGTCTTTCAAGATTTTATCTTGTTGAATTAAACACCTGTGTTATATTAGTTGTCATGTACATCACAGTGATAATAATAAATCATAGCAATGAAGTAGGATTTTCTCCTACCCTAGATCTGTCGTCTCGACTTCCCTGTGTGAGGAAACTTTGTAATAAATGATTGCCACTCTGGCAAGTGTCTGATTTAAAACAGAAGCGAAAACAGTGAATGAAATAGTTAAACATCTGATGTTTCAGGAGAGAGGGAAGTAGTAAATAATGTTGCCTCAGAGCAATTTCACCCTTGTCATCCCTTCTCCCCCTACAGTTTGCTGTCACTAGTCACTGTGAGCCAGACTGTGCACGTCTGAGAATACTTCAGGTGGAGTCAGTGGGGCTGCTCATGTGAGTAATTTGCAATGCACGCAGACTGGGCCATCAGGACTGGCACAATTAAGTCTCATTTCGGCTTTAAATTATCTGGGAAAGGACTTAGGCATCTTGTCAGTAAAACACCGGGGTGCAATTCTGGTGCTGTGATTTATTTATATATATATTTTTTTAGCCTTTCTCCAACTCTTCATTTTCTGTCACCTTTTTTTTCTGTCACCCTTTTTTTCACCTCCCCCCAGCACACACACACCAGAAGAATCAGAGCAGCAGCAGCTCTGACGAGCAATGCCAACGTGCCATGTCCCTCTGAGGGACCCCCTTGGACCTCTTGGCAACGTGTCTTTGGCTCCCCAGGTTCCTTCTGCACCAAGTCACCTTGCTCCTGGCAGGTTTGGGAAGGGAGAACCCACTCGCAAAGGCAGGGAAAAAGTTACATCAGGGGCTGGCGGCAACAGGAGAGTCTGGTTGTGCCGGTGAGTCAGCCCTACCACATGCTCCCTGCGCTTATTCCAGCCACATACAAGCATGTGCAGGCAGGGAAAATTCCTAGCTTTGTTTGATTTTGTGAGAGGAGAGGACCTGCTTTGCTGCTATGCAGGCTCGGTTTGCTCAGAATAAAATCTCATGGAGGATAATTGCTGAAACACTGGGATGAAATGCTTCTGTTTTTAATCCATGACACATCTTGCTCTTTTCACTGAGGGAAAAGTAGTAATTTATGGTTTCATATTTTTTTTTCTTTTCTTTTTTTTTCCAGGTTTAATTACCAGCTTTGATGTGTCTATAATGGGCAGCAAATACAAAGCCTTCTGCCTGTACTGCTACCTATACACTTGCATATAAATAGCGCTTTTGTTTCATGGGTTGGGATAATGGCTGAAGAGATGTACCAATAGCGCACCACCTCCTCCTTTGTATGGGGTCTAAAATGCCTGCAGTCAGAAACACACCTCGTGTGCTTTGGCTTTAGGCTGAAGCTCAGCCTGTGCGGAGGTGTAGCACAGGGCAGAGCCCTGCATCCAGCCCTGCTGAGCCCTCAGCCAGGGCTCCCAGGTTGCCCTCGGAGAGGTACAAGAACCAGGAGGCTTTTGCATTCCGCCCGTGGGCAGAGGCACATAAATAATGCCTTTATGACTCAGGTATGTCTTGAAATATGCAACCTGATGGCAGACAATCCTCCTTTATTGTGCAGATACTTGTTCTGAGCGACATGGCTGCTAAGTCATGAAATATTAATGGCCATGCAAATCTTCTCTTCTGTATCACAAGCTTTTCTGTGTTCCTGACCTCTGACTTCCTTTAATCATCTCCTGGGTGTGTGGTCCGTTACTATTCTGAGATATCTTGTGAACAGGGGCAGAGTAATTACTTGATCCCTGCCTGCTGCAAGAGTCTTTTTGAAAAGAAAGTGGATAACTTAAGAGAGACACGTCATCCTCACATTGAAATCAATCCCACCTGCTTTCTTCATGAGGTTTCTCTTTTGGTGGCCTGATTGCAGATCTGCTGTGTTTGGTGTTATGCTTATGACTTGAGAAACAGCATTCTCGGATCTCTCAAGGCATCAGCTGCTCCTCCGCAGATTAAGAACAATTTCTGATCAGACATTTTCTCCCCTTCTCTGCCCCTCCTACTAGTTTTGCTTAAGCCATCCTTTTAAATAAGATACACTTCCAAGCACCAGAAGTTTTGTTGTAATTTGTTGCAGGCAGGCCCAAAGGTCTTCCAACTGGCAGCTGTAGTGCCCATGTCTTCTAGAGCTATCTTGCCCTTCTCCCTAATAATTGGAGGCTGAATTAATGGTTGAAACATGAAGTTTTTTAAGAACTGTAGAATGTATTTTTGGCAGAAATCTCCTTTCCTTTCTCTACCTACTCTCTAACGTCCAAAATACTAAAGATAATGATGTTTCCATTGTGTGGAAATATGCAAATGCTTCCTAGCTCCCTGCCAGACATAGGAGAGGTCGGTGGTGTGGTGCCGTGATGGCCCGACAACCAAAGGAGCAGCTGCTGTACGAGCAATGCGGCTGGAGAGAGGGAAGCAATCATCAAAGTGTTTGCCATATGGGAGCTATTTTAGTAAGTCGGCGTGGTGAAAGTATAGTCATGAGTAGGTATTTTTAAAAGAGTTTGTAGTGACTGCCAAGAACATAGAGAGGCACAAGGACAATAGTGACCGTACAGTTTAATACAAGTTTATTGAATATTGATCTGCCAGTGGTTTCTGATTTCTGGAGCAATTTTGCCCAAGTGCAGAAGTCAGCAATGCAGTGCCCAAACCAGTGCCTTTTAAAATGGCAGTTCCATATAGGCTTGAGAGGTGGAGGAGACAAGCGAAGGTTAAAGCACGTAGTATTAAAGCAGAGAAGGAGGCACTAGAGAACTCCAGGTGCCTGTTTTGTAATATCTGGAGCGGAGCAGAAAAACCTTTCTCAGCCTCTGCCACCCAGTTGTCATTCAGCACGTACCATTTCTGAGAGCTGGGTGTCACCATGTGAGGAATGCACACCCTGAATTTTAAAGGTACAAAGATATCTACAACAAGAGTGCAACAGCCAGTACATCTCTCCTGGCCGTCCTGTAGCCCATGGTATCTCACAGAGTCTCACGTAATGGTGTCTCACCATGTAGGATGACTTGTGCGTGTCCAAACAGTGGTAATGAGTCCACCTGCAGGTGCAGCCCTTCCTTAGCTTGCAAAGATGACAATTGCCAACTCTGGTTTTGCAAAAAGCTGAGCTCCGATCAGCTGAAAAAAGCAGTGAGTAATCCTCATCTACCTGGCTTTGTAGCCCAGCTGTGAGTCAGCCTGCAGAGCAACACCAAAAGCACTGACCTGCCTGTCTCCTTTTTTCTTCACTTGAGACTCCAAGTCAGCCTGCAGCCTTGGTGTGCCTCAGTGCCATAGTGTAGGCAGAGGAGGCGCTGGGACAGTAGTTTTAAAGCAAGTCTTGCTAATGGAAGAAACACTTTTGCAATATGTATGAACCCACAAACATGCAGTGCAAGTAATCAGGAAGTTCCCCATGATTTCTTTTTTGCATACTTGGTGTTTTCCTCCAAAGCTGCAGAATTGGTTTTTATTTGCATAACCCTCTCTTACCCTACCTACCCCTCACCACCAGGACTTCAGCTGCAGGTCCCTCTCTCCCTTCCTCCCGTGCACACAGGCCTGGGTTGGTACGTGGCAGTCAGGCAGGGGGCATGGACATCTTGCAGGGAAGCCCATGGCCTTGCACTCCTGTGGGAGGTACAAGGTAGGGCGCCGTGCCCAGGCTGCAAGGTGGGACAGTGCTCATCCCGCCACCTCACAGGCCTCACTGCCACCTCCCGCTCCCCTCAGCGCCATGTCCTCCACGTCATGGCCCAGCTTTATACTCCACCCGTGGTACTGGCATGTCGGGGTTATGGATGTGGTTTGCCTCTGGTCTGAACGCAGGACATGGGCTGGGCTGGCTGCTTGTGGAAAGCTGCGCCGCTGCGTGCTGCCAGCTGCTTCCTCTGCATGCACGGCACTCTACCCAAAGACAAAGCACTTTGATTTGGATGTGAAGAGGATGGAAGTGAAGGCTAATAATGGAAGTTTATAAATGCAGCTGACATCTAACACCTCGTGTCTTTCTTGCCATCCTTCATTTACTCTCCTTGCTCTCCTTTCTCTTTTAATTCTCTGCTGTTTCCCCCTGTAAGCATAATGCTGCTGAGTAGCTGGGGAAGTGGAGTTTGATCCTTTTACATGCCTACAGTTACAGCACAGGCTGCTCTTCTAACCCTGCAAGTGAAATGATCCATGAGGCCTCCACAGCCAGCTGTGCTTTCATCCACGATGGGCTGTACTGAAAATAGTTTCAGGTGTTAGGAACTTTGAGCTCTTATAGCTCAAAGCTATTAAAAATACACACACAAACCCTCTTATAGTTAAAAGCTTTCAAAAGAGACCTATAATGGGTGGAGAGTCTGACCCTAGTCCCAGTCTGGGCTTCTTGGCCAGCTTTCCTCCCTTGTCAGCTGCAGTATGTGGGCAGCTCTAAGAGAACCTCATCTTAGAGCAGGTAAATAGTCTAAGGCAAATGAGAGGAAACATTTTCCCTTCTTTGTTTCCTGCCCAGACTCCCTGTGTTGTTAGCTAGGCTGGACAAAAGCCCTTGAGCCAGTGAAGTCTGTGTGAGATGAAGGTGACTCGTGCCGGACCTTGCACAAACCTGTGTCAGGCAAGGTAGACGTAGACGACGAGGTCCTAGTCCTGCCCCATAGACTTGAAACGAGACCATCCCTCCTCAGCTGTCTCAGAAACTTCTCTGCCCCTTCTGCCTCTGCTTTAATGAGCAGAAGTCTGGAAGATAAACAATGGTGTAAACTGATAAACAACAAAGCTAGCTGGTTTCCACTGAAACCTCCTGTGTTTGTAAGGCTGACCGCCCCGATACTCACTGCCCTGCAGAGCCTGTGGGTTTCCTATCTCACAAGCACATGGGGAACTGCCCTGCCCCCAAATCCTCATGATAAAGTACTTACTTGGAGGTAGCAGGAGGCAAAACAGTGTGAGTTGTGCAGCTGAATTCATATTAGTGGAATCATTTCAAGCAGTCTGTACGTTCCTTATACTTATAATTTATTATTAACAGTCTGAGAGGGAGAAAAATAACTCGTTAAACAATCAGCAAGGCATTCATAAGACATTATTGTGATCAAGTCTCAGGGAAACACATGAGGCTTCACAAATATATTAAGTTTTATCTACCCAGTTAAGTCATTTTACATAGGAAAATGAAACTTAATCCAACCAATCTGTCTCTGTAGCTGCTGCTCAAGGGGAAATGAATTCAGATCCACCATAATCTGAGTAATAGGTTCAACACCAGCTCCCTCTTATCAGAGGGAAAAGAGCAGTTTCATCTCACAGTTTCTGCAGGCTGCCCCATGCTTATCTATTCCCTGGTGGCCACGCATCAGTGCAGAGCAGTTCGTGGAGTCCCCTTTCCACAGGCTGCAAAGCAAAATGGCTCGCCATGATACCCCTCTTCCTTCCTCCCCTCCAGGAGCTCTGCTGCTGCTTGCTTTCCCAGGTGGAGTTGCCCATAGCCAGACTTGAGAAAACATGTGAGAAATTGGAACTTCTCCCTTAGCACAGATACCTGTATTTTTCCTCTAGTCAGCAAAAAGGCAGTAAGATGCTGCTCTGTCAAACTCACCCCTCAGCTCTCTGAAATCAAAAATCTGGTATGCTTGACTCCTAACTGTGCTACTACATTGCAGGAGGTTTTTAACCCCATACTTTGCTTTCTGAACCTCTACTGTTTGCTTGTGCTATGCATTGATGTTCCTGTAAGGGAAATAACTTGAGAAACATCATAAAGACATTTCTGGGAGCAGTGAAACCTTCAAAGGAAAATTCTCGGGAAGCTGGAAATACAGTGGGAGGGAAAATATAATCTTTCTCTCATTTCAGATGAACTTCTGCCTTCCTTGAAATTCCTGTGAATTTCAAAGCCTTTGATGGTCACGAAACATCAGAAGAGCCTTTATGTTAAGCAAAACCTATGTGAAAGAAGCACTGCTTCTGATCCCACCAGTAGCAGCTACGCACCCCGTTCCTCCTCCTTGTGTTTGTCATCCTAGCCCATGCAGCCTCGCTGCGTTTGTTCGGGTGGTCGTGGCTCTGCCTTGATGCGCTGTGTAGGGCGATACTGAAGCAAGACCCTTTGTGGGACTTGCCCACAGGACCTCTGGGCCACCCCAGCTGCTCCCCTGCAGGCCAGCCTCTCCTGCTGGGCCTTGTTTTGTGCTCTGAGAGGCCTCACCTGCAGCAAAGCCTGTGGTGCCTTTATCCCAGCCCCCATGACCAGGTCCACATCACAGCAAGGGGCTTTCCTGGGGAGCCCTGGCACCAGCAGGCACGGGTGGCAGCTCTGTAGGCAGCCACCGGTCACTGCGATTGCAGGCACCGAGGAGGAGGGCAGCCTGACCACCTGCATGAGCCGGGGCAGCCTCTCCTTAGGATGGGAGCAGCCTGGGCACAACCGGTGGGATGTGGCATGGAGGTTCTTCTCCACAACACAGCCAGCAGCAGGAGGCTGTGCAGGGGGTGCCACCGAAATCACAGGGGCTGCAGGGCTGAAGATGGCCCCAGCAGGCCCCTCCTGAACGGTGCCAAACAAATACAGTGCCACTGCTTCCTGCTCCTCGCCTCCCAGCCACTTCCAGCAGCACTGGTGGGTGTCCCACTGGGAAATGCCTCCAAAATTGTTGCTGGCAGTGTACCACATCTGAGCAAGCAAAAGGGAAGACCAAAGAACCAAGGACAGATGTCCCAGGGCCGGTGCTTTCCACACAGGCAATGTGGAGAAGCAGGCCCCGGTGTGGGCACAGCCAGAGAAGAAGTCTATGGAAGCCGACCACACGGCGCTGGGGACATTGCTGGGAGAGGGCAGCGAGCGCCCTGGGGAGCCGTCCTGCCACTGCAAGGAGGCTGCAGGTGGGCCACAGCCAGTGGCACGGAGAGCTGCAGGTCTGAAACAGTCCTTGTGCAATCCTTGTGGTAGCACTGTCAGTGGAGACTTACCTCATCGCTCACAAATGTGGGCTTATTTGTGGTTGACCCTCCCATCCGAATAATTCACATCCAGGCGTATCTGACCCACGGTGTCTGAGAGCGTACGCTCTCGTCCTTCACCACAGCCGTTGCCTCCCATTCCCCAGGCCTCCCATCTGCTTTATTTTCCCCTGCCCCTCCTGCTGCTGCTTTGCACCCTGTTGCCTTTTATGAACTGGTGTGCCTTCTGCCTTGCTCTGGCAGGCTTACTGCCTGTATATATAGCGTTTCTCTCCAGCGGGTAGCTGTATTTGACTTAAACAAGCTGAAGAAGTATCGGACTATGTTTGGAGCGATGCAGCGTGTGTTCCATGGAGAGCAAAGCTCGTTCTTTTCTGCTGGAGTGGTGTTGAGAAGGGAATTCCTCTTGATGTGGAGAGCAGTTTTTGAACATGTGATTGGCATGAAGTACACTGACTGACTTTCTGCAGGGTTGAGCTGAACTATGCAGCAGGGCAAGTTGAACCCCATTTCTTGTGAAGCTAACTTGGCTGAGTTGCCACCTCTGCACAAGGGTGGTTAGGGCCGGGCAGGTGTGGTACACATTATGGTGATGTGGGCAGAGATGTGAAGCAGGTCAAGTGCGGTCAGAGGCCTTAATGACTCTTTGTTGAATATACCACAGAAGGAGTTACATGCACCCAGGTCAGGGCACAAATTAGTAGCAGTGAGGCAGAAGGATGTAAAATTACGAAACAGCATTGTCCAGTTCTTCACACTGCTAATGAGACATGACTTTGTAATGCTGGTCTTCACTGCTGAACACGAATGTAAGCACAGCTCCATTTGCAGAGGAGGAACACACAGTATTAGCCCAAATGACTCCCACCCGTTGCATGGGCAATGTGCAGTGCTGTTTGCCTTAACGGAGTTTGAAACGTGGTGCACTGGTCTCAACTCAGAAGACAGAAACAGTACAGCTGCCTAATATTGGTGCAGGGACAGCAGCAGAGTTACCTTCGTGTCATGCTGCTTGTTACTGAAAATGGTACTAAATAAGATTTTTTTAAAGAATGCAACATAAGTATTCAGTATCTGAGGCAAGCGTGGCGAGGGGAGAGGAAGGGAAATTATGCTGAGATCCAGAAGCGTGACAGGGTGGCTTGGAAGACAAATCCTCCAGAAGAAAGCAAGTAATTCAGAAAAGCTTTATTGTAAGTGAAGAAATGAAGATCTGTGCGTTCACCAGAAAGGCTCCAAGTGGTCTGGTCTGAATGTAAAGCAGAGGATGCATTTGCAGTACTAAGCAGCAAGGCAAGGAGGAAAAAAAAAAAAAAAAAAAAAACACGCACACACAACATAATAAAAGTGGCAAAGCTCAATACCCTGTTTAAGCCCATCTTCTATTTCAGAAAAGAGGAATCCAAGCTGAATAAAGCTAAGAGAAAGGAAAATTAACTATGGCAGGTAAAATGTCAGTCACCTCCCCTCTTTGAACGTTGCAAGACCTAACAGTTGAAGAGGTAAGAGTAGATAATCAGAAAAGATGAGTCAGAGAAGCTTTTGAGAGAACTGGTGGGTCCATCGAGTGGCCAGGGCAGAAAAGCAGAATCCTGGAAGGAAAGGTCTCCCCTGAAGAATGATGAATGAAGCTGAATGATTTGGGGACATTGGTTTTCACTGTAGTCTAAGAGAGAGGGAGAGAGAGAGTTGCCATCCCAAGCTGCCACCCTCAAGCAGTTAAAATTGAGGAGCTGTTGTGCTTGAGGTAACCAGATACCCCCTGCCATGTGAATGCAGTTGGCCTCCCTACAGAAAGGTTCATTGCCTTTTCACAAAAGTCTCTCATGGGGTTTCTCATTATTTCCTGAACCGCAAGAAGAGATTTATTGTCTGGTCTGTGTGATAGTTTTTAGATGTTTTGGAACGGAGAGGTAAGTAAAGCTATGTGTACTTAGTGGATCTCTACATGGAGACTTCCAGGCTTCCCACCTGCTGCGGAGCTCTGGGGCACTTCATCTGGAAGGAAAAATGAGGCCGTTCTTTTAGTCTAATGTAGCAATTTTCCTTCTTGTGACATACAAAGAAATGAGTACAAAGGAGTTTCATAGCTCTTGGAACTAACCTACCTTGATCCCCACTGAAGCTGGTGGTAAATACCTCGTGAGTTCTGTGCGGTAGAGTTAAAGCACAGCTGCTGCTGAAAGGAGAGCTGGTGAAGATTGCACCCACATTCTGCTGAGTTTAAGGGGTTTTGTTCCTTACTAGAACAAACCTGCATGCTTTCAAGTATGTCTATGGGAAAGAAAGAGAAGGGTATTGGCAAAGTCAAGTCTTTTTTTTCTGTCCAGATGCAAGGCTTTGTCTTGGACCTCTCTCCCCTGGAAATGTTGCCACATGCATAAAGCCACAAGGCTATGTTTCTGCTTCAGCATTCAGGTCAAATGAATGCAGGCAATGTCTTTCCTCCCACCTCCTCCAAACAAAATTTGATCAGAAATATTTTGGCTGATATCTAGTGCCGCCAGAAAACAGCAGAGGAGGGAAGAACCCTCCTTTCACTGAAAACTTCGGTGACTTCACATCAGCCAGCACAAAGCCTGTTTCCAGCCCTGGATTTCAGGACAACGGCCCAATCTAGCAAGGTGATATTGGAGGAAATGTGAGGGAAGATAGGCTGGTTGGGTTTTGACTGGCTTAAAATCCATGTGTGATATTTTTCATGTATGTACTTCCTAATCTCATAGTAAATAGCCATAATTTTCCCATTTCACAAAGTTAAATGCCCGTATGCCCTCTTGCACACACAGAAAATTGATCCAGGTGCAGCTGGGACTCAGAAAGCCTGTGGAGTTTAGAAAGGTCACTTCAAGAGTGGGGAGAGATTGAGGGTGTTGCTGTTAATCGAAGTAGGGATATCCAACATCTTTCTGACAATAAACAATGCAAATGATATTAGTTCTGCCAGCCTAGAAGTGCTGTTAAGACATTTCTTGCGCTTAGCATAAATATTATCCTCTGCAGTGTCCTCTGACGTCTTGGCTGCGTTGTGTGGTGGTGAGCAGGGCAGGATTTCCTCCAGTGCTAGGGATCCGCACACTGCTGTACACCTTGCCTTTCTTCTGCTCTCTCTGCCTGTGAAGCCAGCTGAAACGACCGTAGGCAGCCAGCCCCTGCCTGGCCCCCCTCCCTGACTCTGCCTGTGGTTTTGAGCAAGCTCAGATTACCAGGGACCTCCAGATAATTCTCCCTCCCCGCTGTCCTGTAAAATCAACAAACATCCCCACCTTCCCCATCGCCTTTTCCCTTCCCTGACTGCTTAAAGACCTGGGAACTTGGCGCTGCTGGTGGGATTTCAAAACCCAGCCCAGGCAGGAGTGCCAGGTTCTGGCTAAACAGCTGCTGTGCACTGTCAAAGCTACGCACTGCAATGATTTGTACAGCCCATTGCTGAACCAGCTACAGCCATTTGTTTAAAAAATAAAGAGACAGATAAATTCAGCTCTTCTCCTAGCAAGCTGATATCATGCGCCTCTCTTAAAAATGGCTTGCTCCAGAATGCATTAGAGCTAAATTATCATTTATGTTTGTCACAGGGATTGCTAATGTGTAATGAGATTTTAGAGTTAATGTTTTGTACAAAGCACTTAGCGGAGCTGGGATGAAATTGGTTCAGGATTCTGATGTGGTGTTTTAATTAAAGATATTTTCCAATCAGGGCCTAGCAAACGACTTGTCAGAAGATTTTGTACCCCTCAGCCAATATACTAGTGTAACCCTGGTGTCGCTTTCTGCTTTTGGGTATTCTTCAGAGAATCAGAGGACTAAGCCTCTCTAAATCTCATGCAGAACAGCCTTTCTTAGCTGCAGCCCTTACAGGAGAAGAAATGTGTACATGATGCTCTGAAACTTTCATCTGGATGTCAGCGGTCTGATTCATTGCAGCACAACACTAGCCTTATGCTGCTGTGATTTTGTTGAACCTGTGCAACACACACGGAAAGCAGTGGCAAGCCACGTCTTGTCCCGAGCTCATCTGCTGCACCCAGGTCCTGAGCTCTGAGCTTGTCTTGACTCTCCTGCTCGGCCGTCAGGCACAGGAGCCAGAAAGGAGATGGGAAAATGGGTGATGCCCTTATCATTTGCTTTGCTCATCCTACAGCCCTGAAAGGCCAAGCCAGGTAGAGCTGTCAAGGAAAGCAGGGGAGACACAGGGTGGGATGCTCCTGCCAGGAAGGGGTGAGAGGGAAGATCTGCCCTTCCTGGTGCTCCTCACACCTCACCTTCTTCACAAACCTTCTCTCCCCTACTCAGCTCCCCAGGCAAGCAGGGGCACCTGCCCCGCTGCCTGCCGCAGCCCATGGAGCCTGACTTAGCTCCACGGGTGCTCTGCAGCACTGCTGGAGAGCCGGTTGGCATGGGGGTGCAGCTGTCACATGGCAGGATCATTAACTTGGATAATAAGACTGAGACACAGCAAACCACCCCAGATTTGTAGAGCTCCCTGTTTGTTTTTGCAGTGTTTCTGACATAAACCCCTGTAGAGCTGAGTAGTTGTGAACCTTTCAGTAGTACGTGCTGCATCCTGCTTGCTATGATAATAGATACAAATCCTTCTATGTGCTTGTGGTTTCAAATACGTATTTGTTGCTTTGTTTTAGGAAAAGCAAGGAGGGAGCTTTCATTTTATAGACAGTCTTGCTGTTATAATACATGTGCATGAGTTTTTTCTCATTTTTCTGTTGCAGGTTTTCCCATCTACATGTCCCATGACTGGAAACAGAGGAACAGTAAGTAGGGATTTTAGTGACTTAAAGAATAACTTGTATCATAATCTGTTCGTTTGGTGAACTCTCTCGCTCAGTATGGAAATTGACCCGAGCTGTGCAAAAGGATGCTGCTGACTAGAACAGAGAGGTGAAGGTGAATCTTGAAGAAATAAATCTCACGTATTTACAGCTCTGCTGTGTGGTGGATGCAAGAATATGCTGGATATTGTAACATTTTCTTTGTGTTTATCCATAAACTTTGTCTGACATCACAGAATCTCAGGAAATTGCAGGGACAAAAGGAGACAAACCTGCTTGTTCAGGTCTGCGTGTCAGTGAAACAGCATCCTACTCTACAAGACATAGCACACACCACAACTCCATTGTACATCTCTTGTCCAGGTGCTTTATCTGCCAATGTTCCCATCCATTCAATTACAGGAGTCAGTTACAGAAAGTGGGGAATTACAGAGAATTGTAAGAGAGGCACCTTCATGATGCTTCTGGCACGTTTCTGCCAAAGTGCGTTGGTCTGCCTTGCCAGAATTTAGAATTATGTACATTAAGTTCTGCATGAGGGATTTTGGGGCAGGAGGTGCTAAGAGACAAAGGAGAACTGCATTCTTGTCCACAGGGACAGTGCCAAAGTTTCTGTGTTTTCTGCTCGGTGCTGTCAGGGCACTGAACTAGTTGATATGTTTGTGTCCCTGTGGTCAGAGATCTGCCATCCATGGGGACCATGAATTAGAAAGGGAGAGGAAGTCTGGGTTGGTCGAGAATCGTAACAGTGAGCCATGGAGGGATTCCCCATCCTTGGTGTGAGTAGCACCTGGGAGGAAAAGAGGGCACAGCCACCCACTGCCCTCAGCGCTGTCCGAGTGATTCCCACGGTGTCAGGGGAGTAAAGTGTAAAGGGGAGTAAAGATGTGACGGGAGAGGCTGCTGTGTGCAGGGACCATGCTTACAGGCTTAGGAGAGGCTGAGCATGAGAATGGGCTCTGGGCACGAGCCTGCACATGGACTTGGAGATGCAGCTCCTGAGGGGGCAGTTCAGAGACTATCAGCTGTGAGCTCCTGAGGTGACGACAGGCTGGTGCCATCTTCTCATACCTGTTGGGGCAGGAATGCTCTCTGCCCTGGCTTATAGTTGGGGTGAGCTAACATGGCTCCTGACGGCAATGGGTGACCTCTCATGAACAACATGTTCCTTACAGGTAGATTGACATTATGAGAGCAAAGCAAAAGGCCTGCAATTGTTTTAACAGCACAGAACCAGCGAATCCCTCCTCCTGCCCCCAGCCCTCCACAGTTTTCTGGATCTGCAGAAAAAAAGCATTGCTGTTTTTCTCTTCTGCTCCGCTTTGGGCCTGTAGAAATGCATGGGTCTTGGATGGTGACTGAGAGGGTTGTGTGGGGGCAGTGGGGCCTGCTGTCTGGTAGGGCAGGAGCCCTTCCTAAACTGTGCCATGCAATTAAAGCCACAGCCTCCAAGATAAAGTCTTCAGAAGGGGTTATCTGGGCCCACTGTGCTTGGAAGAGCTGCTTAAGATGAGTATCTGCTTAAGATGAGTATTTTAGGCACTTACTGAGGACTGAAATATGGACTGAACTTTCAGTGGAACCTGCTAGGACCTCAGCACTGCCTAAAGTTAGGCTCTTCTTTATCTGCAGGGTTGCCAGTACTGTCCATGCTGCTGGGTTGTGGCTCTGCAGGACCCGTCTGGGAAAGGAGAGTCAAATGTGCCTTTTTCTGAGCTCTCATATCTCACAGTACCTCCATTCCCAAGGTACTCATGTCTATGTTTTTATCTCTGCTTCAAAGTCTTCATTTCCTGCTTGCTTCCATAAGGGGATTACTGTCCTCCTCAACATTGTCTCTTTTGTTCCAGAAAGCTTTGGTAGCTTCAGTCTGAGATCTGTATCTTTCAGCCCCAAGAGCCAAGGCTTTTGGACCCTCCAGGAGTCTGGCCTTGAATGCTGCTACATGTTGGGGTGCCAAAAATGTTCTGGAGGTGCAGCCACCAACTCCTCAGTGTCTCACTGCTTCAGTGCATTTGGCTGTGCTCTTTGGCAGCCTTCACTTGGTGCTCTGACACCAGAGTTTTGATACTAATCATGCTGTTTCCTGGGAGCATTGCTTAGGTTCTTCTCTCACTGATACAAAAGCTTTTATTCTGTTAAGTGGTGCATTTTCCAAGCCTCTGTAGCAGGAGTCATCATGCTCCAGCCATGGATTCATAGGCAGAAAATGCCAGTGGGATGCCCTGGCTGAAACAGCTGCTCATACCAGTGTGTCAGCTCAGAACATACAGATGGAAAATGCTGTTTTTTTCCCCCCATTGATCACTGTCCAAAACATCTGAGGCTCTAACAGACAAGCCAGAAGGGAGCAAAGTTGCCATTCCCACAGCTTTGGTACTTTCTATCACATCTTAATTTCTTCAAAGGTGTCCAAGCAGCACTGCAGGCTCGGAGCTGTGTCCTTGCTGGCCCCTCACCAGAGTCCTGCTCTGCCTAGGGGTGGCTGCACGGACTTGCAGGCCTTGGTTCAGCTCAGGTGTAGGCACAAACAGGTTTCTCCAAGCCTAGGGGGTCCATTCATCCTTCAGCTCTGCCTTTTTAATTTTTTTTCTTTCCCTGTTGCTGCTGCAGGTGGCTTGAGTATCTCATGCAGCTCTTCTGTTTTAGGCAGATAAAGACATCTGTAACTGTCAATATCTAGCAGCCCTGTCCCTCTGCCATTTTTCTTTTGTTGTTTTACACGGACTTCTACAAGCAGCTCGCTCTCAAATTTCCGTTGAAATGAATCATGTCAGCAGAGGCCATGAATCTGTTTCCCATTCAAAATCGGGGGAAGGCTCCGTAGGTGCTGGGGCTGCTGAGGAGAGCGCAGTCACAATTAGGCCGAACAGCTACAGCAACCCACTTATGGGTGCTTTCCCTTGGAAATCACCCCAAAATCAGGCCCTGCCGGACATGTCCCTGACAGGTCACTGAGGTGGGAAGGTCATGGCATGCTGCACAAACATGCACGGTGGCACAGCGTTGGTGCCAAGTGCCTTCTCTTGAAACCCCTTCAGCTCACAGCTGCTCACGTGGTGGGCCTGGCTGGCTGTGCAGCCAGGAGAGCTTGATGATGAGAAATGGTCTGTCGGCGGCAGCGGGCTCGCGGCAGCACGGACGTGTTGTCTGCAGAAAGAGGAGAGGAGCGAGGGGAGGCGGGGAGAGAGGAGCCGCCGGCGGGAGGTGAGGATAGGGGGAGTGGAGGTCGGAGGAAGCGTGGGCTTGGAAGCGGGATCAGAATGTAATGCCGCTGCGCTGCGATTTCATTTTATTTTATTTCTTAAGTAAAAAGGCAGATAAAGCTGGAAGGTTCTAATGTGGGCAAGTGTCCAGAAACTCCCTCCAACGCGGGTAACTTATCCGTGTCCGTTCTGCCACCCACTCCCCGCCACCATCACTCACAGGGGCACCCAGAGAGCGCTGCGGCAGCCTTGGGTCACTCGCTCCTCAGCTGCCAGGGCATGAGCAGAGGCTGCTGTTTGTTGGGACTTGGAGTAAACTGGAGAAGGATCAGTGGGTCCTTGCCTGGCCACTGACCAAATCAAAGTCTCATTTCAGTGTGGGAAGCTTCAGAGTGGGTTTTAAGTACAGAATATTTGTCACTGACTTTGCAGGCTCCATTGCTCTTACCCCTAATCTTCCTCACTTGCTCGCACTGTGCATGCAGAGGCAGGGAGGGATGATAATGGACTTGCTGTTGTACTTGCTGTTCCCATAACAAACGGCAGGATCCTGACATAAATTGTTTGAACATGTAACACTGTTCTTACTTCTTAACGATAAGGGCTTAGGAACTGCCCTTTTCCAAAATGAAAGAAATGAACCAATGTTATCTATTTGTTTTAAAAAATGATCCTTGTGACTGCAACAACAAAAAGCCATTACAATGATCCTTAAAGGTCTAGCAAGCTTTTATGGGAGAGATTTTCCACTCACCAAGCCTGGCTTTGTTCCTGTTTTCTCTCCCTCTTCCCAGCCTGCGTGGCTCAAGCTTTCTGGGGCACCTCGTGCTCCTAGGTACATCTGAACTGAACAAGGAGGCCCTGGAGGACGTGTCGGAGGTCAGACCTGGAGGAAGAAGTAGCTCCTTTGGTTGCTGTGTCTAAAGCCAAGTGCTTGAGATCTTGATCCAGTCCCAAGTGCATCCATCATCAATTATATATCTGTACGCAGTGTTTACACAGCTTTCTTGTTTAGCATGAAATATTTACTTTGAGGCTCTGCATCTGCTGCTAATCCAACGGGAGTGTCTATTGCTTGTGCTAAGGAGATAAGATTCCATCGTAACCCTTTGGTGCTACAGCACGAATCTATGAGGTGGCTGTTGCTGGGCTCATGCCAAGCCACAGTGACCAGCCTGCTGACTCTTGCCTGGGCCAGTGAACACAGTAGGGGTACTCATAGATTTTAAGATTTTCAAGTAAAAACAAAAGAAAAAAAAACAAAACACCTCTATTATCATGTGTTTAATAGATTTGTGTTTATGTAGGTAGTAGGGAGATTTTTTTTTTTTAAAAAAAAGGTTCAAATGGCATACACAGACACATGCCTGTGCAGACACATGTGCAGGTTCACACTTGTGAGTCTGAAGTATAAAGAAGTGATCAAGAAGTTGCTTTATTGCCATCTTAAGACACAGCTTGAGCTCTTGGAGGTGGTTTTATGATCTCTGGAACAGAAGGACTGGAAATTTAACCCATTTGATTTCTGCATAACTCTCCTGCCTTAAACATGCATATGTAGGTTAATGCACGCACCCATTAATTCTCCCACTGTCAAGTGCTGTTAGTCTATCTGCTTAGCGCCCTGCTGGGAGGGAGATGAATGGGTTCCTCCAGATGCCATCTTGATGTGTCTTTTTTTAGTTCAGCCCTGGAGGATGCAGATCTTAGATGGCTCTCCTGGAGCTGTGGGTGGTTGTGCAAAGCACTCCATGGGCATACTGTCTTATCTTATATTTCCAGTTTAATGATACCCGTGCAATTCTTAGGTATATTAAGTGAAAATAATGTATTTCCCAAAGTACATAAGCATAACAGCTCTCCATGTTGCAGGTGGGTAAAACGAGCTGCTGAGTGCTTCATTGGACTGGGCTGAGCCCCCCAGCAAGCCAAATGCAGGAGTGTGAATTGGCTCCTCACTTGTAACAGCTGCCCGTCAGCCCAGATCCTAATCCTCCAGGCCACAGCTGAAGCTAAGAGTGAGCATGGGCAAACAAGAGAAAAGGAAGCTGTGTGGAAGAGAAGAATGAGACACATGATAGCAAAGTTCTCATCTGTCTTCAGAGGCTTTTTGAACACTAAGTGAAAAGCTACAAATAAGCTTCCTTTAATGCATTCCTTCTCAGGTACTTGGCCTGGCTGCATCTCAGTGATGTGTCTCCCAGCACAAGACAGCAGAGAGGTGCTCAGCATTAGGATGCTGGGTGTAGTATAAAGCAGGTGGATTTACTTAGCCCTTTGCATGGAGAAAAGTGGGAGCATTTTTTATTGTCCAGGTAGGAATTAGTATTAATATATTACTTATTCTCTTCCTTTGGGTGCATCACAAATTTGGCCTATGCAAAGAGGAGCAGGGTGAGGGAGGAGGAGAGAAAGAAATGCCTCTACGTATGGCTAGAGGCACTGCAGACTTGAGGCACAGCTGAGTGATGAGGAGTGGGAGATGCTGAGCAGGCTCAGGCCACACACAAAGGCTGCACTTCTTGTCTCTCCCTGACTATGGAGAAAGACAAACCTCGAAAGGGCTGTAGTTCAAGGGAATGTATTCTCTTACTCTTACACCTGCGTGTGATCACCAGGAAACTGTGGAATCGGTGTCATCTTCCAGAATAAATCTCCTGTTGGCAAGGAAGGTAAGTGGATTTTCTTTGGCCCCATACTGAATTACTGGGGATGTTGCATTCCCACAGCCGAGCCAGCTAGTCATGTAGGGACAGGGAAAAGGGTGGGAAGTCTGGCTGCCAGAAACCAGCTGCTGGAGCTGGTTCACCTCCCATACTCAAGAAGCAAGCCCATTTCTGAGGTACCACCCACGTGTGGAGACCAGCTCTCAGGGGATGGAAGCACTTCCAAAATGTAAGTGGCTTCTGCTGTGCTGGGGTGTTGCTGCTTCATACGGTTCATTTCTGAGCTCCTATTGACAAAATATCCAAGATGAAGATGAACAGGCTGTGGGCTGAGGTTCAGTACAGGGTTGTTTGATACAGGTAGGGGTGTTTTGGGGGTAGGTGATGAGAGGAAGGGAGTGAGGTGCTGCGTCCTGGATCAGACCTGACTCGTGGTCTGCAGTGGGGAGGAAGGAGAGCAGTGCTGCCTGCCAGCCCTGCTTTGGTTGCCTTCAGGGTCTGCAGGGTCCTTTCTGGCACTCAGAGCTGCTGTGGATCTAGCCCCTCGTAGCCCAGGGAGGCAAGGGCCTGGGGACATCTGCCTGTGCAGATGAGATGGCTCCTCTGTGCACTTGGCTGGTGTCCAAGTTCCTCAGAGCAGCTGCAGCAGGGTGGAGGATGTGGCTGCACTCGCATGGTGCTGGGCTGCTGTGCCTCTCTTCTGGCATGCAAAGTCCCATCTGTGCCTCCCGGCTGGCTGAGCTGGGGGATGGCATGGGAGGAGGGGAGCCCAGCAGGTCTGCCTCAGCAGGACTTCTTTGTCTGTGCTGATGCACAATGCCTCCTCTGGGCATCTGGCAGGGAGCCTGCTGACATTTGGGAGAGAGGGGAGCATCCTTGTGGCCCTGTAGCATCCCATGTCCATACAGCTGCCCGATTTCCAGGCTGGGGAAGGCTGTGTAAGTATGGCTGGACTGAGCCGTGGCATCCAAATCATGGGGCTGTGCTCCCAGGAGTGCTGCTCTCCTATGTGGGCACTTTCCATCGTGGTCACTGCTGGGAACTGTTTGTGCCTTTTCCAGGAGGCATGAAGCAATGTGATGCCAGCCATCACATGCCACTGGTCCTTCCTCTGCTCCCCAGAGAGTCTGGGATTTGTCTCTTACAGAAAGACACGTGAAGGCATGTGTGCATGTGCCCTTGAGGATGCACACTTAGATGAAGCAAAATGAGAACCATGCCTTTTGTGCGGAGCTGGAGAGGGGCAAACCTCAAAGCAGCCCTTCTCTGGGGCTGGGTTTGGTGACAGTTCTGTCCCTGTCCCCTTTCTGTGGTGGGTTTTTGACCACCTGTCTGTTCTGCAGGCGGTGTGCACAAACATGGGCCAGCTTTTATTTGGTTTGCACGGTGGATTTTGCTGTTTTCTGGCGGTGGGAATGCCGCCTGCTCTGAGGCAGCTGCACCTCCCTGCCCCAGCTGCCACAGCTCAGCTTCGCCTCAAAATGCATTCTTGTGCTGGGTGCAGTGCCTCTGTGCTCTCGGATGGAGATTGGCTTTTATCTGCCTCTGTCTGCACGGCATCTGCTTCCTTCTGCCTCTTTAATCCTCTGCATTTTCCATAACCTAAAATAAACCAGTAACAAATCTGGGATGCAATTCTCCAGCCAAGGGGACAGATCTGGGGCTGTGGCATTTTGTACCTACCGTGGTTTCTGCGGCAGTCCTTTTTTCTTTTTTTCCTTCATTACACAGAAGACTTGTGAGAAATGTATTCTTATGTCAGTAGCATTCAAAGGCAAAAAGAAAACCTGCCAAAGAGAGCCTTAAAAGTCTGACATATCATTCAGAGGAGAATTTTCACTAGAATTATGCTGGAATTTTTCCAATAAATAAATTCTGCAGACTTTTAAGGGAGAGTTTTTAGATTAATGGAAATATTACTTAAATTAAAATTCATCCCATTAAGCCATCAATTCCATTGTCATTGCAACATCATGTGTTTAATTTTAACGATGTGCACAAATAAAAAGGAAGCAACGCAAGGAAGCCATTTGTTTTATTGTGCCAAGAGCCGAGTATGGGCTGCTGTGGAAAGTTAAATACAAGACAGAGTGGGCACAAGGCAGGATCAACAGAGATGTTAAAATGCACTTGCAGAAAGTGTATTGCACTGTACTGAGTGTGGAAATGCTAAGAAACATACTTTGGCCTGTATTTTATATTTTCAGTGAGCTGCAGTGTGTGGTGGTTGTTTTTCGTGCTTTGCTTTTTTTCCCCACTCTTTCAATGATTTCAGGAGGAGGCCTTAAGCAGCTTCCAGGCCCTGTCGCTTTGTTTCCGGAGCTTCATGTGGAGGAGAACTGATCCCTGACCCCAGCTGGGACATGTCCCAGCTCACTGTTGTGCCAAAGAAACCGTAGGCAGCTTGGAGGGGAGCTGCCAAATTGAAACCATGTCTTGAGCTCTCTGCACTTAACAAAATGGTCTCTCACAAGACCAGATTTCATGCCACCTGCATCAGGACCTTCATCTTCCAACCAGGCTGGACAACCTGGGTGTCAGTACTCTGGGCATTTCAGAGACTCTGCTTCCCATCTGCAGAGGGATGGATGAGTGAGCGAGGGTGAAAAAGCTAACTGGCTTCCACTTCTTCTGCCTTTTGGTATGATTCATGCTGGGGAAGGTGGATGAGAAGGTTCCCACGTTTTTCCGGTGTGTCACTACTCAGCAGGTCACAGAGCTCTTGCTTGGGATGGACATGAGCTCAGCTGAGCTCCCACTCCGGTGGTTTTCCTCTGAAGGCACCAAGTGTGTGTCCTCTGGGAGTCGCACCAGGTGTGGGGCCCACTGCTCATGCCTTGGCAGACAGCAGGAGCAGTCCTGTGAGGAGATGGGTCCCCAGCAGACGGGACTGTGCCGCCCTTGGACAGGGTGGGCCTTGGCAGCAGAGGCTAGCCTGTGTGAGAGCTGCCACACCACAACCACGGTGCTGCACCCACTGAGAGCCTGCTGGGGCTTCTCGTGACAGCTTCTGTGCTGCAGTACCTTGGTGTGCCTTGTGGCTATTTCCCATTTCACTTTGAAGAGCTTGGCCCTCTTTTTGGCATCCAGGACCAGAGAGTGCTAGGGATTTACGCTGAACTCTCTCTATAATACAAAGTGGGCTGCCAACCCAGGTGGCACACTCCAGCATTTAAAGTACTTAGTAATTAGAATCATAGAATGTTCTGAGTTGGAAGGGACGCATAAGGATCATGAAGTCCAACTCCTGGCACCGCACAGGTCTACCCAAAAGTTTAGGCCATGTGACTCAGTGCACAGTCCAAATGTTTCTTAAATTCATACAGGCTTGGTGCAGTGACTACTTTACTGGGGAGCCTGTTCCAGTGTGCGACCACCCTCTCAGTAAAAAATCTCCTCCTGATATCTAGTTTGAACTTCCCCTGCCTCAGCTTCACCCCATTCCCCTGGGTCCTATCACTGGTGTTTATGGAGAATAGGTCACCTGCCTCTCCACTCCCCCTCACGAGGAAGTTGTAGACTGCGATGAGTTCCCCCCGCAGCCTCCTCTTCTCCAGGCTGAACAGGCCCAATGACCTCAGCTGCTCTTCATACGTCTTCCCCTCCAGGCCCTTCACCATCTTCCTCGCCCTCCTCTGGACACTCTCCAACAGTTGAATGTCCTTTTTGTGCTGTGATGCCCAGAACTGCACACAGTACTCGAGGTGAGGCCGCACCAGCACAGAGTAGAGCAGGATGATCACTTTACTTGCCCTACTAGCGATGCCGTACTTGATGCACCCCAGGATACGGTTGGCCCTCCTGGCTGCCAGGGCGCACTGCTGGCTCACATTCAACTTGCTGTCAGCCATGACCCCCAGATCCCTCTCTACGGGGCTGCTCTCCAGCGTCTCGTGTCCCACTCTATATGTATGGCCAGGGTTGCCTCATCCCCGGTGCAGGACCCGGTACTTGCTTTTGTTAAATTTCATGTAGTTGGTGACCGCCCAGCTCTCCAACTGGTCCAGATCTCTCTGCAAGGCCTTTCCACCCTTGTCCGAGTCTATAACTCCTCCAAGTTTGGTGTTGTCAGCAAATTTGCTCAAAACACCCTCCAGTCCTACATCCAAATCGTTTATAAAGACATTGAAGAGCACTGGCCCTAAGATAGAGCCTTGAGGGACCCCACTAGAGAACTTCCACCAGCCTGATGTGGCCCTGTTTACCACAACCCTTTGAGCCCTGCCCATCAGCCAATTGCTCACCCATCATATGATGTTTTAGTTAAGTTGTATGCTGGACATTTTGTCCAGTAGGATCCTATGGGAAACTGTGTCGAAAGCCTTGCTGAAGTCCAAAAAGATCACATCAGCTGGTTTCCCTTGGTCGACTAGACAGGTGATCTTATTGTAAAAGGAAATCAAATTTGTTAGGCAGGATCATCCCCTCACGAACCCATGCTGGCTGGGACCAGTGACTGCATTGTCCCCCAGGTGCACTTCAGTAGCCTCAAGAATCATCTTCTCCATAATTTTACCAGGCACTGACATGAGACTGACAGGCCTGTAGTTGCCAGGGTCTTCTTTCTTACCCTTCTTGAAAATTGGCACAACGTTTGCCAGTTTCCAGTCTACCAGGACCTCTCCAGATTCCCAAGATCGTTGACAAATAATTGAGAGAGGCCCCACAATTTTACTGCTTGCAAAAAGGAAAAAAAAAAATAAGTTAATGTCTGGGGGGTTTGTGTGGGCTTAAGAAGTGTTTCAAGGCAGCATGTAGATTCAGCTAACTGCAGTGAAGCTACTTGATGACTCACTTCATGCTTGAGTTCAGACTGAAGCAGGTTATTCAGCAGAGCAAGCCACCACAGAGGTTGTAAGGTGAGAGGGATCACTGCCCATTGATATCTTCCACGTCTGTGTCAACAACAGCTGTCAGGATAGCAGCTCCAGTAGCAGCAACCTAGATGACAAAGACCTCCTGCTGCTCAGAAGGCAAACCAGCCGCTGGTCCGCGGACACACGAGCCACACAGTGGGAAATGCTCCACCCTGTGGGAAGGAGTGAGCCGGTCTGGGTGGCTCCTGGGGCAGGTTCTTCTTTCTGACTTCGAGCTTTACTGAAGGTGAAAGGGTCTTGAGGTGGGAGGGCCACTTCCCTGTGGAAGGCCACACATTGTGCAAGGCCTGGCCTTGGTCACCACTGGTCCTGGGAGGGTTTGACCTGAAGCTCGTTCCTTCATTGGTGACTTCTTGGTCTGTGCAGCAGCTCGTTGGAAAATACCTTAGGTTTCATGCCCTTATGGGGCTTTGGGAATGCTTTCTTGGAAGTGGAGAAATGACTCAATTTGAAGTTTAGGTGGCCTTCAATGAACAGGAAACCGAAGTAGGTCACTGGTGCATCCCTGGGTTTCTCATGCCCTCTTAGGCTTTGCTATGCAAAATGCCCATTAGGCTTTGCTGTGCTTTTCTTGCTGAGGCTAAGAATACCTTCCAGGCCAAGTTCCAAGGTCAAGCCTCCTCCATCTGTGTGAATTAACTGTCTTCAGCACAAATTTGAAGGAGTGCAAATGCATCGTTGTTAGAGCATGTTTTGAGAACAGCTTCAGGAGCACTGAGCGTATTGTTACTTGCAATGAGGCAGGGTTCCCAGACATTTCACTGAAATTACTATTTAGTCTCAGTTACCACAGTGGCTAAAAAGTCTCTCCTTTGTTTCCAGTTTACTTGTTTGCCATAGAACAATTTTTTTTTTTTTTTTTCACCAGCAGCACAAGATACATTTTCCTTGGATTCCCTTGAGTGTTTTGTGCTTGAGGTCAGTGAAAGAAAAGTTCGGTGACTCTGACTGCTACGTGTTGCCACGGCTTCTCTTTCACAGCTGGATTTCTCAGGGTGCTGAGGTAGGGATGGGCTTTCATTCAGGGGCACTGGAGTTCGTGACCAGTGGGTTCTGTTCCCTTTTTGTTGTTGTTGTTGTTGCCTTTAGCTAAAGGCCCTTCTCTGCATTCCTGTTGAATTGTTCCTGTTTTCATCTCTGCCTCTTGTTCCCCTTCAGCCTTCAGTCTTGGTTCAAAGGGACCTTAAACCAAGGTGACTTCATACCTGGTGCAACCCAGGGACAATTCACTCCTGGGGAAAGAACGGGCAGTTTGTGTGTTCCCATCATCACCGTCAGTCCACTGGTGAATTGAGTCTCTTCTTTTTTTATCATAATCTTTTCTTCCCATGGTCACACTTTTTGGTCACTGTTTGCCATACTTGTAGCTAAAGGCCATATACCCATATGGGTATATGCAGACTGTTTCTCACCTGAGAAATGGGCGTGATGATTCTTCCATGCCTCCTAGGGGCATGCTAAGGAAAAACATGTTAAGTTATCCTGACCTCCTATCTTATAATAATCCTATGATTATTGTGTGTGATCAATGCATATAAACTGGACGGGCGCATGTAGCAAAGCCAGGTAAGATGTCAAGGTGGTCCTCCTGGGTACGTGACAGCTCCTCATGAACAAATGCTCAGTGGTCACTTTGACTGGAGACTAGGGGCAGAACTCGCATTTCCCTGATTCTCCAGGAGAGACTGGACCTCTTGAGAGCAGGGAAATCTCTCCGGGTGGCTGATGTCCCATGGGGAGCAGTCAGACTTCATACAGCGCATCTATGTAGCAGTCACTCATAATCATTGCTAATCTAATGAGAGTAATAAGAAGGCATGGAGTCCAGCAGAGATTTATTGGTCTGAGGGGATACCACTGACAGAGACAAAGCAAGGGACAACATTTCCCAGAAATAAATGCTGACATTTATGGAAACATAGAGTGTATGTCCGCATCTATTTTGAGTGTTTGCGTGAGAGCTACCTGGTAAGCTTCCATTATGGGTATATTTCCTAAAGGGTAATAAGTTTTTCTCTTAAGCTAATCTTCTAAAGGGATGGATTAAGTTAAAGGTTCATTTAAAAACTATTTCTTTTCTCCTGGAAGGTGAATAATAGTTTTCACTTGCACCGATGCAGCCCTTCATAATGTGTTTTATTTGCATATATAATTTGGTTAGCTGGCATTACTTCAAACTTAATATTATTCATTTTTGGTGAGTTAAAGAACAATCTGGGCCCTGATCCTTTACATTAATCTCATAAATTAATCACACTGGATAAAATCTTGTCCTCATTGATGTTGACAGCAAAACTGCCACGGATGTCATTTGGGCCAGGGCTTCACCTGCTCTTCGTGTGCTTAAGCGCACACCTGAGTCCCTGTTTTACTGATGTGTGCTGTGCTAGGGCTCTCCCTGTGCTCAGCCAGCAACTCCTATCCTCCCCTAGTGATGTGAAGAACTCAGGAGACAGTCTGTTGAAAAATCAAAGGCCTATTGCAAAAATACTGAGCTGTTGTTCGCCTTCCAGGAGCTGAACAGGTTAAAGGAGTGAAATCCAGGCTGCCCACACCACTTGCACGTGATGGTTACTCAGGGTCAGTGTTTCCCCACGCAGTCAGGCAGGGATTGATTTTTTTGTGTGTGTGTGCGTGTTTGAATAGGTCTATCTCTCAGCAACAGAGAGAAAGACATTATAAACATGGGAAAATCTGATATGGAAAAGCTGGCAAGGGAAAATTTTCATATTTTTAGGACTAATATATATGCATGTATCTAATGAATGATATATTATATATCTCATAAAAACTGTATTAAAACATATCAGGATTGTGAAGTGAAATATTGGGCTATGGATGGATGGTGTTCACTGACAGAATAAATATCCTTCGTGGTTGGCTTAGGTTCATTTTCTCTCTTTATTTTTCACTTTCACTATTCAGCAGAGGGTTTCAGGCTTCCTACTCTCTGCAGAGGATCAGTCATTTTCTCCCTGTGGTATTCTCAGCAGAGCATCTTCATCCTCTGCATATTCACAGATGACTGGGTGCGCTGAAGTGCTTTTATTCTTTTTGTTTCCTGAAAAACTTGGTAGAGGGGAAAATCAAAAAGAGGGTCAACCAACTGGGCAGGTCCCTATAGGAAACTTGAGGACCTTGTTTTTGTTGAAATTGCTTGGTGCTTCATGATGTTAATCTTCTCCACCTGATAAGTTAGCCAGATACAAGAGTTCATGGTTAGTTTTTACTGAAAGGAGAATTATTATATACATGTATATATATTTTTAATGTAGGATAGGCTTATTTACAAAAACATACAAATCCTGACCACAGGCAGAGTCCAGAGTCAAAGAGTGAGTGACTTTGCAGCCAGATTTCTGCCAGCACTAAATGTTTTTCTTTTTCTTTCCTTTTTTTTTTTTTTTTTTTTTTTGGGGGGAAAAAATTCTTTTTTTTTTTTTTTTTTTTTTTTTTTTTTCCCTCTTCCCTGGACTATCGCCATTCTGCTGCAGACACAAAGCAATAACCAGATAAGCTCTCTGCTTTACACCTGCATTTATGTGCTTGCATTTAGGATGGAAGCTGGGCTGAGTCCTTCCCAGAGGTTGTGCGTGAAGGGCAGCGACTGCATCCGAATGGCAGGAGTCTCCGTGCTCAAAGCAGAGATCATCTTCCCTGCACCACCTGGCTACTCTGCAAATTAATCTTTGGACGCCTGAAGATGGGCACCCAGAAAATGAGGTACGGCCAGTGGCAGTGTGTGACAAATTTAGATTAGGAGTAATCTGTCACAGCCGGGGATGGTATCCACTTCTGAACTCGCTGGCAAGAAATACTCATTGACATTAGTGGGAGCACAATGGGGGCCCAGCTTGCCCACAGTTACTATATTAAATGACCCATAACTCAAAAGGTCTTGGATGAAATTTATTATTCTGCACCCAGCACATCAGTTTGCAGTGACATTTAGCTGAAGACAAACTCTGGAGAAGTGATAAGCTAGTGGAAAGAAGGCAAAAAAAAAAAAAAAAAAAAGGTAAAAATAAATTAAGTCTTGTTAATTTTAATAATGGCTTGTCATTTAAATAGATGTGGGTATTTTTCTTTTGATTCTGCAGAAATAGCCAAATAGAAGGGTTTGCAGATTTCACAGAATTTCCAAAACAAATCAGGTACTAGGAAGGTTTTATTACGGAAAGTGTTTTCACTGCTCAGTAAAGAGAAATTCCGCCTGTTTCTTGTTGTTGACTTAGATCCTTCATTGACAGGCCTTCTCAGTGGTCTGCTGCTCTGGTGGTGGTGCTGGTGAAGGTCTCCCCTTCTGTCTTCATGTTCATGTGCTGGCATGTGAAACTGCTTCTTTGAACACTGTTCTATTGCTTCTTCAGTTTAGGAATTAAAATAGAAAGTGCATTCACTCCTTAATACAGAAAGAAAAATGGAAATGTTATTTTTAAATATTTAAAGTGGTTAAAATAGCAATCAGCACAAAGAGAGTTTGGTCCATTTTTTTTTTTTTCAAAGCAGCCCCACAATGGCAGGTGAATTGCAGGCCTTTGCACTTGGATCCCGTCTCCCTTTGCATTTTGATGAGATTTCAGGGTTCTTTCATTCATTTATGGTAATGAATCAAATTATGCTTTAAAAGGTTAGAAATGAAGACAAGAGATGCTGCTTGTTTAAAAGTATTTTGCATAAATGCAGCGCCTTTTAATTTTGGGTAATGCCAGTAATTGATAATGTAGTCTAAAAGCAAATAAAATGCTGGCATATCCTCTGCAAGCTTTTCTTCTGTTGATAAATATCTTTGCTGCCACAGATATGTGCATCTTTGTCTGACTTTGTCCAGCTGTGTGTGGTAGTATAGAGCAATCCTTTTATTATTTGGGCTGATAAAAGTCTTGAATGTATAGCCAGCTATTTATAATTCTTAGCAACCTGGTATGAATTTCTGGATGTTGCATAAACATACGAGGACAAGGCAAATAGATTTGGATAGTCTGATGATCAGAATCAATATGTATGGGAGCACTTCTTGTGCTGCATTTTGCTGTGTGTTTTTCTTTTTTTTTTTTTTTTTTTCCTAGCCTGAATCTAGCTAATGCTTCAGAAGTGTATATAAGTAATAACTAAGATACTCCTTCACAACTGCAAATAGGAACCATGTAAGGACTGTATCAAAAACCTCACACTCTCCAGACAGTGGCCTGGGAGGCAGGCACCCTCTGAGCCCCCCAAAATAATACAGCCAGCACTCCTATGGAGGTTGGACCAAGACACAAGCACTGGTGACAGGGCAATGCTGCAGTGTCTTGAGGCCAGACAGAGACCTATTAACTAAGGAAAAAGTGAAGGTCTGGATGTGCTGCCATGCCGGGGGGCTGGAGTGTAAGTCTGTGATTAAAAAGCAAGTGTTGCTTGTGGTAGCCCATAAATACAGCACTCGTCTCACACCCTCCTGGTAGACCTAGATACTGGGAAGTTTTAACTCCATTTTAATACGGATATATATCCCTGACTGAAATCATAATATTTATGCAGGGTAGTTTTTCAAGAGGCTTACTGGACGTGAAAACAAGTTCCTGGCTTTTCCCCTTTCATGGAAGCGAGCTGAAGGTCAGATTTACAACGTTTCAAGCTGCATTCTGTGCTCATTTACACAGCTGTAATCTTGAGTTATGCCACCCAGGACAAGGAATTGCTCCAGACTTACAGGGATATAGCTGACAGCAGAATTTAGCTCGGGGTTGCCAAAGCTCGATAGAGAAGGAGCTGTGAGGGTGGAATTTGTTGCTCTTGAAGTAGCTTGTGTATGTTCAAGGAAAGCAAGAGCCGCAAGATTTATTAGTAGTGTTGCAGAGCATTATTGAAATTAGGCTTAATTATCTGTGTAATTTGCTGGAACCAGCATTTTAGCATTTTTGATCAAGTATATGCCATTAATTTTAAAAAGAGAGATACCAGGCTGCTCTCAGAGACTGAAATAAAAAGATTAAAAAAAAGTCCATAATTTCTAAACAGCTCATTCCAGAAACTTTGAAGGCTGTTGTTGGAGGAGTCCCTCTCTCCCTTTTCACAAGCAAACAGTCCCTCTGCAGTTTATCCATATGGAAGAAAGTTCACATCATCCCAAAGGGTTATTCCAGCGCGCAGGGAAAGGAAACTTCTCCTCATTCCCAGGCTTGCTGAGCCCAGCCAGCCCTCTCCCTCCATCCCCACTGACACCACCCGGGCACGGCGCTGACCCTCCTTGCAGGAAGGTGCAGAAGCTGGGGGCTGCGAGCTGTAACCCAGCCAGCCCTTTGCAGGCTCCTGCTCACCCCTGTGCCCCCACGGGCTCCATGGGCAGGGCTCCCTGTGGGTACATCAGCTCCGTGCCCTGTTTCTGCACTGCCTCTGCAACATCCCGCGAGGTGTAGCCTGTGGTCCCCTGAGCTCCCAGCAAGGAGGGCTGGTCTGAAACGCTGCCACCACGCCAAGGTGCAGCAGACCTTACTTTTCTGCTGATTTCTGTGGAAACTTCAGGCTTAGCCACTCTGTTTGTCGTGTATTACATAGCAATAATGACACTTTGCTCTCTAAAAAAGTGTTTATGGTTACGGTCATTAATATGTATGAATTGCTTGAAGCTTACTGCAATGTTGAGGGCTAGAGAAATACCAACACTGCTAGGTTATTAGCTGACACCTTGCCAAACCTCTGCCCGAGCAAGCTTTTGTTTTTGGGACAGCTGCTGTGCGGTGGTTTGCTGTTTTCAGCACTTCTCTAGTTGAGGCTTTCTCCTCCTTATTCTCGCTACACCCTACCACCCCCTGCCTCTGGCGGCACTGCGGTGGGCAGCATGGTGTTTTGGGAGGCAAGAAGCAAACGGAGAAGGGAGTGCCATCACTGAAATGTTCTGCGCCCTGGCTCGGATGGCAGAGAAGCATCAGCTCAGGCTTTCCCAGTAAATGATTAACTTCTGTTTGAGCAGAGAGCCGAGCTGCGGTAAGAATGCAATTAATTACGCCGGCAGCCCAGCCAGGCCCACAGTCAGCGGTGCTCTCACTTGTAGCTTCTGGCTCTGCAGGTCTGGTTTGAGAGTAACTAATTAAACACAGGTGCAGGCTGGAAGACTTGTTGAATTAATGTACAGTGTCTTCTTTTCTGTGTTCCCAGGCATTTGTAGCTTGCAAGAAAAGAGCAAGCGCTTGATGCTACAAATAATAATAGAGTGCTGATGATGGAGGTAATTAATCCTTTATTATTCTAGTGTGATAGGCTGCTGCTAGGGCTGTCATCCAAGTACTTCTCATGCAAAAACGTGTCTCAAAGGTGAAAGAACAGGGAGTAGGTGAAAGGCTGAATAACATTTTAATGGGTTCTCTGGTGTTATGGGCATAGATACATCTTCAGGTTTTTGGCAAGACTGTCAGGACCTGGTGGTTACAGCGCAAGGCAGCATTCGCTGCCCTATGGTCTGAGCTCCATTGTTGACTCACTAAGGCCATTTTAGCAAGCTGCAGCTTAAAATGAAATTTCAGGCATGTTCAAATAGTAAATGGACATAGAAGGAAAATGCAATAATGTAACTGTGGCTCACTGCGGGCTTTCTTTGCTCTTTTACTACTTCCTGGGCATCCTCAGCTGGCCACTGTCAGTAACAGGCAGCAGCTTTGATGGCCTTCACATTAATCCAGATGGTGCAGAAGCTGATGGTCTTGCCACATGGGTGACTGGCTTCAAGTGGAGGTAACAGGGCTGTCTAAGGAGCTGCAACAATTACAAATATTGTTTGGGGTTATTTATTACTAATAACAAATGCCATAAAATGGTGGGGTTTGTTGGTAACTTTCTGTTGCTCAGGTAATGATCCTTCCTGGTTCAAATCAAAACGCAGGGCTCAAATATCTTTTCCAGCTATAATTATGGGAAAATTATGAAAATGGTAGCCTTCTGCTGTCTCCATTGTCATTTTATTTGCTTATAACATCCTTTTGTCCCAGGTACAGGACTGTTATGATTTTAAGAGACAGTAAGAAGGATGTAACCTCCTGCAGTAGAAGCCACTTAGAGTACAAAGCATCAGGAAACTTCAGTCTCAACATGTAAGGGAAAAACAAAACAAAGCATAACGTGTGTGTTTATTTTAGAGGCAGTAGCGAATCCGTGCTCTTCTTTTTTACTTCAAGATGAAAATGGTCCAAAGCTATTAGGAGTGTGTATAGCGAGAAAATAATGCCGAGTCTAATAAATGGATTGGATAGGACAGACCGTGTTTTATTCAGTGTGGGAACCAAACACTGCCATATTGTACAGATTTGCTGATCTGGAAGAATTGTACTTGCCTTACGGAATGCAGCTCAAAAGCTGAGTGCATGAAAATGACAGTTTTTTGTTTTTTAATGCAGAGAATTTTAGGATGGAAACATTGTTTGGAGAGTTTTCTGAGGGATTCCGATCAACTTATGTAAATCCAGGAAATCAGCAATAATTTATTATCCTGCCATATTTTTCTGTGGCTTTTGTTTTCCTTGCATTGCAATCCTTAACTTGATAGAGGCAAATTGTACTCAAGTATCTAGATGAGGTTTGTGCAGTGCTGTGGATTTCAGTGCTTAGCTGTGTTAGTGGAAGAGCTGAGGGCAGGTCTTAAGGAGATGTGGGTTTTTGATTCTTCTTTTTCTCTTTGCTGGTTACCTGTGGGAAATTTCATGTAGTGGAGTGTTTGCCCTCAATGAGTGTGCAAAAATTTGAAAAAAAAAACAAAAACAACCTGTTTTATCGCTGTTTTTACTTTACAATAGCACGAATCCTCACTGACCCCCTCCTGGCCGTGGATTCTGCTGAAGGAGAGGCTGGGAAGGGGTGGTGAAGCCCTAAATTACTGCTCAGCTCATAGGAAGTCTGGCTGCTGCGTGCGTGAGCATAACCACGTGCTGTGCTGGTAACAAGTATGATTTTGTTCTCTGAATGCCACGCCTCCAAAATTTCCAGGAAGCTGCTCTTTGCTGCTGATAGTTGCTACAGAGGCGACTGCAGCAGTGAGACAGATTTTGTTCGTGTCTTCTTGCCTTCATTAATTTCCAGTGTGTCATTTCAGCTGCAAATGCGCAGTTACCGTTAACGTGTCCAAAAGCATGAAGTTGGCTAGATGGCTATTTATGTCACAGTAAATATTTCATGAGGAGGTGTATTATTTTTACCTATAATCAGAAGATGATATTGGGATTTATAGGCCTAAAATATTCCATGTAACGCATGACTATTTCTTACCTTTACTGTTTCCTGAGGGTTTTTTCAATTTTCCTTAGTAATTTGCACTGGAGAGGTGGTGATTCAGAGCGTGCTGGTGTGAACTGTTGCACGCAAGCTGCATGGTAGGGGAAAACACCGAGCCTCAAATGCCAGGTCCCATGCCGACGGGAGACACTGCAGCCGCTGAAGCAATAAACCCAGACAGGCTATACAAATGTGTGAATGTACAAATAGATCTCAAAGCTGTGATTTTCATATTCCAGCAATCACTGCTATAGGAGTGCGTGACTGACAGCACAAAGGACTTAGATTCTCTGTAGAGAGATGTAAATTGATAAGCCAGTAGACAGCCATCATTCTTCCTTTATTCTCTCTCTGTATTCCATGTCTTTCTCGGCTTGCATAATCAAAGCTGACATAGTGCATGCTATAGCAAGTTATATTTTTTGTAATTATAAGACAGTACATGAGATCTGAGGGTGTTATTCAGGAAATGGCACAAAGCTCACTGAAACACACTTTTTTCAGAGTGATCCTCTGATAATATTGTTTTTCTCATAGATTCTTGATACTCAGACTCTATGTCTATGCCTTTAAGCTTCTGGGTGCTCTAAGAAGGGATAAAGGAAGGAGTTTTTATTTTTTTTATTTGTTTTTTAAATGAAGAAGAAAATGTTCAAAGTGTCAGTCTTCCCCTCCACCCTCAACTGAGTCTGAAGCGTACATGCATCTGAATGCTATATGTGTTTCTAAAGAAGGGTTTATGGGAGCCTGACGTGGGGGGATGAGGTAGAAGAAGTCAGCAAACCAGCACATGGAGATCATCTGGAAAGACCTAAAAGAGCAATCTTCCTTCCCCTTAGCACTGACTGGTGGGGCACGCCTCTGGTGTCCTATGAGGAGGAGAGGCCGAAGGGTCCTTTTGCACTGATCCATCTCATCAGGCTCAGCTGCCTCTGACTTTAACTGCAGGGTTATTAAACCAACAGACAATGGACTGTAAGATACAACAGAGTTATTGTGATGCGCTTATGCTTGGAAATCTTTTCCTCACATCTGAAAATGTGTGGTAAAATCCAGACACTCATTTTGCAGCTCTTTGACCTCAAATGCATACGCATTGAGATCCCATCTAAATTCAGTGGATGTGAAACTTGCAAAGAGGGAAATAAATAAACCTTTCCTTGTTTTGGAGCTCCAGCAGGGAGGTGCTGCAGACCTTCTGGACAAATCCCACAGCCATGAGTAATTTTTCATATACTTTCACTTAGAAATGCTCTAATATTTTTCTTCAACTTATTGAAAGAGCAGAGAGACAGAAGACTGGCATTTGGATTTTTGACTTTAATTATGTTAGGTTGAAAAATAGTAGTGGAAACAAGATTATCTCACTTGATACGGAAGAAATTTTTACTTTTGATTCAAACACTGTTGTTTCTCCTTGTCAGCTGCCCTCAGACTTACTTGCAATTCCAGGAACAAACTGAGAAATCTATTGCTGTATATCATGGACATCTACATGCAGGCCTTGTCTTCTCAGTGGTGCATGGGGTTGCCATGCAGGCATGAAACCACATTTCTGCACAGTACAGGTGCACGGGCTACAGTCCCATGAAAAGAGAGTGACTGGGACGAGCTGTGTACTTGGCAAGTGAAACTTGGTAGCGCAATCTCATATTTGGCCAGAGTGCACCTCAGGCTTTTCTTCCTGCCTTTGCTAAACCTGGGTTGCCTTCTGCATGCTTGGTGCAGACCCTCTACAAATACGGCCAAACCTCCCCGCATGGCAGTGTGGGATAACATTTATTGCTGTAAAGGATGCCACAGAGCCACTGGCAGACACTAAAGCAGACCAAGAGTTTGTCCTTCACACGAAGACCCTGCTTCTTGCCTTGACCTACCTGCTCGCTGAATTGGATTCCCACAGACTACAGCAGTGGCTTTGCTCACCAGGGTCCAGGCTCGTGATTAAGGCCATAAAAATATTGCTCCCTTTAAAATCTAAAGTCTCAGAACAAAAGTTCCCTAAATACCTTTCTTTGCCTCACCTACTCAAACACAGAGTGGCCATAAGGAGAAAGGCAAGGCATTTCTCTCCCTTTCGTCTTCAAAACAAGGGTCCTTTCACACCCGAAGCTCCTCTGCATAAATATAGCTAAATAGGCAGTTTGAAAGAGGCAGAACGGATTAATTTGTATTTTCCTTTAAGCGATTAACTGAGGTGTCAGAATCAGGAGCCTGTTTGTGCTAAATTGCCTCTGTAGTTGATGGGGAACAGAAGCAGTTCTGAGGGGAGATTTTGGTCTTTGGTGCCCTTTGGATGTGCCTGTTTCCTGATGCAGGTGGTACCTGAATTCAGCACCTCAATTTAAATGCTTCCAGTTAAGAAGGATGAGCCTCGTGTTATGCACAGGGTCAGGAGCTTGCTGAGAAGTGAGGAAAGGCGCTGCTGGTTATTTATGCCTGTCAAAAGGCAGGTCCTTGTGTTAGAGCAACTCATGGAATAAAAAAAAGAAGGAAGAATCCAGATATTTTGGCTAGAGCTAGTGAATAAAGCCGCGCCTTGCTAATACCTTAAGTGAGAGTGGCTGCCTGAAATATTCTCTGGGAGCAACCCGAGGTGACTCCCATCAGTTTTAGTGCTGTTTAAATCTTTCACCTGGATGCACTGATGTGTTATTGTTCCTGTCATCGTAGGGCTTTTCACCAGAGACCAGCTTCTTGGGGGATTATAGGGAGTATTTTGGAAAATAACACAAGTTTTTCTGTAATTCTTGCAGTGCACACACAACCCAAGAAGAGCTGCCTAAATGGATGCTGCCAAGTGATTTTACATAGGTGATGAAAAAAACTATTTGGAATTGCTGCGCTGAATTGCTATGAGTACAGACTAGTTTCAGTCAGAAAGAAAAACTGCAAAATCTTACTACCAATTTGCTAGGCCATCCAATTCACAGGAAGCTCATGCCAAAAATGTGTTTACTGGACTATTTTCTGAACATGGTCATTATGCTTCTTTCAAGGTAATTCTTAAAGAACGGGTTTATTTCTTCCCACTTCTTCTTGTCTGTTTCTCTGGCAGGAATAGACCTTGGGGAGCTTCTTTAGAGTGAAGTGTGAGAAAACCATCTTCTGGAATGTGTGCTGTGCTTGTTGCATATTCCTTCACAATTTGCTTTTAAAACGCATATTGGTTACAAACTAAACCTGAATGAGCCATTATACTCCGGTGTGTAATTATGTATTTAGGCCACATACTACATGCAGCTTTAAAAGAAATCTGTATGGAAACAAATTGCATTACATTTGCAATACCTGAATGTAGTTGAGCAGCAGCACCTGAAGCCTTTCAAAATACTGAAGTCATTTAGACCATTTTCTGGAGTAATTATTTCCCAAACCTCAGATTCTCATTTCAATGCCTTTGCTGTATAGGAGCTGTGAAGGTCTCAATACCTCTACAGCATAGCAGGCTGTGGCTTGGCTATAGGAGAACCTTGACATAGATTCAGCACTCCTGCCTGATGTAGCAGCTCAGAGCAGGGTGGCTGGCCTTTGGGAGGGAGCATTGCATGTGTCAAACATGCAGGTGAAGACGTGTATCAAAGCAACAGGCTCCCCCGGGGAGTGAGGGGAAAACCTAACCTTCATCTTCCCAAGAGTTAGCGAGGAGCAGGGATTTAAGTTTGGGATGAGCAGCTATGGGATTTACCAGAGAGAAGGGTGTGTCTGTATATCTGGCCAAGAAGACGGAAAGGAGCTTCTTTTCTCAGCACCTCAGACTGCCACCGAAGCATTGTTCACCTCCCCAGCTCTGACCGCTGTTGTTCAGTGTAGCACCACATATTCTTGCGCTTTAACTGACACTTGGCAAAGTACCCCCATCTCAGGGGGCTGATCCTTAGAAAGAGCTGTGTGTAGTATAAGTGGCAGCAGGTACCCGTAAGGAAGCTGCGTGCCTGCCTGGTTTGGTGGCATGGAGCAAGACCTGCGTGCTTCCCTGCCTGCCTGGAGACAGCGGTTCCTGCTCTGAATCTGCGAAATGCCATTCTCTGCACAGCACAGTCCGCGATGTTAAGAGCCACTCTTATTAGCACTGGCATGTATGACACGGGACTGTAGTTAAGTGTTCTGAGGGTTTGAGGGTGAGGGTGTTGTTTTTCCTTTTCTGGAGATGAACACTCAGGAGACTTGTGTTAAACTCGGGACTTGGCAGATCCTCATGCTGATTCTGCCACTTATTTATTGTTTGGCCTCAGGCTAGTCACTTAACCTCTTGCCGTCCTGATTTCCCCATCTGGAAAATTATATTTACTTACTTCTCCTGGGGATTGTGCAGGGCTTAATGAATGCCTGTAAGGGATTTGGAGATCCTCAGATCTGAGATGATACAGGACTGCAAAACATCAGCCACACGCGCAAGGAGGAGGGAGTGCACGCATGCCCGCACGGGAGAGCCTGTGTGCATTCCCAGCCCGCGACACAGTCCGAAAGTGCGATCAGCAGGGGAGGGTTGGACTGAGTGGTTTTGGATGAGCTCTTCTTCCTTCTGGTCTCTTCAGATTCTCGGGAAGAAAAAGGAGGCAAGTGACTGAAGAGAGAGCAGGGCAGCGAAGGTTAACTGCTTTCTCCTGTTGGTCCCCTGGATCTTCTTGTCAGTGCGGTAACAGCTGGATCTCCCAGGAAGGTAATGATCTTCCCGGATGCTCTGTCTTGCTGCAGGCTATTAGTGAAGCCACGTGGCCCCTTTGCTGCCCATTTCTTTAGCAGGGAAAAATGAATCTCTGACCGGAAAAAAAAAAAAAGCCACACCAAAAAAACACCTTCCTCCATATAATTAAGCAGCATTAGAACGAGGTCTGTGCCTTTGCTGATGAACTTCAGTGAAAGCAGATGGTCACAATGGTATTAAAAACTAAAGACTTCAGTCAAGCTTTTAATTGAAAACAATTGGACCCTGCTGGATGGTAATTACCTTGGCTGCTTGCAAATAATATCACAGCACTGCTACCTATGAAGGAAGAACTGAAACTGAGTTAATAAGAGCTGCTTGATCAGAATATAATAAACAAGGAGCATCCAAAACTATTTTGTCTGGTAGCTTTTCCCCTGCAAGATGCTTTCAAGTGGTTAGCAGTGTGTAAAGGAACACACAGTGGCAGAAATTGAAATGTGTGAAGTGTTAGCTGGGCTCATAAAACAACTTGAAGAGTCTGTCTTCCCTCACCTCCCTCCTTTTTTAACAGCTGAAGTCCTAGATAGGTCTGAGAAAAGCAGCAAAACAAAATAAAGTGAAAAAGCTCTACATTATCCAGCATTCCTCCTCTTCTGGATGGCAATGACAGCAGCAGTCTGCTTTGATCTCATATTATCCATTTTCTCCTTCTCCTGATCTACTGGAAGGTTGGGGCCTTCTGAGCACCCCAAAGTGTTCTCCCACACTTTTCCCTTCTTAATTGGATTTTAATGATCTTTACCTTAACGTGCCCCAATCTCTAACAGAGCAAAAGTGGTATGTGGCATTGCTGCAGTACTTCTGTAAGTGATGTGCCCATTTCCTCACTCTACCTTCTAGTGCTGGGATCGGGTGAGGTTTTGAAGGCTGGCCCACCTCAAGTGCTCCTAAATCCTGTTGGCTGCTGTCTGCTCTGTCTTTGTTGACACAACCTGACGTTAATACTACTTTACACAGTCTTTCTTGTTGGGGAAGATGACCTGCATTTTTGTGGGTGTGTGGCTGGAAAAAGCAGTCTTAATGTCAGGTCTTTCAAACTCTTGTCCCAGCTGTGTATAGAACGAACCAAATCTTGTCACCTTCTGCATAAACACAATTTTTCATGTGGCAGTGCTCTTGGGCATAGCTTTTTGTCCCTTGTGAGCAGACAAGAAACTGCTGCTCCAGAAGACCTCAGACAGTAGGAGCTGCTGCAATTTTGCAAAATTAATGAGTAGCTGTGAACTGCTAGTAAAGTGATGCAATGATTTTCCATAACATATCATTTTAGAAGCAATGACTTTACCCGCTCTTTCTTTTCCTATCCAAATATTTGTCTTTTCAAGGCACCAGCCAAGAGTTTGTCTTGTGTTGTCTGGCAGAATGATGAAATGGACTGTTCCAGTATGTTTCATCTGCATTTGATGATTTTAAGCCTGGAGTTCAACTTTCATTCACTTGACTCGCCATGATTAACACGGTGAGTGATGTCCTGGATTCATGTAAGTCAGTAGACGCTTTCATACTGTTTTCTGTGGGATTTTGCTTATTTTCATGTAATCAAAATACAATAGCAGCTTTATTGATGTAACACCTCTGAAACTGCTGTCTGAACTCAGCCACAAGCCATACGTGTATCTCACAGAATGAGTAAAATAGATATTTGAAGTCATTACCCACTCTGACCCAAGCTGATGTATTCTAATTTGTGTCTGGGATTTCCTGCAGCCTTGTCATTGGATTTTCCTCTGCTGCTGGGCTCTTGGAGGAGAGGTCCACTGCTGATGGGGCAGGTGCCCTGCTCTGTCTAGTGGTCAGTACATTCAAGCTGATGCCAGGGCTGAGCAGATTTTGCCCACAACCTTTGCAGTCTGTTCTTTATCAAGAACTTGGGACAAATTTGCAACTAGGAAGCCTGCCTTTCAGAAGTGCCTTATGCTACTGGCTGTGGTGATTTTATCATTTTTATAACTGCTACTTACTTTTAACACTACAGGGTATGATCACTTATTGTAATTGCTGCTTGCAGCTTCAAGGGAGCTGGTATAGAGCACGCAATTTTAAAGGTATATGTAAGGCATAAGCTCTATTGATCTAAAGTATTCTGAGTGATAAACAGCTGCTGGGTTTGATTAAGGCTAAAGGGAAGCTGGAGCATTTAATCAATCTCCAAAGCCGCTCTAAGCATATTACAAAGCAATCGTGATTATTGCTATTATATGACAAGCTATAGCGTAAGAAAGAAAAAGCTCATTTTTCTTGGAAACATTTTGTGGTGTTGTGGTGCTTCTTCTCAGCCTGCTTGATGCTGTCACCTCTGAAGCCTGGCTAAATGACAGAGCGTGCCAGCTCAAGTGGACTAATCCTAAAGGGAAAAGGCAAGAGCAGGCCTGCAAGAGCAGGGCCTTTCAGCTCCCCTGTACCTTCTCTTTCCTGTCTAACTGTGGCCGTCAGCAAGCACTTAATGAAGGAGAACAGGAAACAGGGTGAACATACAACAGTGCTGGCCAAATTATAACCCTCTCTGCTTCTTGCAATCTTAGCTTTCAGGATGTTCTCAGAGGTGGGATATATTTGTGCTTTTCTATACCTAACAGCCCTGAAGGCACCTCTCTTCCATTATTTTGTTTAATCACTTCTTGAACCTTTGGGCAGTCTTGGGCTTCAAAGCATCCCGTGGTGGTGTGTTGTACAAGACTGTCATGTGGCTTTGCAGAATAGTACTGTTTTGTTCTTGTATTTAAACTTTCTGCCTGGTGATTTCTTTTAGCACCTTTTTTGCTCTTGTGCTAAGAAAAGCAATGAATAATTGTTAGCTCTTCACCTTTTCTGCTTCACAGATGTAGAAATCTCTGCCTCATCCTGCTCGGCTGTCTCCTCCTTTTCCAAGGCTTATTTAGTTTGCCCTTTCCCGAAGCCAACCCATTCCTCTGGCCAGCCTTGCCACCTTGGTATCTGTTCTCTTTCTCGTGTTGTTGCATACTTTCTGGAGTGACCAGAAGTCCATACAGTACTTCAAGGTGTAGGTTTTTCTGAGTCTGTTATTTCTTCCTTTTTCAGGTGTTCAATGATCTGTACTTATGACAAAGCTTATAAGCAATGTGTGTCATGTAATTCTGAAGACACAGATATAAGAAGGATTTCTGAAAACTAAGGAGCTGCAGGAATCCTAGGTCTAAAATTTACCTTACATTTCATTTCAAATATAAAAATTCAAAGTCTACAAATAGAATACGACTCTCACCCCCTCAAAAAAAGTAATATGAAAATAAATTAATAGACAAATTTATTAAGCAAAGAAACCTCCCTGCCATATTTACTACAAAGAAGTTACAGCACTTAAGCCTGGAGAGTATAGCATTTGCAAAGTCTTACCTTTGCTATAGGTGTCTAGTATCAGTCTTTTCCATAGTTTCTGCAGTCTTTACTGACTATAGAGAAGTATAAACTTCTGTGTGCCATATTTGATTTATCTCTCAAAATCAGAAAGTAAAAAGAGAAACTTAAATGACACATCTGATCTTTATTATTCACATGGGGAGAAACACCAAAAGTAAATGGAGAGTATGCAGTGACAGATGAATTAGGCACGGATAAAGTTGAGTGACATGAACAGGGTACAGTATACACTTTTCTACCTATATTAATTTAAAATTGATATCACTATCCTATATTTTATTTCCTTTTGGGAGAAAGTGACTTGCACTGAATCTCTCTGGTTGACTGAGGCTTGCTAGTCAGCCCAGATTGTCAGCTGTTGGTGGAGATAAACCTTTTTGAGTTAATTACTTGAACTAACTTTGGCAAAGCAAGAGTGGAAGGGTATTCTACCCTCTTCTGTTTCCCAGTTTTCCTTGCTTTCACCCCTGTCTTCAGTGTGGTGCATGCTGTGTGGAGGGACCTCTAAAGATAAGCTGTGCAGGCTTTGCTTTTGCTGAATGAATCCCGTACATATAAGTCAGATTCCTTTAGGTTAGCAGGCAAATGCAAGACATCCCTTCTTTTGTTTGTCTATTTTGGCATCTCTTTTTAAACTTTAAAATGTTTGAAGCTTCTCATGACCTTCATGTGAAACCCCATCCGTGACCCTAAAAGGCTGAGCTGGAGGCTGAGCCTGGTGCAGTTATCTTTGTTGCTTAAGATTCCTATTGCAACAACCATTAAATTTTCTTTGTAGTGGTTTCATGTGAGAGTCACAAGTCTTCTGGGAAACTTATCCCGATTTTCACTTTGTAACGGTATGATATGAGAGTCTTGTGAATGCAGGTTGGTTCTTAAGTGAGAGTTTAGACCAGTAAATAAAATTTTAATTGGGATATCTTGAGGTCCTTCACAGATGGCTGGAGCTGGGGCACTTGGCATATGAGGGGAGGCTGAGGGACCTTGGCTTGTTTGTCTTGGAGAAGACAAGCCGGGGGGGGGGGGGGGGGGCTGGCAGCAGCCAGATGCTCAAGTCCTTGACTTGGTTTGGATATCACTAGTTTCAGTGAGCTGGATGGATTAGATGGCCGAAACTACAGAATGAGCTGACTGATGTTTTCCCACCCCATGTGGAAAGTACACCACAGCAGCCCACTGACCAGAGCCTTGCTTTCCTTAGGATGCAATTTGAGGAGTGCTTCTCTCGTAGCAGTGATAGCCTTGAGCTCCTGCGTTGTTTCCTCAGTGGTGACAGCAAAGCCTGTTCTGGCGACACATCAAATTGTTAGGAGAACCAGTTCAGGTTGAAAGCAATCTTATTTTTGTTTGTTTGTTTGTTCATACCCATTTTAATTTTATTCCTCTAGTGGTTATCTGGGTGCAACTGCGGTGCAGAGCAATAGTCAGTAAAAACAGCAGGGAGTGCTTCAGCTGGTGCCAGGCCTCAAAGACGTGCTTCTGGGGCTGTAGCTCTGGAGTCCGTTTTTGTGAGCCCCATGCAAACAGCAAGGAAATCGAACTGAGCTCTGATGCACTCTACTTCACTTGTGCTCTTTTGACCTTTTTGGGGTTGCAGTCTAACCATTTGTTAGTTGGCCCCATCTCACAGTGTTCCTGGGCACAGAGATTCATTTTAAGCCTACAAGATGATTGGTGTTTCATGAGCCATTCTGGACGGGACCTTGCAGTTCTTCAGACACTGCTGCTGATTTACATCAGCTGCACTGAGACATGCTAGCCCAGCTGATGTCCTCTGTCTGATTGTCTCAACCTTGCTGGTATTTTATCACCAGAGATTGCATCTGAGCGGAAATATGGGAATGTATCAGCCACTTAGAAGAAAATCTGTCTGTACCAAAGGGGATGGGGTTTTGAGGAGTTGCAACTGGCACCTAACTTCTGGAAACAAAACATCATGCCTTGCATGAAGTGGGCCTGATCCTGCACCCCAGTGCTCAACCTTGGCATTGATTCTGCTAGGATCAGAGTGAATCCTGACCAAACCAAAACCTGTTTCTGTTTATGTTCCCTTCTGAAACTAATCTCTTTTCTCTCCACTATGATATTTCCACCTTTGTGCTAATGAAAACACGGGATTGTTCCAGGGGGCAGTATGGAAAGTATCTGAGAGCTTTGGCCATCTCTCTGAAATATTGCAGGCAATTTGGTGTTTGCTTTGGCATGTTGCTGTGAAAGATTGTAGAGTGTGTGCGTATACAGAGAGAGAGAGAGTATTCCTGCTCGTTATACCTTTGTGAGAATGCCAGACTGTCTGGTCTGGTCGGTTCTGCTACATGTAAAAAGGCCTCACAAGCACTCGCAATGCGCTTGGACCAGGCACCAAGCTTGAAAACAGTTCTGTCAGCTTGAAAAAAATAATATTTCTGCCTAAGTATTGTTTGCTCCCCATTGTCACAAGCAGCACACAAGATTTCTTGTCAGTGGAGAACTTTTTCCATCTTCCCTTGTTTTACTTTGTGTACTGGGTAACATCGCATACAGTGCATTTTCATGGCCTGACTGTACCAGGCAGTCAGTTCCCTCTTGGGGTCTTAGAGACACTCTTCTGAACAGAGGAATGAGAAATAACCTGTAAAAATCAGTAAGATTCAGCCATGGATGTTGCTCTTGACAAAGGATGTATTTTCTTCCCATAGCCCTTTGCCTTCTAAAGAAAGATGAGATAAGGGTTTCCAGGTGGAAGGTATTTCTGCCCTAACTAAGATTTCTCTTCTACATTTGCCAATACTGTCCAGCTGAAAGCTCCCACAGTACCCTTTGAAAAGGTAAAGGATAACTCCAGGAGCCCGTTGGTGATTTATCCTGCCCACGAGGAAGCTCATTCTAACAGCTAATGGTTTCTGAGAGCTCCTGTTGAAAACTCGTGGGCCACAGAATCTCTGCTCGTTTAGTAATTATAAAGCTTTTTAATTTTGATTTGGAGTCTGAACAGCAGTTTGGAGAACTCAAATATTCCTTTATTTTTTCTAGTGGCAACAAGTATTTTTCTCATATTTCCTTTTCTGGAAGGAACAGCTGGAAAACAAACATGCATTGATGGGAATTGCCAAGTAACTAGATCCAACCTGTGGCCCATCTGGCCTTGAATCTTGTCTATAGTAGCACTGAGTATTTGGAGGAAGTTGCAAATATTGCTGGAATGGGTGATTACAAACGACCTACTAATAAACATGTCCAATGCTTTCCTGAGAGCTGTCTCAGCTTTTGTTTCAAGCAGTGGATTTATTAATTTTAGCAGGGGAGATACAGTAACTGATACTTTAAAAATTTTATTTTTTTGTTTCACCTGTTTGCTGGCCAATTTTGCTTTACAAAATCTGTAAGTAGGGAACACTGATGTTTTCTTTGGTACTGGAGACATGAAGGAATTAACGGATTCAAGATTGTAAAGCCTTCCATGAATAATTTAGGCTCTGTTTCCAACAAAGATTCGCTCTGCTACATACTCACTGATACTGGGCTCAGACATTTGTGGTATCAGCAACAGTGCCAAACCCCTGTGAGCCAAAAGGAAATAGGCTTTTATTCAGTGTCAGCCATCAATCTGTTTCCAGCCTCCAGGACATACTCTTGTCAATTAGGGGCTTCTGCTTGAGAAACCTGGTCTGTTAGCTTGCAAAAAAAATAGATAGGCCCAGGCACGTTTGAAGAATTACCTCTATGACCTCCTCTCTGAAACGCTGGACAGCCCCACCAGCCTTGCTCCTCTTGCTGCTCTGCTTCATGTCTCTCTTGTGAATAAATATTGCTGCACATACTTAGGCTAATGTACACAATAAGTTTCTCCAGCAAAAATGATTGAACTGCCTGAGACAGAAATGACAACAGTCTTCTTAAGTGAGTTTCTCTGGGTGTGATGACTTTTAGGGATCTTCCTGGCATTATAAAGATGGATGAAATTCTGGGAAATTCATAGCAGAGCCAGCCTATGTCGGATTCTCTTATTCCTGCCACTGATACAGCAAGACCTGCTTCTGCAGCATGGTAAATGGGCTTCCTTCACCCAGAAGCCACCTTAGGAAAGCTCTGCCCGCACACACCGACCCTCTCACCCGTGTGCTGCTTGCTGCACCTGAGCTTACGCTGTCCAGGGGCGAGCTGCTCTGGGGAGCTGCACGGCATCGGGTGCAGCACTGCGCGTTTGTGAAGATAAATGGACTGGGAGGAAAAATGCTTTTGCTGTGCTGCTGCTATTTTAATGTGAAAGTGAGACCCTGAAATGCTCTGTTCTACTTCAGTAGCTCTAAGAGGAGCCTTTCTCCAGAGGTCTCTGGTACCCAGATTAATTGAAATAACTCCAAAAGGCTCTTTTAAATCTAATTCCCTCCCCCATGTATGCAGTCTCTTCTTCACTTTTTTTTTTTCCTCCTGTCTACACCCTCTCTTGAACAAAAAGCTTTCAAATGCTCTTCTGGAAAGAACACGAATGTAATTCAGATGAAGTTAATGTGAAGTCAAGGTTGAATGCTCTTCTTCCTGAAACCGCTGGCAGTGGCTGCGCTGGCTGGAGTGAGATGGGAGCTCAAACATAACCAGGAGACTCAGGATGAACTGAACAAAGAGCAGGCTGGAGGCTGGAGATCTCCACTCCCTCCTCCCCATGCGACCTCCTGCGCTCACGCTGAACCCTTTGATCTCTGTCCAGGGCCTGGTGACGTGGCAGCCTGGGCCCAGGCCAGGGATGTATGCTGGGCGGAGGCTGTTGTCATCTGTGGGGGCTCTTGATCCACCCTGTACCCTCATTTCTACAAACACTGCTGAGCATCGCAGCGGGGGGCATCGCTGCTGCTGCTCCTCCAGCTGAAACGCAGAAGCGTCCCTTCTAAACACAGCTCCTTTTACCAGAAGCAGCTCCGATAACAAAATTTAAAACAAGCGGGCCTGTATTTTGAAACCACTGTTCTATTTTTGCCAGGCGCGTTTCTGTTTCACACAGAAATGTAAGACCGTGTGTCCAATAGTCCTGCTCAGGGCACAGAGCTTGTGTCTCCCAGGAGTGGTGGCTCTGGGAGAGCCCCACAGATGAGCACAGCTCACTTGGGAAGGTGCTGCTCACAGGAAGAGCAGCGCTAGGATCTCCCCTGTAGGAGCACATCCTCTGGACCACCTGCTTAGGGGCAGTACTTTAGCTCCTTATTCTTCTATAGGAGTTTTATTGCTGGGCTTAGTGAATATCAAGAAGTCCGAGTCCTTTCAGATGTACTACTACTGTCAGTCATGTTGAAATGCCAATGTACAAATGAGCTGAAACTCTTGATGGCAAACGCTAATTGGTAACGCAGTCAGTGGTGGAGGTGCAAGCTGTGGTTACTTGTGCTTCTCAGCTGCATTTGGTTGTGGCCGTTCTTCCCGCAGCAGGCTGGAAGAAGGAGCTGCTTCCTCCCAGCTGCCTCTGCAGTTGTGCCTTCTGGTAAGTAGCCTCCAGCACAGTGGCACACGTGGGCTTTTTGTGATTGAAGACTGTCAGCAGCAGACTGCATGTCAGCTGTAATAATAGCCTCTGTTTTCTATTAAATCCTACAGTGAACCTGATATGGGTTCTGATCTTTATTATTTCCATGGGATGGTCAGAAGAGGAATTATACCATTCCCTATCTAAATCTCTCTGGCTAACTCCTACAGCACAGTCTTGCATTACCCTTTTATTAAATGACACCAAGCTTTCCCAGGTGGTAGATCCACTGCCCCTAGCAGGTTGCTCAAAGGATGTTGCAACCCTACAATTATTATTCTAGTGCAAATGCTAAAACTGGTTGAAGAGGATTTAGAAACCCCTTCTCTCCTCAGTTCCCTTCCACAAGTTACTTTAAAGGTTTGTGAAATAAATTTAGTTCAGACAGATGAAAAGCAGTGTCACAGCATCTCTTCATTCCTGTGGGTTTTTACACAACGTGGCTTAAATAATGCAAGGACAAATGCCTGGAGCAGGAGACCGCAAAAATGCCATAAGCCTCCCAGTGCTGCAGCTCAGAGTTCAGCTGGTGCCACCAAGAGGGGTCAAGACACTTTGGGGCAGTTACCCGTGGCTTGGGCACCAGCTCGGTGCTGGCAGCTCGGACGGAGCAGCCCCTGTTGTGCTACTCTGATGGAGCTCTGCGGTTACAGCAAAAAAAATCCTCCGCTGTAGATGAAGATAAACTATTTGATGCTCAACCAGGGAAATCAGTCTCTTTGTATGGGGTAGAAGTGGAAGCCATAGGGGCCTAGGACAACATTATGCCTATTTATCTGTTACTGCATCCACACTGAGGACTGTGGTGACCCTGAGGCAGCAGTAGGACGCAGGAGAAATGCCCAGAGCTGTTCCATATGGAGTTTTCTGGAGCTTAATGCTCACCCCTGGCTGCAGCACTTATGTGTCAGGGGTGAATCAGCCTCTGGAACTGCACGGTGACAGGTTCATCAGCCCCAAAGCTGTGTGTGAAGATAAGACCCTTATCCTGAAGCTGAACTGCAAGACTGCCCTTAGGTAAGATGCTGCAGTTGGTACAGCTCGAGGGAAATATGGATCTGGTTTAGGAGAGGTAGCTGTCTTTAAGATGATTTTAAATGTTCGCATTTTTTATGCAGCATTTTAGAGTGTTTCAGCTGCTTCCATCTGGAATTCAATTCTTCTCCCTGTTAATCAATAACAGGTCTTAACAAAACAATATCTCACAGGAGACACAAGCACACAGTGCTGAACAAAGCAAAACAGCCACTGGCTTACAACAACAATTGCTGCTACACAATAGGTTTTCAAAGCTCAGTATATATTTTGTCCCTGGTGGGAAAACCATAACAAGACTGAATTAGTGGCTGGGCTTGCCAAAGGGAGAAATTAAAGTGCAACTGTTTGTCTGACACCTTGAAGTACCTTTATTTATTTTTAGGGAGAGGACAGAGTGAGGAAATAAGATGCCTGTTGGGGAGAACTATTTTCTGTGACTTTCCAAGGCGTGCAGTGGTTCTGCACAGCTGTGGGGCTCATTCCAGACTGGGGGGCAGCATCACTTGCTGGTGAGAGTGCTTCTTGGTGGTGGTGCTTATTGGAATGTTGCATGCAGATCTGGGGAGCTGCAGGGATGGAGGTAGGAGTGCAGCATTTGAGGGGAGGACAGGCTGGGAGGGTCGTCCCTGCCAGGTGAGGCTTGGGGCTGATGTGCAGGAGGAGGCTGTTTGGTGAGGGAGGGAGAAAAGGGAGAGACTAGGTGAGAGCAAAGCAAATTCCCTTCCCTGCATGAGGTCACCTCCGAGCTTGCAAACTTAACTGCTCATCTGTGGATCTTGACAGCTCCTTGCTCTGGCACTAATGGGCTTCAGGAGCTCCCAGTGAGCTGTAATCGCCTTGGTTCAGGGCTCAGCTTGCACCTGTACAAGCACCTTCACCCCTCGCTGTTAACCTGTGGTCTCCCTTACTCAGCAGCTAAGCTTGTAAATTCATGTAACCAAATAGCTGTGCTGTTAACTGCCTGCACAAAAATGAACAACACATCCATCTTCCAGTGCCCAGCCGGCCGCCTAATGACACTCCTCGCTCCGCGCGGCGGTACCCTTTCAGACATAACTAGCTCTGGCACCACAGAAACAATTGTTTCAGCATCACACGTGCCGTGTGGCTCACGCGGGCAGGGGAGGGAGGGCACCCAAGCAGAAGGCTTCCTGCCACTGTCCCCATCCATTGGGTCCCTGCAATGGCTGCAAGGGAGGCCTTCGCCCAGCCAGCCTGTCCTGATGCCCTGGGACAGGAGCACACCTGCAGTGGTTTCATTTGGGGCTGTGACCGACCCCTGATGAGTCTCTTGGAAAAGCTGTGCCTCAGTTTCCCTGTCCATTTAACAAGTGTAGTTTCCTGAAGTGAAATGCCACTGGGGGGACATGTGCTAATGAAACAGGAAAAGGTGCTGAGGTTTTCTGGCCTCTGTAGTTCTTGCCAGAATCTGTGATTTGAATCCCCTAGTCTTGAAATTAGCCTCAGCAAGAAGGTCATCTGAATGAGGACCAGGTTTCCTGTGAAACGAGGCTCGTCCAATTGCTGTGTGTGTGGGCAGGTGTGCCAGGCCCTTCCGAGCTGCCCCACGACTACAGAAAATCCTATGATGAGCTCTGAGCTCTGAGGGAATCTCTGGTGTGAGCTCTTCCTCTTGCTTCCAGTGAGGAGAAGGCTTCAAGATTGCCCTTTGCTGGAGACCCCCCATGGGAGCTCGGCCAGAGACACTGGTTGTAGGAGACAAGGCTTGACGGCCTCTGTTCTTGCTGGCATTACCACTTGTTACCAAAGGCGAGCAAGCACAGCTTTCCATCTGCAGATAACTCAGACTTGCTATTGGCAGAGATCTGACATGTTCCCTTCCTAGCCCCCAAAGCAATCACAGGCAATCAAAGCTGGGAGCACATAAGCTGGCAGGGGTTGCATGGACATTGCTTTTCTTTATTGGCTGGCTGCTCACCTGGTGTAGCAGGCAGTCCGAGAGAATTTCTTAATTAACCAGGCTCTGTCCTGTGTGGCACGCGTACACAGCCAATGGGCATTATAAAAGGATGGTTATTACACTTTGGCTCGGGAAAGGCCCCAACATAGTTGTATTGTTAAGGAAATACCCTAGAGAAAGGGAGAGAAGGAGCTTAAGCTCTGGTCTCCAGTCAGAGAAGACTTTGTTGTTTTTATGTTAAACATTGCTGGATCCAGCCTCGGAGGAGGTGGGTGGAGGGTTAATTTGAGCTGCTTTTGAAAACAATTTTGAGCAAGGCACAGCAAGATCTCAGGGAAACAATGTTTACAATCTATATCCTGCCTCAAATTCCATAGACACTCTGCTCTCCTGTCCCATTGCTGAAATTAGCTGTAGACACCAGGATGTACCTGGTGTCCCAAGCATTAGCCCTTGTAAGTCAGCCGTCACTTGGTAGCTTTTATATAGTTATATAGAGAGAGTTTTTCCTGGATATTGAGCATCGCCTCAGTTGTGCATTCACCTTTGCAGTGGCAGCTGGAAACATCTGATACGTTGAGCCTAATCCAGTGTCTTTAATGATGCACTGATCTAAGCAGCGGGCTTGCTTCATGGTGCAGAGTAGAAATGTGTGAATTCTGCCAGCTGATATTGAATCCAGAGCGTTTCCGATTAGCTTTCCCCTTCATTAGGTCCAGGTTATTTTGAGCTTTCGCTCTACCTAAATTAGTGCTCCACTTCCCTTAGTCCTTCGGCAGATGGTTGGCCACTTCTCCCTCCAGCCTTGACTTGGAAGGGGAGTATTTGAAATCTGGGACAGAAATTAATTTCCAATTAACTTCCAAAGGAACTCTGGAGAAGAAGCAGCTCTTTAAGTAATTCACTTCCTACAATACATTTGGAAGAGTTGGTATCACAGCTTTTTGTATTTTTGTATTTAAAAATGCAAGCTAACAGAAACAAGGCAAAATACATCATTTATAGGGAGTGTATCCCTCTGCTGTTCCTCTGCTCTTGCAGGTTTTTACTCCAACAGTCCAGGACCAGCTCTGTATTCCCCACAGCAAAGACTTGCATCTTGTCTGTGTGACTGTCTTACTCCCTCTTTCTCCTGGGGGAGGAGATGAGGGAAGTGAATAATTTCTGCTTTCCTTCTGTTTCTTCATCTCTGATAGCTTCTTCACCAGGAAAGAGGAGATGAACAATGCTGGGACCCTGCTCATTCTTCACTGTTTTTTCTTTCTCATCACCAAAAGACGGAAGAGGGAAATGACAGCAGGCACTCAATATCCACTCATCATTTCAATCCAGCTCCTTAACTACTTTTGCTATCCAGTGGTATGATAGTCTTTGGCTTGTTATTTACTGGCTGTTTAATTTAAATGTATCCTCATCAGGGAGCTTAAAGATCCAGTCTTAAAGCTCTTTCACGATTCGTCTAATTGCTCTCTAAATTATTTATCATGGCTCTGAACTGTCTGGAGATATAAATATATATTTTCTTTTAAGCCCTACGATTTGTTCCAAAACATCTGTAAAAAATCATGACTGACCTCCCATCTGGGCAACAGCTCAGCTCTGTCCTGGGGCTGGGTCGTGTCAAGTGTGTGAGCTCTATTTCAAAAGCATAAAATTCCTGACATGGTGAAATTCTTTTCTTACAGATTTGTTGACAAAAGGCGGGCAGGGAAGGGAAGGGAAGGCTGCTGTTAGGAATGCACGAGCAAGATGCTGCATAGCTAGGCCAGAAGTGAGTGGAACATTTTGTTACGGAAATGGCCACAGAAACACTCCTCCCTGCCTTAGAAAATAGTTATTTAAAGCAGGATCGATTGCCAGTCCTCCTTGCCGCTGTTGTCATTTGGATGTGGCATGTGTAAATAATATTTCCTCATGAAAGAAAACTTTCAGCGATGACAGCACTCCTCTGGCCACTTCCTGTCCCAGAAGCGAGGCATCAGCCCTACCCTGGAAACGGCATCTCCCTGCGAAGAGAAAGCACAGGAACTGCGATTTGTTTTTCCTCTAAAACCCCAGACGAGTGAATTTTGGCCTCTGGATGCCATGGAATTGGCATGAATGGTACACAATTTCCAAGGAGATTTTTAAGGTGTTTTTGGTGGAGTTACATAGGACACGTGAAAGTGAGAAAGTGAAAAAAAGTATGTGACTTAAAGCAAAGCCCACTGTCCCCTAGGCTCTTTATAAACAAAGTGGTGCTATGTGCTTTAAAGCTGTGCTTCAAAACAGATTCCTTTACCTTTACCAATGCCAGTAAGCAAAAATCCTTTTATTCCCAGCTAATCTTCAGAGGCTGGGGACACACCTTCAAGAGATGGGAGTTACCAAGCACACAGATGCTGACACACCCCCCATATGTTTTATTAACTATGTTCTACTTTTTTTTTCTTTTTTTTTTTTTTTTCTCCCACTTCATTTTCAGTTTTTCACAGAGATCGACCCACACCAGACTCAAAACACCCTGAAACTTTAGGGACGTTCAGGCACACATCTGGATCCCAGTTCTGCAGCTTGAGCCCATTGCTGTTTGTTATTGTTTGCATTGCTTCAGGCCTCGCTTAGGGATTGTACAAAGTGTTCTTTAAAAAATAAATAAATACTGAAGTGTTCTTACAGCATCTGAGGGAAGCACACTCCTTTTGCAAGGTGTTACAGACTGATCACTGCAGAAACACAGAAAGGAAAATTTGGGGGTGCAGAGGGCACTGGAGCTTCAGAAAATAAGGTTTTGGTGGTTGTAGGGGGCTTGGAGTGAGACTCATTTCCACCTAAGTCCTGTACCAGGTGAAGGGAGACCACCGGGGCTTTGGGGAGCATCCAGGTGCCCTAAGTCAGGGAACTTAAAGCACTTGCTTGGCACAGGGATTGTGGTGAGATTTAGGCCAGCTGAGCCTAGCTGTTGGAGGTAAGGACCTTTTCTCTTTCTCAATAACCAGTCTTAGTAGAAAAGGAGACATCGAGCAACCCTCCTTGCTAAAGGCTGTGGAGGTAAGGACCTTTTCTCTTTCTCAATAACCAGTCTTAGTAGAAAAGGAGACATCGAGCAACCCTCCTTGCTAAAGGCTGTGGAGACACGGCAGAGCTGCTGGTGATGCTAGAGGTACGGATCATCCTCTTGTCTCTCCTATATTTATCCCCCTGGCCCCAATGATCTAAACTCCTCACTTTATTTTTATTGGGATTTTCTTTGGATGAACCCTATTAAACGCATCACTAGTGCTGAAATTTGCCTATGCCAATAAAACCATCTGTTTTATTAACTAACGGAGGTCTCTGGAGCGTTTCTCACAGGCGCACAAGCGAGCAGCCCTTTCTGCTGCCTCCAGCGCTCTGTGTCAGCTCTGCTAACAATGGGAGGGGACCCAGGAGGTCGCTGGCAGGAAGCGCCGCTTCCCGTGTATAATGAACCGGCTGGGAGACTGAGGGATGAAGATAGCACACGAGACACACAGTACAAACTGCTGAAACAATAAACAAACAAACGAACGGCCAGAACTTCCTCTTCTTATATTGTTAACATCACTTCCTTAGCTCAGGTTACCCCAAACCCACCCCTCAAAATGCAGCCTTTTAGGCTCACTGGTGCTTAACCTCTTCGCTGCTGGTTCTGGCTGAAGGTGCAAGCCAACGCTTGCCAAATGAAGGCCAGCAAAGGCCCTGCTGCTTCTCCTGAGGGCTTGCTGGAGGAACTGGAGATGCCTTTTTTTGAAAGTGATAACAGCAATTCTGCCAAAAATTGAATGAGGGGGGATGTAGTTTGGCCATAAGTCTCCATGGCTGTGGCACCCTGGTACCAGTACACCATGTGTGTGTACTAGCAGGAGACTCAGCCTGGATCTGAAATACTGCTTTCCAGAGATACTAGCATTAGAGCCAAGACCTAGAGGAAAAGTGGACTTGTGGCTCAAAGCCAACTCCTGCATCACCCCTGCAGCTGTCCTCCGTTGTATCGTTGCTTTACCGTCCCTGTTGCAGGTGGGTCAGCTACACCACAGGTGCTTCCCATCCTGTGCACTGGCAAGCATCCCATTGCGTGTTCCCACCAAGATCCTCTCCTCTGATCCCAGGGTGGACTGCTGCCCATGGTTTTCCCCTTCTTCACTCCTCACCCAAACCACTCTTTGTGCAGGTTGTCGTTTAATTGTTTCTGATCTGTTAACAAGAGAATTATGAAAGCAGAAATTGGGCAGTAGAAACCCCCCCTCTGCCTGGGTAATTTTTGCAGATACTTGGTTGAAAAGAAGTTGGGCGTGGTCTCTGTTTTTGTGCATGTGCATATTTCATCCCACAGCTGCTGCTGTTCTTGGCATGCAGGAGCCATGGGGCTGGTGGCAAGGATGCAGCCCCACTGTTTGGTGGATACTGCTCCATTGCACCCTCCACAAAACGCTGTCAGGGAGTGGAGAAAGACGGTTCCGAAGAATTAAGCTGGTGCTGCTGGAGCTGGGAAGCTGCTTTTTGAAAGGCATGCTGACATTTCTCCCCATCAGCCCCCAGATTTGGAGTGAGGTGGGGGAGACCTGGGGGGGCCATGACCCTCCCTGGGACATCCCCCCCCAGCAGCAGCTGCAATGGCTGTCACGGGGCAGGTCCTGCCTGCTGCTGAGTGCTCCCAGCTGACAGCTTATTTGTTATTACTTTAAATACCCAGTGTTTGTGTTAAGCACAGCAAGAAGTCTAGTAAACCGAAATGGTGACATTTAAAAAATGAAGTCTCGCAAGTAGATGTTTAATCTTTCTAATAAGGAAGTTATCTGCTAAATACCAAGTTTAACAATTATGTAATAAGTCCATATCAAAACACAGATAATGACTGACTGATAGGCTATGCTTTAGCAATTGGTATTTAATTAACCTATAAAGGCTTTCCTACTTAATCTAAATTGCCCCTCTAGCCCAAAGACTACTTAAGGTGCAGTGCTTGAAGTACTATCAGTAAAAGAGTTGCTTTAAGTGCTGCGGCCTACAGAAGTTACCTGAGACCATATGTGTGGGGTGCCTACGGAGGCCTACGGAAGTTACCTAAGGCCATGTGCTAAGTAAGGGTGGTGGCTCTGGGCACTGGGGGCAGCTCCTTGACCCATCGACCCGTCACAGAACCACAGACTGGTTCAGGTTGAAGGGACCTCTGGAGGTCATCTGGTCCAAGCCCTCTTCTCAGGCAGGCCCACCTACAGCAGGTTGCTCAGAGCCGTGTCCAGATCAGGGCCTCCCCTCTCCATTCATCCCTGGCCTTCCCCAGAGGAGCTGAAGCTGCTGTCCTCCTTCCTGCCACCTCCTCTGAAGTCCAACCCAGTGGCTTTGTGTCCTCACTGGAGCTTGGCTACAAAGCGTGCTGGGGGGCCATTTGCACCACAGCCTCAGGGGCTTCCGACCATTCACAAACCCTGGAGCATGGCCCAGCTTTGGCACGTTGTAGGGTGTCTGTCTCTTTCATTAAAAGAAGAGTTTACATCTGAAAGAGCAGAAGATGGTCTTAATACCAGACTGGTGTTTTGGGGAAGCCAGGACATACACACTTATAATAGTGCAAAAAATACCCCCAGCATTAGTATACAGACTGGGAAAAATGCAAGCTGTGTCCAGGACATGGGGAATAGGCAAAGGGCACTGAAGTAGATGGAGACAGGGTCTGGGAGGCTGTCTGAATAGTCATGTAGACAAGTATAGAGTGCAGTGAAAATCTTTAATGCTTCCTCTAGGTGAATAGAAGAGGGCAGGTTTGGGACATGACACAGAGGAACAATGAAAACCATCCATAGAGATGGGGCAGTGTGATAACAAACCTGCCATGGCTGTACATTAACACAGAAATGGCAAAGATCTTTTCTCTTCCACCCTACATAGAGGCTGCTGGCCGCCCCTCGGCTCCGCGTGGCACCAGCAGTGCTCTGCAGGGCCTCAGCCTCGAGGGCCACACGCTGCCCTGGCGCTGGTACTGGGCCACCAGGCAGGAGGAGAGCTGGGTGGTGGGACCAGGGGATGGCAGATCCCACTGCCCTTCTCTGGCTGACCTCTGCTGCGTGCTTGTGGCCTGCTCTGCTGAGCGGGGTGGGAGCGGGTGCTCGGAGCACAGTTCGCCTCACCCTCTCCAGGGAAATCAGCCTCTTCTGATGGAGAAACACTTCTCGGCAGGTCCTTGTGCTTGGCGCCTGGTGTGTTTTGGCATGTTTCAGGGCTCAGTGAAGTGTTTTTGAAGCTTTTTCTTTTCTACTGCCAAAATACCCCTGTGTCACAGCGTGTCTCCGCAGCGTGGAGTCAAGTGGAGACATGATGAATTTGCACATCCAGCCTTCAGCAAGAAGGAAGAAATATGGAACAAATTCTTCCTGAGCACAAGTCCTTTGATTTCAAGGGACTTCCGACCAGCAACTAAAGTCACTTGTGTGTGCAGCTCCCCTGCAATCTGCAAATGGATGATGTGCTCAACCTGCTGCTGAAGCCTGAGGTGGATGAATAGTCCTTCGGGAATGGCTTCAAAAGGCACTGGGAAAGGGCAGGTATGCTGGTACATCAGGGAGTTACAGCAAAGGGCCCGGTTCTTGTTTTTCATGTCGTGAATCAGCCCTTCCACCAGACTCCTTGCTAACTGATTCATTACTGTATGTCATGCTAACAGCAGGCCCCTGCTACATGCCTCTTCTCACAGTTTTAAACAAAGAACCTGGTTTTACAGTTTAAATAAAATATCTTTATCTGTTGGTTGGCACTGGAAAGGATACGATGTGTGCTGCTTGGGATTTTTTGTCTGGCATGGATGAATTGTGCAGGAGGCGATGGAAAATGTTTTAAGCAGTAGCAGTCCTCCATTGTAAAGCCCTCTTTGTGAATGCTCAGTGATTCTCTACAATAAAGTTGCTCTGAGAGTCTTAAGGAAGAGCATAAGTACACATGGTAACCAGCTCCCTGTTCTCAGAAGACCAAACACAATCCCAGCCTGGTTGTGGCACTGAAAATAACAGCACAGCACTTTCATCAGGAGTCCCCAGCTTCTCCAAGCCCTGTGTATGCTGTGCTTGAGAGACTCCTAAAAGTAGACAAACTTTATCTGCAGTCACTGGATTGGAAAGGCAGATGTTTTCCTTCCTTCCTCTCTCTGCTGTCTAGTCCTTGTCAGTTTAGTTAACATCCTGAGTCCGTGTGAGACAGTAAATGCAGTCACACAGGGAATTGCTGGGGTAAGGGGAGCATACATGTTCTGCTGCCTGTTTTTCCAGCCCTTGCACCTCTTACTGAAAAGTGAAAAATGCACCAAACTTTTGTGCATTGAAGAGCATAATGACACAGTCTGGGACAGTGGGGAGCTCAGCTGTGTGCCAGCTCTGATGTAAACCTGATGGGATGACTGAAAAGAGGGAAGAATGAAAATTGGAAAATGCAGTCAGAAGATGTACAGGGTGACTTGCCTCTTTGCTGGCTTTTAAACATTGAGACTGTCCTGAGGGCCCCCTCTTTGTCTTGTGCTGAATGAAAAGCATAAGGGTGCTCAGATCTCACTTCTAACAAATCAGGTCTCTGGGTGGGCATATTGCAGGGTGCTGGATCCTGCTAGTAAATATTTGTGAGTACCATCAAGTCCCAGCAACTTTAAAGCTGAAGGTGAATGTCAGCTCATGTGTGACATGCCAGAGTATTTTGAGACAGGCAGAGCACTGTAACATACTTCTTGATTTATCTGCTCTGGTTAGGTCAATGCAGTCTCTTAATTACATGTCTGTAAAAGGGGAAATTTGTTTATAAGTGGAGAAATGATATTGACCTGGACAGCAGTAAGCCTGATGGAGATGTGGTAAACTTGGATCAAAAAAATCCTTTTTTATCTGATGTGACTGTCCTTGTCCAGATGACAATCACCTCCGTTCATACAGCATCTAGTATAAAAAAGACATTGTCTGTAAAACAGTCTCAATCTAAATTTTACTATTATGCCTTGCATAGCTGTATTTTCTCTTTTGTGGAGTTGCACACGGAAGACCTAGTTTTACAGCCGCTGATATAGAGGACCCTTCAGGTACAACAGTTACGTCCTGTCGCTAAGCATAATATGTAGGCCTGTTGTAAGAATTAGTCTGATCTCAAAATGCAAACCAGTCAGCAAAACAGCAGGGAAAAGGACATGCTGCAGTGTACTAGTGGTGGATGCATGTGTTGGTGACCCCAATTCATCCCAGTACTTGCACCAGAGAGATGCCAGGGATACATGAGTGATTTCAAAGCTCTTGGGCCTTGGGGCTTCCCTTTCTTTCCTTGTGGTGGGGCTGGCAGTGTGGAATGGGCAATGGGAGTTAGTGTTCGTGGGTGTTCAGTAGCTGTTACATGAGTGCCCCAGCTGCAGGGGATTTGCCTGGAGGGGCTGGTGCTGCCTTCCTCTCCTGCGCTCCAACCAAGGGGAGCACCAAGACCACGATGCTCACGCCAGGCCTGGGGCGTAGGGATCATGTATGGAGGTTGGTACTCCTGGAAAAATGGTTGCACTCAGGTGTTCCTGGCCTCTCCCTAAACAGTCAATGAGGTGTCTGCTGCTGACCTCTGACGAAACTGTGACACCAGCCTAGGGACTATGTGTACGCAGAGGAGCACATAGATATACACAGGATACTGGTACGTCTGCGGCTGTGATGCAGAAGGTTGTCGGGACTGCGTAAGCTGGGAGATGAGCTCAGTTACTTCCTGCAGTCTGCGTATGTGACCAGGACAGGGTGGTGGGCAGCAGAGAGAGGAGGGGTGAAAGCAGGCAATGAACTTTCTAGCAGCATTCTTTCTAGTGTTCTTTCCCACAAAAACACAGCTTGATTCAACTAATGGCAGCAATTAGGGATAATGCTTTGGTATGGGTTCCAGATTTCCTTTATAATTATCCCCAGAGAGTTTATACTTTTTCTGCCTACAGTAACCTCTCCTATGTATGATGGGCATTTCATCTGTGGTTGTCATCTGTTTTCCCCCTGCCCCCCTTCCTAATTCCAAGACCACGTTTGACTTTCTCCATTCATGTGAAATGGGACATTGCTGATGGAAATAGCTCTCTTGGCACCTCTTGTATCTGTGAGCTGATAAAGCAGAAGGGTGTATGGTGATCCTGGCCAAGAGCAGCCATGTGTGGTTTATGAAGCTACTGCTAATAGTTGCTGTTCCAAAGGCAGAGGCCAGAGGTGGCACAGTAGTGTTAAGTGGGTTGGTGATACCGCTGCCAGAATTAGAAACACTTCAGGGACCTGATGTGGTTAGTCCTCAAAACATGTCTGAGATGAAAGTTTTATAGTTCTTGTTTTCCCAGTGGGAAGATTAGCCAAGGCTGCCAAAGCAGACTTTAGATTTAGAATTGGGAATTTTTGCCAATTAATAATTTGTGCATGTTTCTAGTTGCTTACCTGAATGAGCATTAAATGCACCCAGAGCTAAAATGAGACGCAGTCAGGGCTCTTCTCCTCTTTTGCTGCTTGTCTCTGGCCCTGACCAGTTCACATGAGCCATGTGCTGTGAGAAGGTTTGACTCGATTATCTTGGAAGTCTTTTCCAACCTGAATGTTTCTATGATTCTACAAGGATATAGACATTGCTAGCAGATGTAAGTGGATGTCTGCTCGGTGGCCATGACAGTCCTTCTCTCTGGATATCCTCCCAGCGACCTGAAAACTTACCATTTTTCTGAACTTAAGGTTAGACCACACCTTCATGTTTGACCTCAATTTGTGACTCTTTCCCATGAATTTTTTATAATTAGCACCTGAATCTGCTTTGCATCACAAGATCCATTGGCAATGAGTTCCATGGTTTAACTTTGTGTTTTGTTAAAAATGTACCAAAGTATATTTGCTTTTCTTTCACTTCTTTTTTTTTTTTTTTTTACCCTGCAGTCTGATGATTTCTGTGACAATCCCCACCTTTTGCATTGCAAAGAATAGTGAGTAATACTCCCTGCTGAGTTTTTAAAAAGCACTTCTGATAATCATTCTTGACATCCTTCGTGATTTTCTTCAATCATGTACCTCCTTTTTCAAGGTAAGGAGCCCTACACTGTTTAATCTTTTGTTATACACCAGATATACCTTTGCTGATTATTCCATATGCAGTAAAAAAATCCAGGTACCATCAATAGTTGCTCAACTGCCCAAAAACAAACTGGTTCCACTGAAGCCACATTTGAGACAGAAGGAGATGCAGTGCAAAACGTAACTGAAGGTTCTCTGGAAAAGACATCCTTAGTATAGCATAATGCATTGCATTCTTTAGAAACCAGTTTTCACTACCAATTCCTCAGCAGAGAAGTCTGAGGAACTGCCCTGGAATTATTATCCAAATTAATATTTTTGAGCACTGCCCTTTTAGTGGTAAAATCTGAAATGAGAATTAGTATTTTTCCAAGTGTTCCACATGGTACATGCTCATGAGAACAAATGACACGTGTTACACCTACAAATACCCATAGGTATGTATTTTTAATTTACATTTCAGATACCGATGTTGGTAGCCAGGAAGACAACACAGATGCTTTGGGTCTCAGGCCCAGATGTTTTGGTTGTGCTGACAGCACCTGTGCCGCCTCCGTTGGCAGCACTGGCAGCCCCAACACAACAGCTGTCATTGCTCAGCCCTCGGAGGAGCAAACAAATCTGGTCTTCCCGTGCTGGGGGCCCAGGCAGCAACCTGAACGGGACACAGAGACTGTTCTCTGTTGCAAAGCTACCTCAGAAACTCAAGGGAAAGCACAAGTGAAATCGCTCATATTTTACTCCCTTTGTTCTCTGAAGAGTAGGGGGGGAGGAGGAGGGAGGAAGTACACAGCCTGTTAGAACAAATCAGGTAGTTTTTGTTTGTTTGCTTGTTTGTTTGTTTTGCTTTGTCCACCTACATTAGAATCTGTAACATGGGAAAGATCAGAGATGGGGACATCTTCCCAGTCAGGTACCCGCCCAGAGCGGGGAAGAAACAGCATGGCTCTGAAATTCTGACAGCCAGAGATAGAGGAAATTTGTCTAAACTGGAACTTAGTGAGCAGACTCCCCCGCGCAACTGAATCTTTCACCAAGCCCTTGCAGTAATTTCATCTCAGTGTTTTTGTTTCACAGTTGTTAACATGGATCAGGTAGTCTTTCTCTTAATGGCTTTGCACGTATACCTTAAAAAAGACAGGATGAAGGACTTGAAATACGTGATAGTTGCAGACCAATTCTGTTTATTTGTGTTTGTAAACATTTTATTTCAGGCTCAATGCATTCAGCCTTATGTCTGCATAAACATAGGAGCCTCAACGATTCAGTGAGGCATCAGTGCTTCATTAAAATTCTCCAGGTAAAATTCAGGACTTTCCTGTAATCAACGAGTAGACAGAGGATACAGGGTTTTGTTTGCAGGTTGTTTTTGTCTTTTTCAATAAGTAAGTAGTTATTACTGCTGAGAAGAGGGGAAACATAATGCGAGTGGCAAAATCTGGGTGATGGTTGTATTACCAGGAAGCAGTGAATACAATCATGTGCAGAAGAGAAGTACTAGGACAAGTTCTTTGACAAGATCAAGCTGCGTGCTGAAGCGCTGTGTGCCCAGTATGATGCAACACACGCAACCCAGTTATCCAGGCTATTTAAATTTGAAAAAATCCCTGATTCAGTCAGAATTTGACTGAAAGTGCTTGTAGAAAGGTGGCCATTAAAGATTAGCAATAGAGAGCAGGAAGGAATATGTATATATATTTTCCTTGTCAGTGAAGTATTTTCCAGTCATAAGAGTGTCTTGTGCCGCATGCTGATCTCACAGATGGTGCAGTAAATCAGGGCTAACTCTGAAAGTGTCAGTGGAATTGTCTTTGTGTAACTCGTATCCGAATTAGTCCCTGGCTGTGAAAGACAGGGATTGCCTTTGGGCATAAATACAGATAGGAGAAGTAAAGTTTTTTTTTCTTTTTTTTTTTCTTCTGTTTTTGTGCCTTGGAGTCTGACTCACTTTGTGGCTTTGAGCATTTTGCATAATTCTTTTGCCTTGGTTTCCTCCCTGCAAAGTCAGCTGATAGTTCCAGAGGAGCTCTTGAGTGGAGAACTTTGATTATGGAAATTGCTTTAGAAATGCTTGCTTATTACCATTAATGGAAGTAACATATTACATTAGAAAATTTTAGCTCAGCCAAGGGATTTGGAGGGCAAAAGGCACCCCAGATTCACCGGCAGCTGTTTTTGAAGTACCGGCTATTAATCCATACAATGAAGAGATGCACAGACAGAAAACATTCAGCTGTAAGGGAAAGATACCACCCAAGAGAGAAGCAAAGACTACAATCCTGTGACTGCATGGGTCAGACTTCAAAACCTAGTACAAGCCCCTTGTGACTTGCATGTGAATTCAATATCAGGCAGTAGTGACCACAAGCCCTTCTTCTTTGATGTCTGCTCAGCATATATAAGATTTGAGGGTGTTCTGCAAGATAGCTGTGGATGTGCAGGATTTGGGGGTATTCTGTCCTACAGACACAGTGATCTTCCACAGCATGCTCTTTCCCTCTCACCCACTGTAATTCCAAAAGGCAAATGTAACTTTTGGTTAAAAAATGTGAGGAGTGGGGTCTGTACTGGTTCCTGTACAGTGACAGGAATATTTGTTAATATTGGGCATGTGTGGGCATGTTACCACTATAATCTTATTTTGTGTCTGAGATGAGATGCTCACTTACAGAAGCCTACCTGTGTACTTCATAGGTGCTGGTGTGCTGCCAGAAGGGAGCAAGCTGGCAGCCTAGCAGCAGTGGTAGATCAAAGCCAGGGAGTGATGTTCTCCTAATGTCTCAAATAAATAATCAAGGACTAAGTAAAGGAAAAGAATGCTGCTGAATGTGTGCAGTTTCTGGAAAGAAAAATGCAGGAGCCTGCTCACCGTGAGCGCATCCTTCAGCTTTATAATAGAGGAGGCTGGGACATGCCAAGAGCAGAAGATTCCTGGGCCTTACTGTGACTCTGGACATTTAAGATAGAATTAATTTTGCCTAAACACAGACATTTAAAAGCCAGATGTCTGGCTTCCTTCTACAATCAGTGGAGGAAAAGAAGGTGATTTATCCAACCTCTCTCTGTCCCTGGGCTGTAGAGGGAGCCTAGTTAGACCAGATACTGACTTACAGACAGCTAAAGTTAGCAAGATGAATTGCTCTTTTACTGCTTCATATGTTTAATAAATTGCACACTTTCCCCACAGTTGTGCATAAGGTCTCTGTTTTCCAGGGAGAAGGGAAGGTAAGGCTGAGATGAACTGAGTTCCCTGTGAACAGTTATCAACAGGACTGAGATTACAACATACATGCACCCGACTCCAGCCCCCCTCAAATCATACTGCCTCCCAGGGCAAAGAATAATTAGTCACCATGCAGGAAACCACTTTCCCTTATAGGCATAAAAGAGGGTCAACAAATACGGCTAAGGGGACAAACACAACCAGCTCCATCAGGCGTGTTAAGAGATTTAGAGTTGCTCGTGGGACATCCAAGGCTCCTTACCAAACCCTGCTAATTTCAGTTTCCTAAAGTTGGGTGGCAAGTTTCAGAAAATTGGGCTTGTAGAAAAATATGCAGTGATTTACCTGCTTCGCCTGACAACAGCATTGCATCGTTGCTGTTGCTCTCTTTGCCGAGCATATGGAAGCTGAGTGCTCCCTGGCTAGTATCCAGACATCCAAAAGTTAAATTGATGGGAATTGCCATGAGGGTTCTAGCTAATGGGAGACATAAAGAATGAAGCCTGTTTTATTTTTGCTTGTTTCTTTCCTTGTGAGCATTTTTGTCACAGAACAAACCTAGATACAACTGCATGAAACATATTTCTTCTGTGTTTCCCCCCTGGGGATGACTTACGCCAAGTTGTGATCTGTTTTGCTGTTCCAGCCCGTTGGGCTCATCAGTTTGTTCAACTGACTTCTTAAATGGGCCAATTTTTCCTGACTTCGGAAAAAGTGGCACGAATCTAATTGCACTTGTGGGCACAGGGTGCAATGTCAGGTCTGTGGGAGGGGAGGGCTCTGCTTCTCCGGATAGGAAGAACCGGGTGGACAAGCCTCTTGAGGAGCCTTGGGTGATTTGCACATCAGTCATCAGCACACAGGATACGCTTTAAGCGCCATAGCTGGTGTCTGCACAATCCGGTGCAGGATGCTTAGTGGTTTCTTATCCACAGGGACAGATGTTACAGAGAAGCTTAGATATGCACCTATAGTTAGATTAAACATTTGAGGACCTATCTTCTTCAAGCCATTAGAGCTTGGGGTCCCTCTTCACAGACTGCTGTATATGCACTCTCTGGACCAAACTGTAGATTAATAGCTCCACAGATGGAGAAATATTTTTTTTCCTAAATCACAGTTCTGTTTCATTTTTATGTTGCTTGCTAGATTAAATTTTAGAGCTCTGTCTTTTTTTTTATATATGCAAAGTAAGACCAGGAATTTTTACTGTTGCAGTTTTGAAAGCTTTTATTATTTTTTTCTTTTTGCCGTAAGCAAAACTCAGGAAATCAAAGGTGATTCATCTTTTAGCAGCAAGCGATTTAAAGCAAACAATGCTTTTTGATTTATGATAATGAAAAAGATTGCAGAGTGATGATGGGGTCAGATGAAAACTCACACTGCACAGATTTTTATGATAAGTATCATTATATTCATGCACTCAACTAATTCTGCACTATCAGTTTTATTTGTAGGTTTTATTTATTTTAGAAGTTTTTATTTAGGGAATTTATTGGTAGGGTGTGATTGACAGCCTTGGAAATAAAAGTCTGATATTCAGAGAACAGATACAAGATTTCCTCATGAGGCCCTGCCAGTATGCCTCATCTCTTCAGGACCACAACATGAGAAGAAGAACATGAGAGCAGCTTTCTGAGGTCAGACTGAAAGGCTGGCATGGTATCCTGTCTCCAACAGTGACCCATAACAGCTGCCTGGGAGTAGACCATGAAAGATGAGGAAACACAGCACAGTGCTTCCCCAGGTATTCCCCCCCGACACCAACCATTTAAGCCCAGATACTTCTTGATCTGGAGGCTGAGATACGTGGGCATGCTCAGAGCATCCCCAGGAACACGTGTAGGATCCAAAGCATCCTGGGCCAAGAAGTTCCACTTTCTTAGCTGTGTTTTTTACGACAGAACACATTTGCTCTTCCCACCCCACCCACCCCACTTATTTATTGATATATTTATTTTTAAAGTTCCTTGCTGGTTCCATTGGGTGCCCCCTCTCTTGGGCTGGAAAGGGGGACAACCCAGGTCCCTACCTCCATGCCTCTCATTGTGAAGGACCTTTGGCTTCTGAATCAGTCATTCAGCAACACAGTTCCCTTTTTTTGCTGACTTCAGGCCTAAACGCAGAAGTTGACCATTAAAAACATTAAACACTAAACATGAACCCTGCAAAATTGAGTCAGTCCCAATCATAAGACCTTTTTTTAATCAACTGCTTTTTGATTTGAAGCTAAATAACATATTTTGCTTCTCTTGTGGATTTATAACTGCTGGAAGTACTTCTCTGTCATGCCTGTAATCTGTTTTATTTCATTTTATCCTGCTCCATAAATTTAGACCATTTTTTGCTTATTTAAGCTTAGCTTTCATGAATCTGCTTGACTCCAGGAGCCAGAGTTTTAAGAAATGGGTCAAGCACAGTGAGACTGAAGAAAAAGCCGTAAGAGCTTGCAGCACAAAGAGTTTGGTTTGTTTTGTTTTTAGAAAACTCATTTAGGAAACATCTAAACCACTCTGTGCTTCACATAAGCTGCTCCAAAGAGTCACAGCTGGGTTTTATGTTCAAGATAGGGAATCAGCAAAAAGCAGGTCTGGAAAAGGCCTGTTAATATCAGCTGTCTCATCCCCCCTTTCTGAGACAGGATTCCTGTGTCATTTGTTTGTCCAAACCGGCCTTAAAAATCCTCCCATGACAGAGCATGCAGCCTGTCTAGATAACCTGTTCCAGTGCTTAGCTCCCCTTATCACTAGAAAGTTTTTCTAATGTCTAAACTACGTCTCTCTTGCTGCAGCCTGAGCTCATTACTTCTTATCCCACCCTTGATGGAGATGAAGAACGTTTAGGTGCTTGTTCTTTGCCGTAGCCTTTTAGAAAAGCGCTGTCGTGTCCTCCCTTGGTTGTCTGTTCCCTGGACTAAACAGCCACTCTTTCTTCTCATGTGCTGTCATGTCTAGATGTCTGACAGTACACCATACCCTCCTCCCAGCTTCTTTACTAAGTACATGGCCTTACTGAGGCTCAGTGCCTGGAAGTGGACACAGGGTTTCTTTGGAGAGGACAACGCAAGGGTGGTGCTGCAGGGAGGAGATGGACTGTTTCTCACTTCTTACTAGCATGGCCTGCCTGTTCATCCCACAACATTTGGCTGTTATCCATGGCAGCACTGCGCTGTGGGGTGAAACCACGCAGCAGAGCTATTTCACCTCCGTGCCCGGCCCTTCATGCAGAGCTGCGGCCCAGCCAGCCACCCCCAGCCACCGCCTCCTACCTAAAGGCAGCACTTCACCCCTACACCAATGAATTAATTAGGCCCTTGTGCGGAGAGGGGCCAAGCAGCCAGGTACAATGCTTTCACCTGGACTCAGAGACGTTTGGGCTTTAGCCTGACTGCTTGGGGACAACACAGGCAGAGCAGAGATCTGTCTGACCACATTCACTTTGTTACTAAAAGCACTTGAATGATATTGGAGGCCCTGACCTCTCCCTATCTTATTTTTCTTGCAGCTGGATGGTGTTCCAGGCTAAGATTTCTCCTCCTCTTCCACAAACCATGCTTCAAAGTCATGGCCAGTGAACTGCTTTTCTTAGAGCTGCCTTTGAGGCCTATGTCTCTTTTGCCTTGTACTCACCTGTGAGGTTATAGCTTCCATTTCAGCCAGGCTTATTCTACCCTTTGTTGCATCATAATGTTAAATATTTCCACCACTTTCAGACGTATCCAGTGGTTAAGACCACCATGTTTGATGTTTCTAGACTGCTGTGCTGACACGTTTTAGGAATTATCTTCCAATCCATTCTCAGGCACTTTTTCTGGGCCTGCCTGTCTGGAGTGCAGTATAATCACAGTTCTCGCACATCCTGGACATGTCTCCAATGTATCATGCGAAATGGAGTTCATTGATGAGTACTGACATATTTCACTCTTCAACATAACTTCAATATGCTTGTCATTTTTTCACGTCATGCACAGTGGCCTTAAAAATGCATTGAAAATGTATTTAAATGATCTTAATGATGCTGTTGGCAATATCATGAACCTATATTTCCTTCTTTTCTGCACTGGTTGGATCTGCCCTGCCCATTGATGTCTGATTCTTTACAGCTTATAAAACCAAGGCATCAAAAAGATTTATCCAAAAAGACTCCTTTAAATGAGCAAGCAATAAAAGTTAAATCTTGCAAGGAATGAGACAAGTTTGCCATTAGTTCCCATTAAAAAAAAAAAAAAAAATCAGGAAAAAGAGATGAGTTGGTTCTGGCAGTCAGTGGTTTGTACTTCTGTCTGGCCAGTGCCTCAAGACTAACAGCTCCATACTGCTCTCACACGGTGGAGAGTACGCCATGCTCAGTACTCCTTGTTGCGCTCCAGTCTGCATCTCTCCAGAAAGTCAGTAAGTCAATTTAGTAGCGCTTCTCTGCGCTGCCACAGCCCCTGGTTGTCAGCAGAGCTTTCTAGTAGAATGATATTCGTCATTTCTGACAAATCTGAGAGAATATGTGTAGACTTGTTATTACTGTCCCATTGCCAGGACATCATCAAGCTGACACGATCTCATTCCTACACAAGAACAGAGCCTGCAAACTAATGTCAAGGATTAGAGGTAATTCTGGAAAAATTCTGTAGGGGTACTGCCTTGCAATCTCCATCTCGTTGTTCATTCCAACCCTCTCTCCTCAGCCCCATCCCATTCCTTCTCCAAAGAAAGCAAGACATAGATGGGGAAGATAGAACAAAGTGATTGAAATAGCTTTTTGCAAGGCACCCGATAACACTTTCTTCAGCTAAGCAGATAAACCTGTCTCTTGAAATGAGCATTAATGAGACACACCAATAACAGGTGTGCTGCCCTTTCCTTTTGGTTTAAAGTCAGGAGCAGCGGTGCTTTGGCACATGGGTAACAGGCCAAAATAGATAGTGGAGGAAATAGTTGTTCTTAGACAAGGCTGCCTGGAGAATACAGGTAACAAGTTTCATGATTTTCTGCAGATTGACTGAACTGGCTGAGGCAGCAGCTGTATTACCTTGAACTAAAAATATCTCATTGACAGTTATAATCTATAGGCTTGTCAATTGTTCAGGCCTGTCAAGTTACACCATGTCATTTGTATTAGCTTGATGTTGGGAGAGTTATCTCAGCTATTAGGAGAGGTAGTTAAATCTATGTTAGATATTATGTGTGCAACATAATATTACTGTTAGGTTGGTGATTGCTAAAGAGACTTTCTGATACTGTTTCAAGTGCCCCCAATCTCACTGAGTAGTAGCTTTTAATTTAAAATAAAAGCTATTAGCAATGCTATGTTCTTAAGTGCTCAGTAACTGGCCTTACTCATATATTATTTTGTTGCTGATAGCTTTAATCAGAGTTACCTTTTCTGAGTCATTGGTGTGACTAATACTCTTGTGAGGCTACCTAGAATAGACTTCCTCTGAAATAATTTGTCCCCTTTGCGCTAGGCTATCTCTGACCCAAAAGATCAACTTTGGTAAATCCCTTTGGTCTTCCATTGCATCACAGTCTACATGAATAAATAAGACAGGTAAATAAAAGTATTAGTATCTTTTCTCTGGGCATCGTTAAGCCTTCTGCTGAAGGGAACAGTATTTATCATTTCTAATGCAAAATAAAATTAGTAAAGTGACTTGCCCATGTTCTTATTCTGAAGCAATGATGGGATTAGGATCAATCACCTGAATCCCAATACTGAGATTTATTCACTAAAAATAAAATAAAAAAAATCCTGGCTTCTCTAAATCCATCACGTTGGATTTTCAGGTTCATTCTTATTTGGAATATTGACATATCATTCTAAATATTCCACCCAGCACACCTAATTTACCATATTTCCCCATGCCTGGACCATGAGTTATTTGTCAAGAAGGCTTTAGTTCAACTGAATTGCAGCTTGTCCCTAGGTGTGGAAAATGCAAGTGGTATCCTATCAGCCATGGAGCTTTCCTTTGGAGTCAAAAGATCTTTCTGTCCTTGGTGCAGGATACAAGTAAAGCCTTTATCTGTGGGTAGGTTATTTGGGGATTAAAGATATTTTAGGTAATATGATATCGGACTAGGTTCAGATTCTCTGTGAGGTGGGTTTTACATACTAGATTCATGTCAGTCCAGTAGATCTTTTTATTGACAGTTAAGGTGTTTGTGTACTACAAGTGGTTTGGGAATGTGTGATAGCAACCTAGTGATTCTAAGATTTTAAACTGATAATAGGGAAAAGTTTTGGTAAACACTCACCTCACGTGTCTACTTGTCATGATGTCAAAGTTGCTCACACCTTTATGTGCAGCCATGGCTTACAACACCCTTTCTGCTGTGCATTATGACACAATTTCACAAGCATTTTTTTAAGAGCAGTATGAAGTTAAGCACTTTTAATTCCCCCACTTTTGTGTGGGTACCAGCCAGGGAAACCAAGGGACTACTCCAGCTAAATATCACCTTGCTTGTTTGTTGCTGTTAATCTAGCTATTTTTGTTGGATTGTCAACTGGCCTGACAAAACCACTTGTGCAAGCAACACTGAGCTGGGTTTTGTGGGAGAGGAATCACAGAACGGCTTGGGTTGGAAGGGACATTAAAGATCATCTACTTCCAACTCCCCTGCCACAGGCAGCGATGATACCCACTAAATGAAGTTGGCCAAGGTCCCATCCAGCCTGGCCTTGAACAACTCCAGGAATGAGGCATCCACTTCTCTGGGCAACCTGTTCCAGTGCCTCACTACTCTTACAGTGAAGATATGTTTCTTCCTAATGTCTAATCTAAATCTGTCCTCTTTTAGTTTAAGACCATTCCCCCTTGTCCTATCACTATCTACCTGAGTAGAGAGTCCCACTCTATCCTTTTTATAAGATCCCTTTAAGTACTGAAATGCTGCTATGAGGTCTGGAGCCTTCTCTTCTCCAGGTTGAACATGCTTACCTCTCCTGGACTTTCTTCATAGGAGAGGTGCTTCCGCCCTCTCATTATCTTTGTGGCTCTCCTCTGGACTTGCTCTAACAGGTCCACATCTTCCTTGTGCTGCTGGCCCTAAACCTGGATGCAGCGCTCCAGGTGGGGACTCATGAGGGCAGAGTGGGTGTGAGGAGGGGTGGGTCAATCACCTCCTTCCACCTGCTGACCATGCTTCTTTTGATGCAGCCCAGGATGCAGTTGGCCTTTTAGGCTGCAAGAGCACGCTGCTGGAACATGTCAGGCCTTTCATTCACTAGAACAATCCTCAAGTCTCTTTCTACAGGGCTGCTCTCAGTAAGTTCTTCTCCCAGTCTGTACTTGTGTCCAGGATTGCCCTGACACAGGGCAAGCACCCTTGTCTGGATCTGTTCCATGATTTTGTCAGGCACAGAGGTAAGACTCAGCAGTCTGTAATTCCCTGGGTCTCCTTCCTACACTTTTCAAAAAATTGGAGTGTTTCTTTCCTTTTTCCAGTCACTTGGAACTTGACCTGACTGCCATGATATTTCAAATATGATGGAAAGTGACTTGGTGACAACATCGGCCAGTTCGCTCAGGACCATGGGATGCATGTCATCAGGCCCCATAGACTTGTAGTTCAGTTGTATCAGGAGGTCCCAAACTTGCTCTTTACATACAGGAGGGGGGAATCTGCTGCCCTAGCCCTGCCTAGAGATTTGGGGACTCAAGATGTGATGAGCCTGATCACCATTAAAGACTGAGACGAAGTTAAGTATCACTGCCTTCTCCATGTCTGTTGTATGAGCTCTCCATCTTCATTTGTCAGAGGCAGTTTGCTCTCCTTAATCTTTCTTTTGTGGCCAATGTACCTGTGGAACCACTTCTTGTTATTCTTTACATCCCTCACCAAGTTTAGTTCTGTCAGTGCCTTGTAAGACCCAGGAGGAAGCATGATGGGGGGCAGAGAGGGGCAGTCTCTGAAGAAAGGTCTTTCATGCTCAAAGAGCAATTAAAGATTCCTTATTCTGGATCTTTGTGAAAACATATATTAGAGCAGTTGTCTCCTGATTTGTTTCAATATTTAAGTGATACAGTTGCTGAAGACTATGGGCAGCATTAGTCACTGGTAGGCAGTGCAGCCTGAGAGACTGTCTTGGCACCTGATCTGTTTAAACTAACACAGCATGTCAACGTCTTTTTCCTTTATATACCTATTAAAAGTATCTTAATATTGTCATATGCATATGCACATATAAGTGAATATATGTGCATATATATATGTAGACACATTTATAAAAGCAGTATGTCTTCCTTCAACAACATTTCATCATTCAACAGAAATTTGCGGACATGTTAACATCTAATTAAATACTTTCTGATAGAGGATTACCTATTTTTCCCTCTATTTAATGAGATTCCTCTAGCAAGATTTGGGAAATAGTGTTTTTTCTTTTCTTTTTCTATTTTAAGTAACCTTTATGCTTCCATATGGCTTCCATGACTCAGGCTTTATCATTTATAGATTACAAAGTCACAATTAAAGTCCTAGATAAGACTAATGATTTGAACATGCCAGACAGAAGCATTTTTTTTTTTTTAATGAAATTCTAACTAAATTTAAAATCTCCAGAGAAGGCGTAAATTTACAATGCAATATTGATTACGAAGAGTTAATTTTTCTAATGAGTCAACTCTGAAAAACTCTGTGTTGCCTGAAAAATAGAGGTTGTGTGGCTGGGTGTAAACATGTCCTTCTCCACCCTCTGCTCCATCATTCTGTGAGAACTGCTTTATTCTTGATCATGATACTCAATGAAATTTTTAAGGACTCATTCTAAAACACAAGGTTTTGACTGTGTATTACCTTGAACATTTCCCTGCTGTTTCTGCAGTTGCTATTCTACAATTTATTTTCTACTCTTGGTGGAAAATGTTTACCTTGTTCTGGTTTACTCTTATTTTTAATAAACAGTTCTCAAATAAATTAATCTGTTTCAACAATATTAATCTAAGATGTGCTTTTCACTTTTATGATTAACTTTTATTACCTTAAGTCGTGTAATTGTAACCAGGTGGTTACATTCCTCCTTCAGTGCAGAATGAAAGGAGGGAAGAGGTGGTGTTGTGGCTGGAGGGTGAGATACACTTCTGATAAGCTGTTTTACCTTCTTGTGTTTTGTTTCTATTAATTGACTTTTGGAGATTAACAAAAGCAAGAGAACAAATGCTTGACAATCATAGAATATCCTGAGTTGGAAGGGACCCACAAGGATCGAGCCCAACACCCGTCTCGACACAGGACCACCCCAAAACCAGACCCTGTGTCTGAGAGCGTTGTCCAAACACTTCTTGAACTGCAGCAGGCTCAGTGCTGTGACCACTACCCTAGGGAGCCTGTCCCAGTGCCCAACCACCCTCTGGGTGCAGACCCTTTCCCTAACCCCCAGCCTGACCCTCCCCTGTCCCAGCTCCACACCGTTCCCTCGGGTCCTGTCGCTGTCCCCAGGGAGCAGAGCTCAGCGCCTGCCTCTCCGCTCCCCTCGTGAGGGAGCTGCAGGCCGCCATGAGGCCTCCCCTCAGCCTGCTCTGCTCGGGGCTGAACAAGCCATGTGACTTCAGCCGCTCCTCAGATGACTTCTCCTCTAGACCCTTCACTGTCTTGGTAGCCCTTCTCTGGACAGTCACTATAGTTTTAAGTCCTTCTTACACTGTGCTGCCCAAACTGCTCACAGTATGTGAGGCGAGGCTGCACCGGAGCAGAGCGGCACAGTCCCTGCCCTGGATGGCTAGCAGTGCCCTGCCTGGTGCACCCCAGGGCATGGTCGGCCCTTCTGGCTGCCAGGGCGTGCTGCTGGCTTGTGTTCAATTCACCATCAACCCAAGCCCCAAATCCCTTCCCATGGGGCTCCAGCCTCTCTTCCCCTAGTCTGTATGCATATCCAGGGTTGCCCAGCGTCAGGTGCAGAATCTGGCACTTGACCTTGTTGAACTTCCCACAGCTGGTGACTGCCCAGCACTATAATCTGTCAGGATCTCTACGCAAGGCCTCCATGAAGTCAACAGCTCCTTCTAATTTAGTATCATCTGTAAATGTGATCCTATTTATCTCAGCAACAGCTCTGGGTCCACACCAATGATTACTAAGGGACAAATAGGATTTATTTTTTTTTTTAATATTTTTATTTTTTATTTTTTAAATTGCAGTGGGTACAGATTGGGAAAGGGAGAAGGAAAATTCTCATGAAAGTTGGTGGAAATTCTTGTATAGGGTTCAGTGGCACACAAATCTCTCATTTCCCACGTGCCTCAGACTTCAGCTCCCCATGAAAAGCATTAATTTAATTTAAGAAAGGGGAAGGGGAAGTACAGCAGGGGAAAAAACCTTCAGAAGAAAGCGTGTCTATGACACGCTGTGCTATTGGTTAGAGCAGGGTACAACCCTGTTCATTGTACAAGTTCAGATCCTCCCCAGAGGCCTCCTAAGCCCTCTGAACCATCCATGTGAGATGCTAGGATCAAGAGCTGCTGAAATTTGAGTGCAAGTTTCACATTCCTCCTCTTTCAGACAAGCATGTATTTGTTCAGGTTGCTTTAAATTACTTTTCATTGATCTGGATGTTTCATACTCAAGCTGAAATATAAAAAGGTCACATACAGTAATTAAAAATATATTCTCATGAAAATTGAAGGGGAAATTTAAACTTTAATTAAGTCAGAACAAAATATGAAAAGCATCATTTTCCTATTCAACAGCTTTTCCTTGAATGTACTTTGCTTTATGCACACACACTCAAAGATATAGCAGTGCATTTATTTGCTCTTTTAAAACTATTATTAAATATGCTACAAATTCTTTATCTGTGTGTAATCAGCAGAGCTTTCCCCTTGTTCAGCCTTGCTAAGTTCTCATTGCTGGTAATGATAAGGAGCCAGAAGAAAATGTGATAAGATACTTTAAATTACTGTGATCTTATGAGAGTTACATGCACTTCAAAAAAGCATGTACTTGGGTTAGGACGGGCCGGTATAAAAATTTTAGTAGTGCTATGGCTAGACTAGACATGTTTAAAAACAAGTCTTTAAGGTACTTAAAGTAAGGTACTTAAGTGCTTTATATAAAACAGTGTTTATATATCTCTCTGTGTGTGCGTATACATATATATATAGTCATATATAACTATATGCGACTTGCCTCCCAGAAGGGGATGGCTTTAGTTGATGTAAGGCCTTGGACAAGTATTTTGGAGTACTTTTAAACAAAATAAATAAAATGTGGTAGTCTCCGCTTCTAAACTCCTGAGACTGTGTCTCATACTTCTGACAACCTCCAAACACATATGCCATTTCTGCAAAATCAGTCCCTGGCTCCTCCAGTCCTATTCTTCCTTCACTGTGTTTCACCAGCAGGAAGCTAATACCTATGTATACATGTTTTGTTTTAAGAAGGTCTATTCTTTTGCTTTGTTGTGTCCTCAATTTCCAGTGGAAAATGGAAAAATTCACCTCACTTATGAAAGCAGTATCTGCCAAAATTCATTTCAGAGGAATTTCTGAAAGCATCCCTTCTTCCTTGCTTGTGACCCAGGGATAGCTGACACCTTTTTCTTATCTAGGAAATGATTAAAGATAATCTGTTATTTTTACAGCTGTCAAGTGAATCTGACAATATTTTTCCTTATATTCACATGCATGCTGCAGAAGGCAGTTGCTTTTACCTTTTGTTTTCCTGATCTCAGATCCCCAGGAGGATAAAGAGAATTAAATAAAATGTAGAAAAACTTTAGCATGAAAGGTTTCAATATTGCTGAGGGATTTAATATATCATAATTGTTCAAGACTTTGTTGTTTCTTTGTGGATCTCTTTCTCCTTCGCTGTGATTAAGTTCACAATGAAGTCTAGATATATTTGACATTTAATGCAATCCTATTCTTGCTGCTATGGAGACATGGCTTGCAGAGTGTGGTGTCTACATTGCTTTGGCCTACAACAACACAATTTCAACACACTTTTGCCATATCTTCCAATCTACGTGTCTTGGTCGCTTATAGCTTTGCACATGTGTAAGTATACTTGGCAACTTTATGTGGTATTTGTCATCCTTAAAGCATTTCATTGGCCTCAATTAATGAAGTCCTGTGAACTTGTTTTTAGGCAGGAAGGGCCCATTACAACACTGGAAGAGGGTGAAATTGAGGTACAGAGATAGTAAACCTAGATCTTCTCAGGTGCTCAGGTACCTAGCAGCCTGGTTTTCTGTTATGATTTCCCCAAGGGCAAACTCATTGGAAAAAAGTTTGTGTCTTTCTACAGCTCTGCCTGCAGTTTGTCCATCCCCTCAGTCACATAAATTGTGTTGTCTGTGGGGCCTTCTTGAAAGTAGGTCAGAAGCAATGTGTTGCTGGGAATATGTCCTCGCCCCATCTTAAGGACTTAATACAAAGGGGATTTTTTTCTTGTTAAAAAGACAAGTCCTGGTTTCCTTGCAAAACCAGGACTTCGTTCATAGTGACAGGGTGATAGTCCTTTCAAACAAAACATGTGCTCCTTGCTGTGCATTTAGAGGAGGAGACAACCTTTTGCCCTAAGGTGAAGAAATGTTTTGTAAGGGTTAAACAAAAAAAGCATCCCTTTCCAAATTTCTGTGATTTATTTATTTTTTTTAAATATCTGGATTTCTTCCGTGACCTCTTAAAGCATGACTTCAGAAACAGGCTACAGAGAGGAATAAGAATTATTGCCTGAGATCAAAGAGAGGGCAAGAACCTTATTAACCAGTTTTGCCAGTGAAGAAATCATATTTTGGAATAATTTCAGTGGAGATTAATGGGAGTTCAGTATAGAAGAAAACAGAAGGCTCTCAACCTAGGCAGTATGAATGCAGATCTATCCATATTAGGTCAACATGAATACTAAAATCATTTTGTTCTCTAACTGGTTACAACTTTCTGCTGAGCAGCTCAGCAGGCTGTGATACGGGGTCCTGCGCTTGACTTGCTGCTTAAGTTTGGAAATCCTGGTTCCCCCAGCAAAGCAAAGGCAAGCTCCCACGGAGCAAGCATGTCACAGCCTGTACACCATGGTGTCAGTGTGTGGAGTCAGCCTGATGCACTGCTTCTTGTAATTTTTATTTCTGCCTTCCCCATATAGCTTTTCATAAAGGGCACGGCAATGAGGACTGAATGGCATTTATTATCCAGACAGTGTATCATGGCCAGTTAGCCTGATGGATTGGTAAAAACATGGCCTGGCTCCACACCATTATTCAGTTCTTAAACGGGGAATTTTTCCTTAGTAAAGGCTGAACCGCGACTCTATGCAAGGTTTTCAGATTTACCTGTTGTTGCTCATGAAGAGCACGTGCCTCCTGTGCATGCTCCAGAGAGGGGGAGTCTTCAGCTAAGACCCCTGAGGGGCTTTGCTCAAATTTTGCTTGCATCAGGCATCAGTACACGAGGGCTGTGTCTGCATGCAGCAGAAGGCCCAGGCAGATGTAGTTGTGCTGGTTCTTTAACTCCTTTACTTTACAAGTGTCTTAGAGGTACTTTAGTTCTCTGAGTGGGGAAATCAGGGCACGTGTGCATTGCTTTTTAAGCCTTAGGACATACCAGGACTTAACTCTAGATTGGTTGATCTGCTTCATATCCCAAGTGCTAATAATTTGGATTTTTCTTTCTAACGGACCTCTAGCTGCAGTCAGAGACTTGCCAAACTTCTGTAAGAGCCGAGCTCTCTCTTTCCAGGGGGTCTGAACAAGATGCTTGTACTCCGGCAAAAACACCGCAGGCCTCTCTGGCCAAAATAAAGCCCTGGTGGCATGGACAGTTACTGCATCGGGAAAAACCTCGAGGAATGTTTGTTTCTGCAAGCGGGTGATGCAAAAGGACTGTAAGGGCAAACTGATAGCAGCAACTCGGTGACTTCTGTCAAGTGGAAGAAAAATGTACTTTGATCCTTCGGGAAATACATTTGGACGTAGCCAGTCATGGAATATTTAAAGGAGCCTTGGGGAGAAATTCTGGTGAGAGAGTCTAGTTTGCAGCCATTACCTGTGGTAGCTGCGAACTGTCACATCTATTTTTCCTCTCCTGGGGAGAAAAAAACCACTGCCTGTTTTCAGTGACAATGGGGGCTTGCCCTGTAAAACAACTTTCTCTGCGACTGTTGTGCAGTGTTTGTGGGGAGGCGAAACGGAGCAAATCAGATTTGTTTACAACAAATAGGACTTGCTCCTTGGGGGCTGTGGTGATACAGCTTTCCCAGTTCAAAATGATGCTAATTGGCTCCCACCTAGTTACCAAAAGGGAGGCTCTGTGATTTCGGATATGTCACCTGCTGGAAATGACTAGAAGCCTGCAAATGTATTCAGTTCCTCAGGGAATGGTTTTCATCCTTTTAAATGAGTTTTTGTGCGAAGAGGTATTTGATAGAATATCCCCGGTGTAAGATAAATAGTTTCCCTGAGTTCAGGACTAATTATCCTCAGGGACACAACAGACCGAACAGCTAGATGAGCCAGAAATAAAATGGTATCTTGTGGCTATAGTGGGAAGTAGGCAGTTACACTCCTACCATACACGATTAGATAGCTATCGAGCTTGTTATTGTAGGAGAGGAAATGACTGGCTTTCTCATACAGAGCCCCCACAAATAACAAAGTACAAGTGCACTGCAGCAGCACTCCCTCTCTGTCATGTCTGGCACCAGGAGCCGTTGCTGGTCATGCATATTTCAGGCCAAACACATTTATAGGCCACACTTTCTGTGTGGTGGTGCACATGCATTTCATGTTCACATAGCATCCTTATTTAAAATACGTGTGTCTTGGTGAAGAATAAGACAGCATGCTTTAGTTCTCCCCTGCAAGTCCAGGAATAAAAATCAGTTTTTGTCGTGTTTGTCCAGTGCAAGAGATCTTTTTCTGTTTCCTTTATCACTTCAGGTTTCTCTCAGTTATTTTTCACTGACACTTAGTTCAATGTTTGAGGCTCCAGGTTGTGACTGGAAGCTGAAGGGTGAATGTGTGTTGAAATTGCTGCTGTAGTCTGAACAAAACCAACCAGATATCTCATGAGAATTCCAGGGAAAAGTTAAGTCTTGCAGCTTTCAGTTATTTTTTTTTTTCCCTCCGCCAAAGCTTCCATTAAAGCCAGCTGTATTTTTGCCTGAATAAGGACTGCGAAACATAGCCAAATTTTGCAGGATAAAAAGTTCATCAGCTCTTTAAACCTCTGGATAAGCATCTGAACTCTCTGCCACGGTCCTAAATTAGCTCATTCCCGGCACAAGCCCTGCTCCAGGAGAAACCTTGCCAGGCCACGCCGCTGGGGGCGAAGGCGTCCTCGGGGTCTGCGGCCGCAGGGTGCTTGGTGAGGTCCCTGGCTGAGCATCGCCAGCTCACAGCTGGGAGAGGGCAGAGGTGAGAGGAGGAGGCGCCCAGCACGGTCCGAAGCCTGCGGCTGACCATACGGGCCAGGGTTTGCTGTCTGTCACGGTGACCGCGAGTACCGTGCTGTCCTCCCCAAGCTAAGGGTTGTGGCGTGCGGCCTGGGGGTGGCAAAAGTGCAGATGGTTGCAGCTTGGGAGGAATGGGTGCAAGGCTGGGCTGGCCGAAGGCATGTCTGGCTGGCGCTGCTATTTATAGCCGGGGGAGACGGAGTGTAACAGCGCAGAGCCTGCGAGCAGCCAGCTCGAGCTGTTTGAAGGGCACATGCCTTCCGTGGAGAGGGCAGTTTGCCTCAGCTCTGCTCCGTGCAGATCTGGACTCTCCCTTTGATTAAAAGACCTCAGTTGTCTGCTGAAGCTGGGGCCTGAGCGAGAGCACAGTGGTGCACCAGCCCTAGCGATCCTCCCCCCGCCTCCCGGCGTGCATCAGCAACACATTTCTCTAAAAGACCATTTGGAAGTGTTTATTGCTGAAGTTGCCAAATAAAGGCAGAAAAAGGAAGGAGAGAAGTCCCAGCTCTAGCCGATGTCTTCGTGCTCAGAAGGGTATTTTAACCAACTGCTGAGTCTGAGTGCCCTTGAGCGTAAGGCGTGCTGGGGAGGTGTGAAAGCAGGTCTTGCTTGGCAGGAGTGACCCTTTCTGTGTGCTCCCTCCCAGCCCTCGAGGCCGTGCCGTCAATGGGAGTGGAGGAGCTGCCTCTCAGCATCCCAAGAATCCCTAAATTTTAAGCAAGCGTTGAGAATGCGGAGGTGGCACTCGTAAATTACACTTCTCTAAACAGGGTGCCTCTAACTTGTGCCTTCACATATTGCAGTCGCAAAGCTATGAATTTTCTGATTTTTGTCACACTCTGATAAGATTAAAAAAACACAGTTATATTCGATCCTGCTGACTGAGTTGCAGAAGTAATTTCTCATTCAATTGAAATTTAAAACTTAGGAGATTTCATGTCCACTGGGATGGAAAGTAATTTATCAATTCCCATTAGCTTCAGCCACCAATCAGGGAAGTTTTTATTTTCATTTTAGCAAAAAGGATAGTGTATACCACCTACATTTCATACTCCGACAGGGATTTCAGAAAGCAAGCAGCTAAAACCAGGCTCTCTGACTGTTTAGAAATATATATATATATATAAAAGCTCTTTTCTAAGAAAAACAGAACTCTGTATTTGGTCTACAACTTTTATGAGGAGAAGGATTCAAAAGTCAATACCTGTATGTTTTGAGACTTGCCCTTTGTCAATTACTTTGAACAGCTTTGTGGGAGCTTGTGGCCTTTTTTACGTGCACATCCGCATTTCTTTTGAGAGCTGCTCTTCTAATACACAAACATCTGGTAATGGTCTTACAATGACTTCAGATTACATTTTTTTCTAAGGCATGCAGGCAGAAGAGGGGAGGTTGCCAATCCCTTGTAAAAACAAGAGCAGTGACATGAACTGCCTTCAGTTCTTGTGAAGATAAATAAAATAGAAGAAATGCAAAGAAGCGGTGTTCCGATGGCTGCTTCAGTTCCCTGAAATTCCTATGGCGGAACATCTGGGAGAAAGAGAGACTTGCTATTAGTCAACTGTATTGATTTCTGCCACTAAGGAAAGCGGGAGAAAAAAAATATTTACTGTGCTAAACCGCTGGAGCTTTCAGCCGGTTCATATTGAAAATTGTCTCCTACGGACTTCCCTCCGTGGCTTTTCCTCTGCGGAAGGGACGACTGGAAGAGGCATCAGCACAGAACAATGAGAGGCAGTTCCTGTGTGCCCGCCGGCCTCGGCGAGGGAAACGCGCGCTCTGCCGGAGGAGTTGCCTCCTCCTTGCCGTGAGCGACGAGTCATGGAGGCGTTTTCAGAATCACGGCAGATCAAGTATGCCTGTGATTAGAAAGGGATCGCTGCTTATTTTTAGATCTGGTTCCTCTAAGTGGCCTTTTCTGTTGCTATGAATAGCTGCAGCATAATAGTTAAAGTAGACAAAAAAACAGTCCTGTTTCAAGCTGCTTAATACATAGGCTGCATTTCGTAACAAACCACATGGTTTTGTGTTTGGGAGAACCGGAACGAGTGTTGGTTTTAAGTTATCTTTGGTAATTCTTATCAGTTTCATGTGCATAGGTATTATTTAAACATTTGCTTTTTGTTTCCTTAACAAAACATAAGCCAAACCCAAGCTCATCCATTTCAACAAGCTCTTAAAGGCTGATAGGTGGATAGACTTATTTTATAGTGTAGCTCTACGCAGAAGAGTGCCTTTGTAATAGTGGCAACCTCTTCCTTAGCGAGACTGCTACTTGTCTATGTTCAGTCAGATCTTCGACTCTATGGCAGAAATAAGTCTTGACTGCTTTTTACTCCTGTTAGCCCTGTAGAAGCTACGTAGCTAAGCATCAGGTATAGCTAAGAGCTAATGAGCTAGACTTTTCAGTGTTGAGCCTTACGGCCTCAGCAGCTGAGACTTCAGTAAGGTATTGAATACTCCTTACAACGAGGGGTTGGTAATTTCAAATCAATGGCACCTATACTAGACCAATGAAAACAGGGCGTGTGGACAGGCATAGACAAAAGCTTCGTTTATTTGACGGGATGCAGTTTGTTTATCACAATAATTGAGATGGAAAGGACATAGTTCCATTGTCAGAGGCCAAGTAGGACCAGGAATTAGATTTTTTTTCTTGTGAACACCGGGCATTTGAGATTAAAAGACTGTAAACCTGTAAACAATTATACCTAGTCAGAAAATGATTTATTCTATGAGGAAAGAATGGTGATTATTAAAGGTTAATAGGAATGTGAGTCACCTAAATTTTGGCAAATATGGAAGATCCAAAAAGATTCAGAGAGTAGAGTAGCCAAGTAGATAGAATAATAAATAAACAAACTTTTTTAAATATACAAAAGTTGCCAATTATATTTGAAGATACATATTTCTTGAGTAAACAAGGTTCTCGTGGGTAGGTACAAACCCAAATAATTCCAGCATCCATATTGTTCTGTGCTGAAAGAAAAGTAAACTTTACTCCATAGTTATCCCTAATCTTATTAAAAAAAATACAACTTATTTTTTAAAATATATATATATATTTGAAAAGAAAGAACAAAAGTAAACCCAAAGAGACTGCCTGCATACCTGACTTTTAATTCGTAATACAAATCTAGGACTGAGAAATCGACATGAGACAGGAATGAAATGGAAGGCTAAACCTGAATAAACTTATGTTTACTGTTTCAGTACTATATTTTAAGACATTTTTTTTTCCTGTAATGTTAATTATATTGTTAATTTTTTTGTAACTAATACTTCCTTTAATACAAATTAGATTTCACATTTAATCTAAGTGTATGCTATATTGTATGTAATGCTTCCTCCACTTGATTCTTAGGGTTTTGGGTACTAAAGTTCAATGCTGAATCATTATTGTTTGAAACTGCACTATATGGTAAGATGCCCTAATAGATTTTCTGCGATGTACTTTAAATTAGCCAATGAATTCGTAAACTAATTTTGAATAGCTGGAAATAACTGCTGTGATTCTAGAAATCCGAGGCAGAGACTGGAAGGTAGATGTGATGTTTTGCAATTTTTGAGAATTATGAAAAGTAAAAATAAGAAAGCCTGGGGAGCTGTAATAGGAGCTGCACTTGTTAAGACCATTTTTCATTAATAAAGTAATAAAGCAAATGTTAAGGGAAAAATATCTGCAGTTACCTGGCAGCTGATGAACAATAACAACTTTATAAATATATATCAAATAATCTCTGACATACTGGATTGTTTTTTTAAAATTATTTTTTAAATTACCATATTTTTAGCCAATTGTAATGATGGCATAACTGAAATGCAGTCTGTTATTAAATAATTTGATACAATGCCTCTAATTCTGAACAATTAGTTCCTAGTAGCTTGGGTATAAATATTGTTTTATGCATGGCGAGCGTGTGAATAAATTGTGGTGGTTTGCAGCAAAATATTGAATCCTGGGAGGTGCCCAAGTGAGGTGGTGCTGGGCAGCGTTATGGTAGATTTTGTTTATGGTGTTTATTAATGTTTTGTGAGAGAAGTGTAAACTGCCCATTAATTATGTTCCACAGGGACTAAATGTGGAGGTGTAGCAGAGGATGGACTAATCACTTTATCACTTGCTGGGCACTGTGAGCTTGTATAATTTAGTATACCCCGAGTAAAAGTGAGAATAAATTCTCCCTGATAGGAAATTTATTTCCTAGGTTTGTATGTGGATCTGTGTTTTATTCCCTTCAGACACTATATATCTATTCTTATATGCCAAGGCCACTGACTTTTCTGTTATTCTAGGTGCCAGGAACACTGAATAGTTCTTGAATTGCTTATAGATGATGAAAAGTGCAAATAAAACAATTTTATTAAAGGAGGAAAAAGGAATAAGATAAATATTGCGGATCAGGAAGTGATAAGAAAGGACTAGAAAGGGCTAGTGCAGTGCGGACAGGTGGCTGATGAACCAAACATGACTTTATTCTTCCTGTGTCATATATTTATGTAGTGTGCTTGCTGCTGTCCTGTGGAGAAAGAGGAGGACATAGCCATCCAGGGAAAGGTCTCAAACAAAGAATCCAATATAATGCTGTGCTCATGATTTTTGTGGGAAAAAATCTCTAGTTCTCCTAATTCCGTTTTCTACCATTGCAGGGATGCTCTTTCTGCGGAAAGACAGAAAATGAAATTACTGCACGGGCCTTTGGAAGACACCTGAGTTATCCTGATGGTGGGCACATTTCTCAACTGCAACCATCTAGACACAAGGTATTTTCCTGCCAAAATGAGTATAAAGGAAATTTAATGCGTGTGGAGCCTCAGGAGCCTTTGGGGATGCCTGCGTGATGGCAGTCATGAGGATGACTACGATGTGAGCAGTCTACCTGAGTTGGCTTTCATCACAGTGGGTCACTGTCAACAACACCAAAGTCGCAGTGTACAAACTTCATTTTTTTTTTCAAACTGGTCAAGCTAAAACCACCTCAGTGGCAGCTACCCATGCTCTGACTGAACTGAGGCTGACTCACAGGGCAGGTGAAGAGCAGGACAAACTTCCTTGCCTCAGATCGTTTTCTGTGAGTAAGGATTTTAAAAGGGCAAGTTCAAAGGGGGAGACCAGGCAGGCAAGGCCAGTGTTTTTGAGGCTACCAAGAACAGTGCCTGTAACTGCAGTAGTATTTAGGTCATTGGAGGGGAAATGATAACTCTGCTGTTTGTAGACAAGAGAGTTTTGATTTAAACCATTGACTTAAATTACTTTAGGCAAGAAGCGTGCTTTGATGCATCTTAGGTATGGGTTGTGTTCTATCCTCTTGCCTCTTGTGTCAATGTGAAAACTTTTAGGAGAGTAAGAGATTGGGTAGTTGGGATGGTTGTACAGTTAATTTCTAGAGGAAGGTCTTGTCTACTGATACCTAAAAGTCTCTGTGCTATTAGTGGTTTGAGCTAGTAAGATGTCTTATTTATTCCTCAAGACTTTTCCATATTGATTGGGCTTAAATGTGCTTCTTCTACAAAAATGTCCATCAGAGTGATTAAGTTTCATGTAAAAAGTGCATTAAATTCTCCCTGGTTCCAAGAGACTCTTTGCAGCCATTCTGTGCAGATGTTCCCTCCCCAGCACCCTGTAAATCAGGTACCATCTGACAGTTTTGACTTAGTTCCTCTACCTTGTGTATTCCTTCAGAAAGCGCTGGATACAACTGCATTTAGCCATGTGCACAATCATGTGGAATCTCCCCTGTAAATTCAAGGATGGAAAACTTGAAAAATGTAAGGCACTGGAGTAGGGATTGAAGCCTTCCTCCTGCTGCCTCCAGGCTCAGGCCCAAACCAGTGGTGAGGTAACTGCAGGAACCATAAGAAAGAGGGGTGGGTGCACCCTTTGACAGGTGTAGGGCATTGTTGTAAGGCAAGAGATATGCTTGTGGTTTCTTTGCAAACAAGGGAAGCTCATCCAGTACAGTACATCCTCTGTGCCGCTAACTCATATCTAGGGAAGGTAGATGTGGTCCACTTGCTCTTGGTTTCCATGTGAGACACCACCTACACCCAGGAGAGTGAGAAAGGAGCTATTTGTGACCTTCTTTCAACACGGAGATGTCAACTTATCTTTTCCTGGTCCTGTCAAGTCACAGGTCACCTTGTTCCTTCCTTCCTCACAGACATAAGAACAAGCAGAAACTGTCCCTCAATCATGAGGATGTCAGTCATAAGGATACCCCACAGTTTCTTTTACAAAGAACCAGAATCAACCAAGGTGACTATAAAAAATTTTAAGAAATACCCTCAGATTAATCTAACAATGCCTAAGGTGCCCCTGACAAGATGTCAGTGTGCCACCAGCACCCATTTGGTTTTCATCAATTTCTCTGCTGTAATAGCACAAATTATATGGCTGAAAGCCTTTCATGATTCTTGGACTCAGGGCTGTCCTGCAAATGTTCAGTCGGGTCTGATTATTAAATGGTTTGATTTAGCATGCCTTTGTTGTGCAAACCTCCTGGTGATATTAAATGACTCCCTAAGTGATGAAAAGTGGATTTTAGAGAGCAAAATTGCTTGAAATATTTGTTGGGGAGCTAGTTTGAAAAGAATAACAAATGGAAACCATTTCTGTCTGGGAGACTGAATTCATGACTAAAGCATATAGCAATTTTCATTTAAGCCTTTTTATATATGTATTATACAAATATATATGTTCCTCTTGCAGGGAACACTTGGGGATTTCAGACTTTTTAACAATTCTCTCTGTCAAGGGTGCTAGTCCATAAGTTATGATCACTACTTTTTTGGATCACTACTTCTGCAAAGATAGTCTAACTTGGGAAGATGGTAAAAATTTCAAGCTGGCAGAGAGAAGCCTGAGGCAAGCTTCAGGCATATTGGCACCACAGCTGCCTTGCTGCTTTGCCAGCAGAAAAGTGGTACCATATAGACTGATTAGAGGAACATGGATGAGGGAGGGATAGAGGATGCCAGATTTAAAAAACATTTTTTAAACTTTTATTTATTTAATTTATTTTATTTATTTTTTTATTACTTTTATTACTTTTTTTTTTTAATGGGAAGGTGGTTTTAATGCTCTTTTGGGTTTAGTGACAGTCTAGTCTGAAATCGTGTGACTTGCCAAGTTTTAAATGAGGCTACTCCTAGTTTACTCCAATATGAATAAGATGTGTCACACGTGAAATCAAAGGCTTTTCTGCTGTAAACAACAGTCTTAAATCAGGTTCTTAATTACACATCACAAGCCAGATGGGAGTGCATTTTGTACTTGGTTCTTGATGACACGTGTTGAAGAGAAAGGCATTTGTGAAAATTGTAGCCAGACTATGATTGCTAAAATCTGATGATCTTTTAGACTTCATGCTCTTTGATCTGTCTAAATATTAAACATTGTAATATAAATCTTTGTGTACATAAACATTTTCTTTACTTTTAATTTTCCAGTAACTACAGGGAGGTTATCAACAAGTCAGAGCTACGTTCCTCACAGTGTTGCGTTCAGGATGGAGAAAAGAAAGCAGGCATTAATTGAAATAATAGGTTTAGACGACATATAGTCAAGCAATAGAGCAGATTGCCCAGAGAAGCTGTGCAGCCTCCATCCTTGAAAATTTTCAAAACCCAGCTGAAGGAAGCCCTGAGCAACCTCATCTGATCTCAGCGCTGACCTTGCTTTGAAGAGGAGTTTGGACCAGAAACCTTCTGATGAACCTTCCAACCTGTACGATCCTAAGATCTCATGATTATTAGTTGCTAGTTTGTACAGCCTAATTTGAAAAATTATTATGGGGAGTGTTGATGAAGATGGAGTCCTTTTCCAAACTGGGTATAATTTATAACATGAAAGGGCAGCTAGGACACTGTCACTGCCGACAAAAGATTGATGTTCAGGAAGACATGTTTATAAATCATCAAGATGGGAGCTGAACTCCCTCTGGCACTGTTTGAAATGTGATTTATACATATTTTTAATGTAGTTCTTTGGTCAGCTTGGCCAAGGCCTAGGAAGGAGACTGGTACTTCAGCTCCATTCCTCTTAATTTCTTCCTCTCTAGAGCAGCAGTGGAGAGATTAACAAGTTGTGAGCAATTTCATAGGTTTACATATTAGTAAAAGTGAGGACAAACCATGTCATCTGGAGTTTATGCTGGCAAACTGCTGTATTACAGTTATTGTCTCGGGACATTTTTCTTTGAAGTCTTTCTGAAGAAACTTCTTGCCTGCTTTTTGCTCTTCACTGCTAGTTAAAAAGGCATTCAGATCCCCTTCCCAAGCTTTTCCCTTCTTCCATTTCACTTCTGCCAGTTGGCCGATGACTACCAGTTCTCTTAGCGACTGCTCACTGATCTTCTACCCCTTCCTCCAGCTCCACACTCAACGTTAATGAACCGTTCGCCGAGAACAGCTTTTGCAGCACTCCAAACAATACCTTCAGGGAGTCCTTTGGGAACAGTGCCCCTCCACTTCTCTGGGTTTCCTTGATTAATTAGAAAACCCTGTCCTGAACTCCCACCCAGGACCCTCATGCTTATTATTATTATTTTTTTTTGTCCAAGGGGTGAATTAATTCCAGCTCTTATCCCACTGACTTCAGTAGATTTATCACTGGAACATGAATATCTTATTGTCTTTCACTTCTGAGTACCACTAGTACTAAGATAACTGCAGTTTTATGAGCTCTGTGTTTAGTGACTGCCATTAAAAAGCAGCGCTTTAGTGCCTTCTGATATTTGAGCTTTACTGTGGTATTTGTAGTATCTTCTATAGCGAGAACAAGAAGTACTGCAGTAAAGACAAAATTTGAGGTGCCGTAAATGTTAAATTTATTTTAAACGACCCACTGCAGGCTGACAAGAAAGATATACTTAATACTTTAGTCTATAAATATAAAAATTGATCCAAGACTACGTCCCAACAAAGTGAGAAACAAGTAATGTTTTTCTCTCAGAGAAGGTGCCTGTTGTGTGAATCATTTACTTCTAAACCTTCCAATTTTTAGGTTATTCTGTGATTAGTGACCTTTGAAGGCAGTATTTCAGCTTGCTTCTAACTGCCCAGTCTGCTGCTAGGGGAAGATCATCTTTGCAAGGCCCTGACCATGTCACACGTAGGGGATCACTCACCTCTTTCTTAACTGTGTTTGCTCCAAGTCTGAAGGAAAAGTACATTGTTTGAGACTTTCAGCTCAAAGCTCTGAGCAACAATGATGTCTGCTGATTTCATTCTGAAATATAAGCAGGGCAGCTTCAGATGTGTAAAGCTGGCTACCAATAAAGAGGGCCTAGTTTTTAAACCTGCTGGCATAGGTGGAAAATTAGGGGAAAATAGCCAAAGCTATTTTCAAACAAGGTATTTTGCAAATGTTCTTCATGAGAGGATTTTTTCATATATTTCGTCTTTGGAAGGAAGACAAACCAGTTGGGTGGATAATGAAAAACAATCCTCTTTAGGAAGAAATTGCTGCCACACAGCCAAAACCCTCTCTTTGTTGATTCAGGAACACAGCTGCTTTGGCCACAAAGTCTAGAAGAGTTATGGTATTTTTCTATATGTGAAGAATGTGTGAGGAGAGAAGAAGGGAGCTGATAGCCCTCTAACCCTCCTTCCCTTTGCTGCTAGTGCCCTGGAGTGCCACAAAGGCCACTGTACCCCACCATGCAGCTGTGAGTGCAGCTGTGTGCATCTCAATTCAGATCTTTGTCTTCTGCTTCTGTCACACTGATACCACCTGGACTTGTTGGACTCTGAGGTTCAATGTGCTGCTACTTGCCCACCTCCTCAGCTAGAGCCCATGCCCAAATCAGCATTCAGACAGCCATAACACCATGTGTTAGCAGCTGGGCAAATTTAGATGTGGATGGAGAATCCTGTTAAACGAGTTTGGGTTCCTCCTGAGGCCTCAGCATTTTCCGCCTCTGTTTTTACCCAGCACTACAACAACGTGAGACAGGGTCTGAATGGAGAGGCAGAAGGGCTGTTGCAGTGCCTCACTGCTTCATGTATTGAGGAATGACATTAGCTGTCCTCTGGCGCTAAGAGATTCTATGAAAAGCAAATTTAAATAAAATTTGGCTGTAGATGAGCATTTTATAAATGGAGTACTGATTTCCACTTAGGTGTATTTTTAGTCTCAGGGCTAAATAAAAGACTTTCTCCTGTTTCAAACTGGCAAGGCTGCTTCTCTTGTGGTGGTTTTAAGCTAAGGTTGTCAAAGGTGACTGGAAATTTTTGGTGCTCAAATGAAAAAAATTTGGAGGTTTAATTCTCAGAAGAGTTATAGAACGTATTTTGGAAAACAGTTGAGGGCATCTCAGAGGATGCTTTTATGAATCTGCCACTGTTTCATGAAAAAATAGATCATAGGCTTTTGAGGAGAGTTATCTGCACTCCTTTGTTTACATTATCCATGTTAGCCAGTCAGTTTAACCACACAATTTATCTGGAATTCTGAAGGACTGGAGACAATGATTATTCCAAAAACCAGCCCAGAGATAGCTGCCTTCCAGAGCAGCGATGCCTGAATGTCTTCTGAACTGTTGCAGTTTACAGTCATAAACTGATCCTGGGCAGTAGCTTGCAAGAATCAAAGACTGAGCTGGTTCTTGCTGGTGCCATACAGCTTGATCTGCTACAGCTTGTGTATCAATATTTTAATGTTACAGACTGAGGTACTTGTCTCTATGCACATAGTGATGATCAAATCTCTTCCTCACCTCTTTGAATAGACAGACCTCTGAATCTTTCACAGTGAAATGTGCATCTGAGACTTCAAATCAGTTCTGGAGACTTGGATAAGCATTCTAGGATAATGATTCTGCAAGCTGTGTTAATCTGCACAGACCTCTCTTCAGTGAAAAAACGACAAACCCACCGTACAGATGCTTCTTGCCAAATAAAGTTCCCAATCCTGCAAGTATGACCTGATACCAGACTCCTCCAGAAATTGGGGGTAATGAAGCCTTGATATTTTAAACCTTCAGCTAAATACCTCAGAGAAACCAAAAGTAAATGGCAAAGCTGTGGCTATTTGAACTACTTGTTTTACTTTGGTTTTCACTTCTGTGATGGAAAAAGTTAACAGAATACAAAAATTCAGTATCAAAAGAACATTTTTATTTGATTTGCAAAGAGAAGTATTTTATTCCTGCAAGGAACTGGCAGTTCGAAGCAGCTTATTAGGACTGTTCATTTATACGCAGAAGTTCACTGGAGTAGCTGTAATACATTGTGTGACCAAATTAATATGTATGAGAACGTCCAATATGTGCATGCAAAACCTCCTTGTTTTTATGGCAGCTCGTTATGCAGCAATTCAATGAAGTCAGCAGAGTAGTCTGAATTCAAGTTACTTTGCAGTGAATTGGAAATTGGGAGGAGTATAAGCTACCTTGCATTGTTGGAGTAGGTGAAGTTCATTAATGTTCATTTTGGGAATGATTTAATGATGAGCAGTTGATGCATTGCCAGCTCATAAAGTCAGCTCAGTATCAACTCATTAGCAAGAATCCCATCTCTGTCTGAGATGTTATGAGACTTGTACCTTAAACGATGCTTAAGGGAGATTCATAATCTTATTAAAAGAAAAAAAAATCTCCAAAATAAGATTTTAAAAAAAAAATAGGGTGAGAGTTTGCAGAAGTAATGTTGGAACTGCCTTGAATTATAGAATCACCCTTAAAAATTAAGCATGAATAACAAGGCATGTCAATGTCTTTCTTGTTCTAACACACAATCACTATTCTTTGAATCTGCTAGAAGTGGCTCATGTAGAAAGCCTGCTATCTTATATTTTTAAATCAAGGAAAATAACACAATTTAATTTAAACCCGGTATATAAAACAAATCAGTAACACCGTATCAAAAGCACAGACTACATCTGGTCTCAATCAGTTTATGCACAACATTCAATGCACTTGAAAGCACACCACCCACAGCAACATCTCCCAGCGTGCTGAGAGTTTCCAGCTTTACCGTCCTTGCTTTTTTTGTTTCCCCTCAATTAGACTGTGTTCTTTAAAAGCAGACAAATAAACAGACTTCATTTCCATGATTCACATTTTCCATAATCTTGGGTTAGCACTACTGGCTCCACCTTTTTTTTTGAGCTATTCATGCATTCCTTTATTTATTGTCCAAAGTACCAAGCAATTTGATCTATAAGTCCCATTGATTTGACATGTTCTTTGCAACTCGTAAGGCATTTTGGCCCCATAGACCAACATCTTTTTCCAAGCCTATTATTTGGGCATCCCAGATATCTGAGATTATCTCTTAAGTGTTTGTTTAACTAAAGCACTGATGTATTGACTTAATTGTGTCTGTTCTTATTTATCTGCTTAAACAAGCAAGAAATACTAAAAGATAACAGCACTGTTGATTGACTATGTGACGTTTGATCCAATCCATATCAGCCACAAAGTCAGCATTAGGTTTGCCATGAGAACTCATCTCCAAAATCTCAAGGAACAGAAAATCTGTAGATGCTAGGAAGAAATTCAGTTCCTGCAGTAAAGAATCATTTGTTTTGGTTTATTTACCCCAGTAACATATATGAAGGCAATGTCAGTAAATCAATTGACAGCAAAAAATTTAGCTCCTAAATAATAATTGCAAAGTAGGATCTGTCAGTTTCATGCCTAGTAAGAAATAACAATAATAAAAAAAAAAGAAACGATAGAAATGTTAATAAAAAATAGAAAAAACACTGACAGTAAACTGATTTTTATATATATATATAAAAGCAAACTTCTGATATTTATATTGTGCAGTTTTCTACCTCTTAGCAATGATTGCCCCCAAATATTCATAGTCTGACGATCTCATTGTCCTTTGGATGTTTCAAGTTGTCCATACTTTGATCTGGACTTTAGGGATATTTTGCTCAGCCAAATCAAAACAGCGGATTCTTGGTTTTATTTTTCACTTCTTTCACATGCCTAGCTAGTTTCTGCAGCTTAAGAAGAGAGTACATGTTGATCATGATTTTGATGCAGAGGTTTTGCAGTTTCCCTCTGTAGGCAAGTCAGAAGCTGTGGAAGAAATGGAAAGAGAGAAGTGGGGACACAAAGTCTCATTTCTTGTCAAATTTTTGTATGATTTTATCAGTTTTGAGCACCTTGGCAAATGCATTTTTTTTTCACTCCTGGCATATTATGTTTGTTCAAGTAGAGCTGTTAAAAGTGTGAGCATAATAATTTGTGAGGCAGCTTGTGACCCGTGCTGCTTTTTCTTGCCTTCTTCACCCTAGTTAAACTGTAAAAGCTTCCCACATTATTGTCAAATGCTTCTTGCAGCTAAGAAGATAAATGCAGCAAATCACCTCCTGTTATAGGTGAATTACAGGTTTTCCCTCCTGGAAGAACCAACAAACATTTTCTGTACAAGGCAACAGTTTGTTTTCATTGAGCCCGGAACAGAAAATGCGGGCAAGTTCTGCAAACTGTGTTGAGAACAGAGACATGCGAAAATGAAGACATTAATGTTTCTGAATGCATCAAGAATAGCTGTCACACTATGCCAAAAACATTAATGAACAAATTAACAATAATTTTTTAGCACTGTATCTTCAAGAGAATTGTAACCAACTTACCTGTAGAAAATATTTGAGCTGGAGGTGGTAAAAAGTAAACTAATGAAATAAAGATAGTGTTACATCCTGACCAGTCAAACTGTGCAGGGAAAGAGAGGCTATGCATTTCTCTCCTACAAGCCACCTCTCTTCTATGATTTGTAAATTTTCCTTTTTTTTTTTTTTTTAGGAACTACCTAAATATCAAGAACATGTTTCAGAATAAGGAAGTTTATGCTTACAGCTGCCTCTTTTCCATGCTTGATGTATTTTGTTTTTCTGGGGTTGTGATGATAGAGGTGTTATGGTTTCTTGTTGGATCCAGATGTTTGATGTCAGTGTTAGATGCAGTGGCTACAGAACTGCCAGATCAGCTATAAATGGTGCCTGGCCATGTGAGTTAGGGATCCAGAAGGCCAGAGGCCATGCTGTCACCTCGCCTGCCCTGCTGCTGCCTTGCCTGTCAGCCATTGCACAATGCAGCCTGCCTTGGCCACATCTTTGACCTCAGCTTCATGAAATGGCATTGTTTTCTTGCCAGCTGCAGAAGGCTCTCAGGACTCTGCTGTTCTTAGTTTCCTGAGCTACTTTTTTTTTTTTTTTTTTTTTTACTCAGGGCAAAGCAAGAAGAATCTCCTGCAATTACTCTGAATTTTTCCCTTCTTCTGTTGTAAGTTTTAACATTTTCAGTATCTCCTCCTGGCCTGAGTTGGTTAGGGAATCAGAGCTTCCTGCTTGCTAATGTCAGACTGTAATGAACGCATGTTTGACACTGTGTTGCAGCTTTTCTGCTGGATTTGGTTTTGACATAAGCTGGTGGGACAAGCTGTCATTCACCACTCTGATGATGTTTTCCTTGAGAATGGATTCTTTGGCATCCTTTTGCCCAGAGGACAGTCAGACTCAATTCTCACACCTGCTCTGTTTTCTTCCAGTGCTTAGATGCAGAGAGACAGTCACTGTCCTTTAGAAATTTGCAATTGGCATTAACCTAAGGCACTGACACAGGTATTTTTGTGATCCAAGGTAGACGTTAAACAGCTGAGGTGGGAGGGGGGTGTCTGTACCTATGAATGAAGCTGGTGCACTGTGGAAACCTTAGCTAATTACCTCTGGATGAAGAAACCGTCAAGGTCTGCTGGCCAAGACATTGGAGGCTGTTACCTGAGCAGTTCCCTGGCCCTGGGCAATGAGCCAGCACAGCTTCCAGGCTGTGCCAGCCCATTAGCTGCAAGCTACTAATATGACACATCCCTCACGACTTGTGTCCTCTAAAGCTAGCACTGGATTCAGTCCCAGATTCGAGCTTCTACATCATGTGGCTTTTCCAGATTTTCAGGGTTTAATTAGACCAGCACACTCAAAAGCCTAACCATTCCTTGTTGCTTAAATAAAAAAAAAATAAAAAAAAAAAAAAAAGGAAAGAAGAAAAAAGCCACAGATGATGCAGCAGTGCCTGCTTCACTGTGCAACAATACTGGTGAGAGGTGTGACCACACTGGGAAGCTCGCTGTGGTGCTGATGCTAAAAAAAAGGAGATCCATCCAAAGCTACATAGTGACAAGGCTGTGTGACAAAGACATGGCAAGCCCAAGACCACACTTTAGGGGAAATACCTCCACAGGCCTGGAAAAGTGTTGCTTGTTACTGTAAGTAAAGAGCAAAAAGAATTTGCCTGTCTAGAATGGAAGACTAGCTGCTGGCATTAACATTTACTTGGGGGTGGTGATTGTGTGTTAAGACTTTCGGTCTCCTAATCATGGCCTGCACTGCTCTGTCACCTTCTGCCCAAGATGAACACCTTAAGGCAAACTTTGAGGTCCAGATCCCAGCCCTGCCAGCTTAGAGACCAGAGCCATGGGCCTCTGGCTGGTAAGGCTGGCACACATCTGCTGTCTAAAATGACACCCGTGACAAACAAAGTTGTGTTTTTGCGGTAGAGAACTAATTTTCTGTATTCCAAGGTAGTTGTGTAGTCACAGTAAGGAGAAATGCTAAGCAGATAAGTGGACAGTAGTCACTGTACCAAGATAAGGTAGAGGCTTGAGAAAAACAGGATGAGCAGTGTGAGAACAGTAAAACAAAGATCACAAGTTCTCCAAACATAAGAAAGGAGAAATTAAAGGGTTGAAAAAAAAGAAAAATTGTACATATATGGTATAGAGGAGCGTCGAGTAGCTTGTGAACCTGTAGTACTCAGCCAGTGAGGAAACTGGGGAGGTGATCAGGCGTTGGGTAATAGGGAATAAAGGGTTATGATTTGTTTACTAAATTGCACTCCTGATTGACAGGACACCCCCATTGCAATCACAAATAACATAGCTTCTCAGAAGATCCTGTCTGAAGAAAATTATTTGAGATATTTCTCACACACCTCTCTGCTCTTGTAAGGTAGTACAAAACTATTTTAAGCTGGCACACGTCTTTTGCAGGAAAGCTCAGATAGCACTGACACCTCTGAAGTGGCTGGGAGAGGAGCTGAGGTAAGCAAACACAGCTGCGAAAGGTCAACACCCCAACCATCCAAAAACCACCACACCTGCCCCACCATGGATATTAATTCCATGGCATAAAGAAACTGTTGGGAGGTCCCTTCCTCTAAGCGGAGTGCTGTCAGGAGTTTGTTTGGGCTGTCAGTGATGGTTGCCTGTCAGAGGCAGGCCTGCATGGGGCCATGGGCTGCGCTGGAGCAGGTTGGTGCTCACTGGGCTGCAGTACAGGCCGTGGGGGGCCTGCCCTAAACAGCCCACAGTCACCCCCACCACTGCTGTGTCAGAGCACCACAGCTGCTCTCAGAGTTTGCTGTTTGGCTTTCTGGGGGCTTTTAATGGCTCAAAAAGTGTTTTTCTTTCATTTTTTATTTTTTTATGTTTTTTATTCCTAAGAAAGAATGCCTGCCCCTGTCTGCAGGATGCACCCAGTCTTTCCTCTCTAATAACCATGACAAAGAAGACCTCCCATTAGTGCAGAAGGAACGTGGAGCCTTATCTATGCACGGCCAAAGGCCTGTCACACACACTGCATCTCTTACCAGTTGAGCAGTTTCAGCCAACAGCACTTTTTTTTTTTTTTTTTAACCAGTGTTTGTGAACCAGTAAAATGCATTCTACAGAATTGTTTATACCAAAATAAAGATGCCTCACACAGAGGTGCTATTTAGGCTCCCCTCCTCCATGGTGGGACAGCCCCACCTGGCCATGCTGTGCCTCCTTAAGCGTAAGTGATAGCCCATCACCTTCTGTATAGGCAGCAGCAGGTGTCAACAGGTCCCTCACCTGCAGTTACTCAGTTATCAACTATAGAAACAGATGGGCCTGCTTGTGATCTTTCTATTTGTTGCCCTTCCTTAACAGATTTTGGTCAAACCTGCAGCTGAGCTGATAAAGGAGCCTAGGAGAGTCCCTCAGTGCCCTTGACTTGGGTTGACTGGAGTGCTTTGGATGGTTTCCTCTGGTGAGTCAAGTTAACCCATCTAAGATGGGATGGAGAGTAACTTCTGTAATCTATTTTGCCTGCTTTGCTGTGTCGTTGTGGACTTCAGTAGAGGCACAATAGCTGGTCGTGAGCATGCAAACAATGTTTTAACCTTGTATGGCTGTTTCTACAATAAGTGAGCTATGAAAGGAAGGGATTTGATCTATGTATTATTTCAGTTTTCTCTGAATACAACAATGTCGTTACTTAATCTTCTTTAGGATTTTCTGGTACCTGGGGTCTCTTAAAATGTGAGTGCTTTTTTTTTGTTTTGTTTTGTTTTGTTTTCCTTCTATTCAGGGGCAGACAGCACGTTCTTCTCTGTGCACCACTATGATTTTCAACCCAGGACAGAGGTAGCAAATGCTGGTACCAATTTCAGTTGACTCTGGCAAATTAGTCTGTGAACTTGGACGGCTTGGTAAAGATTATGTGTCCTATTCAGCTGTTGTGTTGTTAGCATCCCCTGAAGGAGGGAACAGACTGCTACCAGGCTTGCTTTCTGTCCCCAGAGCTGGCAGCTGGATTTATTGCTGTAGGAGAGAAAGTGCTGTAAGGAAGTCCTTCATCCTGAGCCCATTTATGCCAGTAAGAGACATCAGTGTTCTCAACTGCCCCTTGGTCAGAGTAACTATCCCCACAACTCACTTGGTTGAAGCTCCCTACTTGACTCTAGTTGAACTGGGTATCTTAGACCTCCACTCACGCTGTTTGAAGGCATGGGTAACCCTAAGGTGCAGGAGCTTACAAAGTTGCTTGGTGAGCCCTAGGGCAGGAGGACATCAAGGTCTGATGGCCTCTCAGCTGCAGGGGTATGCTGCTGTAAGCAAGCAGCTAAGTCCCAACAGCTGAGCAGCTACTGCTACCTTGCTTTAAATATTTCAGAAGATAATATTAACCCATGAAAAGTTACTAGTCAGATCACGACCAGTCTACCAAGTACTTCGGTGTTTAGATGTCCAAGAGGAGAAAGCTTGTATCTTCTCATGCATGGATGTTTCAGAGTGCTATATCTCATCACCTTTTTTTCCTGTATACAATTAGATACAGTCTTCTTGAACTATTATTTTTAAAATAAGAACAGTCTTTTCTGTTTTGCAGTAGCTTCAACAGTTCTTACAGCCGCTGCTTTGTTTGGGTCAGACTGTAATCTTTCTTTAGAAACCCAATGTCTTGGAAAAGTTATGGGTCTATCAAAAAGCAGCAGTTTAATTTTATAGGCACACCTGTGAATTTAATTCTCTGTCTAAAACTTCTTTTAAGTCCTTAAAGGGTCATTCCAAACTCAAGGGGAGAAGCTATGATTGCATCGTCTCTGTAAACTGCACGATATATAGACATACTGAACCTGACAGCTGAGTGTTCATTAATCCTGAAACCTGGCCAGGTAACTTGTAATTCCAAAAGGCACCACACTTGAAATGAAAAGTTTCCCTTATGATAAATGCCTATTTAAAGAAGAAAAAAAAAAAAACAGTTGTCATCCATTTGTGACTGCCACCAGCTGCTCAATGATCAGTGGTAGTTAAGTTTTCCATGCTCAAGGAAACTTTAGTGAACTGTAAATTCTAGGAAATGAATATCTTTTCATCATCTGACACCACCCCCACCTTTTTTTTTTTTTTCATTAAACTGAAGTGAAAAATTTTATACTACATCAAATCAGGTCATAGAAAGTGTAATCTATGCTCCTGGGGGCTATGCCAAAGGGGAGAGGAATTTCTGAGCTAGAGTAAACCTGTCTTCTAGTGCAGTCTACCAGCTCTGTTTTTAAAGATAATGCATTTGAGGCTATCATTATTAAGTGTTGCATGTAAGATCAATATTTCTTCCTATGGTTTCACCCCTTAGAAACTTCTCTGGTTCATACAGTAATGTAAGTGAGATAACTCTTTGTCTTGAAAAATGAGGTAGCTGTAGAAACACGTCGTCTTAACATTGTTTTTAGAATGATCTTCTGTGGTAGCAAATTTTTAAGTTTAGCTTTCTGAAAATTGGCCTAAGCCAAGTCAAACTTTATCCAAAAGGAGGGGAGGGGGGAAAAAAAAAGAAGAAAGCAGAGGAAGAAAGTTTGTTTGTCAGTACAAGATGCACCTAAATGTAGAATGTCCATTACCAGGTACAGTAAGTCACTTGATCACTGTTTAAATTACTGCAGAAACACAGTAATTAAATTACTGCAGAAACACTGACAGCAATTCACTCTGTGACTGTGTTACTTTTTACTTAAAGCAGAAGTATTTATTAGCCATAGACATGTCTCTTTATGAGGTACTGATAGATTGACTAAACAAAAATACCTGAAATCTCTGGACTGTCTATTCTCGTGGATATTCACTGCAATTTTGTAGTTTTTGGCAATTTAGGGAAGATAAAATTGCCACTCTTTTGAAGTCAATGTGAGTTCTGACGTTTATTGCAATGGGGCCAATATTTCTGAGGGAGTCTATTACCTAAGGATCTCCTTCCTTATGGATGGCAGGTAGTCTATGTGCTTATCTAACCATGTGTATCTGATTCTGGTGAGGTTTTCCTTTCACTTAATATGATGCATATTAATTCTGCTTTTTGGTGGAACTGTATGTATTTTTAAATACTGAAAAATTCTCTCCCTTTGGCTTTTGAGCCTTGCCCTGGTTAGATGAGCCCTTTAGGAAAGTTGAATGACAATCCACCTTAGTTACTTGGCATCCTGTAAACAAGCCCTATACTTACAAAGCTTAGCTAGATAGGAGCTATTTAGAGATATTACTAGGCAGAAAGCTTGACTTTGTTTTCAGTGTCATGAAAACAGTTATTCATAGGACAACTCATGTACCATAGTGTTGCACAGTGGCAGCACCAAGGAGTTTTGGTTTTATTGGGAGGTAAATTAGCCCAAGTCAAATCACAAAAGTCTAGAATAGTGCTGACCATGTCTAACTAATAGTGAAACCTGCAAGGACCTGCAGCTCTGTGGATTTTATAGGTAGAAAACCACATTGTTTATCTAACTTTCAATAAAATCCAAACAACCTCATCCCACCCTGTGCATTTGTGGCAGAGAGGGACCTCAGTCCTGAGAGCCAGGGAGACCTGTTAGTCTGATAGCTTCAATCATGAATTCTCTTTATTCTCTGTAATTGAATCTTGTCTGAGACAGAAGTAAGGAAAGAAAGACAACATGAGACTAGAAGATGAGAGGGAAAGCGCAAAGGGATGGAGGAGAAATAAAAAAAGCTTGATTACTATAAAATTTCCCTAAAAAGCCCTGAAGAATTCCAATTTATGCTTTGTCTCATTTATACATCTTAGTACTGTTTTTCTGTTTGTTCTTTAGCTCTAGAAAATGATAATTGCTCCATACTTGGTAAATACTTAATGGTTTTAATAGGTTAAATCTCTGGTAATGTCTCTGTGACCTAATAAAGCTGGATAGTTGTTAATCCAGAGCATTAGGTTTTCTATTCTGACAGTGTTGGCGCGAGAGAATATGACAACAAGGAAAACAATTCTAAGAGCATGCAAACAAAATCCAGGAAAGACTTGTGAGTCTTCTGACTCAGAATGAAATGAATTTATAATGAAACAGCCTTCACAAAAGGGAGCCTTTGATTCTTCAGTGAATGTTATTTTCTAGAGGTATTTGACAGTGTTGCTCATATCTTGGAATCTAGAGAACAAAGAGAAATGATTTTCATTTCTTTCCCACTAAAACATTCCCTTGATGTTTGAGTTCAGTTTTGGTAATACTCTAATAGGTTGCACTTATATACAGCTTTCCATTTTTAAAGCTGTAGTTTCATATGCCTGCTGCACTAAACCTCACATACCCTCATGGTGTTGAGCAGTAGCAATAGCTTTGAATCACAGAAATGAAAACTGAGGCACTGAACACGATTTCCTTAGTCTCCCACGATACATATGAGTTACAGTTGAGAAGACAGTCCTACGGACTTTGTCCTGGCCTTTTCCCTTCCATGAGTACTCTGAAGCTGGATACCCATTTGACTTACTGTGATTTTGACTTACTGCCTGGGTAGACCCTGTTCTTTTCCAGGTTAAGACCCTAGGACTGCAAGAAAAAATATCAGTGAAGAGTAGTAATGAAAAATACCAATGAATTTGTCCTTGGGTTGGCACCAAGTGCAAGTTAGGACAGAATATGGCACAGAGTTTAGGGTTTTGACAGACACATGTGGTTGGATTTTCCTATAGCAGTTTAGGGAAGTAGTTGAGCTGAAAAAGGTTGTAGAATTAGATATCTTTAGGAAAATTTCATATGCTTATTTTCATCTCTGTTTCTCTCTTGGCCTGAGAGGTAGTATGTAGGGCTGGGTAGACCTCTAGGCTAAACCATCATGATGGCTCTTGCTGCCTACAGGCTCTGGAATCCCTTGCTGTCCTTCCCATGCCTGTGAAGGGGGGTGAGAATTTACCATTGCCTCAGCAGTTCATGTGCAAACCACTTGGAACAAAAGCAAAAATGCCAGTTTGAGGTGTGGCTAAGGCAAAGAGACAGGGACCTGTCAATAGGCCCCTGCAGAGAGGGCAACTTCAGAGAGGGCAGAAAGAGTGGTCAGCTGGAATAATAACATCTTAACATGCTGTGCGTGTATGTAAGGAACTTGCAGAGTTGAAAAAGAATGTTCATTGAAAAAAAAAAAACAATTCTGTGTGAGTCGTTTCATTTGATGTCTGTCTCCTGTTTTTTTTTTTTTTTTTTAAATAAAAATAAGATTGACTTTTCTTTTGCACAATCCTGAAAAAGATGATAATCAACTTCTAGGTGTACTTGCTGCAGTATGTTTGCATGCTGTAAGCTGCATTCACTTCTAATTAAAATCACTGTGCCTGGCTTATGAAGCTGGCTTCCTGGAACACTAACACGGAGCTGGGAACAGAAACAAAAACTTCTGAGAACTTCCATTTTATGTGTTATACAGGGCATTTGAAGATGCTTTCTGAATTGCTGCTTCCTTTGCTATAAAACTGCCCATCAAATCCCCTTTATATGTGCCATTATCAGGCACCAAATGAGTATTCTGTGTCAGTACGATGCTCCTTGCTTTCTCTGTATATGTGTAAATGCCTACTGACTGTCTGAGAAGACAAGAAATCACTTCACGTAAGGTCCAGTACAGGCAGGTCTCTTGCACAATTTCCTTCTGTATCATCTAACATAATTAGCTTGGCAGGAATAACTTTGTTCTTTTGCATGCAGATAAATGTGGTAGGATTGGAATATGACGCTGTATCCACAATATCTTGAAGGTACAGATGCACTAGATCTAATAACATATAGGACTGAATAGACAAATGGCTGTCTGATCTTTCTGTTATCTGTACTCTTAATGAAGTCTAAAGGGGGGTTTTCCTTTCCTCAAGCTTTGGGGAACTGCTTCCCTGTTTTTACACCAATGCTCTGCTGCAGCACAAGTGGATGCCAGCACTGGATCTTACCTCTGAGTTGAAGGGTCAATGAGGAGAGTTAACAAGAAGTTTAATCTGTGTTAGATCTCAGTGGAAACTTTTTTTTCCTATCATTGTAATCACGAACTTTATGGGAACTTCATTGGTTCCAGCAAGGAACAGTTATATGGTGGAAGCCAGAACAAGGATTTGTCTGTTGGTTAGTGTGGCTTCCAGAGATTCATCTTACTCTTGAAACAATGTTGGGGTAGGTGGATGGGGTAGGGGAACCCAAATCTTAGGCAATTCTGTAAGTGTTGCCTACAAAGAGATAATTCTAATGGTTGCTCTTTAGTTATTTACATGGTGGTCTTTGGTCATCCGTTTTTGTGATGCCTACAGAGTTGTAATGTGATGGCTGTTTCCTAGTTGAATCACAGTGTTATTGAGTCATGGGCAAAGAAGGGATTTCTTTACAGGTGTAAAATAGCAATATTCATTCAATGTAAAAAGTTTACTAAAATAACATTTCACCTGTGTTTCAGCTGACCTCTGGAAATACTCTATTGCTCTTCCACATGCTGTGCCTAGATTCTTAAAGTTCTGAATTCAATAAATTTTCCTTCAGCACATTTGACTCTCTTTTTTCCCCTATCTCTTGTACAGTTTGATTCTCCTGTTAATGAGAGGGAAGTTACTTAGCATTGTTAATTCCTTCGTCTTGTGACTCTTCAGTTGGTTGAATAATGAGAACCTACTGTGCTTTTCAGTTATTCTGGGTAATAATAGTCTTAATAGTTATTTGTAAAATATTTTTTCATAAATCTGCACCTTTATTCCCCACATTTCTCCCCCTGTCCTTTCCTTAAAAAAAAAAAAGAGTTGGGATGATAGGAAGAAATGAGTCACTATCTTGCTAATGCAGTTTCTAATAACTTGACAAGGGCTTATGAACTTTTAAAGCTTTAATTACTTTGTGGCAGGACATGCATACATAACCTATGTATTTAAGTTTTCCACTTTCTCCCCTGCTATTACCTTTGAGATCCCATAGGCAGCACAGCTGTTTGTGTGTCTAACATAAATCTGGAAAGCACAAACAACTAGATTTTTTTTGTAGTATCACAGATATTCATGCAATGATGTTAGTCTGATTGCATCATTTCAGATGGTGAGCATACAAACCCAATGCCTGTGAGAGGGGACTGCTTGACTACGTTCCCAGAATAGGATCACGTGAGGGGTGAGACTAACGAGCATATGGTGAATGGGTAGGTGGGGACTATGGCTAACTTCATCCTCTCATTCAGTTCACACCTCAGAGTTGTGTTTGAAATATGAAAACTTTTTGGGAAAAAAAGTTTTTAAGGAAATCCTTAGTTAATATGCTAAACTAAGTCTTGTTGGTGTTTGGCTGCGATTTCCCATCCACAAGTCAATACCACGTGGGTTTGACCAATGATGCTAATTTAGCCTTCAGATTTGTTAGAAATAGATTAATTTTATCTAAATAATAGATTACATGCTATTTGGCCTGGGTTCTTGGAAAGCTTTACCAGTGTTGTCTGTAACTTGAGATAGCTGTTTTTTCTCCTGCTTTGGGATTTCTAGTTAGGCAGTTTCATGCTATAGCCATATCTTTTGTCCCTTTTTTTTTTCCTGCCAGACAAGTCTGAAGTGCAAAGATGATTAATAGCTTTTCTGGCCCTCCATGTAACTATTTGATCTTTCCCTTGCAGTGAGCAAGCCAGAAAAGTCCTGGCAAGGTTTCTTTTCCCACTTCCTTCTCTTGGCATCAGTATGTGGTGGGAAGGAGTATATCAGGTTTGCTTTCCCTTTCCAGTCATGCTCTACAGCTCAAGGCCTAAATGTTGTGATGAAATTTGTTCTGCCCCTGCCTTTCTTCTCTTTACACCATTCCCTCAGGAAAAACTACCAAACAGCTGCCTTCGTTATGCTGGATTTCTCTCTTGCCTGGGTACTGGCATCCTACTGTTCAGAAGTCACTAATAAACAAAGAATTGTTGCCTTCATGTTACATCCCACTGCCATTAGATTTGTATTGTCCAGCACTATCATTAGGATCCTGAGGGCATGACTAATCTGATGCAGGATTCTGCTTTAGCAACTGTCCTCTAGGGCAAGCTGCTTAAGGATGGCTTTCAAAATAGTGGAAAACTAGTAAATCCAAAGTCTGCATTATGTTTACAGATGGGGAAACCTGCATTTTCCCCATCTCTGGGAACATTTGAAGTGTGGTGGTGGTGGGGAGAATCATTCTGGATTGAAGCAGATGTCTTGAAATATCTGTGGAAAGGGGAAAAAAAATCTGAAAAAAAACTGGGAACAGAATTTCAGCATAGCATACAACTCCACAACTGGAGTTTGCTTCAGCCAGGGTCTATGGGCAGCCTTCTTTATGATGGGCAGGATGGGATTCCAAAGCTCCTGGGAATTCTATCTCCCCTTTAAGGACTACTGGCTCAGTCTGGGACCTCATGGCTCTCCGTCAGGGAGCCTGGGAGATATCTTGTTTTGCTTCAGGAGTATTCAGTTAACTCTTTTGTCACAGGTTCTGCATGGGCAATTTGGCACTGAATCTGGCAAATTCCCACTCTTCCACTGATAAATGTCTGAGATTGCTGTATTCCTACAGATGTTTTGATTCACTGGAAACAGGTGTTTTTCAGCAACAATAAAATATTTTGTTGATATGTTTCCTTTCATTATTATGATGTCCCAAACCACAGAAATGGAAGACACATATCTAAACTACGGTTGTATTCATGTATTCAGTCTTTTTTTTTTTTTAAGGAGCTTCTACTAATTGCCTTGTTGTTTTCCACTCTATTTTCTTCTTATCCCTGTAATAAATACAGTGTACTCAAAGATGTCTTGCAGTTCCTCCTGAAAGAAGAGGTAATTACTGAAAGCCAGTTCTCTCATACTTGCAAAACTTTAATGCCATATAGATCTATAAGACCACAACATCTCTCGTCTCAGGTGAAAAATGAATCCCATTCAATGATTGACCTTCCTACGAACAGGAACATCACCAGAAAGACATTAGATCTATTGGTTCCCAGCTGCTGCTAGGTAAAAATCATTATTAGAGCACACAAGGGAAAACTAGTTGTACTGCTGAGGCTTAGCTCAATGAACATATTTCTCAGGAAAAAAAATCCCTTAAATAATGTGAACAAACCTGTACACAGTATGTGATTTCATGCTTAAGCCTTTGAGGGGAGAGGGCTATGGCTCAAACTTGATAGGACTTGTGATAGAAGTCAAATAGTCTTATTTAAAAAAAAAGTCAGGAAAAACAAAAATCAAAGTTCAGATTTAATTTACTCTGCCTGTTCCAGAAAGGAGAATAGATAGTGCAGGGTCAGAAAGTCTCTTCTTTGGAAGGCAAGTTGCTTGCTTTCCCACTTCTCTTTTCATGAACAAATGGAGACTGTGTGTGCTCAGCCTGCATAATAGATTAATTCCATTAATCACTTAATTCCTCATTAAAAGAGTAGCTGATGATTCTTACCAAGGCCTCAAGCTGCAGGTAGATTTTTTTGGGGGTGGAGGAAGGGCAATAGACCTGAAGGTTGTGGAAGTGGCATGATGGCATGCATGTATATCCTTGGATATACATATATATATAGCAGAAGTAGTGGGATCTTGTTCTAGTCCTTTAATGTTTCATTTAAATGTCATGCATTGCTTGGTGTCACTGGACTGGGAATCGGTGAATTTACAGCTACTCCCAGTAGTAGACTGAGGTGAAACTTCTGAGCCTTGGCATCGTGTACCCTTGCACTGATTTTTTTTAAAGTTAGGCAGCCTTTAGAGTAAGGAGACTTCTTGTCTACCTTTCTCACCAAAAGAGGTCCTAATGGATTTGCCCAATTCCATCTCAGCATCTTCAGAGCACTACTAGGTAATGGTCTGTTATCAGTTTATGCCTATTTCCTGCTTCCTGAGAAACAGCTGAAAGGAAACCACCTCTGCGCTTTTAAAAGAAAAATGTTACAGTTAATGGTATTTCTGAGACTGAAGTAAGAAATGATCATTCAAGAAATGTTTTATTCTCACTTCTTCTCTCATTAATATTTCTCACAAACACACACGTGTAACCCTCCTTCCCATGCTCATACTAAGCTCCGTCCTCTGGTGAAATGCAATATAAAGCAGGATATACAGCAGGAATCTAGTAAAAGACTGTACTTGGTAATCCAATTCTGGGTTGTTTCTTATCCTTTATGGCTCCTTTTTTTCCTTATTGAGACTCCAATGTGTTGTCTATATTATTTTATATTCCCCCTGCTTGCTTTCTGACTCTTATTTCTGGAGGAAAGGAACAGAACAGAAAGTTCAGGTTTTTGGTTGGCTAAGAAAGTCACACCATTTATAGTCATCCAACTTTTTGATTGCTGTGATCACCTACTGGATGACTTTGCAACTTCAGGGCTTGCATGAAAGCATCCCATGGGAGAGGCAGGCAGAGCTGGTTTCTTTAGATTCCGGTTAGGTAAAATCCTCTGGTTATTGTCATATAGCAGAATGAATGTAGAGGGTTATTGTCCATTGGATAGTGAATCCTTAAAATAAAATTTCTATCACTTTTTATTACTTTATATTTTGTACTCTCTTCTTATAAAAGACCATTCAGGTGATCTAAGATTTTCAGTATTATTCAGCTGCAAAGCTGGAGCATATGAAGATGGGAATTCAGATACGAGTTTGCTGGTACAATAAGCCTTTATAGTTAAGGCTAGGGAGAGAAAAAACACTAAAAATCTATTTATAATGAAAACCAATTAATGTGAAGTTGGAGTTCTTGATCACTAATTGTCCACAGACTGACTTGAATTTTTGAAACTTTGGGGTGGGTGTTGGTATGGGGGGGAAGGAGTACTGTCTTCTGGCATTCAATAACCATGTCTCCGTGAATTACTTTGAGTTAAGATTACGTTCTTGTCCCTGGAATTACACTCTGTGAAATCAGTAAATGTTGTGGAAAAGAAGCAGAGGATAAATGCTGAGGGTGTGCCTTTACTGCAAAGCTGAGGTAATATATCTTTACATTAAGTCAATACAGTTTAAGAGATTGAGGATACACTGAGATTACGCTCAGGTGGCTACATCATGTCAGTGCTGTGCTTGCTCAGGCATGTATGAGGCTGAGACTTCTGGGGCTCTTACCACCACCGTTGTTAATGAGCTGAGCTGTTCTCCATGGTCCCACTGGAGGACTACAAGAGGAATTGGAGCTAGTGGCCTTGCAATGGTGCTCCTATTCCATTCTGAAGTGTGATTATGCAAATGAGTCATTTGTACTGTTTGAGCTGGCCTGTGTAAGTTAAATACACTGTAACACACAAGCTGGTTTTGTTTTATTTTTTGTGTTGTTTTCAATAGCAGCCAAGTTCTCGTGGACAAGCTGCTCATCAGAGCTTGCTCAGAACAATGCAGATTGAAGCTGCCTTCGTGCTCAGCAGGAGCATCAGCAGAGATACCTGAAAGTCATCTTCAATAACTAGGTTCAGCTTGACTCAGCCTTTGTGTCTGGATCAGCAAGCACGTTCTTGCTGATAATGTTTTTTTAAAAAAACTTTATTGCACCATTAGAAGTTTTGTTGTCATTGCCTGTGACTAATTACTGTTCCCTTACAATCACTGGCACATGAATTTTTCTTAATTTTGGGGCATGTCTTGCATCACTGTGAAGCCTGCACTGTCAGAATACATGCTGAGTTGAGGAGTCATGACTTTTGTCAGCTTTTTTTCCTCTGCTTCCTGGTTTGATGTGTATTCATTTCACGTCTTCAGCTCTTCTTTCTAAAAGCTACTTGCTACAAAGGACGTAATCACATGAAAGGTGCTTGTGTAAGTCCTCAGTTTTAGATGTGATTAGAATAGAAGATTACTGGACTGGTAAAACTGTTGGCCATGCCACAGAATTATGGCCACATCCGTTCAACAGGCCTAATCAGGCGACTAGAAGAGTGTTGGGGCTGGTACCTGGAAGAATGTCCCACTTCACTGTATGATAGAGGATTACTGTGAAGAGTCTCTGCTGGTCAACAGCTCGTTCTATGAAGATAAAGTTCAAGAACTGGGGGTCTCTGTACAAGGATTTGAAGGACGTTGTGGGATCTCTGCACTTGTTTGCCGCATAATGCAGCCTATGCGAATGGGCTGGAAGTAATTTCCATTTGAACAGTTTGGTTTCTAGAGCAATGAAGGGTTGGGAATAGATAATGGGACTTCTCGAGAGAGAGTAGAGTGAAATGTTGGGGAAATTGAAGGTCTTTGGAGTTTTGAGTGCTTTGAGAAGCCGTGGTTTCTGTTTCTCTTTCATGCTTCACCTCTCCCAAGATTGTCTTGCTGTCTTCTTCCTGAAGATACTCGCACCTACTGTGTCTCTTGCCTATTGCAGTTTCCTATCCTAAGTCAGGAAGAGACAACTTTCCTCCCCACTGGGGTGGGGAGATGCTGGGGTGCAGAGCCTGGTCCTGCTGTGCCGTGGTAAGGAGGAGCAGAGCCAGGCAGCAGATCTCAAGCAGAGACTGCAGAAGTCCTGCTGTTGGCAGGGTGGTCCCCATGCATGTGACCCCACTTCTGGCGGGGGCGTTTCTGCAGGTGTGTGGTGGCTGTTCAGGCTGGGATGAGTGTATCTAAGGAGATAAGAAATAAAATACGCAGATAACTGCTCACTGCAGGGTGCTGACGTACACGTCTAACTGCTGTGCTGGTGGCTTGCTTTTTTTTTTTTTTAAATGCTGTTATTGCCTTTTTGCTAATATATTAATGTTGTTATTAAGGAGAATAAAAGGAGCAAAATTCACCTGGGTCACTAAGTTTAGTTCCTCCTGACTGCAGGCAGCCAGAGAAGAGATGTTGGTTCAGAGAGCATCTTCTCTGGCTTCACAAGCACCCTGTCATAAGCAGGGCACCTTTCAGTAATGAGGGTCAAGATTCATTCCTGCCCAGAGTACAGCAGTTCATAAGGATTCCACAATCTAGATGGCCAATTAATTTAAATGTTAATAAGATTCCAGTTCTGTTTTGAAATGTAGAAAGGATCTTGCTTCTTTATCCTTCAGTTCACTTTCTCCTGTTATTTATAATTTTGCTTTAGAAGTTCAAGCCAGTTTTTGCAGATAAGAAGCACTCTTTTACTGGCTGGGGTGAGAGACTCTTCTGGATGTTCTTTCCAGAGGAGCATGTGCTGAATGTGAGTGATAAAGATAGGGGCAGCACAGCTCTCCTGTGCCTTTCTGGATTCACTCCATCTAGGACATCATCCTTTATTTTGCTTTCAGAGTTCCAGTCTTGAGAACAAAGGCCTGTTTTACTGAGGCATGCTCTTACAAGACATAAAAGGTACCTGTGAGACCTCCACAAGTGGCCACTGGGGACTCGCTACTCAGAGAGGGTGAGTTCAAGATAACAGCATAGCTTCTGTGGGAGCTTCGTACCACTTAGAGGACGGTGCTTTCCCCAAGATGTCAAGCCAGTACCAGAAATAGAAGCAGTCTGCAGGCTGCCTCTGTGTACCACAGGGTTTTAATAACTTCATAACAATGACATGAGTAACCCTGTGAGCGCTCTGTAATGTTGACAAGAAGCTGGAGATAGTGGTGTACATGGTTTTCTCATTACGTATTCTAGATGCAGCAGGGCAATGAAACATGAATCCAAATGTATACGGTTTGAATAAAACCCAAACTATTCTACATCACTCTGATATCTCTCTTGGAAATATGTATTAGAATGAGCAGACATCAAAGTGGAAAGGTCTTGCTTATATTATTAGTTACTGGCTTGTTCATTGTAATGATCCAGAGTTCCCAGTTTAGCTTGACCCAATCTATGACCACGTGTATACGCACGCTAAAAAAAGTTCCCATCACTACAGCCTCGGATTACGACATGAGACAGTGATAACTATTTTGAGTTTAGGGACGTTTGCAGTCCTCTCCTGAAATAGTAGAAATGGTTGAACCCTTTGGGGCATCATGATGCTTTTCTGGCAGAGGTCTAGATGCACGTTAGTGCCTGAGCTATGGGGAATGTCCTGGACACTTCAGATATCCATAGCACACAAGAACCACTTGAACTCAGAAACAACAGGGGAGAAATACATGGAGGAAAAGTTTGGGTACAGCTAACTTGTGTGACACTGCAGCTAGGGGAGATAGAGGTTTTTTAAGGCTGTGTGATGGTAGGAAGATGCAAATGAAGAAATGATCTGTCGTGTGACACCCAGAGAATGGGACTTGGTGTTCCTTGACAGGGAGCAGGATTTCTGTAAGAGATACCAGGATCCATTGCCAATTTCTTCCTCTTGATAGAACAATTTGCAAGATCCTAAATTTTTGGGAACTATTCAGTTCAGAGAGAGTAGCAACACAGCTGAAAGTGTTACATAAACAACATATGTTAGATGTCTGATGTGCAGAGCTGGTTAGCTCCACACAGAGCAGTAAAAATCACACAGAACATAATAGCCCAATCTGCAACTTTAACAATGCAGAAGAGCACTAAAAAGCAGAAAGGTGAACCTCTATTTAACTTTATAGTAAGGTTATACGTTTTCTTGTTTTCTGCTGGATGTTTGTATAAGGGAAATTGGTACATGAGTCAGATTTCAATGAAACCACTCAATCAGAACGCAGGGTCAACAATTAGTCTTAGTTTCCTTTAAAATAGCTTTTTACTATCTAAAATGTAGTCATCAGGTCTCAACCAGCTGTCTAGGCACCCTCTATAGCCAAAAGAGGTGCCTCCTGAGGGCAGCTCAGCACTCTGTAGAAGGATGTGTAAAATAGGCAGGGTGGTTTGCCACCCAAATGTGGCTTGCTCTAACTGCAAAGAAAGCTTTAGATGACTTGCTTATAGTTACATGCTTATCCTTTGTATAGTTAGTTAACTGAGGGGAGGCTTGCCCATAGTGACAAAAAAGCCTCTGTTGAGGAGGGTGTCTGGGCAGGACTACTCACAGACCAGTGCTGACCATGTTGCTTGTTCTTGAGCTGCTGCTTCCAAGTCCAGCCTTGCTGCAGCTTGTGCTGAGTCCTTCATCTTAGTGACACCTAACGAGTTACTGCATCTGTACTAAAAAGCCCTCTGAAAACTGTTATTTTTCTCAGTCTTGACTTGCATGTTCTCAATCGATTGCAGTTTCTGCTTTGTCTCCAGATTCATATTCAAGTGCTGTCATATTTACTGGTTTTCTTATGAAATGTGCGGCTGGTGTTCTGACAACTGAGTGCTGCCTTGGTGGTGGCATTACTTCAGGGCATTTGTGCTGTGTCTACGATGACAGGGCCTGACATTCAAAGCTTGGCTTCATCCAGTTGCTTGAGGGGGGTCAAGAGCGGATTCTTGCCTGGGAGCTGCAGCCTTGATGCCAAATCTTTTTAAGGAAGTCTGTATCTCAGAGGTGAGAGCTCCCCTTCTTCCTACTCATTAGGTGGTAGGATCTGCTACAGTGCTTCGACTTCTACAATGCCAGAGGCAAGAACTACCGCTGCTTTTTGCATTTTTACCTGAATCATTGGCATTCTACCTCTCTGTGTTTGAGACTTGGATTAGATCAGATTCAAGATGAGGCTGGGAGACACAGAAGCATGCTGACTGCTTTCTAAATCAACTCTGATTAGACATGAAAAAATTATTTCTCTTATAATACACATTTATGAAAGCATGGTCTGTCTACAAACACTAGCATAATAAGTGAGGCAAAATGCATTCTTTGCATTTGGGGAGGGTTCTGGGAGAGACATTGTTAAAGCTGCCTATTTTTTTTTCTGAATACTTTCTTCCCTCCCTTCTTGATACAATTGATCTTAACACCTTGTTTCCAATGCCTAGCCCTTGTGTTGCAGCGGAGAGAGAGAAACAATGTCAGACCCCTGCTCATTTGGGAAGGAGTTTCTTCCCTTGCAGTGACGAAGGGGGTGACAGCTCCTCAAATGGTGGAAGGGTAGAGAGGGAGTGAGCAAGCCTGTGAGGGGAAAACCCAAGCTAGCTGTTATTGCAAAGACACTGTGGTGGTAGAAACCTTACATACTATAGCAGTACAAAGTACTAGAAAATAGCTAAATTATATTTGCGTTCCCTCCACTCTGGAAAAAATCCTGAATAAGCATGTGGATCAAAATGAAAACAGATCTCAGCCGCATAGTGACTCCAGGTCTCCCTAGTGGGCAAGTTTTCTGCCTTCTTCCTCCATTTGCTACTTCCCACTATTTTCTTTCTCTCCTAGCTGAAGAAAAATTGTTTGGCCCCTGTCAATCTATCAAGTTTTCTTCACTCCATTCCAGCTGACAAATCAAGTCTTTCATAACTTTCATAATCCCCTGTTGCCACACACCTAATTGCCAACTGTGATCACCTGTAGAGGTATAGTTTTCCTCTCTCTCCCTTGTTAGATCCTGCATAATTTTAGACCATAAATAATAGTTTGATATACCTCTTCAGAAACTGCTAATAAGCAATGGTGCTCTTGACTGCTTCTCACGGTTATCTATATCCTGATATGGCTATGTGCTCAAAGACAAAACAGAATGTTTCCAAATACCTGCCTCTCCTTTTGTATTGGCATTTTGAGTGAGAGTGTTACACTGTGAGTCTGCAAGCAGCCTCACAGCATAAGAGTATCTTGGATATCTACACATAGCAGGTACTTCCCCCCCCCCCCCCCCCTCCATGCCTTTGGGCTATATAAGTTGTTCTGGATTTGTTCAGGACTTGTTTTACATAGAGTGATCTGTGATGGGAAAGGTGAGCTCTGCCTCTAGTAACTGTCTTAAGACTACTTTTGCTGAGCTTCAACTAAACCACGTACAGCCTCACTTGCCACTTGGTATCCCTCATGCTTCCCCTGCCTAGCTGTATGTGGCACAAGGCCAAAACCAAACATGGAAACCCATGCCCCTTTGGGGAAGAAATGCCCCTGTTTTTTCCCAGAGTGAGAGCAATGGGAGAAAGGGTGGCTGGGCACTTCCTCATGTTGTGGATCTTGGATGGGAGCACCCTACAGCACTGGTAAGTAGGAAGTGGATGTGTGGAAAGTAACTCACTGTACAATCCCTGTAGCTGGTGCTGTTTGGTAGGATCTGACAGCAGGACTTCACAGGGACTCAAAAAAAAAAAAAAAATCCACCCAAAAACTCATGAAAAACTTCCTAGTCCTCTAGCTGTTGCTGCATATTATCAGAAGGGCCTTTGGGACTGGTGTCTTCTAGAACCTCCCATCCTTCTGCTAGTAGCTCAGTAAACTAGAGTCTTGTTCACAGCATGTGCCAGGACCACACTCTTCAGTAGGCCCTCCTCTGTGCTGTGCAATGATGTCTGGGAACAGTTGAAAAGGGCACAGGTTAAAAAAACTAATTGTAAACACAGCAGCAACCTTGAGATGCTGCAAAAAGTACCAGAGATGAATAAATCCAGATCCCTGAATCCCACCAGTGCCTTTGTGTCCCTACCACAGGCTGCTGACACTGGGTGCAGAGGTAGGCCAGGGATTACTTGTGTTGCTTGTATTATGGTAGTGCCCAGAGGTCTAACTCAGGAACCGGTTCCTCACTGGCACTCCCAGATCCCCACTCACATGAAGAAATAGGCCCTGCCCTGGTTTAGCTCACATGAGAATTGATTTTTTTCTAAGAATGTCCACTGCTGTAATTACATAGTGTTAACTAAACTGGAATTATTTATACAGCTCTGACTGAAGTTGTTGTTCCTCACAGGTAGCTCCTGGTCAAGGCACTATTGTTTGTGCCTCTCGAATGTCAGCAGATGCCATTCCTGGAAGGAGAAATCAGCTGCTCCCAAAGGGCTGCCCTACCCAAATTTGCTTAGGCCTGTGCTGTGAAAGGAGCCTGGGCACAGGGGCCTGTGCGTGAGACCTTGTCAGCGAGGGAAGCTGAATCATGGGTAACACACACAAACCAGGAGGCACACACAATCTAGATAACCCAGTGTTTGCTGAGTGCTGCTTGTGAGGCTTTTGTCAGGCAGTGTGCTTGTGAAAGTCTTGCAACCCACAGTGTGGCTTCTGAGTATCCCTGCGCTATCAGGGAGGCTGCTGGTATCTTGCCTGAATTTTCCTGTTGTGTTTATCTTCTCTTTGATAAGTAAACAGCGATGTGCAAAACGGCTGTATCCTTGTGGCTTTTCTCATGGCTGTAGTCTTGCCTACAGAGCAAAAGGTCCAACAGGCTGTTTGCCTCTCTGACATAACCCGTGAGGGCTGGGTGTGCACAAGGGGATGGGGTGGGGGCCAGCTCGAACTAAACCTTACAATTCTTAAGCCTCTGACTTGAAACAAGCCAAAAACGCTTCCTCAAGCTTTCTCAGCTATAAAACAGGGAGAAGATGGATCTGTCCTTATAAAACTTGGTTCTAAGTGCAGTTAAAAAGCATCTTGTCATGGCAGTATTTTTCCACTCTTGGCACTAACTGTTCTTTCTTATTTCTGGTTCTTAAAGCAATTTTATGCCTTGATAAAATACAGTCATTTTTCTGTGTTGCATGTTGTAGAGTAGCCACTCTTGAGCAGACCAAATATATTTTTGTTCCCTCCCTGTCCTCGCTGCAATACAAAATAGCAAAAGTAATTAGTCCTCAGTATGGATGAATTGATTAGATTTTTCAGCTTTGGGAACAGATACATTTTAAAATGAGATCCTCTGGAGCAATATCTCCCTCCCTCGTACGGAAGTTGACTGGAACTCACAACAGAACTGTATTCCTGATTTTTCTGTCTTTAATTTACTGTGCAATTTAACTGAAGCATTTAAGCTCCCTGGCCTCGATTTATCATCGACCCTGTGCACTTGTTTTCACCTGGGCGAAAACGGAGCTGTACAGAGCAGAGGTTCAGCACACAGTGAGTATGTGGTGGCTCTTGGTGCTCTAGGGGTGCTCTGGGTTGGGCAACAGAGGGGTTAGTGGTGTTCAGGCCATGCTGTGGGTCTGCTCTCGCTGCTGGAGCATGAAGGGCTGTGAGCAGCTTGTGTGAGGGAGACCCAGGCCAGCTCTTTCCTGCTCTGGGATGTGTGTAAGGTGGGGAGGGAAGAACCTGGCAGATGTGCTCTGCAGCTCAAGTGATGCCTTGGTACTTAAGGATTTTTGGATAAGAGCTGCAATTAATTCCTGGCATTATTCTGTAACTCGAAAATGGTCAAAACTCTTCTTAAACCTAGATTTAATTAACTTTGTTTTAAACAAAGATTATTATAAGACCTTTATCTGCCAAGTTCCACTTCAGGCCAAGCATTTGCAAAGTGAAGTTTTATGCACTCTTGAAATTTGTGGTTTGCAATGGAAAAAACAGCAGACTTTTATATCAGCATTAACAGGCACTCAGGATAATTGAAAATACTGGCCGTTGCCAAAAATTGAATCATAAGAGTTTAAGTTTTTTTTTTTTTTTTTTTTTTTTTTTTTTTTCCTGTTCCTTTCACTTTAGTGACAGAGATTATTCTTGAATTTAAACCTGAGCCACACATCTACTACTTGCCCCCCTTGCACCTTCTGCCCACAAGCTTGGGGTGACAATACAGTCCCCCAAATCAAGAACTGCAGTATTTCCACCGGCTTTCCCTGCATAACGATGTGAATTATAAATGCCCAGGGATGTTTTAGAACACCCTGCTTCTCAGGTCAGGCAGTGTGATGCCCTTTGAAAATCCCTATGTCAGGGAAGAAAGGCAGAGGGGAGGCAGGAGGGATACTCATGTTTCACAAAGTCCACAAACTGCAGCCAGACTCAAAAGCGCTTAAACATAGCCTGACTGCAAAAGGAATTCAATATTCCATTCTCCAGAGTGAATGACTCTGATCAAAGGAGCTGCTTCTGAAAAGACAAACTCTCTCCTGTCCCCTTCACTTGCAGGCTTGAAGGAAAAAGTATGAAAGATTGCTGTGCCACAGGAACTGACAACCCCCATTTCCATGGAGAAAATCTTTTTTTTTTTTTTTCCCTTTTCTGTCAACAATCCCTTTTTATATCAAAAATACTAGTGTTTATTTTTTAAAAGGGAAACACTTTACTAGTACTTCAAAGCTGCCTTCAAAAATGCTAGGGCAAACCATCAGGCACTGCTGCTAAGCAGCCCTAAAAAGAGCTGCAAGTACAATCTCTGGCTGGACAGTGGGACAATGCAGCACAGAGGCACAGCTCCACGTCTGCCCCTGTACTTCCACCCACCCCCAAATTCCTGTGCTCTTCCCTGGGCAGCTGCTGCTGCTGTTGTCAGTGTAGGGCCAGCTATCAGGAGAGGCAGACCTTTGGTTTGACAGAGGACAGGTGTCAAGTTGACTTGTCCTGGTAAACACAGAACAAGGCATTGCTCCCGGCCCATGTCATCTGTCCCCTGGAGGACGCATCCCGCACACATAGCGTTTGGGAGCTGATAAGGCTGTCAGCACTGAGCGCCCTCCCTAGGAGCACCCTGCTCTCTCTGCAGAGCAGCTGCTGCCCAGGGAAGCCCACTGCAGCTGTGGCCACCTCTGTGGCCGGCTCCGTGTCTCAGGCCAAGAGCTCTAGCAGTAGAAATGGCTCCGTGTGGCGAGCCGGGCCTGGTCCTCCAGGCCTCAGAAAGACCCTTAGAGAGGTTTGCATTCAAAACGCCACTGCCGCAACCATAAAGGCGTAAAACTGCATCAGATCAAATAATCATAATTATAGCAAGCATATGAGACAAAACCCATTGTCATTTATCTCTCTGGGGATACCACACTTTTTGTTTGAGCCCTATTATTGGTGAAGTATGAGTTCTAAAATTATAATAATTAAAATGATGATTATAAAGTGTCAGGGATTGTATTTTTTTTTTTTTTAATAGCTGAGAACAGTCTGTTCATTACTGAAGCAAAGATTTGGCTTTAAATTCACATCAGTTTAAAAGACAGCCAGAGGGGGAGCATTGATGTGAATGCAGAGAGCGCGCCTGAGTGCTGAGGCCCCTTCTTGTGCTGCAGAGTGGTTCCCCCTTCTCCATGGGGTGCGGAGAAAGGAGGGACAGCTCTGGACAATGTGTCAGTGCTTGAATTTCCAGGGGCCTGCTGGTGATTGCTGCTGCTCAGTGGGGCTGCTGGGTTGTGTGAATGGACAATATGTCATCCCCATTTTCTGAAATAAAAGGCTGAGGATGAAAAATTGAAGAAAGCCACTAGACATCAACAACCGGAGCACAGGAGACCCTTACTCTTGCAGGCCCCCTCAGTTTCTTCCTTTACATTGAGTGTCTTCTGGAGCTGCTTCCCATCACAAAGTCTGGGCTCTGTCTCGGGCAGGACCTGGGCTGCTCCTGGGCAGGGCAGCAGCCTTTGCCAAAGGTGGTTATGGATCCTGAGGTTAACTGGCTTTGAGCTTTGTATGTTGCCAGGGCTAGACCTAGGTACCTCAAATGTGAGAACGTGCTGAACCCCTGAAATTGAAAATACTTGGCATTTTCAGACAGACTCAGCTTTGGGGATGAAATTGTTCCAAAGTGTCAGCTCTATCTGTTCCATGTCAGCAGTAAATGAAAGCTGAGATACGTGTTGGTTTCAGGCACCCATCCAAAGCTGCGGGGGAGAAAAGGAGAAATCTATGCCACAGGTTTCAAAGAGTCCATATGTATGATCCAGGACTTGCTGTCTGTCCTTTGCTAGATAGGGCCCACCTATGAGAAGAAGCTGGGGAGCAGCTTGAGGATGGAGGGAAAGAGAAGAGAAAGGAAAAGGAATCCGAGAAACATTGATAAATTCTATTTAGTGAATAACACAATGCATGTAGCAGCACAATGGCCTTTTCTGCAGGCAGATTATCCCAGCCAGAGTCTTTGCTATATTAAAAAGAGGGGGAAAAATAGAGCACCAAAGAAAAGGAAAGGCGGGCTGCACAGCAGCAATCAATGCTGCCCTTTGTGCTGCCTGACATTTGAGGGACTTGTTATCAATGATTGCTGGCTGCTTTATCTAAATGTATCTCCCCAGCTGCCAGGCACAGCACTGATAGGCAGCGGGACGTGCCGATGGCCCCAGCCGATACCGCTGCTGCCCAATTCACCCGCATGCCTCGCTGTCAGGGGCCGGGCAGCCTCTGTCGCTCCACCGCTGGCATAACTGTGCCTACCCCGTGGAGAGGGGAGAGAGGACAGGAAGATTGCCCCCACTCCTCCCCTTCCCCATCAGCTGCTGCTTTGTTTTTTGAAAGGAGGCAGAAGGAAAAAAAGAAGACAAGAAAGGCCAAAGTTAAATAAAAAAATAAGAAACGTGGGATGAGGGAGGAATGTGTTGAGGAAAGGTGTTTTTTTTATATATATATTTTTCTTGTTGTTTGTCCTGTAACAACTCTGTCATCTGCTGCTCTGGCAGAAATTGCCTTCTGTGCTCTTGCCTTCTCTTTCCTGCTTTACTGCAGAAGAGTGATAAGAATAATCTACTGCTTGGCTGCTAGCTTCCCTCGTGGTGTGGAAAATGTGTCTAATATTTTCTGTTTATATATACAACAGATATGCATGTGTCTACATAACGCATGGAGTTGTACACACATGTATGAGTGCAATTATTAGTAAATCTTATGAGCAGAAGATGACGAATAGGCATAAAGTAAGGGTTAGCTTGTAACATTTAAAACCTGGTGTGTGTGTGTGCAAGTGTGTGTGTAAAAAATAAAATAAAAAGGCATTGCAGGCTGTCTCTGGCCAGAAAGTAGCTGCATTTAGGTGTGCAGGCTGCCTAGAGGCAGCTTAGCACTTGCTAAAGAGTAGTCAGTTATTGACAGGTTTTAAAGTACAAAAATTCTAGATTGGTGTGGCCTCTTATTTCAAGAGACAGCTTAAATTATTGCCTTTGCTGCTAAAAAAGGTTTTGAGGTCTGCATGGAAATGTCAGCTCACTGGCTTGCATGTATATTTACTCTTGCTTGGTGCTAATGAATCCATTAAAAATGCAATATGGCACAGTTCAAAGATTTCCCTAAAAATGAGCATTTTCTGCTGTCTGTGGGGAAAATATGATCTTAGACTTCTGAAGAAGTATTTGGAAAAAAGAATACAATAATACAGAGGCCACTGTGTATTAACTAATCTGCTTTTAATGATTCTTCACTGAAACCTGAAAATAATTAGAGTTCTCAAAAAATAGATGATTCCAGGAGAATAGAATAAATTCTTCCTTGTCTCAAGTTCAGCCCTCTTATGCTAATTTGTATACTTAGCATGCACTTCCCAGTTACAGACCCAGCTTCAAAAAGCGTGCAAACTGCTACCTTGACTGTAATTGAAAACATCACATGAATGGAGTGAAAATGAATCTGGGCAGTGTATTTGGAGAAAATTTGGGCCAATTTATAGCACCATATATGTTTTTGGATCTTTCTGTCTCAGGGAAAGACTTCTTGCGCCATCATGTTTGCTTTTGCTCTGTGGTGAGGTACATCTGCTTCCATCAGAAGGCTCCATGAGGAGGAGAGCAAACATATATTCCAGAGAGTAAAATCCCTCCAGAGAGCCAGAGCCAAAGACCCAGCTATCCCTATATACTTGTTCAACAGGAGAATAACGAGACATTAATATAATAAAAGATCTGCTTTTCCAAAAAGAGACTATACATAGAGCTTCAAGTCTGGGCACCTGGTGTGTTGAGTCCAGCCCTGGCCTGGGTGCTGAGCACCCTTGCCCCGATGCTGAGCAGGGGGCTCTTGGTGAGCCCGCACTGCTCCTCCTGGTGAGCAACAGCAATGATTTCTCTGTGTGCTGAGGAGGGTCATTAAATGGAGGCCGTCCTGCCTGGTGTCAGAAGTCACCCAAAATACGACAGAGGTGCTTTTAATTAATAAATGGCCAGCACCCGGTCTGTTTGCTGTGCTGTTTGACCACGCTGAACAAGGGCAGAAACAGCCTCCACCTCCCTGACACTTCTCAGCCCTTCCCAGTGCAGTTCAGGGAGCGTAAGCTCAGGCACACACGGTATAACCTTCCTGAGCATTTCTCTTTCCGTGGCATTAGGAAGCCAATTCCTCCCAAGAGCATGTTTATATCAATCTAAAATTCATTTCAGCTGAAATATTTATGATTTTAAGGGGGGAGGCAAGAGGTCTGGGTGTTGTGTGGTCAGATCAAGTTAGCTTCAACTGGCAAGGTTGACAAAAGTAGTAATCTCTCTGTCCCTCCTCCCAGACCTAAATGGGCATTTATTCCAAGCTCTTTCTTAATGCTGTAACATAATTCATTAGGACAGCCTTAATGAGCTGGTAATTAGTCTGGTGGGAGGGGGTGAGGAGGGGAAACAGAAATGCTAGACAGAGAGAAAGTCGAGCAGGCTGGGGCACCTTAAAGAGCCCTGAGAGAGCCTTTTGTCAACAAAATGGATCAGGCTTGCAGGCAGTAAAACTTTCAAATGACCTTCATGTCAAAATATTAGGCTGCTATTTTTCGCTAGATGGTGGTTTCATAAACATAAAAAGCACACATATCATTGAGAGTGCTGTAAAATTTGTCTCAAGGATGTGGTGTTTTCTGCCCTCCCCCCCATCCTTTTTTTTTTTGTTGCAAGACTGATGCCACCTCTACATGATATGAGCAGGGGATGGAGTAAAGGGAAAGGCATCTGATATCACAAACTTCTGCTTAGTCTGAAAGTAATGTTAAGAGCAGCTGATCTTTGTTCCAAGGACCGAGTGCTTGTTCTTTTTTTCTTTTCCCTGTGTATATACATCAGTATACATGCCAGAGACTGAGATGAAGGGATGGTGACATTTTCACTTTTAAAATTCTGGAAAATTACTTATAGCTGCTTATAATTTATGGTAAAAGCCATAATATTGCCCTGTAATTTAGAAGACAGATGTGGTATAATAAGTATAACAAAAACAACAGCTCGTTCCTGGAGATGTGAAACATCAAAACAGTTGACTATTTAAATGTTTTCCTTTTGTGAAATCTTTATTTCCAAAGTTGAATTCTGACACGGGGTGGAGGGTAGAGGGGCAACTGTTTTCTACAAAGCGAGGAAATGGTTGATCAAAACATCTGCTTGTTTTGCATTGCACTTTTCTTGAGGCTGCTTTCCTTTCTGTCCTTATCTAACAAGCCCCAGAGCGGTGGGACTTGTGTAACTTGAATAAGTAGTAGGCGACTGATAAGACATGGTTTGAATTGAACCGTAAGAACATGCAAGCAGCAATAATGGGGATAAGTAGCCAATTTATTGAGAGCAGAAACTAAGGAAATAGAAGAAAGTCAGAAAGCTGGGCTTCCTGATCAGCTGTGCCATTAAGTATTTATTTCTCTGCCATCAGATCACATCAGATAGTGCAGATGCACCAAGCTGTTCCCCCTGTGCCTGCTGGCTCTCACCTGCATTTCTCATTTGAACACCAAATAAGATAAGGCAAAGCCAAGGGTGGGGTTAATAGACACCTGGCCCTGCTGCCTGGCCGCTGCTTCCAGACTTGGTGCAATTGTGTGGTGTAGGGAGGACCAGAATCACATAAAATATTTGTAATGTGGCTGGAAGTACCAGGAACTGACCCACTTTGAGGCATTTCTTACCACTTTGATCTGCCTCTAAAAAGAGAAAAGTCTCTATGGCCAGTTTGTGGCTGTAGATGGAGACTGGATGGGTCTGAGCCTCTCCCCGCCCACATGTGAAGGCCACGAAGGGCTGCCTTCAGGATCGGTTTTGATGGAATTTCCCTTTGGGACCTGAAGGTCATCTTTCCCACAGAAAACATGAAATTAAGAGAGAGAAGCTTAGACAGGGATGAGATGATGTCTGACTTTTCCTTGTGGAACCAAACAGAACAGGAAGTCTTACTGGCACTTGTGAAAAGTTTAAGCCTGGAGTTTGGCACTGCTCTATCCATCATCTCAAAAATAAAACAACCTGGACTTTTTTTCTCCATCTCAAACTCATCTCAAATACTTTGCCAGTATTGCACTTGTGCTCTGTCGGAATAGCTGAATATGGACCACAATGACATCTGGAAAACAACTTGCTAACACGAGGCTTTTTTAGCTAACTGGAAAGTCACAGTGCAGCTTACAGCATCTGTAGCATACGGATCCATTCAGAAATGCTCAGGTATGTTCAGTTTGGCATGGGGTAAAACATAGGCATTGCCCTCCAGAGTCATCTGGAATCGTTCATGTCATCTGGCTAAGTCAAAGCTACTGATGAAAATCTACTTTTGATTTTTTTTATTTTATTTAATTTTATTTTTGCAGCCACTTAGTGAGAGAAACAACAATTCTCTCCACTTTTTAACATGTTATATATAGGACACTCCAGGCACACTGTGCAGTAGTAAAGTATTAAAGCTCAGTAAAGAATCTGGATCTGTTCACAAGGTGAAATACGCTATTTCTGATACTTCTTATGATTTGCTCCCAAATAAAGTGTGTTCCAAAATCTGCTTTTTACAGCACAGTTTGAACTTGGAAGGTTTCATCACGTAAATAACTGGCAAGGCTGCAAGATGTCTCTGGCTCTCCTTATTAGAAATTCCTGTTTGTTTGTTAGTTTATTCCCCAGACATAGGTTTGGGCTGAAAATTTGTCTGCTGTAGAGTGAAGTTCATCACTCTCAAGAAAGGCAAATCTTAGTGGGATTACAGTAAGAGTACATGTTAAATTCTGGTGACTTTTTCTTGTGAAGTCCAAAGAAGGAATACAGCTGGAGGGGAAGGAGCTCAGAAGGAGCTGCTGGGAAGGAGGCTGAGCCGGCACGTGCAGGATCAGGCAGGTCTGGGGGAATCCAGAGGGAATAGAGCTGGGGACTGGGCTTGCCAAGCAGAAATTAATTGCTTGTGCTTAAGTGCCTGAGGAACAGAGGAAGGAAGTACCTCGGTGAAGAGAGGGCGCCTGTGACGGAGCGACTGGATGGATTAGAGCAGAAATGAGCAGGAGGGTCACGTGCTGTGTCAGTAAATATGGAGCTCTCTGTGTTCATTACAGAAAATGCCTCCCTCACTTCTCCCGAGTACCTGGAATAGCATCTCGGGTCTTTGAATTTCAAGATTTGTCTGCTATCAGTAAATAGCCAAGACATCGATTGGCAAAGCCTTCCACCCCCTCTGAAAAATCAAATTGAGACCCAAATTAGTGGCTGCTTTTGACTTAATATCCCCGTGACTTGCCTCTATGTAACGTGGAAGTAAATTAACTGTGAATTAGTGCTGGAGCCATAAGGAACTCACACAGAAGTTAATAGTTCTGCCTTCATAGCAGGGACTGAATAATGTGCAGCAGGGTGAGAGCAAGGCAAGTACATAGAAGAATACAAACAAAATATTGAAGAAATGTGGTCTGTGCTGAGGCAAGGGTTTCCCAGGCAAAATATACGGTTATGTAATTAAGAGCAGTGTCCTAATGCAGAGGCGGTGAGTAAAGGCTCTGCAGCCATCCTTCATTCCAGCATGCCGCCTGAATAATGTTCTTTAACTCGCACGTTTTGTGAGATATATTTATCATTGCACTTTTCACCTACCTCCTGCACAGTGTTGAGTGTCAGCAATTCACTGTACGCCATCCCTCAGTAGCAATGTTATTTTTCTTGCTCTGGAAATGCCAAAGCTAAAGTTGCCCACATAACCGCAACTCGGGTCCCTTGTGTACATATTACAAGGCAGTCTTTAATTACATGACTTTTTTTTTTTTTTTTTTTTTTTTTTTTTTTTTTTTTCCCTGCTGCATGATGCTCAGAGTCATCTGGCCGTATCATTCAAAGTGTGGCCCAGGCCTTATTTACCTCACACCATCCAAACAGTGTACGGAATACGAAATTATTGGTCTGCTCTTGGGTGTTTCAGCTGTGCTCTTACCAGAGCGTCTGAGTGCTTTATAGACACTCACGGATCTGAATTCCCAGCACCCCTGTGAGACAAGAGGGTGACAGTATTCCCATTCTACAGATGGGGAGCTGAGTCACAGGGAGATTAAGGTCAAAGGACCCACTGATTTTGGGGTCCCAGTTTGATGTTTCTGAATACTTAGTGTTTTTATGGCTCAATATATGTTCAAAGCACAGCTCCCAGAGACTTCAATTACAGCTTCCAGCACTCAGCACTTTGCAAATCAGCCCCCAGGGTTTCAAGTCAGGCATCCAGAAAATGAGGAATACACAGTTAGTGACCACCTGTGGTTTATAACTTGGCCAAATGTGTGTGGATTTTCACGGTAATAGCAAAAGGCACCTCTCTTATTCCTGGGTGATTCTTTTCTTTTCTTTCAGTCAAGCCAACTGGTCCCAGCAGTAAAACAGGGAGCACTGCTCAGGGCTCTCAGCAAAGCAGTCCCGCACCTGGGGTGGAGGCAGGCAAGAGGGAGAGGCCATTGCCATCACTAGCAAAACTAAACAGTTTTCTTTTCTGTCACTCTGGAAAAGAGCTGACATCACGTTTGCTAAAACTTTACATTGCATTTCAATCCAAGGCATGGCGACTCGCCTCCACAGTCTTAAGCCTCAGCAGCAAAACTGGGGCAAAGGTATGCGAGTCTGAGAGCAATATGCTGAAGGTGAAGCGGTGATAAACTGAGGCTAATACTCTGTTCCTGCGTAGTACTGGTGTGAGAAAAGGAATACCTTTCAGCTGCGTTCAGCCTGGGGCAAATTTTTATGGCAGAGTTATGAATCCCCTGGAAGTAATATTTTTAATGGAGATCTCCCTGGCAGACCATAATTATAGATATGCATGAGGCTTTCATAAAAAGCATTTAAAATGTGAGCTGGGATGCCCAGATATAAGTCACTAGCTTTGATAGCATTAACAATAGCAAGATAGCTGTAGGCATGGTAGGGAGGATGCAATATATAAATGAAATACTATATATGATTTGTTTTCTTGAAATACAGAGAAGTAAAACTGAATTAATCTCATGGTTTTATCTACATCCCACACCTTATTGTCTGTGCTGGCAGATGCTTACTGCTGAATAAGGTGGAACGTAGCTGGTGAAATGAGCTGGAGGTTGCTTCAATTTCACAAGGAGACAAATAAGAGAAATACCAATTCATAAAATGGTGTGAAGTGGGGTGAGCTCAGGTGTGGGGAGATGGGTTGCACTGAAAGATGCAGGTGGTTGGCACTGAGGGAGGAAAGCTACTCTGAGAACAGATTACTGGGATCTGAGGAGTTATGGGGAAAACTTGGAAATTTCTTCAAAGTCAGTCAGTAGAGCCAAAAGGAAGATGCAAGATGCTGGCAATGTGACTGCTAAGAACTCCCAAGGATCCAGCCTCCTTAGAAGAGCAGTATCTGTGAAAAAATGGCTGCTCCTGATTTGCTGGGCGTCTCGTTTATTGTGACTTTCCAGTGCTGCTGATGAACCTGTTCCTTAGCAGCAGTGTATTTTGCTTGTTAGTTCTGCTGTTGTTCCACAAGAAACTGAAGGGGGTTTCTGGTGGCCATAGTCACATCAGAAAGCCACAGCTCCTCGTGTATTGACAATAGATGAAGTCCTCCTTGGATGTTCGTTCTTGCTGTCACCATTGCGTGTCTTACCATTACAGCCTGGTTAGAACAAGAAACCCTGGACCTCAGAAGAAGCAATAGACTAAATTTCATCCTATTTGTTTCCACTTGATCCCTCTTGTTGCCTCTAGGTTGGGGGGTATGTTCTGAGGAGCAAAGAGCAGCATTTGGGACCATGCCTTAATATGACAGAGAGAGGATGTCTGTAAAAATGGAACAAGGAAGTAAGTGTCTTTCTTACCTGAATCTTTCTGAAGCCTGCTCACCTTTTGTGAGCAGTTACCTTGTATCAATGAAATGATTTGCACCAGGTAGGTGAGCAGGATTTGTTCCCTGGCTACGTTCAGAGAGCTTGGAGGAGAAGCAGCAGCCTGTACGCTAAGGAAATGAAAACAAACACAAAAGAAACTTCCCAGCTTCTTTTATAAGCAGTCCTGTACAGGTCACCTTTAAAAGGTTTGCATTTATGGCATCAGTATTTGAACTTCCTTCCTATACTATCTGTGTGTGTAGGCTGAAGCAGCGCTACAGATGCCCAAAAAATACAGAGGCTAATTACGGCAGTGTGAAAGTAAAATAATGAGCCTGAGAATGTGACTGATAAGCAGTTAGATAATAGACTAACAAGCAGGATGTCTGTAGCCCATCAAAGAGCTAATGAAGGTCTCCGTGTCCTCTGTTACTGCCTGAGGAGGATGTACAAATGGAAAATATCCCAGAAATGGCATTTAAGGGTATACACCATGTACTTACTGACTGCGTGGTGACAATAATGATTGGATCCAGTGAGTGCTTAACCTATGGATAAAGTAATTACTCAATTAAAAAGTGCACCCTAGGTACTTAAAACTAAGTGGGATGTGCTTGAAACAAATGTTTACAAAGGAAATACTGCTTGTTTTCTTTGCACTGAAGCTATTGCATGGAGTCTAGCTACCTGCCCTCCAGGCTGGTCTCGTAGCCCATGGTGTTACTGTGGTTCCCGTGTCCTGGCAAGGTCGAGGGGGCTGGCACCTGGGGCGGTGGGTTTGGGAGGGGTGATGGAGGTTCTGGTCTTAAACAGTGAGTGAGCAGCTGTGCTGTGGACCAGTGGTGAAGGGGTTGGGTGCCCAGGGTATTAAGGAAGGCTGGTGGGAGAGGCATGTCCTGAAAGGAGCAGGACACATGGGAGGTGTTAAGTACACGTCCCAGCTCCTTCCAGATATACTAGGGTGGCGCTTTCATTGAATGCGGAGCTAAAACTTTTCCCCAGAATTAAAGGGGGTGTGTGGCTTTTGTGCTTGTGTGTCACCTTATGTGTCACAGCAATGCAGGAGAATTTTTACTGAAAAGCGCTCTGTGCACGTCGACGTCTGTGCTATATTTTCAGCCTCTGTCAGTTGCCTGACTTTTCTCGGTACGCTTGCAAATTCTGACCCTTTGGGGTGCGCTGTTCTGGGCGAGGAAGCTGGGGAGTTAAGCACTGTGGCAGGCTTAGAAAATAGCAAGGAAACAAAAGAACAAACAAGCAAACCCATGACCAAAAAAGATTAATAAAAAAGGACGTTTTGGCCATTTGGTCATAAATAGTACTGTTCAATAGCACAAGAAATCATGCAGACTGTGCAGGGAGGTATAAAACCACTGAATTATGTATTAATATGTCATATAAAAGGAAAAAGTGCTAAAGAAATACTGTAGGAAAAATAAATAAAACCACCATTAAAAGTGAACATGTCCCATTTGGTCAGTTATGCCAAACATAAAACAACAGAAAACGCCGTTTGGAAGTTAACAACACTTTTAGTTTTACTGCTGACTTTTCCATTAGAAGCCAAACAAAGGTGTGGTTAGACCATAGGCTCAGGAATTGATTTTAAGCCTGCATCCATCTAAATCAGTAGGCTTTTGAAGTATATATGGGTATGGGTATCTCTCTGAGTATATGCATGGAGGAAGAGGGGAAGAAAGCACTTGGGAAGCTGGAGTTGCACGAGCGGGCCGATGTTGAGCTGGAGCTGGTGCTCTCCCTGGGGCTGTGTGGGTGGAAGGAGCAGGAGCTGAGATCTGCTGGTGGCTGCAGCAAGGTCCCAATGCTGCTCCTGCATTGCACGGAGGTTGCACATGGGCACACCTGGAGGAGCAGTGCCCGTTTTACAGCAGCCTGGCTGGCCCCGCACGGAGCAGGCTGTGCTCAGCAGCACCCCAGGGGGACGGCACGGCACCGCTCGGGTTGCGGCTTTGGTTTCACTCCGTCCTCCAAATGTTCCCGGCCTTAATGTGCGATGACAGGTGCTGCGGCCAGCCCGTGTTGTGAAGCAAGCTCTGAGAAAGCCTGGCAGGATGGAGAAAAGCAGCTGCCTGCATTTGCACAGCTGGGCCTGCTCAGCCAGGTTGGTTTGTTTACCCACGGAGCCACGCGGCGCAGCGCGGGGTAGGCTCTGGCTGCCCCCTTTCATGCCTGGGGCAGCTGGTGGAGGCTGAGCCATATCTGCCAAGTCGGGGCTGCTCCCATCCGGTTGCTGCTGCTGGACTGCTTGCAGTTAGTTGTGCCTTTCCCTTGTTTTGAAAGCTGCAGTGGCGGACTGAAGCCAGCTCACACGCCCCGGCTCAGCCACGAGCACCAGGAGCACCTCTCCTGTGCACAGACCTCTGGAGCGATTAAAGCAAAAAAAAATAATAATAAAAAAAATCAGGGGAAAGAACTTGCTAGCACAAATGACACAGAAACCACTGTGCTGCTGGTTCATTAAATACATTGGCATGCTGGAGCTGCATTGCAGATATCCTCTCGGTGTGCTTTGAAAAGCAAAATTCCCTTTGGTCAGCTCGGCTGCGATCTGTCTGCTGTCCCTAGCCTGGCCACGGTGATGCCAGTGACATCCCTGCTGCAAGGTGCAGAGAGCTGGGGGCTCTGCAGCGACAGCTGGGGCTCACCCAGGTGCTCCAGCACCTGCGCTTGGGCTGCTCCCATCTGCTGCCGCTTGTTCATGTCCCCCAGCGGTGTGGCTTCCTCTGCTCGGGGGCTGTAGATCAACACCCAGCGGAGGTGGCCCGCCAGACCTACCAGAGCTTGTCTTCCCTCCCGGGGATAAGCAGGGAGACCAAGGAGGCCCATAAAATACACTGCAGCTGGTCCGTCACCCCTTTGGCTTCCACCATTGGCGTGCGAATTCATGGAGCTGGGTCTTCGGGGCCCCTTCCAGCTCAGCACAGGGCGGTGCTGCACAGTGATACCGACTCGCTTTAATTTCAGGAGCCTGGGAGCGTGTTACCAGAAGGAAAAGGGAGAGGAAGAATAGAAGGCAAGCATGTAAATAATCACAATTAATCTAAAGGCCTAATGGCCTGCCTTGCTTCCCACTGCGTTTCACCATATGCTCTAGCACTTGTGTGAGACTCCCAGCTCACGTGCTGTTGGTTTATGTAAGCGCGCGCAGACCTTTGGCAAATTTGTATTTTTATTATGTAGAAGCTAACATTTAGCTTTCTTGTTGTGGGTATGTTGTAGCATATGTTAGTGTTTATGTTGCAGTGAAAATGGATCTCCTGACTAGAAAATATCTTCATCTAATATTCCAGCCATTTGTTATTTTGACCTTTTTGTAATGACTTTTTGTCAATAGCAAAGGCAAAGCTGAGTGGGATGGACCAGGCGAAGGCGAGTCACTTGTGCATGGCACCCATGGCATATTATTTCTGTAGGGCCCTTGAGGGGATAAGGTACGATTCAGAAGAGTGGCTTCAATTGGAGGGAAATTATTTCTCTGAAGTGGCTAAAAAATAGTGGGTTTTTGTTTGTTTGTTTTGTTTTTTCCTGTTTCAGTTGGAAAACTCTAAGCATGGCAGGGGTGCTACATCTTTTTCCTTAGCTTTTTTTTTTTTTTTTTTACACGTGCTACCCTTTTCCTTTTTTTTTTTTTTTATTTTCAAAACTATTTTTAACATTGCCATGGCAGAATCTCCAGCACTTTCAGTGGGAAATATGTTTACATCGTTGATATGTTTTCTCCAGGGCCAGCAGAGAGAAGCTCTCAATATGTTATTACTGGACTGAGACCAATAGATAACATACTACGATTTTCCTCAATTAACTGAAAAAAAAAATAGTCCTAGCAACATTTTGAAGTATTTCCACTGAATTTGGGGTCCAGTTTCCTTTCAAAAGCACCCAGAAAAAATGTCACAACAACCCTGTGTTCCAGTGTTCCCAGCAGTGGAATAAAGTCTGAACTGGCCACCATGAGCTACCCAGAGGACCAGGCCTACAGACAGGGCTCACTGCTTGAGAATCACAGAATCATCCACGTTGGAAAATACCTTCAAGGTCACTAGGGCCAACCATCAGCCTGAGCTAATGAGTCCATCACTAACCATGCGCCTTAGTGCCATGCAGCCATGCCCTAAGTGCAACTATGGTTGCTTTGTGTACCCAAAGCCTATGGAAAGAAATACTCATCTTGCTTAAAGAATGGAATGAAATAATGCACAGCACATTTCACTGGTCCTGTTATCACTTTGACTCAGCTGTGCCCTCATTTGCTCATCACCCCCACCCCCTTTTGTTTTGCTTTGCTTTGTTTGGTTCTGTTATTGTAGCTCTTAGAGGCAGAGCTCGCATGTCTGGAAAAGCCATCTGCATGCAAGGGGAAGAGTGGGAGTGGTATGCCTTTTTCTTTGGTTCCCATCAATTTCATTTTCCATCATTCCCACGTGCTATGGGCCTGACCCTTGGTTTGTTTTTGGAAATATCTGTCTTCTGTATTCACAGAGAAGTCTAATTTGATTATCTGCAGTCCTATGACTTTGTATGCTACGTTCAGGTCAGATTCAGTAATTATTGTCTATAAGTTAATAGCTGTGGGTTTTTATGAGCTCATGTGATGTCTCAGGCAGTGCATGTGAATTCACAATGAGCAGTGACAAAGGCTGCTGTTGCCTGTGTGAATATCAGGTTCTTCACTTGTAGCACCATGAACGTTACTGCTTGTGAGTTTCATGCAGTCCACACCAAGAGAATGCCTGGAAATCTTTTCAGTTCAGAAGTAAAGTCTCCTAGGACTCCCTGTGAGAGGCTATTTGGAAAATTTTACCTTTATTTCACACAGCTTCACTTTGACTGCAGCACATATGTGTTTGTAACGGTGCTAACTGCACTGAAAATAAAAGGATGCATTATGATTGAAGTCCAAAGCAGTTAATATTATGAGGATTAGAAAAAAAAATGTTGTTGAAATATGCTTTTAACCTTGATTTGATGGTATTTACAGGATTGATGTTTCCTGAATCTCTGTGAGCAATGTGTTCCAGGCCTGCTGGACATAATATGAAAAGACTGACACTTCATGATTTATAGCACTACCATGTTCTGTATAAGCTGGAGCCCAGTATCTACCAAGTACAGAACATGACCAGGGCAACAGGGAAACAAAACCTCATTTAGTTATATGAAAGCCTAAATTGAGCACTGCTTTAAAAATCAACAGGATCTTAAAATGAGCCTTGTAAGCAACTCAGCAGCAAGTAAAAGATTTTGGATGTGAGGAGGGTATTTCTGACTGGCTTTATGCTGTGCTGAAGCTGGGACAGCTGGATTCTGTGCAGTTCCTGCTCCAGGGAAGCCCGTGAGAAAAGACATATCCATAATCTGCTAACTGTCCCCGTTTCCATTTTTATCTGCTTCGTCTCTTTGGATGCTACATCAGAAGCAGTTTTTTTGTTTGTTTCTTTCTTTCTAGCCAGTTTCAGATCATTAGCTGCTCTTTTCCAAGTTATTTGCCAAAAATGGCAAGAAAACAGAAAATCTGAGGTTTTTGGCATGAAGTCATCCATATGCATTCCCATTTGATAAGGTTTGCTGGGTTTTGTTTTTGTTTCCTTTTAAATGAAAAGTTTGTTGAGACCCACTACAAATAAGATATCACAAACCACCCTAACTAATGGAAGTGTTGAGATGAGTTCTTTGTATTTGATGGGCAAAAAATACATGAGGAGGATAAACTTCTGTGCAGTGCATGGAGCACGGCTAGCACTCATTCAAATTGTGAAAGCATAAGGAAGTAACAAGAGGCTTCAATATTTTGTTATGAGAGGATTTTCCCAGCAGTATTGTTTTTTCTTACTAGAGTGCTTTCTCACATGTACCACAAAGATAGGGGGATGTTTTCCTAGGAGAGGTTAGATTATTTTATGAGTAAAATACAAAGGAAGAGGTCTAGATCTCCACTGCAGGAGCTCTCTGCACCGTTCAGTCTTCGGTGTCTTCAAAGCAGTTATTACCAGGTGCTGCAAGGCAACAGCTATTAATAATGCGCTCTCAGAGCCTGCTCAGCCTCTTCCTTTTGGATATGCACCAGCCCACTGTGGGTGTATCCCCCAAATTGGAGCCACATGTCTTCAAGCTTTCTTAATCTGGGCAGAGTCCAGGGATTGTCTCCAATCTGGGTTTCTAGGAACATTTTTGTGGCATGGAGTCTTTCTAGGATTGCTCTCTCAGCTGAGATCCTAGAAGCAGGGAGTTGTTCTTTCCCTGGCATCTGCAGTTTCCCAGAATTAGCTCTGTTAGAAAAAATAGGTGCCCTGCAGTACAAGCAAATGCCTTCTTATGTCCTGTTTTCCCTTGTCCTGCTACCTTCTGTAAAGCCTTGGGAGATTTTCTTTATTTTTATTTTTTTTATAGTTTTGTTGCTCCTAGTTGAGATTGATTCTGGTGCTGATAGTCCTGTCTGAGCAATCTATTATGAGGCAGAAATGTAAGCCACTGCTCAAAAAAAAAAATACAGGTATAACAGATATTCATGAGGGCGTCAATGTACAGAAAGTTGGTGATCTAAAACAGAACTACAAACTGCACCTCTGTTCCTTGCACCAGGGCACAGAGATAACTTACCCTCCATCCACACCACAGGAGCTATGTGTCTCAGAAAACTGTGGTTGCAGATGGATCTTTCTGTGCTTTCTAAACACATCTTGAAGAGATTTTAGGTTCTTCTTAATAACCAATCACATCAACAATCCAAACTGCTACACGTCTCTACTTCTGTGGAAATATGACATGTTCTGGGAACTCTGACTTAGGAGGCCTTATTTAATGCTGTTAGAACTTTTCCGTGTAGGATTTTCTGGGGGGCAGAGCTCAGCTTTCTGTGGAACACGATGCATTTGAATTGGAACAGATTGTTCCTCCTTAGTCTATCAGTAAATCCACTGCACTGGCCTGACGTAGCTGGAAACAGCTCTAACATCTCTAAGCCAGAAAGATCTGAAGTTGACAAAGTGTTTGTGGCATCTCTTGTTTCTTGCTATTTTTCGCGATAACTAGGCTCTGGGGAAAAGTCTTCAAATCCTTAAACAAGCTGAAGGAAATCACTCCCTCTGATCTGCGCTGTGGAAACTCCTCACTGCTTGCTCCACACTTGTCAGTGGAAGAGCCACACATGGGACATGGATGGCTCTTCCAACTGTAGGAACAGCACTTGCTGTGGAAAAGGGCCCAGAGACCCTACAGGCTGGGAGGAGGGGACTTTGTCTCCTCGATGACACATCTTTGGCTTGAGGAAAAGAAAATGTATATTTCCAGAAAAGCCTGGAAGGATGCCTAGTCTGAAAAAAAGAATGAGTCTTACAGATTCCAGTTTCTCCCCTTTCCAAGGGAAAAAATGAGGGATCCATGTAGTGGATGTCTGATCTTTGCACAGCAGTGTCAGGCGTTAGCTTCTGTTTGTTCTCCAAGAACAAGTGTAACTGCTAGGTTTTGGCACAACATAGGTAAATCCTCCTATTTTTGCCTTTGATGATCTTTCTGAACTTTTACACCAAATTTATTACCATGAAGTCTGAATATATGTTTGGTTAGGGTCCAGTTAAATACAGAATGTATACCCATTTGGAAACTTTTATTACAAAACACTCGTTTAAGTTCTTAGTGCATGTGTGCCATTAGAACAAATGAATCACAGTAATATTTGGCATTGTGGTTGCACCTGGCAACTGAGGGTCTTGAAGTGTTTATGAATTTACTAGATTTACTCTGACTGCATTTTGTGAGGTATCTGTTTTTTTCCAACTTGTCTAAGATGGCCATGAATAATTCCTTTTACAGATTTGAGCTTTTTCTCTTTGTGAGGTGTTCTGACCAATGCTTCCTCCACTTCCTTGGTGGTTTTTATGAAGAATTATTGCTGAGTAGTTCTTGATATTTATATTGACGAGGCTGATCAGATACATAAGTAACTCATCGATATGACTAGGTGCCTGACCTCAGAAGTCACTGCTCATAAATTTTCACACTGTATTTTTTCTTTCAGTTAGTGTCAATTATAAACTACTAGTCATTATAAACTACTAATAAAGAATATTTGCCTAAAATTTACTCTCATGGGCATTCAGAAACTTTAGGAAATATCATGAAAAGTGAACACAATGTGCAGATCTTTGAAATTTTGGTTATATTTACATAACAATTGTTATGAAGCTTCTGTTGAGAAACCTAAGGCCAAAGCATGACTTTTTTTTTTTTTTTTTACCTTTTTTTTTTTTTTAATGTTATACAGCAGTTTTGTGAGTAAAGTTGGAATGGCCTTTGGTCTTGAACTTTTATCACTGGATGATTGTTTCTCGGCTGGAAGAGCTGGAAGTAGAATAAATGCATACAGAAAATCAAGGAAACGTTTCCAAATCTTTCTGTACGTATCCAGGGCTGGCAATGCATCAGGGGCTCTGCAGGTATTCTGCAGGCAACGCTCCTGCTCCACCATGGAGCTGAACCTCCAGTTCTCACTGCTGAAAGAGTTCTTTCATGTTACTTCTCCCCTTTCTCATCTAAGGAGAAGTGCAGTCAAAGCACATCATTAAAAACTCTGGAGCACTTGTAACATTTCCGCAAAGGATAAGATGCTGGTTAGTAACAGTACCTTACTGCAAACAGTCATATAGGCATGTGTGACCTTGACATGTATCAGAAGCTTCAAAAAGCCGTTCCCACTAATGCTTCTCATATTTCCTGGAGGCACAGAACATACTGACAGTTCGGCTTTTAGGAAATGCTTAAAGACGGGAAGAGCCAATGGACCAAGCTGAATTGTGCTGTAGGTGGGTAGAGCGCCTCTTTGAAAGAAGCACTCGCTCTCTTCAGTGATTTTTTCTTGCAGCAGTGAATTTGTGCTGCTGTCCCTGGCTCAGGAGACCACCTTCCTTTTTCCTATTCTCTCTCTCTTTCTTTCCCTTTTATGTCTTAATTCACTGCTGTCATGATTTATACTAGCAATACAATGTGCAAGACATGAAAATCTATACATCTATCATACCCCGATCTGAACACCAGGACATGACATTTCAAAATTATTTTTTCCCTATACATTTATCACTTTTTTTTTTTTTTTTTTTTTTTTTCAAAAGGAGACACTGTCTTCTGTGGATTGAAGCAAGCTGAACTTTCCAAGTTGGTCCAGCTTATCCTATTTCACATACTCTATTTTGCACATTTCACATACTCTATTTTGAACAAAAGGCAGAAGCAATGCTCCTCTGTGGCTCTCTGCCTGTCCTTTGGCAGATAGTATGGAGCAAAATATTTTATGGGTCTTGTAGAGATTAAGGTACATGCATTTAGCATGTTATCCATCAGTGGCAATTTGAGGTTTAGTGTAAACATAAATTGTTCTTTAGGGAAGAGTAAGAGTCTGTGATAGCCTGTTCCTGCAACTGACTGATCTTTATCAGCCTTGTGACAGTCCCTTAGGGACAACTGGTCACAATTAGCTCATTTATTATTGATTCAGTATTTGGACAATTAATCAGAATTAATCAGAGTGGTGCTTTAGAGGCCTGAAAATGTGTACATAAAAGCCAGGGATGCCTGAGCTTGCTGAAGAAATCATGCAGTGCACTCTGTCCTAAGAACAAAATGCAATTCTGTTTCTTTCAAGGTTTGAAAACAGACGATCAACTTTTTGAAGATTTTTGCTTCTTCTCCCTCATCTTCACGTCCCTCTACAGTATAGTTGTAGGAGAGGCTGAACATAAATAACAAGTCACACTGAGAGAAAATGTTAAAAAATGTCAGCCCAATCACAGATCTTTCTTCCCTGGTCACTCCCTCTGCAGGCAAAGTCCTGCCTCCCAGAAGCTGTAAGGCACTGGAGCCTGAAATTAGCTACGTGATCTTATTACTGCAGACCTTGTGCTTTTTTCTGCACATCCAAATATTGGTAGTTACTCTTGTTCTTTATAATTTAATTTTAGACATAACATAATCATGTTGGATTAAATGCTTCTGTCTTTTTTTTTTTTCTTTTCATAAAGCATGAATGGTGGTGTCTAGATGCTAGAGGAGGACGTTGGTGTAGTGTAAGGACCAGATGTAAACATGTTATAAAATCACTTAACACTTTTTTATGTCTGTTAAAAATGGTCAAGAATTTTGACTGGAAAATGAAAGTGGTTGACAGAACTGGGATCTAGTTAGGATACAGTTTTTTCACAGAAAAATGATATTTTTCTGTGTGGAACTTCTGAATGAAGTAAAAATTTGTATCCTTTTCTCCATTGCCCGTGTGTTTTAGAAATGAAATCTTTTAATATAAATAGGTTTTTGAGTTAAAAAAATACACCATGGTCTATCTTTCTATTTTAGAGTTTCTTGCAAAAGTTTTTAATGCAGAGTTCTCATGCAAGAAAATATCTCATTTTCTACACATTCCCAACTATTTTTGGTAAATTCACACTTGGATTACAAATATCTTGATGAAATAGTCTGGGATTGTGTAGACAGTATGATAGATAATTTGGAAAGGAAAGCAACAGAGAACCTATAAAAGTTATAAAAATAAGATATTGGTAAATGCTGAATATCTCCTGTGCATTAATGGATACTCATTAATTCTCCTTATATCTAAGATACATACTGATTTTATTAGCAGTAAGCCTAAACATCAAGTATGTAGTAATGTGGAGCAAGTTATTGTATGTTATGGGAGCAATAGTAGTTAGTTGGGTAATTAATTGAACTATTTGTGAGTTTATTTTTCAGTCAAGGTATTTAAACTAAATACATGGTTCTTTATCTCATCTTAATGAATTGTTTGCAGAATGTATATATTACCTTCTGCCACAGATATATTTACTCAGTCTCATGTTGTTAATACAGCAGTTAACATCCACGATTAATTAAATAGTTTTGGCACAGTATCCAATCTAAGTCGATGAGCAGAACCAGATATAATTTAAAGATTCGATGCATTCTCCTGTGTGTCTGAATTTTTCTCTAAAGGAGGTGGAGATGCTTGGGTGAAGAGGCTGCAGTTTTGTTGAACTCCTCCCATTTTTGAGTTAAAGTACCCTGGAGCGTAATTGAGGCTGAGGCGTTGGTGCATTATAAAATTATTGCCAATGACATGTAGTATTTGAGATTAATTTAGCCATGGGTCTTGTTGTCTGAAAGATTTAAGAGTAACATTTTAAATGAGAGTCCCAACTATGCATTTAATTTAGATTTAATATGACAGTTATTTGTTCTGCTAATAAATGCCCCATTGCATATTAAAAACATATTAATTGAGGATTAGCACAGATATAGTAGATTTAGAAATCTTAGATGAAAGCATTTGAAAGCATCAATTGGCATTTACAATTACTATAAACATATTAGCAGCATTAATGTGGCCATCTTTTTAAAATGTAGTGGATTTTATCCATTTTGGAGAAGAATGCTTCCGGTGTTATGTTTTTTCTTTCTCTGTCCACCTCTGTTGAGCATTTTGTATGTTGTTTGAGCAGTGGCCTTTTCAATACTGTTTGTAGGTGCTGCCACTCGAGATGTGCAATCACTTCCCTGGTCTGTGAACAAATGGTAACTGTGCACTGACTGTAAAGATCATGCATATTGTGTGATGCCTCCTTACAAAATAAAGATATTTCAAAACAGACATTGCACTATTTTCAGGAGGCTGGAAAATAGGCTTACTGCCACCCCAGTTATGAGGTTTTTGGGTATTTGCACATGCATAGTGATTGTATCACTTAACTGGAGCGGTCATATGGGGAAAGTTGCTATAGCTTCACTGTGGTTTGGTGCAGGTCAGCCTGGGGTGCTCCACTGCCTTGCCTGAGCTTGCATGAGCAGCATCCTCTGTGCACAGCAAGGAACATAATTAATCTTAGGGGTAGCTGTCAGTGATGTGTAGCTCATAATTTTCTATGAAATATCTGCTGGGGAAAGCCTCTGGCTATGCTAATTGACAAGCTAAGGCCAACTGAAGTTGTTAGTGGAATCTTTTTGTGGACTGTGCTGAACTGGTATCTTGTGTTCTTGTTCTCATTTTTTGGTCAGTGTAGTTGATGATCCTCCTTGCATAGGAGTGGCTGTCACTGAGGGATACCTTAGCTTGAAATCAGCTGGAAGGAATGAAGAAAGGGGAAGACTGCATCTCCTACAGGAGAGCTCTTCATGGAAGATCAGTCGGGGAAGGGGTGGGGACAATGTGTATTCCTTCTCCATGTGAGAGCACGTGGAATTTTTTTAGTTGGCTATCTTTTTTGTAAGATGGCAGTAAGTAGGAAGGAGGACGTGCTCTGTCAGTGCAACAGTTTTCTGCTTTTCTTCTTTTAGTTTTTAGGGAGATAAGAACAGAGCACACTAGGTGACTGTACTACTCTGTGACTCCAGCCAAACTTGTCCTATTATTCTGCCTTGCGCAAAGAGCGGTCATCTGCTGACCAGTTAATGCCACAGCAGCAACCTGCTCTATTATTCTACATCTCCTGCTCAACAAGCTGCAAGCCAGTTTCAGGAAGGCACCAAATCTGTTCTGATGATCGCAGCAATTCCTAACGCCCAGCAAGACACTGGGCAGGCAGTGTGCATGGTCTTGCCTTGAGGGCTGTAATGCAGCCTTGTAGTAGGATCTAGGAAGGATGTATTATTATAAATCCTTATCATGTTTATTTCACTTTTCATTCTCATTCCTTCCAATCTTTTGATATTTAGCCTCGGGGCAGATTCAGCTATATATCCAAAGATGCAACTTTACATTGAATTAATGTGTATCTCTTTGCCAGTTAAGAAGTTAACAAAAAAGGAGTAGGTGTCACTATTTTGCTTATGGTGGGAATTTGACGATGCACTGAACCAAGCACAACACACTTCCAGAATCTTAACTAGTTTGATTGCACCATCGACACTGTTATTTCGACAGCCCCGCTCTACGGCATCTGGCATAATTGGAAGCAGCAGCCAGCAGGTATCAGATGTCAGTATGAATTGTCTCCTGCTGCGTGAGCACTGACTATGAAATTGATTTGCTGTCTTTTTTACACAGTTTTGTAATGAAAGTAATGTAAAGTCCCAAGCAGACAAATTCCGTATTTGTGTACATACAGTTAAAATAGGTGTATATATATAAAAATTAGAGAGGGGAAAACATGTCAGCAGGAAAGTGGCATGGCACCATCAGGCCCTGCTTCCTCACAGGTGGTTGTGGTGGCATTTCCCCTTGTGTTTCTCAAGAAGCTGAGCTAAACCAATAGCTGGAAAACAATTTCTTTGGGTACTTGTATGGATCAAAGGCATAAAACATGAGAAAGAAGAACCCTTCAGTGAGTGAATTTATATCTCTATTTTACTCACTGGAGATAATAAGGCAAGAGAGACAGGCTGGAAAACAAGTCTCCAACCTGGAGCAAATTTTCCCCTGATTTGTCATCAGGACGATCGAAAGCCCTATGACTGAAAAAGTGGCCTGAGCAAAGTCAATGGTATATTTCTGTTGATTTACTACAGTCAGTATGTTGCCTTAGGGCACATCAAAAAAAAAAAAAAAAAAAAAAAAAAAAGGCTTTCAGTGCCTTCAAGATGCTGTCATAGACAGCAATTTCAGAAATATCGATAAAGGTAACACCTGTGGAAGTGGGATCTTAACCACCAATTTGAGGAACTGTAAGGACAATTAGACCAGGTATAGAAATAGCATCCTCATCCCAAGCCTTGAAAAGCCTTTGGGAATTCCTTACGGATTGCTGTCTTCCAGGTAATCGCAGCACAAGCCACAGAGCTGAGGCTTCATTGGCAAGAACTGGCTCCCATTCTCAAGCAGGGAAAGAATTGACTATGAAAAAACAGTGTTTATGGGCCTTTTCCTCAGCTTGAGGCAATGCTTGGCTTTAATACAGGAAGGCTTAGTCAGCTCCTACTGTAATTGAATTATTTAAGCTTTTTCAAAGAAGTTGTAACAAGTTCTCTTCCTAAGAAATCAGGCTCAAAAACCTTTTCAGAAAAATCAGCTTGAGCATCGATTAGTGAACTAGTCCACCTTCTAGACAAGCACAATGGAGAAAAACATTCCCAACATCTGGTTTGGTGGGGCCGAAGTCCAGTGTTTAATTGTGTTTTTGCTCTGACACCCAGTTGCATAGCAATAAGGGGGAGCAATGATACAATAATCTATATATAGGATAGGTGGGGCCAAACCTTTGACTAGAGGCCAGCTAGTCTGGTATTGCAATCTTGGTGCTGACATGAAGGCAGCCAGTAACCTTCTGCGGGCCACTTGAAGTTCTTCCTAAATTTCAGATCCTCTGTTGATGATGGACAGGTTCTGTGGCTGTCCTGCGAGAGACAGCTGTCATATTGTGATCCAACCGGCCATTTCATACAGAGGAAGATCACAGATGTGCCAAAAAACTGTGGACCCCCAGGAAAAGCACAAGTTAATTTACAAGGAGCTGGCTGTTCTGCTCAGAGGACAGTTTCCTACAGGAGCAGGAAAAGCACTGCAGTGATCCTCCCTGCGGAAGCCACCAACATGGTCGGTACTTGACCACAGCAGGATATGGAGGTCAGTTGTTGAAGGAGCTTGTCCCCTTCTTTTTCCCCACTACAAAGTCCAGGCAATGATGCTTTGGCTCCTCCTGATTCCTGGACTACTTCCTTTCCACAGTTACAAGCAACAGCTATTTTCTATTTATGAGGCTGGGTCTGTTTTCACAGCCTGAGCACAACAGCCAGACTAAAACCAGATGCTTACCCTATCTGACTTGCTTAGGCCCTTTTCCATGGAAGAAGAGTTTCTGTGAGCATCTAGCCCTGTGATTCAATTCCAAGGATTAGTTGTGATTCCACCTGTAAGAAAGTGGAGTTGTAGGGATGCTTTCTGCAGCTCACTCCCCAGGGGATGCTCCACAAAGAAACTTTCCTGTCTTTGTGCCAAAGCACTGGGTAGGCTTGCTCAAAGGCAGGACACCACTGACTGAGCCAGCCCAATTTGCCATCATGTTTTTTTTTGTTTGTTTGTTTGTTTATTTTTTTTTCCCTCATTTTCATTGGAAGCTTCAATAAGGTGTACAGACATCTAACAGCAACTGGTGTTGGAGGAAGAGGGGGAGGAAGACTCAGCACTCTTCTTCCTGCAGCTGCAAAAATTGACTTGTACTAGGGAAGCTGCTGCCCACTGTTAGGGATGTCATCAAAATCAGGAGAGGAACAAGACATGACCCAACACAATTTCCTGTCCTGTTTTAAGGTAGAGGAGTCCCATCATTTATTTAAAAGACGCAGTTACTGGAGTCATCTTTTTTTTTTTTTTTTTTTTTTTTTTTTTTTTTTTTCCTCTGTACCAATGCATTCATTAATGGAGGAAAGAGGATTCCTGAAAGAATGAAGCACAAAACTGAATGAGTAAAAAACAAACAAACAAACAAACAAAAGCCTTAAAATAGAACATTTTATAATGCATTTAACAAATTCTTCCAAGCTGTGTGCTTCCAGTCTGTTTCCTTCCCTTCATTGTTGTGCTGTGAAGGTGAGTGAATAGTAACACTGGGCACTGGTCTCTGTGAGCCTACTCCCCTTTCTCCCTGCAACACATAGCTGTCATTTTATAGTAGCTTTTCTTGCTTGCCAACTTCATCAGACCCCTTATAGGGATTCAGTAACCCATGTTTCTCAACAGAAGTTGAATTTGATTGCATGTCTAAATCCAGCGTGGTGGGGGAGGTTTCGTCCAGAAGTGGCCCAGAAGAATCTCACAGTGTGCTTCCCCTTGCTTCTCCCAGGTGACTGTTCAAGTGTTGCTGCTCTTTTACCCTGGTTTATTTCTCTTAAAAGGAACGGACCCGTTCAGCCTTCTACTCCTGGATGATTTTGAAAAGAAATTTCAGGGGGATTAGCGTAAGCAGCATGGTTAAATTCCTGTCTGCTTCTTGCTGAAATCTTACCCCTCAGCTACTGTTTTATTAGCAGTGAAACTTTTGCAACTGCATGATTTCTCTGACTCTTTTACTGTTCCCTTTACAGCAAATGTTGCAGCATGCACATTTGATGTCAAGTTCCTCTTGTGAGCGTTTGATTTTTAGTGACATGAATATGACACAGATGGACATGAGAACCAGGCGGCCGACACAGTCTCTCAGTGCCCTTTTGTTTATGCCTGTGACCTGGTCACGTAGTACAAAGAGCTTCCTGCTGAACTACACGCAGCTGCCTGGCTGAAAAGCATGTGAGGGCTTTATTTGTCCTGCCTGCAGCCTGAGATCTTCTTGGAACCGGCTCTCAGATCCCTCCCGGCGTGGAGGTTGGTGATATCACCGCCCAGGCTTCCCAAGGATCCTGGCCTGTCTGGAATCTGCGGTCAGGGATCTGCCGGGTATTACAGCACGTATTTCAGCCCTTGGCTCCAAATAAACTGCCCCAGTAAGGCGATGGGCTTCAAAGCAGCACCACCAAGTTTTGTCAAGGGGAACAAATGTAAGTGACACGTGGGGGACATAAACTGAGCTCTGGCTGGTTTATGTCCTATTCTTTAAATTTTATTTTAACAGATCCGCACCCTCCTCCCACCTCGACCCTGTGAATCTCTCTCTCCGTGAATCCTGCTGTCAGGAAAACTCTTCAGGACTGTTTTCTCATTATTTTTTCTTTTATTATTATTATTATATGAAGGAGCTAAAGATCAGTCTTAATCCAAATGCTTCTCAAGACGGCTGCACCACATTGCATCACACCCACAGCATACTCGGCATAGCCTGTGGGCAGGAGCAGTCAGATGTTTGGGGCATGCAACATTTCTGGGGCATTGGCAGGCAGTCAGACAGTTTTCTGTACGAGCAAAATGCGGCATTGCTTTGCAGCTGCTGAGCACAACTTCAGGTGCCCAAATGAGAAAACAGTGTGTTAATCAGATAGCATGCATTTCTTAATTGGCCTGTGAGGAGCTGCATACCCTGAAGTTACTTCTACTCCTATCTGTCTGAAAACACACTCTGGGGCCCAGGCCTCACTTTGTCAGGTGAACAGAAGAGAAACCTTGAAGCAAAAGAAAGTCCCTGCTATAAACAGTTCATGTAGTCCCAGGATAAGAAGCTACAGATACAGGCAGAATAAAATGGGGGGGGGTGGAGTTAAATGAAAATATATATATATATATATATATTTTTTTTCCAGTATCTCTCATTGTTTTGCAGATCTGTTTTCTTTCTGAAATAGGAGTTTGGCTTTGTCCCTTGCATTTCCCCAGGGTGATTCATGCCTCCATTTACCATCTCCCAGCGCGTGGAGCACCACTCTGCCACCTCTCACGTCTTCAGTTTTCTTACATCCTCATTTCAACACTAGCTAGCGATCACATGAGAAAGCAATATTAAGAAATCATTTGGTATATTTTTAGCGGTGTTCAGGCTGAAGTAGCAATGAGAAGGGAGGAGTGCCAGCCACATGTGACCAACCAGCTGTCTGTGGCCCACATTTTGGAAATCACTGATTCAAGTAACTGGCAATAGGTTATGGAAAGTTTCTCTTTTAGATCACTATTTCAAATTGACCCAAGTTTAACACGATGGGAAGGTCATCTTAGCTATAAACAACTCTACAATGTGTGAGCAGTCTTCATCTAGTTTATTTGCCTTCTAATGAAAGAGAAATATTTTAATTGGAAGAGAGTTCTTTTGTGCTACTTGAGCAACAGGAGCAGCTGAAACATTGCTAGGGCTGGGGCAGAAAGGCAGCGTGCTTCCTCCTCGCCGTTGGGTGCTTGGTCACAGTGAGGTAAGTGCTGTGGTCTTGTCCTCTCTATAACAAAAAAAAGAAACAACAACAACAAAACCCCCCCCCCCCCCCAAATCAAAACAACAACAACAACAAAACATTAAATATGAGCAAGGCCAATGAATCATCCACCTCCTCCAACCTCCTGTCCTGTACAACAATTGGCTATAACTTCCAGCGCACCTCCTTTCCTGTCTTACTCTGTATTTTAGGAGCCAATAACTCCTTGGCACCTGGCACCTACTGATATATATGTATTGAAGGCAGACAGTTGCTAGATTTCTGCATGTTTCTGCAGTTACTTAACTGTATGTGTGAGCTTGCATGGCTTGCCTCTGTGAAGTCCCCTGTCCCAGCTTCAGCCAAGCTTGCCAGCCCAGCTACTCACTCGTCTGCTCCCTGCCCCACCAAGGGAGGGGGTGTCTGTAACGTGTGCTGCCTGACTTCCAGTAGTTTTCAGCTTCTCTCCTGCTGGCTCTCAGACCATCTCCAAGCACAGCTGGGAGCAGGACTGGTCCTTCTCAGGCCCCGGCATGTGCATAAAGTGTAGTGAAGAATGACTCCTGTGTGCCAGATCCCCCAAATCCTGAGGCTGATAATCCACCAAATCTGCTTAGGTGAACAAGGCCCCAGCCTCCATCTGATGTGGGGAGGCAGACAGAGCAGGCTGGGTGGGTACCCTGCTCGGGCTGCTACATCCTAGTGTGAGATTAATTTTTCTTTGTGGGGTTCAGGTCTTTGCCAAGCTGCCTGCTCCATGCTGCCTGCACAGGAGGTGACAGGCACCACGCAGCAGCCGTGATGGATGCTGTGGGACTGCGCTCCTTTGTGTTTTGGCTGGAGCCATAGTTTGATTCCAAAGAAATGTCCCCAGCAACAATCTTTCAATGTCCAGGGAGACTATTTAATTTATTTTTTTTTTTAGGATGCATTTTGTAAATCACTCAGGTGATGGCAAGTTTATGTATTTGGATGGCAAATTTATGTTGCTCTATTGGTTTCAAGGAAATGCAATTGTGTGCATAGATTTTGGACTGTCGACCTTTAAGCTGAATGAGTTTTTTTTTGAAGAAGTGTGAAGTAGCCTGCTCATCTCCACGAGATGTATTCTGCTGAATGAAAATGCCCTCTGCAAAGACATAGGAACAGGAGAATTAAGGAGTGTGGGCACCTGCATTCATCTCAGCCCGTAGTACCTCCCTTCCCAGCCTGCTGCAAGTGCTCGGGACCATGATACGTACTGACCAGGTCTGTTTTCAGTCTCACACTCTGTTTTGTAGATGTTCCCAGAAAGCTGGGAAGGGTTCCCTAATACTGGCTCTCACGAGGAATAAGAAAGTTACTGCTCACCCTTTATGGGACTCAGGGTTTCCCAGGTCCTGTTGCTGATGAGAAGGGGGAGGCAGGAGAGGGACGCACTCATTCCCTTGACTTGGAACATCTGTGAGCATGGCTGTGCAGCTCCAAGTCTTGTCCAAGTTCTCCTCCCACCCTCCCTTCCCCAGCCCTCCTCTGTCCCTCCCCAGCTCTGAGCTGTGCTCCCCTCCCCTGCACACGTGCCGTTTATTTAGCTGCAGTGCCATCTGAGCTTTCTGCTTTGCTGGTTTGATTTCTCTCAAACTACAAACTCCTTTGACAGAGGCAAACCATGACAACATGCCTGTCTCCTCTATTATTATTATTTATTTATTTATTTATTTATTCTCTTTTCTGCCAACACTCAGGTTTGAACTGACATTGTCTGGTTGTAGGTCAGGTTCAAAGGCACTGAGCACTATCTGAACATCCATCCCCCTGAGCTACCAGCCTATGTGAAAATGAGTAGTATAGAAAACCTCTTTGGCTGCACAGAGTAATCCACTTAAGATAGCTAACTTCTCATTTAACATGGAGTTTTCCATATTTCAGCCTGAAATCGTGCATCCTGTGGTAAAGGAAAGGATAGGGTTAGTAACTTCACTGTCATGTTTCCAAAAATCATGTGGAGTTCTAGGCTGAAATACGGAAACATAGTCCCACCTTACATTTTTCTTCACAGCTTCCTTTGTTGTCTTAAAGCTGCTACTTTGGCCTGAAAGCAAAGAAGGTTGTAAGGAGTCAAACAGGGAAAGCTGGGTGCATGAATGATAAATGGAGAGCTGCACAAAGGAGCAGCGCTGAGGCAGTAGGATGGGATTATCTCCGTGTTCTAAAAATGCTGATTTTAAGGATACTGCTTCCCATTTTATTTCCCCAAAAAGTCATGGATGGCATACATCAACTTGTTTGTGTATTAAGTGATCACATATGGAGGGAGAGAGGAGAACCAAGGCTACAAATTATGCCCCCTGCCACCCCTACAGCATTTATTATACACGCATCTTAGGAGCCACTTACGTAAACGTCTCCAAAACCAGTGTACATACCCTACACTGACCCACACAACTTTTCAAAGCAGTTTTTGTGAGCATGTGGATTTAAAAGCATCTACAAAGCTGGATGTTTAAACAAAGATGAGCTTCTCAGCTGTAACTGTGGAAGACAGACTGTTCTGCCTGAGTCAGAGTGCACGTCTTTAGCCTGTTTAATTCAGCATCCTCTTGATTGAGATTCTGCTAATTGACAGCTGAGGATCTGGACTTTCTTTTTTTAAGGAACTTGGTGTGATGGGCAGTGGTGTAGAATACACAATATCCAGCTTCTGTGTGTTTTCAGTATGCAGCACTCACAAGCTATTGCTTGATGAATATGGCCTGAAGTGATGCAGGCATCTTATTGTAATTTTTTTGCTGTGCTCTCTTTGGATTTATTTCGCAGTCAGTCAGGTGGGATACCCGGTAGATTAAGACTTAGCACACACGTTTTGAATCGGTAGACTAGTACTTGAGGTGAAATAGGAATTGCTTTATGTTTCTGAGCAGTAATGGCCTGAATTGCCAGAAATAACCATAATAACAAACTGCTTGTTTCCTTAGTCAGGCACATAGTGCAAACAGCCGTAGTCTCAGTGCACCAATAGTCTCCTTGTTTTTTAATGAAAATAACAGGGATGGGAAATGGTCCAGGAAGAGTTTGTTCTCTTGGCTTGTCTGATATTCTTTTTAAAACTGTCTGCTGCTACCCAGAAATATAATTACAGACCTATTTAAAATGTGTGGGTCTTCTGAGGAAAGGAGTGGATGGGTCGTACGTAAGCATGGAGCGAGCTGTAGTCAGTGCATAGGCAAACTAAAAAACAGGTGTGCACTGAAAATTTCAGTCTTTGGGTGACTCCTCATTTTACTAGAAGCATTACACAGAATTGAGCTTTCCTGATGATGGTCGCTCCCTTCCTCATGTGCCTTTCTCAGAAATACTCCTCTTTTCTGTGCACCTTTTTGTAAATCAGTTTATCCTCTCACCCACTTCTCTGGGATTTTTCTGGGTGCTCCTGAGAAGGGGACACACCCATCCACATTCCTTAAAGAACTGAAGACTTGCTCAGAGCACATTTTGGGGTGCAGGGCTTCTGACTTCACTGTTTGTCTCAGCTTGATACAAAAATTTCTTCCTGCCTCATGGTGGACTATGCTAAAAAACACAAGCCTGATTCACCACGAATGTGAGTTCATATCACACGAGCACATGCCATGGGCCCTTATGACAAATGTCATGGTTTGTGTCGGCTGAGACTGCTGCTGCTGTCTCTGGAAGGCAGAAGAACAGAGGAACCCGAGGAATGCACTGTCCCATCAGCGTCCAGTCAATCGCTATCGGTCAGCTGCTGCTTATGATGAAACCAGTCTTTGGGGGATTTCATTCTGCATGGCTGGCGAGCTGGTATGTGTTTCTGTCTGGGCTCTGCAGCCCTGGCCCTCATTTGAGGAGGCAGGCCTTTTGTTCTGTATCAGGCTTCAAATAATTTGGCATCTGTTGATTTGTGTTGTCTGTTCAAACATTTGTTGCGTTAGTGAGCTTCCTTCTAATCACAGTTCCTAAGCAGTCTGCTCCTTTGTGATGGTTTTTATTTTAAAAAATGGAGGTGGATGTGTGCTGACGGTGAACTCCTGAACCTGCTCTCACTGGAGAGGTGAGGATATTTGCACACAAGAGGCAGAAACTAGCTAACAGGATTTGTTTCTGATTAGCTGTTTGGTCACACTACGGTTTCTTACCATCAGGGCATGTTAGTGGAGAAAAGTACAAGTCTTGTAATCCATACTTCCACTGCTTCACAAACGGCAGAGCTGATGGACAGAAGAGAGTGGTACTGATTAGATCCACAGCAGTGATTCACAGCCTGGGATTATAGTTTCTGCAATTTGCTTGAGTTTGTACAACCCAAGTATCAGATAACGTCATGATTTACATTTTCTATGGAACACTGTCTCAAGAATCTATTGATTTGTGCTGCATCAGATTACTCAAGGGTTGGAGACAGCCAAAAGGAGAATTTTACACATTTTTTTTTCTGCTGACATTTGAAAAACAGGATTATACAACTTTGTGCCTAGCCCTGCATAACCTTCAGCAACCAGCCTTGGAAAGTCACTTAAGAATTACGATTTTTTAAGCTTTCTTTAAACAGTTAAGACTTCTCTTCAAATCCCTTGAAGGAAAGCATTCATCTGTTCCAACCACCTTAGTCACAAACAAGATGCAGATCAAGATGGGGAAAAAAGGCAGGAGATGACTGCAATTCACCCTTTGGGTCCAGTGTCACCCTTCTTCTGCCTTAGGCTGATCCAGAACCCACTGGGGCTTTGTTCATTAGCGTTCCTGGGCTTCTGGATAATTGAAGTTGAATGGGATTGGTCATCCGTTGTGCTCCCTGCTGCTACTGCCTGTTGTAGCACATTCTCCGTGTGACATTGACAGGAGGGTGGTTCTGTCAGTGCAGAGCCTTCCACTACCCCGGTCCATACTGCTTCATGTAATACCCGGCCCCCCAGTAGCACTTAACATGATTAATACTACAGAAACTGGACATATAATGCTTGACTTTTTAATTGATTTTTTTTCCCCCGGTGCTTAGTTCTCTATACTTAAACTATTTCCAGAAGAGCAAATTGAAGGACTGAGCCACTAAAAACCATAATGTTAAGGCACCTACTCAAATGTGCCCAGTTTTCAGAGGAACTGAGCTTCTGTGTTTGCCAAGAAACACGGTTCTGAAAAAGCGGAATCCATGGGCAACGCAAGTGCTCTGTACCTCCTGAAAATCAGATCACTCTTAGTTATATGCCTACTTTAGTCATCGGAGTTTGGCATCAGATCTAACGTGTATGTGGAAATGAGTCGGGACGGGAAGCTGAGTGTGTTTTTTCTTTTAAACTTCTCAGCTGCTTTGTTTAGAAGTCACAAACCACTCTTTGTAAGAGCGCAGCTGTGGCTAGTCCATCACACGGTATTTTATTTTAGGATAAGACAAGCACCGAGGCAATGTAGCTCCTATTGTTGCTTGTCTGTCATCCTATGTTAGTAGAATTCAATGCATGCAGTGTTCGCCAAGGAGATGTGGCATTAGAGCTGCATATGTAGATGAAGCCTCCCCAGATGTGTTGTACTGAAAATGCAAAGTTCAGAGCCCAGAGCACGCAGAGGATACTTTTTCTTTCCTTGGGATCTTTATAACTTGATGAGGCACCATGGACCTGATAGTCTTAAAGGAAGTAATAGCCTTTGTCACCCTCTGATGCAATGGGAGGAGACATCTTCAAATTGCTGAGCCAGGAGTTGCGCAGTCCAAAATGTCAACTTGAAACATGTCCTGGCGCTCAAGAAGTAACAGTAGAGTTGAATGTTCAGGTGCTGGAGATGCTTTGGAATTTAGAGAGCGCGGTGGCTCAGCAAAATGACTTTAGACATGTCTGAGAAAACAATGAAAATTGCCAAAATTGAGATATTGAGAGATTCAATTTGTAGTGAAGGAGAAGGAAATTACCTAATTGTTTCAGTGCACTAGGAAATGAATGTAATTCTTAGTAGGCAGAACTCTTTTCTTGATCTAATGGTGTTGTTAAATCCCCAGTCTCTCCTCAAGAAGGTGGGATGTCATGGGTCTGCCTGGGACCAGTGGTGTTTCCACCCTTTTTCTGGTGTTACTGTGTCACACATTTGCCTTGCTTTGCAAAGGAGTGTGGTGCATGGGCTCTCAATAAACGATTAATATAATCTCTTCTTTTGCTTCCCAGTTCACTTCCACCATACACTTCTTTGCAAGGACGAAGTGTCGGGATCCTGAGTGAAGAGTGATTCTGGGGTAGGGAGGCAAGGGGGAAGAGAACTTTTAACTGGCACAAATTTGAGGCTTTCCTAGGTTCCTCACTGTTTTGTTGTCCAGGCATTTTCCTGGCTACAGAGGAAAAAATGTTTATGATATTTCTTTGCTTCTCTGCACTAGATATTACAGCGATGTCTCTCACTAGTGTAAACACATCCAAATTCCTTCACCTCAGGAATTAGAGTCACCCTTCACCAGTTCTTTCTCAGAGTTCAGTGATGCACAGGAAACATTGAATTGCTAAATGGGGGGTATGGAGACAAGTCAGCAAAAGCTAAGGGTTAATGAAAAAAGCTAGAGCTAAGCTGGATAGGTTTGTCTCAGGCAACAAGAGGAAGAGCTTCGGAAAGTGTGGATTTCAGCTCCAGATGCTACTGCAGGGGTGAAATAGTGATCCCTAATGCTGCCGTCAACTGTGATTGCCGCTCCACACGCTACCACCTTCTTGGTAGTAGCAATAAGAAAAAACCTGATTTTCCTTGGATTAGGAAAAGGAAGAAAAGGGGAAAAGTAGCCATGGCAGTCTTGCAGCCCAGAAAGTCATCTTTTTTTGGAGAAGCTCTGTGTAGCCTAGTTTCTTATGTTCAACTGCTTCTTTTCTCAAGCAGATTTCAGAGTTAAAGAGAACTCAATCACAAAACTGATTATTAAAGGAAACTGCTAGTAGATGATGGAGGAGGAAGACCACTGAGGTTGGTTCATGCTGTTCACAAATGAATGTTACATGGTCTGTGGTGCTGCACGGTGTTGCAGATTCAGAAAGACGTCTCCCAACGTTCTGCTGGTGCTCCAGCATGGGAAGTTGGCTAATTAAATAAGTCAGACCAAAGTTAAGTTGCATCCTTGGCAAGTAGGTGCTCATCAACACAAATGGCCTGGGAAGAATGTGAGGGAAAAAGAGAGATAAATCTTACTAGTCCATAAATCTGACCTCCCTCTTACTCCTCTACGAGTTATGAAGGAATGCAGCTACTTAGGAATCTGGTAACTAGCTAAGTGACAAGGGGCTGTAATAATCATGTGGAAGGAAGGCAGGAGAAGACATGAAGTGCCATTTGATTCATTAACTTGTCTTATCCTTTACTTTTATCCAAAGTGATTCTGAGAAATTCAAAACTCTGCTGGATATCTTCGCCCATTGGCTCACAGGGCACGGCTGCTCTGCCTTCTCCCCTCCTGGTGGTTTGTCTGCAGTCTTCAGAATATCACAAACAACTTCTCCGAGCTCCTGGAGTGGGGCAGTACCAGTGCAGACTGTGGCTTCGCACAGTTCATCATGTCAAAGGGGCTGCTCTGGGCAAGCAGTTTCACATCATAGATCCAGAACTTGGCGCATTTCTCTGCTCAGGGTTCACGGGACAGAACTGCAGAGAGCTCCTCTGACCAGATACCCTCCTCGATGAGCTTTGGCTCTCAGTTAGCAGGTTGTTGATTTTGTCCAAGTGGAGCTGCTCAGGCTTCTCTGCCTTCTCTTCCTCCTCAACAGCGCTCCAGACGGGCAGCTTCTCTCTCACTGGCTTTCTTTTGAACAGCATCATAGGTGACCATATGGGGCTGTGAGACTGGCCCATGCCGGCTCTGGCTCAGGATGTTGCTGTTTGTCTGGGCAGCGCCGCCTTCACGTCCTTCCTCTCTGGCCCCCCTTTAACCACAGGCCTTCACTCCGGCACCGCAGTGTCCAGCTTCAAGCTAGAGCTCCTCGTGGACCCCAGGTTTGCGGTCCCTTGGGGCCTGCTGGAGGCTTTGGGGGAGACCTTTTTGCTTTGTGAGCCCTACTGCAGTGCTGAAGACTTCCCCCACAAGTGTGCCAAGTGGCTTTCCTATGGGTTGCCCTGCTGTACTCATTTTTTCATGTTTTACTGCTGTGTTTTTTTTTGTTGTTGTTTTTTTTTTTTTGTGTGTGTGTGTAGCAAATTAGTAGAAACAGCAAGTGACTCAGGGGGTTGCAACGGTTGGGTTTTACCACTTGGTTTTTGAGATGCACTTTTTGAGCTTGGCAGGGACTTCCTGAATTTGTCCCGAATCAGCGTTTCCTTAGCCTGGCAGCTATTAATTCTGTCCTTTGGGCCCTGGATGGTGCTTGACAACAGTGCCTGAGGTTTGCCTATGAGCCAAGGCTCTCTTGTTGCCGAGACTGCTTCCATCAGACTGAAAAGCTCTGCTCTGCACAAGGTTTGTAGGTGCTTGTGCTGAGAAGTTCTTTGTTGCAGTCCAGATGTTCCTGCAGGTCCTCACTCAGTGATGAAGGTGCCCTGGGAATGGGGTGGCCATGTGCAGTCTCCTCAGTCCCTCCTGTGTTTAGGGAACCAGAGGCAGAAGCTGGGAGCCTCCCTCTGGGCTGTGCAGAAAGGTTCACACCCGGGATGAGCCCTGGAGGCAGCTTTGTGCTCCTCCCTGGCTGCTCTGGATGTACCACGGCTACTCCCCAGGATGCACTTGAAGATTTCTGTGGGGCAGTGTGGCCACCTACCCACATGGGTTTGGAGGCAGGCTTGCCGTCCCTCTGAGTGTCCTTCGCCATGTCTGGGAGAGCATCCCTCTTGTTCCTGTCAGCATGTTCTGGTTTAGAAACTGGTTTTGGGAGTGGATCCAGGCAATTAATCCAATCATTTAAATAGGGATTGGTGCTTGGCTGTTTCGCCTTTCCTGTGGTTGCCAGGTACTCCTGGAGTTGTCTCCTGTGCTTGTCCTGCTCAGCCTCAGCCACCTCAGGCGCCACCACCTGCGCCATGTCTGGACCCTGTCCCACAGCACCCAGCTGCCACCCTTAACCGCTGCCCACCCCACCGGCCGCTCCCGCTCTACTCTGCGCTGGTGCGGCCTCACCTCGAGTACTGTGTGCAGGGCTGGGCACCACAGTACAAAAAGGACGTTAAACTGTTGGAGAGTGTTCAGAGGAGGGTGACGACAATTGTGTAGGGCCTGGAGGGGAAGACATATGAGGAGCTGCTGAGGTCACTGGGCCTGTTCAGCCTGGAGAAGAGGAGGCTGAGGGGAGACCTCATCATCTACAACTTCCTCATGAGGGGGAGTGGAGAGGCAGGTGACCTTTCTCTGTAATCACCAGTGATAGGACCCGCAGGAACGGTGTTAAGCTGAGGCATGGGAAGTTTAGGCTGGACATCAGAAGTGGTTCTTCACTGAGAGGGTGGTTGCACACTAGAACAGGCTCCCCAGGGAAGCAGTCACTGCACCAAGCCTGTCTGAATTTAAGAAGCGATTGGACTGTGCACTTAGTCACATGGTCTAAACTTTTGGGTAGACCTGTGTGGTGCAAGGAGTTTGGCTTGATGATCCTTGTGGGTCCCTTCCAACTCGGGATATTCTATGATTCTATGGATTTCTAAGCCTCCATGCATGAGGCACAGGTGATATGATGAAACAAGGGATTTGCATGAAAAATCTCCCATCTTTTTTAAACAGCCATTTCATCATTTCTTCTGTACTTCCAGCTTTTCGCTGAATTAAGATGGGAAAAATATATATAGACTATACACCTAATGATATCCTATACAGTTGTTTCTTTCCACCAAACATTCACTTTATCCATGCTGTTATTTTTGAAGTTGTTACTGAGTGAGAGTTTTTTAAACCATTTTTCATCATCTGCGTGTACGGCTTTTTACGGATGTGTTTTGGAGAGATTACTCTTTACACCAAGGTTTCTCATCAGTGGATTTTTTTAAAAAAAATAATAATATGTGATTTTTATTGTTTGCCAAGGTATCTATTTCTCCACAGAAGGCTAACGGTAACTTGTTTTACAGTTGTCTGTGTATCTATCATCTGACTGCATTTCTTTTGTAATGATGTGCTGTGTATGCCATGCATGGGTCTGAAAATTCAACAATACAATAAATTAGAGAAAGATGATGATTGATTTAAGAGACCTATTATTTCTACCACACTCTGCTACAGGCATACCAGGACTGCAGTTTTAAGCAGGCGTCGCACTGCTATCAGTATCTTTTAGATAAGCTTTAAATAACCACTGGAAAAACACTCTGGACAGTTTTATGAAGATAATAACAGCAATTAAATTGTGACTCTTTTGGGAGAAACACTCAGCAAACCACTGAAAAAATATCTCAGTGAGACCTCCTTGGTCAGATGTAGAGATACGAAGACACCTACCGGGAGGCTGGGATTGATGTGGCCCATGATGGGTGGCAGGGGGCTATGTGCCCAGGCAGGCGGGCAGAATTTGTGCTCCACATGGGCAGGATATGTGCTCCCTGGCCCTGTCAGACCCCTGGGCTCATGTTCTCTCCCCTGGCTCCATCTCGCTGACAGCCAGTGGGGCAGCCCTGCCACCAAGCACCTCCGTCCCCCAGGCCAGGCCCCCATGTGGGGACAGCTGTTGACAGGCTGTGGTGAGCCCAAAGACTGCAATTTATGGTGAACGCACTGAACGGTGGCCTCAGGGGTGGCCTGGCATGGCAGGGCAGGGGGCTGGGTGACATTCACTGGTACTGAGAAGGTAGTGTCTCCTCATCCTGCTCACGCAACCCCAGGGGCTTTCTTTTGGAAGGAGGTTTGCTCCTGAAGTGCCCACTGGTCTGAGCAGCAAGGCCATGGGGGAGCCCTGCCTCCACCCAGGCAGGACAGCCCGAGGGCTCACCGATCTCCAGTTGCTTACTGGGTACTGTCCCTCCAGGGACAGGTGGTCCCTGCCGTTGCCTTTTACTCTTTCCAGGACTTAATGGAAGTGGGGCTGCCTGTCTGGGTAACCTGATCCCATGCTGCCTGTTGTGAGACCCAAGTCCAGTCTTTCTTTCTGTCTGGGGATATTCCCATGTGTGCCCTGCAGGCAACAGCTGATGGCCTGCTGGTCAGGGGAGGCCCAGGGCAGGATCAGCTTTCACCTCAGGGGTGACATCCTTCCATTCTCCAGCAGTTGACTGAGAGGAATGCTGTCTAACCCAGCCAGCAGCTTACTGCCAGGGGTGTAGACCAGTTTTTCCCATCTGCCACCCCCTAGTTGATGGTCTTCTGGAGCTTGCACGGAAAGCAAATAATAGCAATGGGAGTGGATCCCTGACTTTTTATATATTGTATGAAATAGCCCCGGAAAAATGTGAAAAGCAGTGACCCAGCTGCAATCTTGTTTCTAGGGCTCGTGGGAACAGTGAGATGCAGAGGTGGGAAGGTGGTCTTGTAAACCAGAAAAGCTTTGGTAGGGAAAGCGAGGAGGATATTAGATTGGAGTAGGAATATCCAAAAAGGCGTGAATAGCTGTTCCTAGTGGGTACAATTATTTAAGTCCTTGTTTCATTTGTATTCCTCCTATACCTAGCTGGGTGCTCACTGACTTAATGGTGGCCTCCTAAATGTCCCGAGAGTTGTCAGTTTGCTAGCTTCCTCCGGGAATAAATAAAATCAACTGGTAAGCTTGAGGTTGTGTCTGTCTGAGGACTGCTACTTTTGTAGGAAATAAGCTCCGCATTATGCATGTGGACAGTGAGCCACCAGTGAAGCCAAAGTGAGGCATAATGGTGTCTTTAGAGCTTTTTTCCAAATGCCTGCTATTAAAGTTTTACATTCTGAAAGGAGCCTATTGCTTTCAGGCAGGACTGTTTTACCACAAGAAAATTGGAAAGGGGAGGAAGAAAGAAGAGAGGAGGGGAGAGAAAGAAAGGAGTCCTGCATTGTATAAAAACAATTGGGACTTAGTGGAAAGTGGAATTGGTTACTAATGATCTGTGGCTAAGAAAGTATTAAACAAATTCAGACTCCAGCCTCTGTGATGATAGTACTCAGTGGGTGAGAGCAAGACCACGTGAATGTCAGTGAAGAATGAAAGCTGTGGTCCTGCTGCAGCCTGGTGTGGCTGCTGCCCTGGCTCCTGCTCTGCCTGACTGCCTGATGCCCACTGCGATGCTGTCCTGTGCTAACAATTAGCAGCATTCCTGGCTGCTCCTTTTGAACGAGCAAACAAACAATTTTCTGCCTATCATCTGTCCATTCCCCTCAGTCCTTTTGATTGTTCATTTGAAATGGGGTTCTAAGGAGCCTCTCTGCAGCAGGGAAGAATGAGTTGTTACCACTGGAGGAACTGCTGGATAAAATCCTATGCCCTGTGTTACGCAGGAGATCTGGCTACATGATTATTGTAATGGTTCTTGCTGACCTTAAAATCTTTGTCATTTTCTGCTTCAGTAGGGCTGACTTATATCCCAGAGGTTGTAATACAAGGTTGGCTTTTTTTGTGAAATATTGATGTTGACCCTTTGTGCCGTCCACTCCCTATGACAGTAATCTATGCCACTCAGAAGAATTCATTTTATGCGCTGCATTCATACAAACTACTGTAGTTTTCATTTTGTTTTAAACGTTTTTAATGTCAGGCACTTTTTCCGTGGCCCTGGCTTCCTTGGCAGAGAACACCTGATAAAGAACACCTTGTTCTTTGCACACCACATCTGTGGGAGAGCTTCCCTTCCAAGAAGTGGATCCTGAGAGTGTCCCTCCCCTATCCTGGTGTCTCTGCACTGCTTACTTCTGCAGCAGTAAATGTGCAGTGAGAAAAGCAGTCTTTTGGGGGTCATTACATTCCATGTCTGCAAACGTGTCAGACAGCAGCATAAGCTGTCTGTAAGGGGTAAGCAAAGGTATTTCCTTTCCCAGTTCTGCAGGTGGGCATGGCAACCTTCATGCTGGACTGGGGCTAGGTGCAGGATCTGGTTCTTGTTACTTTGTCAGTCACTACATCCTCATGTAAAGGAAAAGCCTGTAAGTAGGCTGCAATATCAATTCAGAGCTTGCACAGCAGTGTGTTGCCAGAGAGATGTATTTTGTGTAAAAGCCTCCATCCAGTTCTGAGAACTGAAAAATCTGGAGTAATTGCTGTCTTTCCATGTATATGTCCATGGCTCTGCCTTGTGAGGTGCTGCTGTTGACTGCGTATCATAAGCAAAAAGGGAAAGAACACAGGGTTATCTATCCAGGCTCCACTCAGAGCCTTTCATTTTCTTACTTTGCTAGAATATTTTCTAGTTTGATGACTTCAATCACAGCCTTCTTTGTTTATTTTCTCTGCTGCTAAACCGTGATTTCTTAAATCACTCCCTGTTGGCCCTTTTATAATTCTCAGCTTCCCTAATAACCTTAATTTTCTGTCCCAATTTTCTTCTTCAGTGTTAACACCTGCTATTTGCTTTTTCTTTGTAAACTGGAAACTCTTATGGTGCAACTCTGTTTAGTGGAGTGGCTGTGGTGAGCTGAAATATCTTAATCAAATCCTGCGCTCATATGGAGCTCAGGCACCAAGGAAATTTGAAGGTGTGAAACTGTTTTCTATTCAAACAATGAAAAATAATTTGACTTCACTAGTATTGTATAGGAAATTTATAATAAAAAAAATGGCGTGGTCATTTCAGTCAGACTGCAGTTTTTGATCTTGCTTGTATAGCTGAATTGTTAGAGAAGGAAAAGAGGAATCCATATTCATACAATTTTTCTGTGTTGATGAATGCATGTATATGAACCAGTAGGCACTGAAGTGTTTCTCTCTCATTGGGAAAGCACTATTGCTGGGAAATCATCTTTGTGCTTTTTCAGATCTATGAGGTCTAATTGTGCTACTTTGCATCATCACACCAGAAGAACTACAAAAGAAAAATCCATTTTTTCTCTAATAGACCTGATGTGTATTGTTTTGCAGATAAAATCAGCCTCTGCTTATGCACCCCACTTAGTTTCTGCCTGGAATTGTCACCTAGTCTTGATCTCATTTGCTTCTATGTCAATGTATTGAAAACTGCCTGACAGTCACAGGTATTGCCCAATTTGCAGTGAGGGTGCATACAGTCAGAACTGGCTTCCAGGACTGAATTCTGCATCAATGTAAGCCTTGATGTGACAGCCATGGTGTTAGTCTGGACCTGCATCAGTGGATGCAGGACAACATGAAGTTCTTGCTCCTGAAAGCAGACAGTTCAGATATTGAACATGAGCATGGACAGAGAAGATTGCCCATCAGCAAAAACAGCTAAATTGAGTTAGACCAAGGACCCCTGGGATCCTCTCTCCTGCAGTATCTGTGAGCACGAGTCCTGTAAGAACAGAGCAAGACTAATACTTCCCCTTAATGCTCTCCTGGCCTTTATCTACTTTCAGCTCAAAGAACTTCCCGAGCTTTTTGAGCTCTATTTAGTAACGTGTCTTGGAAGGTGTATTTAGACAAGTGGATGTGTCTTACAAGAATTTGTCTGACTTCCTCTTGAGCCCACATCATTTTCTTGTATGCACAACTTCCTTTGACAAGGAGCTGTCCAGGCAAACCACCTTTGTGTGAGGGCTGTCTCTTTTTGTTTGCTTTAAATCTAGCTCCTATAAGCTTCATTTGACAGTCTCTAGTTCTTGCAGTGGATAGACAGCAAACAGTCAGTCTCTATCCACTCACTCCACAGCATTCGTAAGATTTCAGAACTCTATGAACCATTCCATAGTTTATGATAGTTGATCTTTGTCTGAGCTTTTGCACCCCAAATGTATCCTTTTTTTGAGACAAGGGGACCCAAACTGGAAAAAAAAATCAATCTGCATATCAATGGACTCATTATATTTTTAGTTTGCTTTTGAGTTGTATTTTTGTGCATGTGTTGGTTTTGTTTGTTTGTTTTTGACTGCTACTGAGCTCTGAGCTTATGCTTCTGTGGAGCTGTCTGCTGTAACCTCAAGCTCTCACTCCTAAATAGTAATTGTCAGCTCAGAGTCCATCATGTTATATGTAAAGCTGGCAATGTTCTTGGACACATACATTACTTTATACTTCCTGAAACTGAATTTCATCTGCCACTTTATCTCCTAGTAATTTAGACTTGTAAGGTCTTCTCTGGTCCTTCACAGTACTACCTTGAATAATTTCATATTCTCAGCAAACTTTGATACTGCCCTAGTCAACCACCTTTCCAGGTCATTCAGGAATATGTTAAACATCACAGGTTTCAGAACAGACCCTAGCAAAATTTCACAGTGAAGGACATTTGTTCTGTTGCAAGGACAGACCTATTTCACGTCTATCAGCCAGTTACCTGTCCCTGCCAGGTTCTTCCCTCTTATCCTATGGCTGCTACATTTCTTTAGAAACCATTAACGAGAGACTTTGTCAAAAGCACTTTGAAAATCTAGCTGTACTTTGCTTGACTGGCTCACCCAACCCACATGCTTGTCAACTTCAAAAAACTTTAATGGATTTTACAAGGAAGAAATTCCCTTTACAGAATCAACCTTGGCTTTTCCAAGTAGGCTGCATTTAGACAGACACCTTAGATAAAGTCTGTCCTTTGCTGTAGCTTTTACAAATTTGTGCACTAGAGATAACAGCTTGCAAGCCTGTAGATCTCTGAATCCTCCCTGGCACTACATTTGCTAGCATTTAGTGTTAATGGTGCCCAAAAAGTTAAACTGGGAGGTTATATTAGTGGTTCATCCCTGACCTCCTTGGGTTTTCTCAGAGCTCTTGGCTAAATACTGCCCAGTCCAGAGAATTTGTTAGCACTTATGGGAACATTACAATAGCCTCTCCACAGCTACTGATATCTCAGATGGACCCTCTGCAGCAATGACTTCTGGAAAGGCTTCTGGTGAGGAAATCTCCTCAGTTTCTTCCACAGCGCACAGTGATGCAAATATTCATTCTGTTGTTCTGCGACAGCCTTCCCCTCTGAGTACTCAGCCTGGCTGTCAGTGCGCCCTACAGACTGCCTGGCAGGCTTTTTGCTCTGATGTGCTGCAAGAGGAATTTAGTACTACTTTTGATTGCTTCAGCCAACTGTTCCTCAAACTCTTTTTTGGCCTGTCTAATTATATTTTTACATTTAATCTGCCAGAGTTTATGATCCTTTTTATTTTCTTCATTTGGATACAGCTTCTGCTTTTTGAATGATGCCTTCTCAATTCTAATAACCTCTTTTACTTCCCAAATCTTTAGCTCACTGCTCCACCACACCTGCTTCTTTTTATTGTTTTTCAAGCTTTTTCTAACAGACAGGATGCACTGAAGCCCTGCTTTCAGTAGGATGTGTTTTGGTAGTGCTGCCCATAAGGATTTCATTCTCTTAGCTACTTCTTTTAGCTTCTTTATTATGAAGTTTCCTCATTTTTGCATACTTCTACTGTTCAAAGTTCAGCACAACTGTGGTCATTTTTTATTCCTTGCTGCTCCAGAGGGGATATTGGATCTAAGTACATTATGGTCACTGCCCTAGTAGTGCTTTTCTTGTGGAATTTTGAACTAGAACCTACATGGTCTTTAGTACCATGATGCAAAATATTTTGAGAGCTTGAGATGAATGGAATTTAGGGTAAAATAAATAAATAAATAAAAGGAGGCAGCTCAGGTACTCAGAATATCCTGAGTTGGAAGGGACCCATAAGGATCATCGAGTGCAACTCTTGGCACCACACAGGTCTACCCAAAAATTCAGTCACTTGGACTGGTATCAATGAGATTGCTTTGAAGGCAATATGGTAGAGGTAGGTTTAAGAAGTTACTTTGAAGAAGCAAACTGTTTTGTAATTTATCACAGACCAGGAATGAGGGCAATGTGGAGATGGATTGACTGAGGCTAGTATCACTGGAGGAGCAGACTTGGTGTCAGCTGGACATGGTGCGATGAAGTGTCTGCAGGTGGTATCAAAAGCAAGCAAAACAGAAAATGATGGGTTGGGAAGATAGATCTGTTAACGGTGCTTAGCATGGATTTGAAGGATAATCAAGAAATCTTACTAGTTTCAGGGTGTTGCATGAGGAGATAGTATGGCATTTCCCCATATTAATTCCTTTATGCAAACAAATTTTCCTCTGTGCAAAATGGGCCAATGTCTGGAATGCATTTGAACAACTGGGCCCCTGTCTGAAACAGTTAACATATTAAAATCTGACTCAAACTTTAAAAAATGTTAGCCTGAATTATACATGATAGAAATCAAAGATTAGAAGTTGTGAGTAGGACTGATGGCCTTGAAAATATACTACGTTGATGAGATGCTATGAGATTATGTATGCCATAGTGCTTAGAAGATTCTCCAGTAAGAGGAAAATTAGCAGAAAAACCTCAGGTCAAAAATGGTAACAGAAGGCTAATTCTTCAATTAATTCAATCATGACAGATGAACCATCTTTATGCAAAGGGAGCAGGTAATTTTGCATTACTATTTTGCACACGTGGGTTTTATTCACGGAGGAAAAGTAATCATCAGCCTAGGCAGTGATTTTCTCCTTGTCCCCCAAGCCTCTAGGTTAGAAATGAATGTGTGCAGAATGGATGTGTATGGTAGGAGCTATATTCTTTTCCCCTGATTTATTTGGTCCAATATGCGCTAAATACATCAGGCATTTGTTTAAGCGTGCCTTTCTGGGTAACTGTGGGCTGGAGGAGTATTGAACTTGGTATAATACGAATCTCTCAATAAATAAAAAATCTCCTACTAAATCTCCCTTTATAAAGGCTGAGAAGAGAGATCTGTAGCATTCCACCTGTGTATGAATCAATTTCAATCAGCCTTTAGGAGGTTTCAGGCTGTGTTAGCTGTGGGATAGCTTAGGGAAGCACTGAAACTTCCCTCACCTCCCTTACTGACTGATTTTTATGAAACTTGGAATATTTAGATTGAGGAGATTCATTCCACTACTATTGACACCCAGCCCTATTATGTTCACTTCATACCTATTGTAATACTGTCCATGAGCACACCAGCTTTCCCATCATGTGTAACAGGCACAAACTTCTCTGGATAAGCCTTTTCTGGTAGCTAATTAGATCTTTAAAGAAAAGAAAAAGAAAAAAGAAAAAAAAGAAAAAAAAAAGATTTTCTGATTGCCCTTTTTTTTTTTTTTTTTTGTAGAACAATTTCTGTGTTTAGGAAAATGGGCCAACTTTCTCATTTCAGAATCCTCTGATTCTGATACGGGCAAGGTGAGAGGTTAGAGGCCTCGTTGTTAATGAGAGAGGCAGACTCTGATTTTTACACTAATTGAAGCATTTACATTTTTCAGCAGAACTAAAATGCAAAACTAACACATTCCTTGGAGATTTATAACCCCACGATGGATTCTCCTATCCTCTCTCCCTTAATTATCCCAAATTATCTGAACTCTCATGAAGAAGAAAGAAATTAATATTAATATTCCATTTAGAATATATTCTAAAATGCAGTAGAAAATGGAGGCAATAATAATGATAAAGAGGGTAGCTGAGATGATTTGGAATATATAATCTTTCTTCTCTTCGTTGCAGCTTACTTATAGTAGAATATGCCAGGAAAAGTCTGTCTTGCATTCATTTAGTAGAACAATTTTTGTGCTGCGTTGACTTCCAGTATAAAAGTAAAATCTTAGTGAAATATTGCTCAGTTAGATGCAACATTTTGGTTTTGTGCCTTGATCAGAAAACATATAAGGCTAAAGAAAATTGGATAACTTCTTCTGAAGTGTCTTTGTACAAGCATGTAAATAGACAGGTAAGGCTCATTATAGGACAGTAGATGAAAATTGCAAGAAGAAAAGAGCTATAAACTGGACATGAAATACCACAGAAATCAGAGTTTGAAAAAAAAAAAGGAGGGAATTACAGTCATCTGAGGAGCAAACGGTGGGGTCAAATTAGTCAGAAGCTGGAACTGTTGAATCCATATATATGGGCTATAGGGGAGAAGAGAGGATCTGCTTGTATGAAAGAAACAGATGGGGAGGTGCAACAAGAAAGGGTGGCAGGGAAAAAGTGAGAATTTGTCTTAATTTGGATGGTGAGACCAGAGTGCATGGAAATCTCCAGTTAGTCACTGATTAACTACTGATCATGAGTTCCAGGTTTGCAATTGGCCTTTACTACTTGGAGGGGGCTCCCAGCTGCTGCCCTAAATTGCTTGTTCCTGAATTTAGGGCATTGGCTTTGGGCTCTCAGTGCCCTCAAAACTAGCAGTTACAAGGCATGAATGAAAGTGAAGCTAAGATTTTTATTTATTTATTTATTTTTAGAAGTTCCCCAAGATGCAAAATATCCTTGATAGTGTTCTTCAGTGTTGGGTTACCATTCACACTGAATGCAAGTATAAGCCTAAATTCAGCTTTAAAATTGAAGGCAAATAATAATCTGGGCCCAACAGTCACATCAGTGTTTGCATTTACAGTCGTTCACTGAGTGGAGCCAAAGACTTCCAAAGCACCCATTACCTGTGAGCATCTTGGCTTACATCTGCCTGGATGTTACAAGGTCAGCTTTATTTAGAACTGTATTATCCCATGAAAGTGATATTTGATTTTTCATACAATACTTTGTGGTGAAAATATAACTTTCTAAAATCAGATAAGACACAGGCTAGCCCCTTACTCTTCTATTTTTATAAACCCTTCCCTTTTCACTTTCTTAAAACAACTTTGGCAGGTTGCTGCAAGGGTGGGAAATATCAACCAAAGTGAAGCCCATCTACAAGACTGTTGCATGTGGCATCACATATCAGGCTTGAGGATTGACTGTGGGAAGAAAAGCCTGTTGTATTAAAAAAAATAAAACAACAGAGTATGATATTAAAATTGGAGAACAGACTTCATGTCAGCTGTGAATTAAAAAAAAGCATTTTGCTGTGGCTTGAAAATAGCCTTTACTTTTTTTTGTAACACTTTGCCTCTTGTGTTTTGTTTGCTCAGCTTTCTGAGGCTGGAGAAATGTTTGTGAGAAATTTTGAGAAATAGAGCTAAACTTGGGTCTGACAATATATAGGAGCTGTGCATGGTCAGCATCCAATATAATATGTCTGGTACAGGGGACGAGGCAAATGTACTGTTGTGTGTGGAGGATGCCATGGACTTTCAGGGGACAGGCACTGCAGCATCATGTGTAGTGATGCCACCTGTGGCGTGGAGCCAGCCTCTGGGCTTTGTGTGTTGCAGTGTCCACAGCACACATGCAGAACTGCCCCTGAGGAGTGTTGAGCAGGACTGACTTGCTGGCACAACCACCTTGCTGTGCATGGTGACTGTGTTATTATATGCCGGTGTGATTGTAGCTAAGGGATGTGGTGAGTTGGATGCTTTGGGTTTGTTTTTAGCCTGGAGCATCTGTGCAAGGAGCCTGTGTTTCTCAGCCTTCTTCAACAAAATATTTGGGAAGAAACACTTGGTCCTAGTGCAGTCTTTTGGTGTTACTTTCAAACTAATGACTTTCACTCTAATTCAAAGCAATTTTGTGTTCCTGCTGCCTTAGCTGTGTATAAAAGTAAGAATGAAAACCAAGCCAAAAAGCACTGGTAAGGATGCCTGTAGTAACTACAACATTTTGGTGTGTGTGTGTGTTTTGAATAGTTATTAGTATATATGTGACCTTTAAACATAATGGAATGGGGAAAGTAGATTTTATTTCTTTTAGCCTGATGCAACATTTTTGACGTTAAGCATTGCAAGAACATTGAGAAACAGTAATATGTCATGGATAAAGCACTGGACTGGGATTTTATTCTAGGCATAGTCATAGACATTCTACATTAATTTGGTTAAGAAAATTAAACAGACCCTTTTGCCAGGGCTTTCTAATCTGTAAAATGAGAAAGATAATCCCACAATACCAGTCTGTAACAAATACGTAAGTATTACTCATATTTACAAAACAGCTTCAGATTAAATCTTCCTCTCGTCTGGTTATTTCAAAAAACAGCTATGAAGAAAGCCTGACTAAAGCAAATGAAAGCTGCTATAGTAGACATCTAAAATGAATTGGCTGTCACTTGCCAGACAGTTGAATGTCTCAGGATGAAAAATTAAAATAATTTGTTTAAATTCTTAAATAACTGCGAAAGTTATTGTATGACCGAAGGCACCTCCTACTGACTTCACAATCACTGAAAATTTCTGCAGCAGTCATAAAAATGATGCATCTTAGAAACATTCCTCATTAATTTTGTTCATTAAATAAGATATATGAGGCTAAAATGAGACAATTTTATTATTAAAACTATGATTTGATTTCCAAATACCCTTTTGATTTGTTCTGCAGCAAACACTTTATGGATTGCTTCCTTGTTCATCATTTAATGAGCAGCAAACCATTCTGCAAACTGTCACAGAAGAAAATAACACTTATGACATATATTTATCTGTAAATATACAATTTTATATTATGTTTTATGTGATGTTATTATCCTAATGTAATATATATATACAATATAACATATATCACATTATTATATATTTATTTACAAATAAAACAGCACATAAGCTGTACAAAAAAATGCAAGGTAACTTTGCATGTCTTTTATTACATTTTCTTCTGTAGGTCTCTGTCTTAAAAAAAAAAAAGTAATCTGTATTTTTTCATATGAATTCAGGTAAGACAGCAAATTCCAGAAGCTGCCTGGTGCTTTTTCTTAATTCATAAAAAAAGGTCTTTTTTTTTTTTATTATTATTCTTGTTTTCATTTTCTTGCAGCTCTCTCCTGTGCATCACATACAGCGTCTGCAGTGCTGCTCATTTGTAAGAAAAGTGCCGCATATGTGTGCACAGTGGTCTGATTGTGAAAGACTTGCAAGCCTTCCCCTTTCTGGAGATCCCGAAGGCCACATTTGTCATATAGTCACTTTGCTATGGGTGTGTAATTAAATGTAAAGCACTTTGGGATGTTCAGCTGTATAAAGTATCGCTATTGAAATGCAAGTTGTTTTTTTCTGCAAACACACAAAGAAAAACAAACAAACAAACACAAAAATCAAACGAAAAGGTTTCTAGGGATAAAAATGTGAACACTGATAGATAAATAAAACATTAGAAAGAAAGGAAAATACTTCCGGAAAACAAATCAATAAGATTAAAAATAAAAGCAAAAGATTTATTTGAGAAAGTTGACAGCCTTGCAGAAATTTCTGGCTTACAAGCTATTTACAGAGAGAAAATGTGATGAATCAAGACACAATCATCAAAGTAAAAACACAAGGTATTAAAATTTTAACTCTAAATTGTAGAAAGAGTCCACATCTTTTCCTCTGTGACATAAATTTGCACAGGCAGTAGAAGTTTCCAATTACAGAGTTTCTTCTGTATTTTACATCCTTTGAGATAATATTTGTCCTTTTGTGAAATAAGTGTAAGATTCTGTCCTCGCCAATTTATGTCTGGAATATACTGAGACAATATATTAGGAACTGGAATTATTTATAAAAACTGGAAAAAATAAGGCTGAAAAAATGTTGGTGAATACTTCTATTTATTCATTGCAAAAATTACTACTTGCCATGGTGAAATGACAGGATTTAGCCTGAATTTTGGTTCAGCCCTGGACTAGACCCCAGGTATTCCACCTTTTGGAGGAATACCCTGACCACATGTATAGGCACGATCGTATGCTTTTTTCTCTCCCTTAGTTCTGCTGGTTGACATCCACTACTACAGGTGAAGAAGCTGCATGGAGTTCTCCCCTTTCAGGGAAGCACCTCTTGCACTGCTGAGTCGACAGTCAAGGAACAAGTAGCATCTCATCCTACTCCTCCTTGCTGTTTTTGGAAAGGGTACATATGTTTAAAGCCAGGGACTCTTCTCTGCTCCTTGTTCCATCTGTGTTGTTTTGGGAGGTTACCACAACACCTCCTCATAAATCTCAGTGGATGTTACCATCCACTCAAGATCTTCTAATGAACTGCTCACCTGATCATGCCCAGGCCCATCTACGTCAAGCACAGCCAGGTTAGCACAGAGGTATTATTTTAACTGAGAATGCTAACCTGCCTCAGTTTGGAGAAGATAGGTGAGGGATTAATGGCAGAGCAGCTTGGGTGGTAGCTGGGAGTGAGCCATGCCCCTGGACTGGTGGCAATGATGGGGAACTGAGGGGCAGCCTTTGAAGCAGACCACATGCACACATCATCCTCTTACTCCGGCTGTGCTGAGCACCTCATGTTTTCATTAAAAGCGTCTGGAAAGTAAGTGAAACTCTAACCTCAACAGTTTTGGTTGGATATTTTCTTAACAAATACAATGAGAAATCATATATACTATATTCCCATGTCACCTTATAACCAAAGCAGTGAATTATCAATAAATGTCCTCTGTGGTGTCCTAGCTTTCTTTCAGCCTTCAGTGACAACTTATCATCAGACATCATGCTCTGAGGGCCCTGAATTGCTTTCGCTATGTTAGCTTTATCATAGTGCACCATATTAACCGCTCTTATTACCTCCTAGTGTGTCCATGCTGAATTGAAGCAGACGTATTCATGGCAGTTCACTTTACAAAATCTTCATGCTTCTCTATTTTGGATTATTATGTGTTGAAGGCCAAAGAACAGCAGAACTGAGATCTGCATTTCAGTTTTCTACTTACCCTCTGCACTTTTACTTATTTCTGATTAAAAATGTCAAATATGTCAAATCACTTAGTCTTAGCACTATGATTTCACGAAAACTAAGTTTTCTCACTGTTTTGCAGAATACATAGCTACGTATGATTCCATGCCAGGAGGGCTTTGTAGCAGTGATACGGACTACCCTATAAAGTATTGCTTCAGCTTGCTCAGTTTGGGCTAAAGAGAATCTCCTGGAATTTTGTAGTTAGCTCCATGTGCACAGCCTTCATGTATCCACAGCACTTTGAGTAATGCTCTTACTTTCTTACTAGGTATCTGAAATTGTTTTGGTTAGATCTGGCAAATTCCAAACATTGGCTTTGTGTTTCCCTCTTTGTTTGGAGAAATAAACCATATATCTGATTTCCAGAAATACGTAACTATAGAACCTCTTAAGAAAACATGTCTTGCTGGTTGCTTTTAGACTGAAATTTAGTGGGAAGATGGCAAAAGGCCTCAGATGAATTGAAATTAAAGAGAAAGAAAGAAACGTGCTTGCACCATTGAAATCTGTATCCTTAGAAAGTAGTTTTTATGGTAACTGTATTTTTCACATGTCTCTAATAACCTTCTCATTTCATCTTATTGTGAATAAGGGGAGATGATGTACCACCATGAATGCTAGCACATGGTCTAAGCAGCAGCTCCCATTATTACTTCCATTATCACAATGGATCTTCGTTGGCCTGAATTGCTAACATTCTTATAGGAACGATAAGACTAAAATGGCTCTGCCTGTCATTCACTGATATGTGAATTGACAATCAAATGATTGATCAATTTTTCTGCACTTCAATAGCTTCTTTCAAGCCACACATCCTGAGTTACTCTATAAAATGCTACAGTGCCAGATAAGTTTTCTAAGGGGTGGGTAAAGCAAATTAGGCAATTAGACCCAATCTTAGATTTAAAAATTGAAAATCCATCAGCATCTCTGTCTTGCAAAGAAAATACATTTCCAAATCTGAAAGGAGAAAATATCCTTACAAAAGAAGGCTAGTCCTGACAGCCTGTGAATGGCTTTCATGATTTTCTAATATATTTTTCTTTTGTTCATTTTTTCAAAAAACTTTGGACCCTAGAAGCTTTTAAGAAGAAGGAGTTTTGAAACTTGAGCAATAGAAAGTGCTAAATATTTTATTAGTGATTTCTGAAAACATGCTTTTACTTTATCCCTTTAATAGGAAAAAAATCATGACAGCAAAATGATGGGGATTAATGTATGAAAATGCATTGCATGGCAGCTTCTGAGTAATGGATTTATAAACAGTTCCTTTTTTTTTTAAAAAAAAAATTATATGTCAAAATGGATTAAAAGAAGACTAGCAAATTATCATAGTCAGGTCAAACAGAGTACGCAGACCATGAGTTTTCTTCTGCTAAACCCTGAGGTCACCCAGTCTTCATCTAGTTACCAGTCTAACAGGAATAGCATGTTGATTTGTTCACCTGCCTGATTTAAAGCAAAGACTAAACCAGGTGGATCTCTAAACAGTTCAATGTAGGGAAGATGTTTCTTATTTAAGTTAAGCTTCATCCAAAATCTATTTTTCAGTATCTGGTTAGTCATTTTCACAGTTGTTGGTGAACCTGTGCCCTTCCTGCTCTACAGGCAAGGATTCACTTTTAAGCAGGAATATGACCAGATTTGGAAGTTCTACACAATCAGACAAAACTGAGAAACGCTAAAGAGCTGTAAAAGGGACATAAAAATAAAAATTAAAATAAAAAATAAATATAGAGGTAAAGGACAAATGTGAGACAGAAACCATCAAAATAGAAAAATTGAGTCAGACAAGGGCTGGATAACTGTTTTGACAAACTCCCTGGAAGTCACTGTGCTTTATTCTGTGAGGCCTTCATCCAAGTTTCACTGGTGGCAGTAGAAAGGCTTCAATGGGCTTTGATGCAAACCTAATTCAGCCAATTTATTGAATGATTTCTTTATTTTTGTGATACCAGTCCTGTTGCTGAGCAGGGATGAGGAAGAAGGGGATGAGAGGAGGCCAAAGGAAAGCTGACCACACAAATGTAATGTTGGAGGCATTAGACCTAGTATGCATGGGGCTGTTCAGCCTCCACAAAGAACTGAACTTATTCCCATGGAAACCAATGTTTGAAGATGAATAAGTAGCCTGGCTCTCAGCAGCTCCCTTTCCTTTTTCTCTTTTCTTCTCTCTTGGGATGTTTTGTTGTTGTTTTTGGTAAAGGGAAAGAAAGAGGCTCTTCACCTCTAAGCAGCTTGAGAAAAGACTGGCAACATTCATTCCACTAATAAGCTGGCAATTAATGCAAAGAGGAATGTCCTGGATTTCTCAAAGAGAAGTATTTTTCAACAGGAGCTAGTCAAGATGTTGATGAGGTTTTGTTTCTCTTTTGTTGTTGTTGTTGTTTAAATGAAACTTTTTCTGGGAAAGGGGGTTGCTAAACTGGCGTTGTAAGTCTGCCCTCACGTGTTGGATTTTAACTCTTCAGAAGAGAAAAATGTAAGCTAGCTCAGTGGAATCCACCAGATATACCATGGCATCAACCCAGATACAGGTCTTCAGGTCTTCAGATCTGCTCTTCCATTTTTCTTTTGAGTTTTAGGTGCTGGTGGATGCATAGCAATGGGTTACATACACTGGGAATACAGAGAGGTGCACACCATCCATTTGATAGAGCAGATATGGGTCATTATCATTCCTGCACTAAGTAGATAATGAATTCAAAGGGAATGTTACAAAAGTGTTGCTGATAGTATCAGTGTTAAAATGTGTTGCAACTATTGACTGATATTGACAGAGACAGCTGAAGGTAGGCTGCAAAACAGAAGAATTAACAACCAGCTTTCAGTAATTAAGGAAAATGATCGCAGCCTCAGTAGTCTGAAAGAAATCCTTTGTGTTTGGCTTCTTGTGAGAAGAGTTTCAGGACCCAGTTCAGTTCCTGACAATAGGAAATATCACAGGGAATGGTATCATATGGGAAATTTCCAGTGTGAGTTAGCATGACAGTTGTGCTTAGATGGGACATGAGTGGTTCTGCAAGCTCTGAATCTAATGAAGCCAGCTTCCCTGCAGGCTTGCATCTCCAGGCCAATTTACTTTGGAGTCTCTGAAAATGTAAGTGCCTGCTGAACTTTTGGTATAGACAGCATCTGTGGAAGACTTTTTCCATGTGGATTGTATAGATGATGACCTCACACTGCAACCTTTCACTTAGCAGGGAATAAATTTTCATTGTTCTGCCTTTTCCCTCTCGACAACTATTTTTTACAAAACTTGTAGAAACATTATTGTCTTTTGAGAGCTCTGTCCCTCAATTCCACTTGGCTGAAATCGGTTAGTAGGCTTAAAATTATTAGGGAACCATCCAGCCAAAATGATTGCCTAAGCCTCATTTCCTTGAGAAACTAGGTTAAAAAGTTAATATTAGTAATAACTCCTGAATTGGAGCTACCATGGGGGAATGCAGGGTGGCACTGCAAGCTGTGTGTGCCAAAGCACAGTCTGATGTGTTGCTGCTATCGTGCTTTCACTGTAAACCTTCTCCTGGGTCCTGTTATCAAACAAACCTTTCCCCAGCTGCTGTATGGGTGAATGGTCATAGCAGTGTGCTGAGCAGGGAGGGGTCAGAGACTCTTTGGTCCTTGGTTTGACTCTCTGAGCTTACCCACTGGTGATTTTGGGATGTGGACCCCTGCTCACCAGAAAGTGGTGGAGACCACACATGCATTTAATCCAGAGTTGGACATTGCCTGGCCTTCTGAGCATTTCAGACCTACATTCAAATCAGCAGTTCACAGTGTGTTTCATATCTTATTACCAAGTAGTTCATTTTCATGGCAAAATATATATTTTTAATCTTTTACAAAACCTACACATTCTTCTCTGCCTGAGTGTATGAGTATCATTTTGACTTAACCTGTCTGGAGGCCATAAATTGTATTTGAATTTACTTTTTAAAAGTTTTATTTCTAGACAATGATTTATGGATGTGCAATGTGAGAAACATATTTTGTGCTGCAATGGGTGGAAACCTCAGTTTCCATTGCTGCTCAGGGTCTGAATATTTATCTGCTCTGGGTGGTTCATGGTATATTTCCTGCCTTTCCTCCTTCCCCTTTCTTAGAATTCTGCTTAAGAAATCATTTCTAGCTTTGCAAGAAGCTGTAATGCTCATCTCTGTTTCTAAAAAAGAAAAAAAGGAAAGAAAACACATTTCACAGCAGACTCTTCCTTCTTCTTCACATATGGTCAGCGATAGTCACCTCACTGAGATTTATTCAGCTCCCAGTGTGTTTTAAGTAGTTCCTGATATACTAAGAGAGGCATATGGCCAAAGCTCCTTGTGCTGAAATTTTTACTGTCTGAATATGAAGCGGGGAAATGTTACTGCTTTCCAACATGAGCTTATCTTTAGTATTTTGTTTCATCCTGAGGCATTGACCTTTCTATTATCAGACTCCCTGAAAAGGAGTACAACTATGTCTTGTCTGTATCATCTTGTTTATGGTTTATATGTGGCTCCAAGTTCTGCCAGAAACTTAGTGTCATTTTACTGCCTGGTTTTACATTCTGACTGTGATGTTCTAATTATTGGGGTGTGACAGAGCACTTCTTTCCTATCATAAACCAGGGGTTGTTATCCAGGAATGAAATTTTGTTGAAATCATGAAAAGATGTAACAATATGAAATATTCTCTGAGGGCCATATTCTGATCTTGTTGACATTGATGAGAGTGTTACTTTTGTGAGAGCCACATAATGAAAGACAATGGAGCTACAATGTTTGCTTCTATTGTTTTTTAAAGAAACATTTCCCCACAGTACTGTGAGCACTGGAAAATGAGGCTGTTGTGTACCTCAGCTGAGTACCTGGTGCAGCACTAGCATCGCATATGTAGTACGTTAGAGAGACACAGTCTTTGTGGGTATAAATCAGCATAGTTCCTTTCACATCTGAGGCAGTGTATGGTTTTATATTGTGGGGAAATCTTGCTCTCAGCTTCAAGCTGCCATTTCCTTCCCCTTTCAAAGCAGAAAAAAGCAAAAAGGCTGCCCTTTCAATCCATTCCTAGTAAGGGGAGGATGGGAGGAAAGAAAATGATTTGGAGATTGTGTAGTAGTTTCCTACTTCACTACTAGTAGCACACAGTTAATGCACATGACTTAATGGGAATACACTTGCACTCAGCTGCAGTTGCCTACGGCAGAAGAGATAATGAAATATTTCTGCTTATACCATCACAAGCTCTCACTTGAACAACAGAAGCACAAGTACAGACCAGCCAGATTCAGACCAAGAGCAGGGGCAAACTGTGTGCAGCCCCCAGCCTGGACAGGGCTCCTCAACAGAGCTCTGGGAGACACAAGGTATTGTTGTACATTTATGCATCATGTTAGAGCCTCACATTGCTGTTGGTATAGTTGTTTCTATTCTGTGTTTTTATCAGTGGCTATTTCTTCCTCCTCCATGGAAGAGATGATAAAATTTAAGGACAAGTAAGAAAACTGGTCTATTTAGTCAGACTCCAGTGGACTAGACAGCCTGCGGTGTTCCAAACATGTGTGATGTTATGTTACAGGCATTTCTGGTTGTAAGAGTAGAACTCAACCATGAGCTCATTTACATGATTAAAGAGATGCCATAATGTCCCACCATGCTTTTATAGCACTGGAATGCAAATTTGGATTTACAGTTCCAACTCAGCTCCTTTCCTTACTGATATTCTCCCTCTTTACCCTCATCCTGAAAAAAAATAAAATTAAAAAATGTGTCTTTCACTTCAATCTTAATAATCTCTTTCTGATTTTCCACAGATTGAGCCTTGAACAGTTTGTAAGAAAATAGATGGTTCTTCTATTCTACGTATCCCATAACTCACTGGCTTCTTGCACCTGTCAAATGCCACATTTCCTCCCGCTGGGAGTATGCCCCCATTCATGTAATACTCCTTCCTCTGTAACTAGAGAAAGAGATAAAGTTACAGGTGTCAGTTAAGCCATGACCGCTTCTTTGATCTTTCCCAGTTATTTTTTATTGGAATGTTTCTTCCTAAGTGTTTTTCCTGTGTAACTTTACTTCCAAAGGGAGCAGCATTTGTTTTGCTTTCATTAGGCATGGAGCCCCAATTCTGTTTGTGCACCAGTGAAAGATGGAAGTGATTCCCCTGATCTCAGCAGATCCTGCTAGGTTGAACCTCGTCTACACAACGGGTGTTGGGCTTGTTGAGAAATGAGATTCCTGTTTGTGAAAAAAATCTTCAATGTGTGCTTCATATCCACCCCTTATTTGAAAAAGCACTCAAGTACTTTCCTGGATCAGGAAGGCAGAAAACATACACTTACTAACAGGACAATGTCTTGATAAAAAATCAGGTATATTGAGGGGGAAAACAAAACCCTTATTTATTTTCTGTGGAATTGAAATGCCTTTTGTCGGGACTGGGTATATTTCTAACTGATGTCTTGTAGCTTAGGAACAGAAGATAAGAGCACGAAGCTCATGGTATTGAGAGGCCATTTCCTACTGCTGTTCAAGAGGTTGGACATAGTCTCTGCTAGTCCTCACTGCATCAGTGAAAAGGAAATAGTTGAGCTCATTGCTGTGCTTTCCAGCTTAGATATTCAAGACACTTTTAAAGTAATAAAGTCTAAAACCCATAGTTCTTAAACTAATGCTATTAGTCAAGGCAGGCATTTTGCATAGCTTGAATTAGGCATCTAACTGCCCACTTTTATTTTTGACTCTGGTCTTTCATCCCTTGGTTCATCCATCCTTGCAAAGGGATGGTGATGTGTGTATAAAATGGCAGGAGGCTGCCCATGTTTGTGGCAGATAAATCATTAACTGTGAGGCTTTCAAAAACCCTGGAATAATGTTTACATGCACACTCTTTTTTTTTTTTTTTTTGGTAATGCTCCATCTCCCCCTCCCTTTGTTCCCCCCCCCCCCCCCGGGGGGGGGGGGGGGGGGGGGGGGGGGGGG
>CM021733.1:46098748-46193201 GCA_011075105.1 Heteronetta atricapilla | reverse complement strand
TTTCTCTTTCTCTTTCTCTTTCTCTTTCTCTTTCTCTTTCTCTTTCTTTACTCTCCCTTTCTCTTCCCTTTTTTCTGAGGACATAATCTGTCTTTTGAATACGAATTCAGGGAGCACTTGTGGAATCCCATACCATCGTTGCAGCAAAATGAGAGGATTGATTTATGGGCTGGATCACCGAGAAACAGTAATTCTTCGCTCTTTATGATGTTTTGTCAGAAGGTGCAGCACCCTCCAGTCAAAGAAGCGTGATTTCATCTGGGTTTTCAGAATGAGAAGTGTGTGTGTGTGAGTGTGTGAGAATACAGCAGCTCCTGTAACACAGCAGTTAATAAGACATGGGCACATTAATCATGTGACAGGTATTGAGTCTAACAGGGCAAGGCAGCAGGTTTTAAAAACAGACAGTTAAGTTACTACCTGGTAGAAAAAGGCTGATAGCGTGTCCCAGGTTTTATGCCACTCTCTGCAATTAAAGTTATTTTTTATCCTTTTTTTTTTTTTTTTCTGTTTTAAAGTTTTTAAATGTCTTCTGGTACCTGTAAGAAAATAAGCACGTGGAACTGGAACAGAAGGCTGTGCAGTCCCTTTCCAGTTCCTTTCCTCTTGATATGCTGTGGCCCAGTCTGTACCTCAAGCATTTGGTGCTGTGAGCATTTCACATCTGGTGCTGTGAAACAGGTGGGATTGATTCTTCCCATTGAACTTTATGATAAAAGAAGACCTCAGCTGTAACCTAGAGATGTGACCCCCCTCTTTCATGTGACTCTGCAGGCAACTTTATCATTATACGCCATGTGTATGTACCTCTGCCTCTTTTATTATCACCCACCCTATTAGGAGTGGAAAAGTCAAAGGGGAGGAAGAGTTAGGGTATTTCTGATTCATAAAGGCAGATGAGCCTCTTTGGTGTCCTTTATTTAAGGCATCTCCAATCTTCAGTTATGAAGTTGTGCTCCAGCAATACTTGCTTTTTGTTGATAAAAATGTTCATTATCAGGAGCATGACAAACTAAAGGAAGACAGCTTTACTAAATGAACCCTTCCCATGATTTTGTAAGCTTCCTGCATGTGCACATGTTCTTCATTTTGAGCCTTTGTCAAACACTGCTTGTCATGGTAGGTTGAGAACAAGTGGACAGATGAGCCAATATGATCACAAAATATTTGCCTTCCTTCCCATATGACAACTGAAAATGTCTAGGACCATATCTCTTGGCCACTATCGAAAAAGGCCCTTAAAGTAGGATAGAAGCAGATGACACCGATGAAAAGGAGCTATAAATATTGCATTCTCAGAGGACATGAAAGTACCACCTTGCTAGTTAATCAGTCCCTGACAGTGATCAAAGCCTGATGTTTCAAGGAATAATAAAAAATAATTCTAATAAACAGTGACAAAAATGTGCCCAGATATGATGTGGTGCTATGGGAAAACATTGTCATCTTGACTCTGAACTAACCATCAGCAAATGCCAAGCAACAAAAGGTGAAGGGCATAATTATGTGGCTCTGTTGCTGGGAATCATAAAATGGCATTTCATGGACAGTGTTGGCAGTGGCTACGGTAAGCACAGCTTCCAGGGGAATGGCTGTGTTTGTAAGATGCAGGCCATAAATTTGGGTAAGATACCTGCCTTGCCTGAGAATCACCACTTTCAGAAGGGCTCATGGTCCGGGCTGAGGAGCTTCCTTTTCTACAGTGGATATGTCTGGTGCAAATCTCCATAGCTTTTTCTGAGCTGATATATGTGAGTGGTGTTTCACTTGAGAGAAGGAAACCATAATGATGTGCAGCACCAAAAGATCTCCCCTACAGTTTTCAGATGTTGGTTTGTTTCGTTTTTCTTTTCAAGGTGGTTACTGGTTGCAGATTGCATTTGGAGGATCTTTGTGTTTGATTTTATGGACTCTTGAAGACATTTGACAGTAACTGTGCTGAGTAATGGCTATGTGAATTTCATGTTGCTAATCAGATGATTTTTTTTCTTCTTCTTTTACACATTTGTTGTGCTAAAGAATTGAGTTGAGATGTGCCTAGGAAGTAATTTCTCTGGTAAGTTCTGATATATTTTTTCTGATAAGTTATTTTAAATTTATTTTATGTTCTCCCAGCTGTTGCCTCTCTGTGATTTCTCTTCAGATCATAGCTTCAGAATATACTGCACGTTACAGAGTAACCGAGGGAGGTGATTGAGCCAGTTTTAACCGAGTGGTAGTTTGAAATAGCTCTGCTGCAGATATGTTTCTTCTGGCACCCAAGCCAGTTTAAAGCAGTTGGCTATCTCTACTTGACACTATTGCCTGGAGTGGAGATACACACTTCCAACCCTTAGTCAATTAACAGAAAATATTGACAAACTCTCTCGCACTTTAATATTTGTTTCCCAGTAGAAAATCCTTTCCTAAGTACATTACGGTGTAATTTCACTTGTAGCTGACTAAATACAAATATGGCTTGTGCAGTTGTGTTTGCTGCCCAGCTCTCTTTATGCAGAGCTCTACAAGCAAACTGCGTTCACAGGAGCGTGTGGATGGCTGCTCATCACCCAGCCAAAGGGAAATCTCGGCCCCACTAAAGTCACTGATGAAACTCTCACTGATTTTTTATGGGGCCAAAATGTTTATTGTAGCAAACACTCTGGGTGTGCAAAGAATAAGACTCCCTCTTTTCTCTCCCAGAAAGAACTGGAGTTCTCAGCCAGACTGTCACTTTGAACATTGGTGCTGAGCAAATGACCTCTCTGTCACCTTCTCATTCTTACCCAATATCATTTTTTCAAAAAAAAATATTTTTCTTTAACTGGGTTGTTCTGAGCATGTGATATAATTATAAAAAATAAGAAAGGCTTTGTTTCTTTTTTTTTGTTCTTAGCAATACTAACAAGAAACAGGAAACCTTGAGGTGGTCTCTTAATTGCCAGAGAACAGACAATTTGTGATGAGTTCAAGTCCACTTAACTCCCTCCCATCTGGCTCCATCTCATCTGGAAGCTCTATCTGCCGTGCAGCCCACTGACTTCCCAGGAGCCAGCCTTTCCCTGCAGACACTTGCACAAGGTAGCTCTTTCCCTAATTAGCCTGAATGTGCTCTCCTGGCTCCATTTTAGTTGTGTAGGCATGCTTAGAAGCCACTGCTGGGATGAAATGGGCACTTGTCTCTGAGGCAGAGCTCTGGTGATGTTGAAGTCAGCGTGGACAGACAGCTTGCCTCTACCTTGTTCCCCAAGGGTGTCTGCAGAGTCTCCTGAGGGATTGTGCTGTGACACCTGGTGAGAAGGCAGAGCCCCACTGCTTCAGGAATGATCTAAAGGGCACCAGTCACATAACAGCTCCTATTCCTTCACTCTGCTCTTAGTAGCAGATGAATATTTGTGGCTTAAACCACAGGAATACCTAGACTTTTATATGGTCAGTGGCAACAGAAAGGACCTGTAGGTTATATGGATAGATATCCTCTGGAGACTTGCAAATATATCTCCTTATTTCCATTTTTTAGAAAATATAGGCATCATCTGGCATCCAAAACCTAAAATTTTCCAAGGTAGTGTGCTCCCTAAACAGGGCAGTCAAAGCAGGTGGACAGGGTTTCACTCTTAGTAGGCTAACCAATGATCTACAAGGTAATGCAAAAAGCAAAATTAAAAGGGGGGAGGGAGAGAGGGAATGAAATCTTCCAGCAACAGAAACCACTTCATCTTTTGTCATTCTCAGCTATTTGAAAGTGCCTCAAACTTTATTTTGGTAATTGCTATGCAAACATTTTTGATGTCTATGTAAAAACATCTGGATGCTTACAGTGGCATCTGGACATAAATATTAAAAGATCAACAAAAACCTGATGTGAATTAACCATGTGGATAACCATAAAAACCACAACCACTAAAACCTGCTCTGAGTCTTTGGCTGGAAAAGTGGATGCCACCTCCCTTGTTTTTAATGTGCTTATGAACTAACATTTAAAAAACAAGTGGTCTTGACTAATGGCTGTTTTTTCTTTCATTTTGACCACTCATAATCAGACTAGAAAATCCCTGGCCTGATTAAATTGGTAGGGAATGTCTCTCACTACCTGTCTAAGCACTCCACCATATTTTTTTTGTGTGTTCTAGGTGGAAGTTTTGGTTTTGGTTCTGAAATGTATAATCATAAGGCTCCTTTTCCTCCTGGAAACAGCCTGGACTCCCACTGAATTTATACTGTGTGAATGCAGGGCCATGAACTGAGGAACCTACAAGCAATTGCCGTGGGCAGTCTCGTCCCTGAGTTATGAGAGCTGTGGTTTTGGTGGACTCAGGTCTTGTTGTAGCATTCTCACTGGGGAGAAGAGTTATGAGGAAAGAAAAATGACTCTAAGGTTCTCCCACACAAGACATTTGAAGGAAAACAGTAGCCCCCGCATCCAATTCTGGCAATGTCAAAAAGCAAGCTAGAGTGTTAATTCCATGATTATTTTTCATTTTATAGAGTCTAGTCTCATGGCTATTGAGCCCCTTATGTGTGCAGTGATGCAGGTTGTTTTTTTCCAAAAGTGGCAAGGACATGAAGACACCTATGTACCTTTGCTTTTTAATAAATCTGAGGTGCAGATAATAAAAGATTTTAGAAGCTGACATGAGTATGTAAATGGGTTAGATAACCCAGGTCTTTTTACCTTGATTTTCTGGTAAAACCAAAAACAGCAGCTTGTCCCCTCCAGAAGTGAATACATGAAAGACTGAGCAGCGTTAGAGTAACACTGATCCGTTACATTTTTTAGAGAGAACTGGAAAATTCACAGTTGAGTGGATACAGATCAGATAAGCAATGCTGAATCTTCCAGGAGACATCTCTTGCTCTCATTTCATCTTGTTCTCATTCTTAATCCTTTCTTCCCGGTCTTTCAGTTTGGTTTGTTTTCTCGCTGCAGTGCTTCACTGCATGGCTCTTTCTTAGCCATAATCAACTGCAAGTCATATATATATCCCACCACCCAAGCTAGACTGCTTATAGAATGGATTTAGTTTTGTCAGGGTATTTCAGTCTCTTCATATGCTAAAGACATACATGCATATTTCACAGTGGAAATAAAAATGTTGTCAGTGGTGGTTGCCCTCTGTGGTTGGTAACCCACTGGGAGGTTCTGGGTAGGCCCTACTTCAAGGTGAACAAATGGCTCTAAAAGACTCTCAAGAATGGAAACACACAGATGTTTATACTTGATTTCTGCCCTAATATTTGGTGAGGACTCTATAATTTAAATAAAAGGGCTCATTTTTCCCCAATTTAATGTCTTTTTAGCAGTGTGGGAGTTATAAACATTATAATAATTTTACCACTTTCATATTTAAAAATATGCCCTTTAAGCATTTACATTCAAGATTTGTTTTTCTTCAGATGTGTAAATAACGCATAGCAATTTGCATCTCATGCATAAATCTTTCTCCTGTTGAATGCAAATTAAAAAATAATAATAATCCAGCCCCCAACCCCTTTCATTTGCCTTTTTCCCCACTTCCTCATATTTATGGCTAACTCTTCCAAGGATAATTTTGTGGGTTTATGTGTGTTTAAAAATTTTTCTTACTTAAGTTTTCTTCCGCTGTGTAATAAGAAGCCTGAAGCTGATTAATAGTGTTTTCTTTTCCAGTCCTAATGAAAGTATTTCAGGTTTTATGCATCCCTGATGAACCTATGTTAAATAACGTGTGTCTGTGTGTGTGTGTGTGTGTTGCTCTTTCTTGGGATTTATTCCAAATTAATTTATTTTCTGGGTACTTTTCCCTGTCTGCAGCAGGGGGGTTGGGACTCGATGATCTTCAAGGTCTCCTCCAACCCAAACCAGTCTATGATTCTATGATTCTGTACCATGCAGGACAGTGTCAGCACTGGCTTAACCTATTTCTACTTGCTGTTAAACCAGAAATGAGACATTTGTTAGGATGAGCCAGGAAGGGCTAAACAGACATTTTGTGCTGCTGACTACCCCTTGTGAATTTTGCTGGAGAAAAAGTGTTCTGGAAAGTTTCTGGAGCCCCGAATTCACAGGAAGCTCTTCTCCAACATGCACTTGCCATCTCATCTGGTTGTACCCTCGGGGTGGTTTTACTCCACAGATTTCCTCCACCGGCAGTTCCTGTGCCTGTGGATCAGCACCATGGGGCTCAGCCCACTAAAAATACCTTCTCCGGAGAGTCTGGCTGCCTTGGTAAAAATGTGACTGAAATACCTCATCGAATCATCTCCCTCAGCTCAGATGGGCTCTGCTATTTCTGCAGAGCCCCTTCTGCCCGGCCAGGTGGGCGAGCAGCAGCCCTGTGAAGGTGCAGGTGTCATGAGCTGCCCAGCTCTCGGAGGCAGGTGCTGCACCACCAGCAGCTCCAAGCGCCGCTCCGGCAAGTGGTGGGTGAGCATTTCCTCCACTGCCGCCTGGTCGTGGCGGTGCTAATTTTAACGTGGCGAGGAGAAGGAGGGATGCGATAGCAGGATGGTCCCAGCTGTTCATCCTAGAGAGGCGAGCGGCACTTTTATTTGGAGAAGGAAGGCAGGAACTTCAGTTTCACTGCTCAGGCTGGGGGAGTGGGGAGAGGAGAGTAAAACTTTTGCTAGATTCCTCTTTTGTCTTACAAAAGTGCTTCCAAAGACTCAGCCTCTCTCCCCCACCCTGGGAGTTATATTTAGTTTTAAGCTCTCTTGGCTGCTGCATTGATAGCTCCTTACCATTTCCAGTGCAATTAATCAGAGCGGGGTTGATTGTGCTTTTGTCTGTGATTGTGTAAGTCAGGATCCCTCTGTCTGAGATGGAGAGACCTGCGCTGCCCTGCACCCAGCCCAGCCCAGCCCTCCCAGCCTGCTGGGAGGCCTGTGGGGCTGGGGGCTCTGCCCAGCAGCACAGTCAGACTCACCCAGTTCAGGACGGGGAGTGACCGCCTTCTTAAAAACAGGTCAAAGATAGTGCAGGGTAGTGCTTCTTCAAGATGAATCAACAAGGAACAGTAGTTTGGGGTACAAAAGTTGTTCACAGTGAGAATTTGAGAGCCCCAAAGAGCTCCATTGCTCCTGATGGCCTACAGATTGCTCATACCCTCCTTTTACAAGAGGGGCAGGAATGAAAATTTTGGGAGAAATCCTAACAGCTTTGGCCCTTGCCATGGGCCTGTCTGGGTCACCCTGAGGCAGCCATGCGCTCACTGAGATCAGTGTTTGTTTTGGGAGAGCAAGGGCACAGGAACAGCTGTGAGGATGTGTGACACCTTCTGTGTATTTGGGGAGGTGAATTGAAAGAACAAACTGTATGGCAGGAGCTCCCAGCATGGCCAGGCTTCACTGGCTCTTCAGCAATTGCTCTTTTCCTGGATACTTCACAGTTTGTGAATTGGCCCAGAAAACATATGCCCATCTAGAGTAAGGCATGCCTGGGAATCTGAAAGCTCTTTAAAAGTACATATTTAAACCCAGCACTCAGACTGGAGCAACTTCTTCACAGGTTTGTCGTCTAAGGTGTGGAAGGGTTAAAGTTATTTGCCCAAAGTGTTAAGATGCAGAGCTGAGCAGGGAACGGAGCTGAGGAGCTGCAGTTCTCAGTACGCCACTCCAAGCACTTGTCCGTAATCCTTCCTTTTCAGTTAGCAGCCGATGATAATTTATAACATTGCCTCTTAGAAAAGCGAGTGGAGGATTGCTCTCCAAAACAGCCCCGGTCAGAAATCTCCCAGCACCAGCTAAAACTGCAGAAAATATTTCTGAGGGACAGACATAACAGTGCGCCTTTTTCTTCCACCTGCCTGAACACTCGGTTGTGTGATTCTGTTCTGGTTTTGAGCAGGACTGATTAGCTGCAACTCCCGTTCAGCTTGTGGAGTGTAACATTTGATTTTGCTGTGTCTTTGGTTAGCAGATCATATCCTTAATACAGCCTTACTTGTCAAGCAACCACTCCGTAGGCAGAGATGAAAGCGGCCGGAGAGAACATGTTTCCTTTGCTCGTGTAGGAGAAGATGACAGGTAACATGATCTTGACCTCTGAAAGTCAGGGACAGCTCTGAGGGTGGGTAATTTGAGCCAGGACTTCTGCCCATCTTGTATCAACAACACATGCGGGTGCTGCAGCATAGATAAGGCTTAACTCGGTGGAGGGGGCTCATTCTGTGCTTGTTTTCCCAGCTGGCACTACACTGCACTGGGTCCTAACCCCTATAAAGCTACAGTGATGTTTGCAATTAAGTGGATAATGACATCCTGTATTAGTTGTAATTTTAACTATTCTTTTCTTTAATAGAAACAAGAAAAACAAAAAAACAACAAGAAACCCCACAATTTTATTCCTAGTAGATCGTGTTGCTGAATTTTTGGGTGGAGAAGCAGCAGCTCCTGGACCATCACTTCAGGGTTTTATTGCTCCCAAAGTAATGTACTAACTGCCTTTTCCCAGGAATTAGTTTTATTAGTTTTTTTTGAGCTTTGCCATGTTCCTTGGAGAGCTGATGAAGTCATACGATGCTGTAGTTTCCATCTTTTTTTTTTTTTTTAAAAAAAAAAATAAAATACTATTTTATTTTTTTCTTTTCCCAGCCGCTAAATTACATTATAAGGCACTAAACAGACGCTCAATATTTTCCTTATATAAATTTATCATGCGGCAATTACTGCAGTTAAACTCAGTGAAGGTATGTGATTGTAAATGGGAGGTGGCAATCAGTGTAATTAGAAAAGGAAAAGATGTGCCTGCAAAACAACCTCTGCGTTACAATATTGCCCACACTATAAACACCCTACCACGTGGTGTGCCCCATCTCAGTTACACAGTGTATGTCCTGTGTTGATTCAGGCTTGAATTACACAGTAAATCTTGTTTGTGAATTTATAGACTGTCCCTTTGAAGGCAGAATTGTGCCAGCCTATTTATTTAAAGTCCTTTTTTCACTGCAGCGGCATGCTTTTGAGATGTAATACCTTATGTGCACAATCCCTGAGTGACAGCAGCTCTGGACGCTCACAATACTTATAATACATTACATATTATCAATAAAATGTTGCAAGACATGTCATAGATCTTATTAACATAACTTTAAATTATGGGTACAAGTTTGACCTATCTGTTGATGGATTAGAAGCAAAGCATGGATTGTTAAACAGAAGTAAGAGGCTCAGGGCATCATTAAATAAACTGTTTCAAGTAAAATGTCTGCATTTCACCATAAAAAGTCACAGCATACCTGAAAAGTTAGCCATCCCTGAGGCATGTTACAAAGTTTAAAGAATACCAGAATAGCTTTCAAGACTTTTTTTTTTTTTTTTTAATTACAATTGCCACTGCCCTGATATTAATTATGATCCAAATTGTCACCAGAGACCTTGACTGCCCTAAAATGGTTTTCTCTGTGCCTTTCCCAACCCCCCACCCCCGGCAAGCTGGAGAAAATAAGCTCTGAACTGCCAGGAGATCTAAACAGTAACCGAACCTTTGGACACCACTGAGGCTTAGCTTGCCCGCCTGTACATCCCGTTTCTGTGCTGAGGTTCATTCTGTCAAGACTAGAAAGTGCCGTGACAAGGAGGGTCTGGACTGAGGTTTAGAAGTGACTCCTCAGACATGCAGGAGCCTGTACTGGCAGCCTCAGCGGCAGAATTTGGGCGTTAGATCAGAAATGGATCTTTTACAGATTTTTTTCAGAAACATTTAGGATATTTGTGCATGCCTAAGTAGTTTCACTAGTTTTAATTTATGGATTTTTTTTTTTTTTTTTTTTTCATTGCAGTGTATTTGCCACATCTCTTTGTGGTAGGCACTGTTGTTCTCAGTTTGGCAACAGCAAAGAATTTAAAGCAAGCCATTTAAGTGACTTGCCTGAAATTTTGCAGAATAACAAGGATGGGGCCAAGGACATAGATGTCCTGTTTCCAAGCCCTCTGCTTTACCATGGAGATACTCCATTTCTTTTGATTGTCATTAGGAGTTGCTTTCTACAGGAAGACACATAAGGCTTTCCCCCCATGCTTGAACTTTTAAAACGTCAAATTTTGTTTGTAGGATGTAAATTCCTGATTTTGAGGAAGCATGGGGTTTCCTTAGTCTAGCAGAGATGGGAGCTGGAAGGCAAGACCCCGCTAAATGTCTGCCTTTTTGCATTATTTTTTGTAGTGTAATTTCTGGTTCAAGTACAAAACCATGACTGAGAAACACCTCTTCCATTGGCTTGGGAGAGAATGGGGAGAGACATTTAAGAGAAATGTGTCCAGCTGGTGAGTAAGCTGGCGTGCACTACGGACTCGTTAGTAATGTTTGTACTATTGGAGTGGACAGTCTTTTGCTGTTGACGAAAAAGCTGCCTCAGCCCATTGCACATTAAATTAAGAGACCGCACACATGCACCGTAATCACCGCTCTCTCTCCCTGCGCACTGATCAGTAATAATTACCTTTTGGGTAGGGGGTGGAAGGAGATAACCTAAATACTTGCAGGTTAATTATTACTCTCCTGTGCTCAGAAAGATCCCAGCATTTTAATAACAGCAACCTCTCTGTGCTGGAGGTCCTTTGAGACTCGAAACTGGCAACAACAAAAGAACATATATCTTTGGACAATAGCACTATAAGTCATTCTGCTGCTCTCTTGTTCCTTTTTTAATTTCTCCCAGAGTGATGTAAAAAGCTTTCTCCGATGAGTATAAAATGTTGGTTTTCATTCCTACCGTGTCGTATACTGAATAAATACAGGCACAAATAAGAGCAGCTTTAGCCCTGTACTGGACTTCCCTGTCTCTTTCTGTTAACCTTAAAGTTCACTGTGCTGAAAACTAATAGTGCCTTGTTGTCAAGAAGCCAGAATAATGACATTTTGTGCCATTATTCTAATGTGTTTTTCACTGTGCATTTTCTTTAATTATTTGCATGAGTAATATCGTTATGCATTCATGCCAATACAATTCTGATAATTAATTTACATGATGGCAATTTCTTAATGATTTTGATGTCAAAGTTAATAGCAACAGCTGATAGTCGATCTGTTGGTGCTGACATAAATTTAACTTTTAATGTATTAATGCCAAAACCAACAGCAGCATCAAATTACACTGGAGAAAAATAAACATCCACTGGGTAAAATCTTCAGTGGAAAAGTCTGGATTCTTACCCAAGGTTCAGATGTTTAAAATTGAACCAAGGCCCCTAGACATGTTATATGTCAGACTTTTTGTTTTATTTATTTATTTGCATCAGTAATATTACTGATGTCTGAGGTTTAAGAGATCAAATTGTGTGATATCATGTAATAGCTGATGGTGTTTTGCCTCCAGCTTGGTGCATATATTCCATAGTGTATAATGAAAAAAATGAGTTAATTAGGCTTTATGTTACTGGTTCTTTAAACATGAACTCCAAACTAACCGTTCTGCAGTGGGGGAATCTGGGACTGGTGTCTGAGCTTGAACTTGTATCTCAGTTTGTGATTTCAGTTTGCACTGTGTGCTAATAAAACAAACTTGATGTGGAGACAAATAATTGTTAATATCATTAAAAGAAGAAACAGACCAATGCATAATAAGGCTTGAAAAATCAGTACTCTTAGTATATTTTATTATATGGAAGTGATGCACAAAGTGATAATTGTGTGTGATACTCTCTGCATGTGCATATCTTTTTATATAGGCTTATGTTAAATATTACAAGACAACATAGAATGCAAGGACATTCTTCAGTCTTTGTCCAGGTGCTCTGAAGATGTCTTTAGAAGTTTATAGGCATTTTTATTTACCAGTTAAATATTTTAGTACACCTCACTATTGAAAAAATGTATGTGGAACAAATTATGATATCTATAAAATGGTGATGGTTATTTCCCTTTATTTTTTTTTAATCAAAAGCAAAGCCTCATCCCATGACACAGTTGCTAACGTAATATTTATTTCCACCCGCTTCAGCCAGTTAAACATATAGATGAAATGTTAAAAACCATTACAACTAAAATTGATCCTGCAATGTATTTCAACCATTTTTCCCCATTTTTCCCCAATTGTTTTTGTTGTTTGTTTGTTTTTTTCCAATGATAACTACTGAGGGAGTGCACATCTCATTTTAGAGAGAGAGGAGGTAATTGTACAGCCTCAATTAGACTTTCCACCACTGGATTATAAAGAGCTGTTGGTGCAGATCCAGATCGTCTGCTTTTCAAAATGCACAACCTTTCCTTCCTCAGTTTCCACAAGTGGATTGTCTGTCCCTGCCTGCTGAACAAGAAATCTATTTCTGATTCCTTTTAGTCTATTTTATCCTTGCTCTCAGAAATATCAGGGTGCACACACGTTTGAAGCCCGCTCCCCAAAAGTTGGATCTTTTGCCATGCTCATCCCGTGGAGATGGACGTTGCTCCATTTGGAGACGGCATTTGTTTAACAGTTTCCAAAATCTTGCTTGAGATGGCAAGAGGAGGTCAAGATAGGTGGATTGTTTTTGAAATAGCTGCTTAAAGCAATTTGCAATTAAAGGCTAGCATTGGCCTTAATGCACAGCTGTTCCAAGGTATGTAAGGCATGCAGCTGCACAGAGGACCTTTGACAGAAGCCCTGCTTATTTCTGTTAGCGTGTGGTGGTGCAGCTGCTACTCCCCGCTTCCCGCACCACTTGCTGCCTGCCTCTGCCCAGCCAGCGCCTGAAAGGCAATGCCTGGCACCTGGCACTGGGAAGGAACCCACAGCTTAGCTCCCTGGCAAGCTGGGAGAGGCAGCAAGCAGGGGCATGTCTGGGAGCAGGAGGGGCCTCTGTTCGGAAGAAATTGTCCAGTGTAATTGTCCAGTAATGAAAGCAGAAGGTCTGCTGGGAGGGAGACATGAGCACGTTCGAGTGCCTGCGTGGTGCTCGCATGCTTACAAGTACAAGGGAGGTCTTTGCCTATGCCCATTCTGGCTGTGGATGTGTGCCACCCCTACACCATGGGTCCTGTGCTAAGTCCTCCCTTCCTCCTCTGCACTTTGCTTCTGGAGAGTGTGCTGGGAAGTAATGGTCTGGTGCTTAACTTCTCAAACGTATTTCTGGGGAGTTGCGCTTTGGAAGAAGCCTGTGGGATAATGCGGACTTTGTTTACCCACCATTTTAAGATAGACTATGCAATGTACCATGGTTTTAGGTGTCCATCTTCAACTGCCCTCTCTCAGAACACGTGCATCTCATAGCCCATCCAGATGTTCAGACGTGAGCTAGGTCCACCGTAACCTTTTATTCTTAGAAGAGCATTGGGCTGAAGCAGATACTAGACATACAAGGACAGTAAGAGAATGTTGGAAAAGTATCTGATATATAGAGATGGTTTTGTTACATAAGTTTTGTCAAAAGTGCTTACTCCCCACACATTTGTCTGTGCTGAAGATCTGGAGATGCTTTCCACTACCAGAATAATTTAATTTCAGAGCCTTATTTTTGGGTGAAAAAAGCAAAAGAGAGATTTCTTTCTGTGTAAAATTACCCTGTATTAATTAAATATTATTTTGATACTATTATTCTAAATAATAGTATTTCATGCTATGAGACTTTGAGAAATGGGTGGAATACTAATTGACTGACCTTCTCCCTCTATCTTCAGAAGGCATATTTTTTTAATTCTCAAGCTTCTTTTGGAAACAGGTTAGTCAAGAACACCTGGTTTTAATAACAGCTGCTCAACAAGGAGCAGCAGTGTAAATGTTATCTTTATTACAGGTGAGTAGGAAATCTCTTAAAAGCATTTCTGAGTGGTGTTACCTTTGTGGGTTGATTGTTGGAAGGTACAAGAAATATGACTGTGATTGTGGTTTGCACACTGAGTGACTCTCCCCCACAACCCAAATGGCTTTCTCCTGTGTGGCATTTCAGAGGACTCTTTTTTTTTTTTTTTTTTTTTTTCCTCTGAGCATGTGAAATGCCTGGGCAGAAAATATTTTATTTTATTTTATTTTATTTTATTTTATTTTTGATGCAGGACTTGTCACGAGTTGGACACAACATGTCTGAAATGTAGTGTAGGAGTTCGGAAGGGAGGCTTTAAAAATTCAGAGCTGTCTGATGACTGGGAGCATTATTAATGAAAATCTGTTTGAGTTTAATATTGAAACTAAATGCCCATAGAAGAGAATGACATTAATTTCTTCCCTCCCCAAAATTCATACTGAAGTTTCCATTGCCTTAAATCTGGCCTAACTAACTTAGCCTGTGAGTCAAACACTGCTCCCTATGCTTCACATAAACACCCACACCCAGCCAAAGGCATCTCATATTATCTTCCATTTCTTCAGTCTGCCAATTATTTGCTACACCCAGTTATTGTGGGCTATCTTAAATTAGCTCCCCAGTGACTCAAACATTTATTAACTGCTCAGGTGCCGGGAGTTTGACATGCACAAAGATCCAGGGCCTGGGTTGTTACAAGAGACATTGTTTAGGGCACAGGCAGTCTCTCTGCAGGCTGAAGCGTGGCAGAGGCAGCAGGCTGTCACCTGGGAAATGGGGTGCTGCTGAGATGTCCCTGTCACCCTGAGGTCTCAGGATGATTTGGCCAGGAAGCTACTGGCAGCTGCTCTGCTATAGGCCTGTCGCATAGATGATTTGGGGAGGATGAGGGAACAACACGTACTATAAAGTGACTGAGTCCTACTGAAGACAGAAGAGCCTTGTCCATCCCCTCCTGGCCATGCCAGCCTCCTGTTCACCTCCTGGAAGCACTGGGTGCTGCTGGGGTTCTCCTCCTGCTGGGCCACCTTGGTTTTCACCACTTGCACCCTGTCAGCTAGGACCCTACTGGGAGAACAACTAAAGACCCTGAGGGGCATTGAACACCCTCTGGTCACTGTTGAGCCCTGTTCCCAAACCTAACCCTTCAGCATGGAAATGTGGAGTGCTCCAAGGGCGGTGGGATGCATCCTGTTAGCAGTGTCCGTCTGATATGCAGGAGTCATGGAGTTTGAGGGAGATGGGAGCAACAGTCCACGGCTCATTTTCTACAGTCTGTTGTGAGCTCTGAGGTGGGACTGTGGATATGATCTGACTGCTTTGGTCCTTGGTGCTGAAGCTGCTTTCTGCAAAGGCAGTAATTAGTCAGTAGGCAGCCTAGCTACTAAGTACAATGCTCATTGTTTCTCTCCTTGACAGCTAGCTCAGGCTGGTTATTAACACAAAGAAAAGCTTTCACTTTGAAAGTCTCATTGTTTCCTCCATCTTCTACCATTACATTTCTTCTGCAGAAACCAAACTGAACCACTTAATCTGTGGAACTGGGTTGTAGAGTCTAAGGTGCTATTTGATGCACAGGTCCAGAAACCTCAGATGGCATTAAGACCATAAGATGCAAAGGGTGTGTTTTGGTAGAGATAGCCTCTCAGTTCCCATTGCATGCACTGCTGCACATTGAGATGTGAGGAAGTTTTGCAGGACAAGTTCTACAGTGTGTTCTGTGGGAACATTTTAACTATGGAAAACTTATTTTTTCTGGTATTTGTTGAATGAAGATCGATTGTGCTGACTAAGTTCAGTAGCCATTTGGACATCTTCAGTCTGCAGACTGCAAAAAGATTTCACCGTTAACAGGACAGTAACTAATGCCCATTTATTCCACTGTCTTTGTCACCCAAAAGTCTGAGTCATACAATTTACTCACTAATTGTACTGAGCAACATGTTTTTAATACAATGGGTATTTACAGTCTGTGGTACTGGAATACATAAAACCTTGAAAAAATGCTATGTTTGACTCCTAAATCATATGATTTTAGAAGGAGTTGTGTATATTTTTTGCATCCACTTTAGAATTACACACATACAGTATTTCCAATTGTTTACATATGTTAGAATCTCTTGCATTTAAATAGCTCATTATGCAAATATTTATGAAATACATGGATATTTATTTTTACTGTACCCTCTATTCAATCACTGAACTGAGATTTAATGTCTAAACATTGTCTGCAGTGCCGCATGTGCAGTAATGAATTATGAGTAATTATGTGCTATATACAATTACACAACAAAAATTACAGATTCAAAAAATATTAACATTGCAGAGCCAAGGACTAAGATTTACAGAACATCCAAGTTAAGGTACAATCTAAATTCAATCCTCAGTTATATACGTGTGCCTTATAACATGGCCTTTATTGAGCAGATTCTGTTTGTCTCCCAAGAGCCTTCAGCTGTGATGGGTGCATTACTGTGCCTATGGCCAAGGCCCCAGTCTCTGGCCAAGCCTTGGGATCAGACCAAGGCCAAATTCACAATGTTTCTCAGATGAGAACTCTTCCCTGGATTTGGTCACCTAAGCAACTGACCTGGCTTAGCGAGCATGTGTCTGATTTTCCCATCCCAATAGCAAGAGCTTGCAGCAAGAGAACACCCTGCATTAATTTACCTCTCAGTCCTGAGCTATGCACAGAGCAGGACTAATTTTGCATTTGAGACATTTGAAAGAGCACTGTGTTCTCATATAATCAAAGCCTGAGTCTGAAGTACATTTTGTTGAAAGGTTTTTGACCAGAATATCTTCCACCAGGAAATGCTGCTTTGTCAGAATTGAAATGTTTTGTAGGAACATTGTGTTTGTGATGATATTTTTGACAGATAAAAATGTAAGCAATTCAGACTTTGAAAAAGGTAGTTCTCACTGCTGGTTGTTTCACTGTGGACCCACGGTTTTCCTTTGGTTTCAGAGCATATATTATTTATTTTTACTATTCAGGTTTTAAATATTGTCAAATCACCTGCAGAATCATCCTGAAATGTTTCAACCCTGTTAATTCTGACATCATCCAACTAGATTATTGGAAGGTTCATTAGAAGAATGTTTTTTAAGGGCCCTTTTGCACACAGAATGCTTTCCTATATTTTAAGAAAGCAAAATCCAGGAACATAAATTCAACACAATATATAATTACTGTGAGAGTGATACCCATTCTGAAAAAAAAAGAATAGTTCAAGTGGATAAAGTTTGCCTAAGTTCTAAACAGCCAAAATAAATTTACTGATTAGGTTGAGTGATCTCAATAATAAATGGCATTCTCACTTCCATCTATTATATTGCAAACAATTTGTCTTTGGAAGTATTTTTTCCCTGAAAACAGTTACTGTATTTCATTTTCTAAATAATACAATTTATAGAGGATTTGTAAGACAAGGGGAGGGTAGCTGAAGCCAATTTTTAGTGTTAGCTGAATCAGTGATGAATATAAAGAATTCAAGCAAAGATTTTTTCTTAAGCTAATTTATAGCAGTATGCATCCTGCTTTTTAATAAAAGCCAGACTAAAGAAGTGTTCTTAAACTGGGGACTGGTTGGACTACAGTAATATCATTTGGATAAAGATTTCCCAGGCTGTTAAAATGAATCTGATCCTGAACCTTTTATTTCCAGTTCACAAAACACTTTATAACTTCCTGGGGTGCTTATGTTAATTCACTTGTAGATCAGCACATTCTGGCTATGGAAAAAGGTAAAGCAAATCAGTGATGAAGGAGATTCTCATGTAGACAGGCTCCAGGAAATACTGGGAATCTTATTAAAAAGAAAGGCTTCCGTAATGTTTCCTACTAAATAACTAGTGTTTTGCGAGTGCCTGACATCCAGATAGGGAGACACTGTTTCATTACTCAGGTGCTGCCTCTGCAGACATTTGGGAACATGAGCGCTCACAGCAGGCATGCTCAGAAGCATAACCTGGGAAGGAAGAAATCCATTTCCATACAGGACACTGTAACAAGGGCTTGCTTGACTGTAGGCTTGACTGCTTTTTTTTGGTGAAATATTAATTGGCTGGATAAAAGAGATCACCCTGCATTTCCATAGACCCTTAGTCTGCGGTGGCCACAACCCCTTCCAAGCTCTTTAACATTCACTTCCTTACTAACTGCTTGTTGTGGGTTTTAATAGAGAAATCAGCTTTTGATCTTCCAAGGACTGAGCTTCTTGAACAACTTTCCTGCAGACGTAATGGGGGCAAGAAAGCCAGGAGGTATTATAAAGCGAATCCCCGTGCATTTATGAAAGGGATTTTAGACAAGCTTTCCCCGCAATAGCAGCCAACTGTGGTTGGTGGTTCAGGAGTTTCCTGTGCTTACCATTCAAAAGGTCTAATGTCTTTTCAAAAGCTTCAGCTTCCTTTTGGCGGCCAGCACAAGCTAGTTGAGGCATGGGTTCTCGCGGCCAAGATGCAGGCCTGAGGGTCAGACATGCAGGGCTTCATTCCAGCATCAGTGGGGTCCTGTGTCATCAGCTGGATTCCTTGCGCGGTCCTACCTCAGTCTCACAGTGTGGTCTTGGGAGACTCAATCAATGTCCACATCACATTTTCTCACCTAGAATAATGGCAGAAGTATTCCATAAAACATTGTTATGAAGGCAGTGACGGTAAATGGCTCTGAAATGCTTGAATAAAGTGCAGTCTGTGTGTAAATCATTACTCCAATAAGCCTGCAACACGGAGTTCAGTACTGGGAAAGTGAGGACCTAAGTAATTCTACAGCCTCAGCTTGCTCTGCTCTGAATGTAAGCACCTCTCTACCCCCTTTTCCCTTCACTGCCCCACACAAGCTCTGTTTCAGGTGAGAATCAGGATACCTTTAAAATGAAAGAGAAAAAGGAATGCAAAAGAACAGAGACACCTGTGCATTTCACATGTGATTTCCACCCTCCATATAGCTACAAAAAATGTTGTATTTACTTATATATAAATAAATACTTTTTTATCGCTGCAACTTGTAAATAGGAAATGAAGTCACAATCCTCGAAATTATAATGGCAGGCACACAAAGACACAGTTGCTGGCACGGAATTCAATTAACAGATAGCAATCACCCTTGGGTGGCTGTGTGAGGTGGAAATATACAGGCATGCTAATAAGTAATACCTTAAAGCCAAGGCGTTTATCAGCCAGCAGCCAGACATGGGCATAAGTGTGGGCAGGCAGCACTGCTCTGGGATATTTAATAAAACCTGCTCTCTTCATTTGAGGATTTGTGTTTAATCATTTGGTAACATTTTAGAAACATCCAGGCTGGGAAACTTCTCAAACGGAACTGCTTAGGTCAGAAAACATAAAGAATTATTTACTGATACTAAAATAGCTGAAGGAACAGAGTGGATTCTAGGTAATATTAACAAAACTCTTTGTTGCCATCTTTCTGACCTTTTGAGTTTCTGGGGTACGCCTGCGACGTGAATCACAGCCTTATCTGGGGAAACATACAGAAGGCGTTCATTAATATTGGGAAAGTAAATGATTGAACTGCTATTTTAAATAAAATTTTAAACTTTTTTTTTTCTTGGTTGAAAGCCTAAAGCTAAAATAGCTTCCTTCTAGGCTCCTTGAACTTTAATTTGCATTGCATTTTGGGCTTTCAGAGGCTTCAGGCAGGCCAAGATTTGTCATCCACTGAAAAATGTTCAATTTAAACTTTCTTCTCAGGGCTGTCTTTGTGCCACAGCAGTCGGGTGAATTTGCAGGACTGTTTTGCATGGCTAAATACTGCTGCTTGGAGGAAAGGGCAATCCAGAAGCAAAGATGTGCCTTTCTGTAAAGGAAGGCAGTTGAACTCGGCAAGATATTAGGATCTTCATGCAGAAAAAATGTAACACATGGTGTGAGTACATTCCTGGGTAGCTCTCTAGGGTTAAAGCATTCATCAAATTAAAGTGTCTTGGAGCAGGACAAATGGAGACCAGCCAGCCTGGTCATGGGGCATGCAGGAAGCAGCACGTGTGAGCCATTAGCGAAGAAGTCTGTAGGCTTTTGGCTAGGGAGAAGATAGTATTGCTGATAGATATTCATTGCTTTTGGTTTTGCCTCTGCTCTGAGTAGGCAGACATGCTTTGTGTGGTCATATGCTTGGCTGCTGTAACTATGCTAGTGGCAGCAGAAAATCTGCTGTGCTTCTACTCTTGCCCCACCACGTTAGCAGCCCCAGGAGCTGGAGGAACTTCCCTTCAGGAGACCCTGGGTTATCCCCCTGTTTTTGGCGTGGCTGCCTACCACACTCAGGTTTGAACATTTCTGATGGTCCATTCAGGCTACAGTCATCACCAGTAGCAAAACCGTAGCTAAAGGAATGGGGTGGTTGTCCAGTTTGCTCAATCTTAGTAATCTGGTTTTGCCAGGGAACTTGTAAAAGGTATGGGTGGGCTGAAACAAATGTTAAAGGTGGGCTGTGAGCATGCTAGAAGTACTCTCTAACAGGTATTCTCACTACCGCTTTCTTTTGCCTGGGGATTCATGTGATCTACAAATCAGTGGCCAGAGCCTCCTCTGCCAACCATTTCCCAAAGTGCTGGCAGGCAGCCCAGCTTCGGCTGTGCTCAGGAAGTTGTAAAGTGGCTCTGAATAGCTGCTGTGAAGCTGTCCCTGCGCTGCTCCTGTCACAAAGAGTTTTCAGTGCCCACCTCGCTAATGGATGGGTCTCTCCTATACATAGCTCTGAACAATGCGGTGATACATTCAGGTTTTATTAGTGTGAGTTTAGAGTGGCCACATTATTCATAATGGCAACGCCGCAAGAGAATTGCGCAGTTCATCCCAAACGGGAGACCATAAATCCTGCAAGCCACACAGCACCGGCGAATGGTGTGTTTTCACCACTTATTTTGCAGGAAAGCTATTTGTATTCCCTCTGTATGTAAACCCAAGCTGTCTTAATATTGCAAGCCCAAACTGTGTTGGAGGAGGTAATAACAACAACAAAAATCGTATTGAGTACATTTTAGGAAACTCCGTTATAGCTCTGTGGTACTAAGGCTGGGTACCTGCTGCCTCGTTAGAGGGGAGCAATTACTGTGGCAGGGTGCTGGTGCTGGGGCAGGGTGCTGGGGCACCCCCTGGAAGTGCTCAGCTCTTGCCTGTCTGCATGTTACTGCAGGGCAGCTCTACAGTTGCTTTGGGACTGAATATTGCTCTCTTTTGCTGTGAATTGTGCATGCGCGGGTCTTGTGTATGTATGGGACAAGGAGAGACTTTGTTTTCCTGCTTGCTAAGGCTCCCTTTATAGACAGCAGCTGCAACAGTGGGAAGTGTGTGAATTACACTCGGTGGAGCTACATTAGGAGACAGAATGGAGGTAAGTTGGTCAAAAGTTCAAGACAATTGTAACTTACTGTGAGGATGACACATCAGCTGCCTGATATAAATCAGGCTTCACAGGCGTTAGGGAGCAGTTCAAGCTATATGTCGGTTCGCTGCCGTGCTTTTCTAAGGAGCCTGTGATCAAGGAGCCAGCGTGGGTTCACAGCGAGAGCAAGCAGCTACTTGGGAGGAACGGGACTGGAGCAACTGCCTCACTTTGTGTGGGCACCAGGTGACTGCTGGAGAGATGAAGCTGACTTCTCTGTGCTTCTGAACCTGCCCTCTCTGTGCTTCTGAACCTGCCCTAGTGACCCAGAAATGCAGGGCTACACAAGCTGTTACCAGCCTTTCCAGCTACTGACTCTTGCAAAACGCCTGTCTCTGCTCCAGCAGCCCCTGTAGGGCCTGGAAGCCTGACGGCGGCTGCTTCCTCACCACCCACAGCCTGAGCACCGCCGCTGTGCTACAGCACAGCACTTGCTAAAGGAAATATTCATTAGAAGAACTGGATATATTCTAGTTGGTGAGTGTTACTGTGTGACTCAGAACCAAGGGCACAGGGAAATTACAGAGCGGCTGCTTATGAGTTGTGCAGGAAACGCTGTCTGAACTTGCAGACACCCCTCCCCTTTCTCTCCTTCATCCACACCCTTTCAGGTACGGTCATTAAAGTAATTAACCCAGGTTTGAGAGAGGGACCTCTGATTTCCCAGTTCTTACAGCTGAAACAATCCCTCTGCACACCAGCAAGTAGTTCACTTGCTGTTGGCAGTAACACTGGAAGTGCTGACAGCAGCAGTGGAAGGTTAAACATGTTGGTAGAAAATCAATAGCATGATGCCCCCTTCTGCTCCCCTCAGCTTCTGAGGTGGAAAACGGCCCCTAGGTGCATGAAGGATATAAGTTAACATTTCTCTAGCTCAGAACACATGCATTTATGCAAGAGGCTTAAAGGATATCTTTTATGATCCTAGTGTCGCGATGCTCCTCTTCATTCAGTGTCTGGATGAGGATTCTGCAGCGTTGGTTATTATGCCAGGCATGTGTTTTAAAACGTTAAGTACCTTGATTGTCTCTCACATAGCTAGTGCTGTCAGCAGTTTGCACAGTGCTTTTATGCGTCTTCCTTTTTTTTCTCCCTGAGATACCTATGTTCAGTGTAGAACTGATTCTGTTTCTGAAGCAATTCATTAAACATCTTCAGTGCTCTACTTCTGTGAAGAGGTCAATTTGTTCCTTCTGCCTAGTGATGCAAAACTCTGGGCTTCAGTTGGTAAATTCAAGTATTAGATGCATTGCTTGCTGTTTAAGTTATGCTTTCCTTCAACCTATCCTCTCTTGCAATCCCCTCCTTTAACATGCACATTTATTATTCATGAAATGTGGAGAGTGATGCTGCCGTATCAGTCTAGGACAGGTGCGGTTGGGTAGTCTGGCACACATACAGCTATCTGCTTGCTCTCTTCTGGAGGAGACGTTTTTCACAGAGCAGAAATAAGCTGTTTCTTTTGCCAAGGTTCCTTTTTCTTACAAGGTACCAGTGTTGTGGTGGGTCTTTACATGCCTGTCTGATGAGTTTCCTGGAGCACAACCAACACAAAGGTGATTCCTAACGAGGCTCATGCACAGGCTGCTGGATAGCCACTGTGTCCTCTCTGAGGTGGCCTCTCTGGTAGTTAAAAGCAGGACTCTGGAAAGAAGCCCTGTCCACAAAACCATTTTGGTTAGGTTCTTACCTTGCATTATAGTCTCAAGTGTGGAGGCATCCATAAATCTTTAGTTATATAGTACTCTCTGTATCCTATACAATAGTTGCAATAGTTGTTGTTGCTTTCTTTACCCCTTCCCCCCTCCCCCCCCCTTTTTTTTTTAAATTTGGATATTTCTAATATGGAAATTGATCTGGATCAAATCTGCACATGCTAGATACAATAGGGTTCTTATTAAACAGCAAATTCTAGGCTGGTTGGATGTGGACCAAAGGTAAACTTTATTTATCTTGTGGGGGTCCTAGATGAAGCTTTTTGTTTGTTTGTTTTGCCATTTTTCCACATAATTCTTACCATTGTTCTGGGGACTACTTTAGTTTTCCCATTGTAGATAGGAATACACATCATCGAGTTTGGCTACCCAATAGTTCTGGAGGGAGCACACTGCTTCCTGCTGGAATAAGCGGTAGATCTTCATAAAGTTATCCAGATGCTCTTGGTCAATATTAAATGAGTAGACTGGGGACAACAGATCCTGAAATAACTGGGACTATTAGAACATCAAGTGTATTAATTAAACTGTCATCACAAGGAGTTGATATTTCCTGTGAACAGTGATTTATTTATTTTTTAAATTAAACTCTAATATTGTTTATTTCAGTAGTTACAGGTTTTTCTGAAAGGGTTTTTTAATATAAGCGAAGAAACACAATTTTCTGGGTTGTATTTTGCATGTGTTATAGCTTCTGTTTGGAATACCCTCCCCCCCCAATTTTTTTTTTTTTGGTTTAGATAAAGTCAGAGTGCGAATTTAAGAAAAAAAAATATTACAAAGAGTACCTAGAAAGCATAAATCATTGGGGGCTTCAGGGATAACAGAATCTCAGGGCTAGTAGTTTGTGAAAACTTTGCAGTTACTTACCTCCTGATGCAATGGTATTTTCTTTCCTTCTGTTATCATAGAAAAGATCTGCAGAAGTATGTACTTGGATCACTGAAAATGTGCAGTTCTCAAGGATGCTGACCAACTCATTATTCTTTGTTCTGATCCAGCTGAAATATTTTCAGCCTATGGTTCATTTCCAAACAAACAAAACCAAAAAAGCCTGAACAGTAAGTGATGCCTCACATTTCCTGTTGGAAAAGATTTCAAAAGCTCATAAAATGTCTCCAGCCCATACAATATATATCACGTCATATTAATTTATAGTAGTCAATGAACAGTCGGAAATGGTGGAGGAGTGAGATGGAGAGCCTATAATATTCAGCTTTATTCAGAACTGTATATCAGAGTGCTTTTTTTTCGTTACACACAGATCAGCCACAGCATCTCTTCTTCCTTGCTTTAGAAAAAAATAAAAAGAAAGTCAGAAAGAAATAAAGAAGGAAAGAAAGAAAATCCACATATTTGTATTATGTTATGTTCTCCAAGTAGCAAGTTCCCTCTGCCAACTATCTGTGGGTGTGCAGCCCTTCCTCGGGAACATGCTGTATCTTCGGAGTTCCTGTGTTTGCGATATCACAGTGCTTTTGCTCTGCAGAGCCATGAATGGGGCCATTATGAGGGACCGTTAGATGATTAAGATTCTGAGAGGGGTAGGCTGCTAAAAGCGTGTTTAGTGAGGAAATTACAAGGCCAATAAAATAAAATGTCTTTGCAAGTTCCGACTGTATTCTTTTTTTTTCTGTGGATCTAATTTTTCAAGGTCTGTCTGGATCACGTTGAGGTTTTCTTTCATGCCTTTTTTATTTTTTCTCTCCACAACAGGAGTTGAGTCTAGAGTCTAAGTCCAAGTTAATGAAGCTGCCTCAAAGTCAAGGAGGGAGAGAATAAACCACAGCTCTGAGGCACAGACCACTGGAGATTCCTCTTTCAAAACCTGCCTGTGCTGCTCACTGGAGTTATTCGATTTGGGAACAAGATAAGAATTCACTACATCTGATTTGTAGAAATAACCCAGAGGAGGGGAAAACAGCCAGAAATACTAATTTCAGATATCATTTTCATCTGTCAGTTTCCTAATAGTCTTTCTGAGCACAAATAGCATTAACCAAATATAAGGCTCAGACTTTGGGGAGGTTGTGCACTGACTGACAAATGCATTTCCAAATAGTCCACAGTTCAGCAGTTCTTATTCTGTCAATACTGCATGACTGGGGAGGTTTGGAGCATAATTCTCTCCCAGTTATTCATCTTCTCTGTTTCTCTTCCCACCACCTAACCCTCCCCCTCACCATCCCCCCCCCCCCCCCCCCCTGAGAAAGAAATACACCTGGCAATTCATTGCTGATTTCCCAGAAGTGTTATTCATGCCAGTTTATTTATGTATTTATTATTCAAGAGCAAACTTACGAAGTTCTTTGTGGTAATCTGCAAATCAAACTGATGGAGGCAGAAGGCTGGCCTTTAAAGCAAGTACTGCAGAAGCAAAGGCAGGCATTGTGGCTGCCAATGCACTGCAGCGCGGGATTGCGAGGAGCAATTCATCCTGCCTGAGGCCCAGGCCCTGGCTAGAGTTGGTAGACACAGGTAGTCACCATGCTTAAATTAAGCAAGCTCTCTGCTGTAAGTGCTTAATTTTGGCAAAGCAACATCTTCTGCTGTTGACTGCACAGGTGTCATCTTCATTCTTGAGTGCTGGTAACATATCATTTGAAAGAAATGGGTGTATATTTATGCCTAACTTCTTCACACACTCAGAATTTGGGCTTCAAATTTACAATGATTAAAGCAAGGTGCAGTGTGCAATGGCAGGGCCTTTGTACCATTTATCCACTGCTTGCTTGCCCTGTGGTGGTGGTGCAGCCAGGAATTTTGGTGCAGCCCTTGATGGTGACCCCCTACAACTGAAGAAGACAACCCAAGGAAGGTTTGTGGGGTGGGTTTCTGTGGGTAATGTAGGTGGAGATGCCTGTTCCTCAGGCTGGACATGTGATGGATGTTGCCTCCAGTGACTGTACTCGTGCTCTTTCTCCAAAACAAAAGATACTGCTCCACCTTCGAAGGTTCAGAGACACATATCATCTGGTCTAGCTTAACTGTGGCACAGTTACATGACATTTTGTAGTTAGGGCCGTCCAGCCTGCCTGTGGCTTTATGGCTAACTCTTCCACACACTCAAAATTTAAACTTCAAGTTTTGTGTGCATTAAGGTGTCTGCGAATTCACTCTCTACAAGGGAAGCTGTAGCGAGGTGGGGGTTGGTCTGTTCTCCCACGTGCCTGGTGACAGGACGAGGGGAAATGGGCTTAAGTTGCGCCAGGGGAGTTTTAGGTTAGATGTTAGGAAGAACTTCTTTACCGAAAGGGTTGTTAGGCACTGGAACAGGCTGCCCAGGGAGGTGGTGGAGTCACCATCCCTGGAGATCTTTAAAAGACGTTTAGGTGTAGAGCTTAGGGATATGGTTTAGTGGGCACTGTTAGTGTTAGGTTAGAGGTTGGACTCGATGATCTTGAGGTTTCTTCCAACCTAGAAATTCTGTGATTCTGTGAAGGTTATTTATTGGGGTTGTGTTTTCATAGTTTTCTCAGGAATTTGTTCTGCATGCCTTCACAAGGACTTAATTGCCTTCAATAGGCTATTAAATACAACGGTATCTTAGCACGTTAGTATAATAATTTATTATGTTAAATTGTCAGAACTACAACTAGGAGAAATCTATACTAAGGTTGTTAAGAAAAGGGCAAATTCATCTTGGAATGTGGTCAAGTGCAAAATAAAAAGCATCTCTTATATAGCACTTCTTTCTAAGCTCCTTTCTTCCTATTCCTGACTTTTTCTCCACTATTTCTGATAATTTAGACACAATCTTGTTACACAGTCCTTTGTTACTGTGTGAAAAACCTACACAAATAAGATTCATTGATTACACAGAGGAAGAAGTAAAAATCCCATCAAATGCTTAAAGAAAGTGAATCAAATGTATTGTCATTTTTCTTTATTGACTTAGTATTGTTCCCTTTCACAATGAAGGATAAAAATGTGAGATTGAAATTGTTGTGTTCCTTTATGTGGTATATTGGTTTTCATGTGGTAGGAATCTCAGGGGGGATATGGTGATTTATGCTGGCAGAAGTTCTAGTTGCTTATTTGAATGCCATCCTGTGATGGTACCTTAGTAGAGACATGCTTCTATGTTTTTCATGCGACTGTGTTTCATCTGCAAAGCTCAAATGTCATTGCCGCTTAGGGAAAGGTTACTGGTGAGAAATGTTTGAACTTTAAATGGATTCTTAATTTTGAATAGGATCCTTTTTGTTTACTTATTTATTTATTTATATTTGATTTTGCGTTGAGCAACAAGTTTAGATCCAAACACCTCCAAAACTTGAGAGGGTTCAAGTTTGAATCTAGACCAAATGCTGTGTCTCTCAAATCTATGTCTAATATAAGGATAATTCAGTGTGTAAAGAGTGCATGCACACTCTCATAGACACATGTATGTTGACACAAATGTATTTATCTCACTTCAAGATGGTATTGCATGTAGTAAGTGACTTGTTCCACTTTCACCAGAATTTCATCAGAGTTGAGTAATTCTCATAAAAAAGAATTCAAGGAAAGAAGTTTAAAATTAATTTCTTGAGTAGCTAAAGAAGTTACTGATGGAAAATAAAAGTAGTCAACTGATTTATTTATTTTATTTTTTTTGGTGGGGAAAATATGTCTCATTTACTAGAAGATCTTTTATTGTCCATTAGTCCCTTACCATTGTTCTGCATGGATTTCAAGACAAGATTTTGATTTGAAAAGGGATATAATAAAAAGGAGAACCCTTCTTATGTGACTAATGCAATGTAAATAATTTAAATGTTGGAAGCGTGAAGCTGTGATTGGCAGGAGGAGGGGAAGAATGTTGTGTGGGCTGTATGGCAAAGCAGGGAATAAAAATGTGGAAATGAAGTAGACATAGAAACATTCTGGTACTTTTGGAGAAAATCACCGTCTGATTTTTGGTTTTGCAGAAACAAAGACTGGATGGTCTGGATGCGAATCCTGTCTTACCAGCAAATCCAGTGTTCAGGATTGTTTGCATAACCAATTCCAGCTTTGGCTCACTTCTGTTCTGAATAAGTTGTTAAGCAGTTTGGGTATTTTTCAGTTCCCTGTGGGCTGGCAGAGGAAAGATATGCAACAGCGATGTGATCTGTTTAACTTCTGTTAGCCTGTATGGATGCACCTCCCTAAAGCTGGTAAAGTGAAGCCAGCCTCATTCCCATTGCTGACCAGTGTGCCAGGCAGAAAAGCTCTGGAGTACTCCTTTCATGGGGAGAAAATGTTCAGTGCTTCAAGCACCCAACCCTTCCACTGCCTTCTTTACCCTTCAAAATATCTGCAGAAGTTTTGAGTAACTTAGAAACAGATTAGAGCCATCACGTGCAAACTGAGAGCTCTCTGAACCTTGTGCGGTTCCAGCTTGAGGGGGCCTGCAGCTGATACAGGAGAGACTGGGGTGACAGGCAAGCATTTCAAACCTCCCCTATACTCTGTGAGTGGGTGCTAATGCTCTGCTGCATCTCAGATTCTCCCTACAAAAGTCCCCAAATGTGTAGTTAGCACCCAAAATCACACCAGCTAGTGTATCTGACTTTCATCAGCAGGTTTGTGGCCATGATCTATTTATTTTTCTTCCATCTGGATGTGATTTTAGAGCATGACAGAAGCCTGAAATGGAGACAAACAACCTTTGGATTCGTTTTCTTTCACACTCATGGACACATGCAAGATTATATAAAAAATAATTGACCACAGTGGAAAGGTACAGTGTTTGTTCTTTTAAAAAGGCAGATATTTGGTTAATGCCAGCACTTCAGAGGCCCAGAGGAGATCGCATCCCCCCAGTGAAAGTAGCCTGCAAGCACAAGGTATGAGACAGCTCCTGCCCACAGGAATTTGCTTTCTGCACTTTTAACCTGCATGAAAGGAGGGTATTGTGCCTGCAAAATGCACGGGGCTGACCATAAAGCTGAGAGTACACCCAGGATCTCCATCCTGATATCCTGCATGGTGAGCTTTGCTCTGGTTGCTTATTTCCTTACTGCAGTAGCACATCAATTGAATACACGGGTAGGGATTAGGTCCCCACTGCATCTAATGCTTCCTGAGCACAGAGGAGGAAGCAAACCCAGCCATGAAAAGCTCGGCAGTTGCAGTTGCTTAATTGATGGGGTTATTTTAAATCCAGTCAGTTAAATTGCTGCGGACACCCTTTATTATAGCCTAGACAATTTTATTTCAAGTTGGCTTTAATCAATTAGGAATTGATTTTAGCTAAGTCGGCATAAGAACATCTGATCTGGTTTAACAAAATTGGTTTTAGAGAATTGAAATGGGTGTAAATTCAGCATGGGCCTAAAGAAGATTTTCTCCCTTTGCCTGCTAATGATGAGGTAGAGAAGAACTCAGTAAAACAGCAAGCAAGGTGCAAGCGTGGGGTTGGCTGACTGTCCTGCCAGGCGGCAGTTCCCCCAGCCACCAAGGCAGCAGCCTGACATGGTCTTGCTCCATGTGTTCTTAATGACCTTGTTTTCAACTGGGCCAGTGTTATTAAGAGGTCTTCAAAGCTGGCTGAGCTGGCAGGAGGTGGAGGGAAGTAGGAGCTCTGCTTTTTGGTGAGGCACTATCTTATTAAAATTGGAATGCCCTGGGAGTTGAGTGTTATCAATAAAGGGTTTTTAGATGTGGCCCATCTCTAATGCTATCACACATTCAGGGCTACTAAACATTTGCAAAATTATGTTATTCTTTCTCGTGTCTTTAATTCCAACTTCTGATCTTTGTTCTTCTCAAAAGATTATTTTGATATTTTAGCCATACTGCAAAATTGGTACTATGTTAAAAACAGCAGCAACAACAAAAAAAACTCCTGTTATCTTCAATTTGCTGTTGTTGTTTTTATAATGATCATTATGAGTTCTCATGTGGGATCTCTTTATCACAGAATGGTGAAATTTTTCATTTCTGTTCTCATAAATGGAAAGAACAAAGCTGCTGCAATCAAGGACCTGCTACTTCTGGTACTCTTGGAAGAAAAAAGCAGGTTTTCTACCTAGGACTTGTTTACTTTGTGCCTGAGCTGTTCCCAAGCTTGATTTCTTCTGTAGGTACAAGTAGTGTTAATGAGGTGTTAATGTGTATGTAGGCGATGCAGTCATAGATTTGCCTTTGATCAGTCGGTGTTCTTTCTTTCTCTCTCTCTTTTTTATTTAATTTTATTTTATTTTTTAACCTCGAAAATCTGTTTGCACCATGAGAGCCTGTTGACTTAACAGAAATTTCTCCAGGAGCTGAAAGAAACTGAAAACAATGTGAAGTGAAACTCCCACCGACTGCAATGGGGTTAGTATTGTTCCTTTGATTACAATTGTTTGAAGAGCAAAAACATATTCCCAAGGGTTTGCCTACATGCAGTTTCTGAACCGCTTTAAATATAGGCTTGAAACTAGTATACTGAAAGCACCGTGTAGACCCTAGTACAATGCATTTTTATTATTAGCAGGATGTTTGTGCCAAAGTAGCCCATTTCCACAAATGTAGAGGAGCTCACAATGCCTCCCTAGTTGTATCAGTACCATAACCTTGACTTTAAATTTGCACCTTTAAAGAGCTAACTTGGCAGAAAGACTGTATGTGTGTTAGGCTTGAATTTCTTGGCTCATAATTATTAATACACGTGAAAAATGAAAACCAGGCACTTAAAGTGAAAAGGCTCCAGAAAGTAGAAGAATGATGCTTTCATCTTGCTGATGTGAACTTCCTTATCATGTTTCTTTTGTTATTACTTTTGCTTACTCTTGCTGACATAAAGCAGCATTGACTCGTGTTTATGTGAGTCACATGAAAAAACAATCAGTGTCTATGGATGCGTGCGGGACATTTATAAAGCAAAACCACAAAAAGGTGTTCTGCTTAATGCTTGTGCCTCATTGCCATCACTCCCCAAACATCTCTGTATGACCCTGATGCCTGGAACAATTTTGTTTTCGAGAGGATGGTTGTGTGGGTTTCTTGGAGGATCCCATTTGCTATGGTTGTGCCTAAAAATCTACCAGGAAGAGGTTCAATCATTCCAGGCACTGTGCAAGCAAGCCAGCAGACAGGTCCTGCCCTCGGCACTGCAGATCTTGTGTTGTGCCAGCCACGCAAAGCAGTGGGCAGATGTCAAGCACACAGCTGGAGATAACAGGAAGGTAGCAGCAACCAGTGTGATGGTGCTGAGGCTTGAGGAGGGCTGGATGTGGGAGGCTTCCTGAGGAGAAGCAAAGCTGAAATGGAAAAGGAGGGGAAAAGAAGTGAGAGAGAGGAGCAGGGGAAGACAGAAGCTTAGCAAAAACTGGTTTAGGAGCCTGAAGGATGGAGCCCACCAGCACAACTTGACAACTCAGTTAAAACTGTGAAAGAAGCTCCAGAAGCAGCTCTTGGTGCTGATGGTTCTGTAGCTTTCCCTTTGGCATGGGGTCTCATTCTTGTTGCAGTCTTCCCCCCGCAGGCAATGTGACAGGAAAAAGAATCGGGCCTGAATCATAAAGAAGGGATTTCAGTCAGCCAATTTAGGATCCTGTTCCAAGTCATACTTTAGATGATGCCTGTCACTTTCTTCTAGCTACAGAAACTAATCTCGCCAGACTTAGCTCAACCTTTGGAAGTACTCTCCACACCCTCCTCTTCCCTCCCCATTTCTGGGGTGAATTAGGAGAGAGGAAGAAGATGTGTCTCACTGCATAAGGTTATGTCCAAGGGTTGCAGAGGTGGAGAACAGCTGGGAGACTGGGCCCCAGTCTGCAGGGTCAACAGGTTTCTGCCTTGTCTGCATCCGATGACTTGAGTTTTATTTTTTATTATTTTTATTTTTATTTGGAAATACATGCAAACTCCTAAAGTAGAAAAGGGAGATTTAAAAGGTACTAGCAAAGAAGAAGCATAGTGAGCTACACAACTCTGTGTATAATGCTTTTTTATGAGCATTATAAATTAGAGCGTCATCTGGGTATGTTAACTAAGCTTCAGTGAGCCTGCCATGACAGGGGTGGGCACCTCACAAGGTAAGACTGGTAGCCCTGGAAACATTTGATGTTTGCAGTGAGTAGGTCCAGTAATAGCTGCTATGTTTCCTCATCTTCCATTTCTTCCTCTCCCGCCCCAGGCTTATATCTTGTTTGTTGTTCTAGTTTGCACTTAGTGTGCTTTCCCATTTCTTCTACTTTTCTTTGAGCATGTTTTGATTTTTTTTTTTTTTTATCCCCCCTCCCTTACTCCTCCCCATATTGAAGTTGCTGCTGACAAGAGGTGCCAGCCTATTTAACAGCTGCCTGGAGATAAGCACTTGGAGGATACAGACAGCAGGTGCAGCATGGGTGGCAGTGTCGGATGCCAGCCCAGACACTGTTAGTGCAAGGAGCACCTCCTCTCCTCAGCCTCCATGTTCATTTGCCCTCTTCGCTGGGCTGCCAAGAGCATGTCATGGATGATGCTTATTTTTGGAGTGGGGACCAAATGCTTCAAAGCTGAGCATATTCCATATGTTTTCACACCTGAAATCTTTTAAAGGAGAGATCTGAGATGTTTCCTTCTATGCGCATACATTGAACTTTCTTTGCCTGGCTTTAGATTTTAATTTTTTTAAACATATATGCTGATTGCTTCCAATGTGTGCTTATAGAAACTAGAGACATTTGCATTCGTAGTATAGGAGATGATGGGGACTTGACAGATACTTGATTTGAGTTGGCTTGTTATTTCTAGATCTGGCTTATTGCAGCCACAGTGCCTACTGCTGTATCTCTATTGATTGAAGACAGACATCCTGAGGGATAACTTTGTCTTCCCTTTCATTTAAAAGGAAAAAAAGGCTTGTCTCCAGCTCTGCTACTTGTGAAGACAGAAACAAATATGTAATGCAGACTGTTTGGTAAGATTGAAAGAGTTTCACTGAGCTCTAAAAAATGGTCATTTGTTCACTCTGTCTTCTGTCCTTCTCTGAGGTTTCCTTGCCAGCTACGACCCTAGTGTCCAGAGGTGTGCTGGGAAGACTGTGGAAAAACAAATGCTTGGCACTCCTTGGGTTAAGCTAGTGAGGAAGGGCTGAAGAGAAACTGAAGGATAACCAATCCAAATTCAAAGCTTTGCCAGTTCCAAAGCAAAAAGGCACCCAACCTTCCCCTTATTTGTGTCCAGTCAGGCAAAGTCTACTTAAGCCTGGGTTCAATACCTTTGGGATAGTTTCCTTGGGCCATAGCCCAAATGGCTGGTTTATGTTTGCATCTCTAGAGCTCCAGCATCCCTGAAAGTTTCTCTGCCCAATCATTGTTCCTAGCAGAGAAAGGCCCTGATTGTGTCTAACTGTCCAAGTAGAGGAGGGAGAAAGGATGGACATGGGTATCTGTTGGCACCAAAGAGCTTGCCTTTGTCACTACAGGAACTGAAGCAAAGACTCAGTTCCAGTCCTTCAGCATTGCCTCTCTTGACTGAAGCACTGGGACTGCTCTGGCTTCCCTTAAGGCACTGCTGGGTTTGACTGCCCTGAAAATGACCATGGCTTGTACAGGTAAAACTGGGCAAAATTAAAACTCTCTATAGTGGGTAACAGCAGCAGTCCAAGGCTTGCAGCAGGACACTTGGCACAGGCCAGTAGCCCAGGAATTTACCTCCAGCCTCTCTGTTTTACCTTGCCTAAGCCTCCGTGGGATCTCTGCTAGCAATACCCTTGTATCCTCACTTAAAGCATGGCTGAATTCTCAAAGTTACAGATGATTCCTACAAATGCAGGCCTTTCCCTGGGATGTGAAGACACTCTTTATATTTTGTGCCTCATTCCTACAGCTCGTAGAAGTAAAAACAAGGCTAGGAGAAATGGCAAACATCACGCTTCAAGCCTGAAAAATCTGCAGTTGCCAAGGTACAAATCTCTTTAACGTGCTTACTATGTTTCATTTAGCGAATTGATCTGATGGCTTACATTCCTATGAAGCCACCGCCCTGCTTGCTCCTAGTTCCTCTCTCTCCCTCCTAGCCCCCAGAACATGGACCTGTCTAAGCAAGCTACCCCCTATGCTGGAAGGAGACCTCTGCTCGTTCCTGCAAAATGAGGGAAAATAAAAATCTTTTTGCTGAGCAGCAGCAAAAGAGCAACGTTGCTGCCTGGAATTGTGTCAGGAGCTCTGTGCTTATTAGGCCCTGTAACTGCTACAGAAGAGAAACAAGTCACTGAGCCTGTTCAAAAGCCTACGGATTCTTTCTTGCATTAAGTTAATTAGTGAGAACCGAAAAAATCAGCAAATGTGTGAAAGAAAAGGATTAGGTATCTCATATCTTAGTAGCTCAGTGGAATTGCAAGGAAAAGGGATCCTACTCATCACTGACAAGAAATAAGTCTTTTATTCTGGCTTTGGTTTTGAGCAAAACTCATCATGATTTTTACTTGTTTGTGGACAGAGAACATTTGGTTGCTGAGGCAGATCTGATAACAACTAAATCAGAGGAACTTGTGTGTCCAGGTATTGTGTGGACACCATCTCATCTGAACCATTTGGGCGTATATCTGGCTGAGAAGCACCATCCTCTAATTCCCTTCTGCACTTATTCCAGCGTGAGAATATAGGGAGAAGAAAACCCACAAATGAACACACTCACTCCTCCCCAGCACTTAGCAGCACCAGGACAACAAGACAAACAGATGGAAGCCAATGCATCATCCACATGAAATCCCACCCTTTGTGAAAACATGCTAGCTGAGGAAGAGACAGGGTTCTTATTGGTGTTCTTTGCTGTGGAAAACAAATGTGACTTTTCTTGGCTTAAAGGTAACTAGTGAATGCTTTGCTTTTTTTTTTCCCCCGCTTTGGGTGTGTGTTGTCCTGGCCAGGTGATCTCTGAAACCTGGGATGTGTAAAATTGAGACTTTCCAGGGAAAGCTCCAAACACCCTTGGTGTAAACTTCACTTCCCCATAATCTTTCTTTCCTGTTGTGTCCTATGGGCAGGGTTGAATTTTGACCAGGAAGACTAGCCGTTCCTTACCAGCCTCTTGACCTATATATTTTACATGGACAGGATGCATTTCCATCCAGAGCTTCAGTGGCAGGTTTTCCTCACCTTGCTGATAGAATTCATGTCATGATGCACAAAACTTGCTTTTGATGGGTATTGGGATCCCTCTCCCCTTGGAGCATTTCAATTGTGACATTTGGAAGTATTACTCGAGAAGTCTCTCACCATCTGGCCCTCCAGCAGGCTCAGCACCTGCACCGCTGACTCTGGCCCCTCCCAGCAGTGAGCCATTGCTCCCCTGCAGCTGTCCCCTCCAGGCTCTCTTCCTCAGCCTGTCAGCAGCTTCTCTGACAGCAGCCAGGTTAGTGGATCCTGGCCAGTCCTTTTTCCCAACCTATAAATGTGATGGCAGCTTTCTCCACTTGCAGTTAATGCTTGGTTTCCATCCCTTGCTATGAAGCAAGGAGTGCTCCTGCAGCATTTGTGGAGGCACAGATTTACCTGTACATCTCACCAGCCTGCTTATTGGTAACAAATCATCGCTTCTCATCTGCAAAACTCACAAGCCAAGAGTTTCTTCAGCCTGAGCTTTGAGGGGACCGCTTATAGCTGCTTCCTTCCCTTCTCAGCCACAGTGCAGGCTCACTGGGCCCATGCCAAAGGCTCTTACCCTCAGCTTCACTATCCCCGCTGATGTGCTGCTCTGTGTATCCATCGGCAGCAAGCAGTCTGTTGAACAGCCCTCTCACTCTGCTTCATCCTCTATGGGGTCAGGAGCAAGTGAGGGTGACTAAGAGGAGGCAGCCCTGCCGGGTCCACTCCCAGGCAGCTCTGAAACCAAGATGCTGATCTCTCCACACGGCTGATGGTGAGGCTGGATCTATCCCCCAATCTACATCCACACACACACAGGCTGGTGCTAGCCTAAGCAGCCTGCTAGGACTTTAACTTGTTGTGGTATCTCCCTGATCTCATTAAGCTCTGAAAGGCTTGTTATCCACCCCTTAATAAAGCTGGGGATCATTTGGCAGCTTTTACTTCCTGGACTCCTGAGATCTAGGAACAGGGGCCCAAGCAGAGAGAGCTAAAATACTAAAAATGTATAAAGCTTTATACAAACACATGCACATGTTTGTATGTCTATATATACACACCTGTACAAAGCTTTAAATATATATATGTGTAGCTACTGAGGAAGTCTTTGAATATATCACTCAGAAACCATCCAAATTTTAATGCCACAGTAGAAAGCTGGATCAGCTCTACTGAAGCTAATGGAACAATGAATCAGATTAACGTCCCAATTTAATCAAGTTAAGAAGGATGGTTATATAAAGTCCAGCATTTCAAAGTGGGCAATGTTTCTTTAAGTCTGGGAAACGTTGCTGTTTTAAAATGTGATGCAAAATTTCTTTTCTAGATGGTAAGATCCACTACTAGAGAGTTTAGTAATATGAATGGTATTTTTGGAAATAACTTTATACTAAAGTAACATGTTGCTAGAAGACAGGGAATATGGAATGAATATTGGATTTCTCTCTCCAAGTTTTATGGTTAAGTATCATATGCTGAAAGGGTGGACAAACTATGGGAGTTCTAAATACCGCTAGCGATTCCATCTAGCTAGTCAGTTTATGTAAAATCATTGACCTTGATCTGAGGATAGACCTCTTTAACACAATCAATACAGGTGCAATCAGATAAGAACATTCTACTGTTTTATTAAAGTGCATCTAATTCAAAACTCAATAACTCTCACAAATCCTTAATCAGAGAAGACATCCTGGGAGGTATTTAGGTGAGTGATCTTATAACTCTTGCTCTCTCCTTGTTAGGATGGCATTTTACAAATAGACATGTCTGTTTCCTCTTTACCCTCTCTGCCATAATTCTTTCAGTGTACAGTTGTGTTGATTATCATGCATTTATCAAGTCTTTTTCCCCCTTCATTTATTTAGAGAGATTGAGTCAAGTGACTGCTTCAGCTTACCTCTTCCCCCAGCATCACTGTGCTCCAGCATTGAAATGAAAATGTGGCTCCCTTACTGGCACACGGAGCCCTATGTTCCAGTCCGTGGCTTAGCTGTGTTACCCCATAGGAGGTGCAGTGCTAATGCATTCAGGGTGGCCTGGGATAATGAAAGAAAGCAGTCCAAGTGCAGCATTATGTGATATCTTAAGTAGAATGAAAGCCAAGGGCGATGACTGAATTTTTAGAAATGATTTTAAATCAAAATGATACATACTGAATAAGACAAAATAAGCACATGGTAGAGAGCTCCAAGAGCACTGCTTACAGTGAGGTAATTATTATTCTTTCCAGGTGATTCTCAGCATGTTCCTTGATAATGCAAAATAAATTGTAATTCGGAGGAGTTGAACAGAAGGCTTTTTTTTTTTTTTTTAAATGTTCACACACAGCAGACTGAGGGCATTAGGTCTTTTAATGTAAGTGAAATAGCTGTACACACTTAGCTAGACCCCTGGCTTCCATCATACAAAACAGCATTTAGCCAGTCTATGAAATAGAATTGGAAAAAAAAAATGCTTTTAACTATGTACAGCACAGAGAGGCTTAAGTGGCTGCAAGACTGCATGAGTCTCCTTAGCACCTCTGGTCAGAAGAGAGGAGGTCTGAATGCTGGCTCTTCATAGGCATGTTTTTTACTTGTGATTCTGCTACTTTTACTACTATACTGAGTCTACTCACTAGATGCAGGAATATCTCTGTCCACTGGTAGGAACGGGACAGTGTCCTTTCTGTGAAGGGCAGTGAACTGTAATCGGCTAAAGCAGTCTCATGTCTCAGTTCTGTACATCCTGAGATCCATCCAGGACACTGCTCTGGGAGCTGTTTTCCTTGTCACATGAGGTTTCTTACGGTGAGCCCAAACCTTTAGCGAGCCCATTCACTCAAGACCAGTTTGGAAAGACTGTCCACACGCATTACACCTTTGTATTCATCTAGACTTTGAAGTGTCTGATACAGTTTCAGAAAAAACTCCTTAGGTCAGAGCCCTAAAAACCTGTGTGCAGGGAACATGAGGTGAATTGGAGGAAAAGAAGTGTCTCTGGTATGCTGAAGTGAAAAGATAAGCATGTAGCCAAGAGATCTGAAAAAATCTCTGCCTCTTAGTCAGACTGTGAAAGCTGTAGTTAGGCAACTTTTGGAAACGGGTTCATTTTCAACAGCTAAGACAAGAAGCTTAAAGCCAGAAAAAAAAAAAAAATCAAATAATAAACTGGATACAATTTTGTTATTTAACTACAAAACAAGTAGCCAATGACTATGCAAAATATGCAGAAAGACTGGCTTTGTCAACCAGATCAGGCATGGAGAGATAACTCTGAAAGAGAAATGAATGTGATGTTTTAGCCAAGCAGATACTATTGACCTCAACAGAAGTGTTACTGCCTGAAAGGTGGTGACCCGAGCTAGATAGTTGTGGTGTGCTGCTCAAGGTTTCCTAGAGAGGAGGTGAATAAGGAACACGGCCTGGGCCATCTTCTGTTGCAAGGAGAGAGGCTGAGGGTGAGAAATGGGGAAGGACAGAGACCCAGGGAGCCTTCCTGAAGCATGTTTGGTGCTGCTGCTGCAGTGGATGAAGGAAGCAGAAGAACTGATTCTTCTTGCTCAGCTAACACAGTAATCATTGTCATCACATGCATTCTGTCCTTCCTTTCTATTTGAACTAACACCATGAATTTCCAGGGTTCTCGTGTAGGCAAAGTAGGACTGTTTCTGGCCACCTGCTAATCCAGACAGCTGCTTGCTTGGCTTGTGTTTGTCCATAACCTCCACATCCAGGAGCATGCTTGCTGCATGCTGTGAGGATGATGCAGTGATTCCAGAGGTACTGCCAGGTACTCTCCAATATAGCATGGTGCTGTGTTGTCTTAGCTTGCGTCCGGAAGTCAGCGAACTGTTAGTGTTGTGCAAGACCTAGTCACTCTATCAAGAGCACCATCTTCTCCAAAAGGCCAAGATGATTTATCAGATTTCATATGATAGCTTGAATTAAAGGCCTGATGAAAGTGGGTGATTTTTTGTTGTTGTTGGTTTGGTTTGGTTTGGTTTTGAAATTACTCAGCAGAGTTAATTAAACTGAAATATCTCTTTAAAACACAATTTCAAAATAAGATGTGCTTGACAGTGGAATGGCCAAATGTAAAGCCATGCTAAGTACCTTGGCCTTTGCAACAAAAGACTTTGCTGATTCAAGCCATTATTTAAAAGCAAGGACTTTCACTGCTTCTGCAATGCTGCAGTCTCCCAATAGCTACTATATCTGGCCTTATTGCTCTTCTTCCACAAGGCAAAAATAATACCCCCTTTTTATTTTGCAATTGGAAGAGACATCCTAGCAAGGTGTTCTCATACGTTGCTAATAAATTCAGCCCCTGTCATTAGTGGAACAAAAATAAAGTTAAAAATATTTTCTGCAGACTTCTTGGTGCTGGGTTTGCAGTTCGAAAGCAGCCTCTTTTGCAGGGAGGGTGAGAAGTTGGTTTGTGGACATACATAACTCTTTAGATGAAGAGGTAAAAGAGAAAATACTGTTTACTAATGCTAATGGGAGAAAGAACAGTGAGTGTGAGAGAGAAAAACATTCCAGATGCTGCATTATGTCCACAATGATATGTAACAGTTCCATATTAATCTAATAAAGCCATGGGCTGTGAGTAAGTTTTGTGCTTTTGCCAGACGGGTTTGGCTCTGAAGGATTCCCACACCCGGTGGAAAATAAGGATACAAGAGATCTAATTAAAAATGGGAGCTTGAGATGCACAACAACACTTTAAACTCTTCTTGTATTTAATGGAATTTGCTGTGGTGCTAAAATAGTATTCCCCCCTGTCATTTTGACATGAAAAACATTAGTGAATATTTGATTTTACTGTGGAACAAATTATGGTAATAATGAGTCTTTGATAGGGAAAAAAAAAGTATTCAAACTGGTACAGTCTCATTTAAAATGTGCATGTTAAAAATAGAGCAGATACACAAAATGTTGTCTGCTGCTTCACCAACAGACTTGTTTTATGAGATGCATGCCCTTTCAATGTAGTGCTTGACACTTAACATTTGCCTGTCTCAACCCCACTCTTATTGCAAACTCCATTCTTCTCTATATAATTTGGTCATTGGTAATGTATGAACAGTCAGGTTTCAGCTCCTACTCAGCAATTCAAAACTTCAAGGTCAGATGTCAGTGGGCAGAAAATCCTCCCTATCTTTGCAACTGATTCTCAGATTTAGACTTTATGGTATGAGGGAAACCACACCCAGGGAAACAATATGTATACCCAGGCAACTGTTATTGCTGGATTTGTTGAACATATTTATTTTAATTTGTACTAATTTTCATGATGATGGTTGAACAACAGGCACGAAAGCAAGGAAGAGACTTTGGAGATGGATTTGCATAGAAGGATTTTTATTTTTTTATATAATGAGGTTAGCAATAAACCTGTTGCTAAAGTGGGTGATGTTGCCATAAGTACTATAAAAATACAGATGCCTCCTGATATCTTTTTGGTTTTAATGTTGCAGCGATTTTACAAATGCTAATGAAGAAACAGTTTCACCTTCTTTTTGAGGATGAAGAGTCACAAACTCCCCAAATTCAGCTCTGGTAAGGAAAGCCTCCATGACCTTCAGCAAATCCTTCAACTTCACTTTCATTTATTCCTTGGTAAAATGAAAATAACACTGGGCTTGCAAGACTTATTAACTTATTAAGTTTCAATGAAGAGAGGAGGCCCCATGGACCACACTGAGATCAATAGCAAGACTGCCAGAGACTCCAGTTTCTCCAGCTTTCATGGGAAGAAGCTATAGGAGGAATGTGCAGGACTGATGTCTGTACTGTATGTGTTGTACCTGCCTTGGCACTCTATTTTCAGCAGATATTGCCCACTTTTCAGACTTCCCCGACCCTTCTGTATGTTTGTAAATGGGACTTGAGGGAGGTGTGTGTGGCATGGGGGTGAGCTACTTTTTGCTCTCATAAACTCCTCCTCATCATAATTCCCACTGTGTTGGCCTTTGTCAGAGGACACCTTAAGAAAACTCCAGGGTGAACTTGGCTCAGCCTTTACAAATGTCAGCACAGAAAATAACACTATGTGTCTTTTGCTGGTTATGAATGAAGATTCCCTGAAGGTCATAGCTCAAAAGCAGGGAATAGCTGTGTATTTCATCAGCAGGAGAGAATGATTTTGTTTTTTCTGTCTTTAAAAATTGAAAGTGTGTGTATGTGTTCTATGGCTTGGGTCACGTTATGTTAAACAAAAATGTAGGTATTACAGCAGGGTTACAGTTCTCTTGAAGATATATTAAGGCGAGTTTTACTCTAATTTTTGAGGCTGTGATTGCTTTCAATATCAGTGAGTTAATGACAAATGAATGTGAATGATGAATGTCAAATGAAAGATTTTTTCATTATATCTGCATTGGCTTGGTTTTATAAACGCATCTTAACAAACAAACAAACAAAACGGTATAAGCATGCACTCCTTTCCTGAGGATGCATCATATAAGCCCTTTGCACTCTAATGACTAATTAAATGAAAAAGGGCTGGGCCAGAGAAGATCTGAAATGGATTTTTGTCACTGAGCAAGCCTATTAAAATCACTCTATTTCACACAGTTAGCAGCATGATGTTTAAAGTGAATTTTGTTGGGAGTGTGGGTCACAGTGGGGCAGGCTTGCCAGCATATGCAGCACACAAATGTAGGCTAAGGAAAACAATAAATGTGAACTGCCAGGAGATCTTATGAAGAATTTGCACAAGATCTTCTTCTTATATAGGACAGAGAAAGGAAATACCTCACAATCTAAGGTTCCACTGTCTTCATAGTTAGCTGCTGTCCCAGCCAAAAATGTAGGACACATTTAATATGATCTTGCTGTATAATGTAATCAAACTGTCTGAGGGATATCTTATGCTACTCTGGTAGTCAACAATCAAGTGTGGTCAAGGACAGTCAAATTGTTTTATTGCACATAACTTGGCAAAGGCTAAGGAAAAACGTGTATGAATTTAATGGCTCAAAGCTTTTATTACTTACCCAATAGGTGATTTTTAAAATGTACTTCCTTGCCTTCATGTCAAATGCAAAGTGAAATGGATGGCTTTAAAAATCATTAGTTGGAGAGAGAGGGAGAAAGAAGAGCATTCCTCTGAAGTCAGCCTGCAAATTGCTCTAAAGAGGAACTGAAGGCCAACAGAGAAAGTCCTAGAAGCCTCAGGAGAGCTGTAAAGAGTGACACTACAGGACACATATCAATCCATGTCCAACAGCTCTGAGATTAAAGGACAGGCCCATGGAAATATTAGTAACCACACAACTGGAGAACAGACTTTTGACTGTAAAGCTGTAAGCTCTTTAACAGGGAATCGAGAGAAATTTTGCTTAGATAACCATGCTGTAGAGGTACTCTAGATCTTCTGCCCGTCTCATTTAATCTCCCATAATGGAGAGAATTCCACAGAAACAACTCGGGAAACAAAGGATTTTGCAGAATTCATCCATAAGAATGAGAACAAATATTTTATTTGGAGGAGATATAACAGGTTTGGGGAAATGCATTCCCATTCTATGGAATGGAAGTTGTTTTCCAAAATTATCAAAGGTTTATTAAAAAGGGTGTAATAATCAAGTCAGAATTAATTTTTGTTTCAATTACAAAGCCCAGGATACAATGCTAATAAAGTCAAAATTTAACAAGTGATTTAATATTTATTAAAATTCTGCTAGCATAATAGAAATAGGAATAATGTTGAAATTAAAATTTAGAAATAATGATTTATTGACCATTGTCCTGCACCTCTGAAGCATTTACAAATGTTCCACTTTACATATGTCATATAGACATGCTGGGAGTGGCCTGAAAAATTCTTTTGACAATCCACAGGAACATCTACAGCTTTATTTTGTTCATTTGATATGTTAATAAGTATGAATGGCAAGAGCAGAGCCACACAGAATGATTTAAATGAGAGGCCATGACTGGTATGATGCAATTCATATGCTACTGCCACACAGTCTCTTGTCAACTGTGAACAACTAAAACTTGATTATAATTTCTGTTTCAAAAGGTCACAGAGCTGGTGCCCAGCCTAAGTGAAGAGTTGCCATTGACTCAGTGTGAGTTGAAAAGACAGCGCTCCATCAGCTGGAACATGATCTGTGGAAACAATATTGCTTTTCCAAAGGTGGTCTGATGTTCAAACAACCCTCTGCATCTTGCAAAACTTCACAAGGTCATGCTGAGGAGCAGAAAGGCTTTAAATGAATCCTGCACAGAATTTTGTGGAAGTGACCACCATCTCCAGAATGTGCACAGATGCATAACGTTGGTCACCTCACTTCTGTCAGTGATTTGTCCTGGAGGCATACTGAGAAAAGACAGGAATACTGAAGAGTAAGTTGTACTCTAATGATTTATTATTTTTTTGATTTTTTTTTTTTTCTGGATTGTCTCTGAGTTTTACCTTGAGCTTGACATTTTTCGTACAGTTGTCATAAATTTACACCATACAGATAAAGTTCTTTGAGGAGTTAAAATTTAAGGCAGGATAGAACTATTTTAAAGGACTTTATAATGACACATTAGAACCATAGCAAATCCCTTGACAGCCTAAATGGACAGAAACATTCTAGAGTACAAATGAGTTAGAGATTAATTCATAGTAGCTTGTAAAAGCTTGGGGAATTCTTTATGTTAGAAATGGCATTACAGAGGGAACAATCTGTTGGATGAGAGAAACATTCTCTCTTCACCTCTCATCATTCCCCAGAATGAGTGTTTATGGGTGGAAATCTGTCTTGATTCACTGTCCACTCTGCTGCACCCTTTTTATTGTCAAAGAGGTTGGAGAAGGTGAAGGATATACCTCTGTCTACCACAAGACTTGGAGAATATGTCATCTGGCATAAAAAGAAACGAGAGAGAAGGGTTCGCATTTAGAAGATATTAGACTAAAAATAACTAAGTAACTGGCCATGGAAAGAGGGTTCAGGATTCCTTTTCAGCTGTGACAAGTGAACAAAATATCCCATTGTAATTAGAACTAGGAAAACAAGCTATATGTGCTATAGTTGAAATGAAATCAGGAAGCAGATTTACTGCTTTTGTGGAAAGAACACAACTTATAGTAAATAGGGTATTAAATGCTCAAGTAAACAAAAAGAGCTTCTATAAGGCATCGTCAGAGAATCTTCAGTTTTCCTTCCATCACCAGTGATTTCTGAAAGAACAGCAGAAAGACAGCAGTTTCAGGGAACATGCGGATGCCTCCTCTTCCTCCAAGTAATCAGCAATGGCTGGAAGTGGTATTTCTCCTGGGGAATCATCACTTTTTTTATGTCTGTAGAACTCCGTGAAATAGCCCTTACCTTTTCCAGTATTTCCTTGGGTTGAGAGGCTCCAGGTTGATAAAGTCCTTGTTCTTTATGTGCTTGACACATTGGGATTGTTTCATTTTTGTGGTGGGTTTGTCTCGGCAAACATCTGAACTCCCACTCAGCTGCTCATTCACAACCCCTCCTCAGCAGTGCAGTTGAGCAAACAGAATAGCAAAGCTCATGGGTTGAGATAAAGACAAGGACATTGCTTACAAGTTACTTTTGCAAGTGAAACAGATTTGACTTGGGAAAAATTAATTTATTGCCAGTAGATTCTGGTAGTAAAACAAAAAGATAATTATAACAACATCTTTCCTCCACTTCTGCCATGCCCAGCTTCACTCCTTCACTCCAGAATCTTCCACTAACCCTACTCTGAGTGACATGGGGGGAGGAAGGAGGGGGGGGGGGAAGCTACGGTCAGACAATAGAAATTAGATTTTTTGTTTTTTATTTTTCTTCTGATCCATCCCTCTCATACTTCTCCCCTGCTCCAGTGTGGGCTCTTCTCACACACTCCAGTTTCTTCAGGAACATCTGCTCCACCATGGAGCACCACCTCCTCCTCTGACCTCGGTGTTCCCTCCACCATTTCTCACTCCTTTTTATTCCCTCCTTCTCTCTCTCTCTCTCTGGTGTTTTTACTCTTTCTTAGATGTGTTTTCACAGACATGCCACCAGCATTGCTGATGGGCTCAGCTGTGTCCTGTAGCAGGTCCACTGGAGATGGCTGTGTCCAGCACGGGGCAGCCCCTGATCTCTTTTCACAGAAGCCACCCCAGCAGCACTCCCCACTGTCAAAACCTTGCCATGTATGCCCAACACATCTTTTCTAACAATAAAATGAGGCAAATGTTTGACTGTGTGCTTTGACCAGCAAGCTTTGGAAAAACAGGTATTTTGGCTCACTGCACAGCAATTGCAAAGATTCTTTATGACAAATTGGAAAACCTTTTGGTCCTCTTAACTAAGTCCATTTAATTTATATTCCTGTTCAATTCAAAGGATGCACCCATTCATCCAGACTGCACCCCTGATCCAACCATGTTGTATGAGAGCTTTTATTTGTTCATGAGCCCTGGGGACTGGGGCAGAGGGCACATAGCAGGGCTTTTTGGCACTCCTATCTGAAAGTACTCCCTGACTTTCCCCCTGAAAGAAATACAGAGCTTTTTCTTGAAAACAGTGTTGCACAAGCACCCTTGGGTGATCATTATAGCTTCTGGATGAATATCACATTCTGAGCATTAATGACCCAACCAGACGGTGCTGGTCCCTTCGTGTCAGTGGGAGAACAACCAGCAGGCAGCTGGTGAAAGAGCTGCTGGGAGGTGAGCATAGGAGCTCCTGCCTCAGCATTTTCTTTGTGAAGATTAAAGGTGCAAGTGTGTCAATCATCAGTCTGAAAAGGCTGTCAGAGTTCAGTATTTTTAGCTCTTTAGCAGATTATCTCTTTTATTTTTAGAGGTAACAATAGTTCCTGGGTTAAGAGGGAGACAAAAGCCTCATTAGTTTTGGAATTTCAAATGAACTCAGTAAGGCAGTGAGGAGATTTTTTTTCCATAGGAACCTGAAAAGTTGCTTAAAGGATGCTGTGAAAAACAAGGGAAAGCCTCTTGCTTAAGGGTCTCTGTGCTAATGATATACAAATATAAGCTGCCTCAGCCCTGCCACGTAGCAGCCTGGGAGCATGCTCTTCCCCAGCCAGTGCAGCAGCAGCCCCTCTCTGCCGAGGGTGGAGGTGGTTTCAAAGACCACAGTGTTTCAGAGATGAAGGATTAGAAAAGTCAAGTAGTCCTGTTGAATCCAATGCTTATGGAGAAGTTGAATTCAAAGGCTACGACTGCAAGGCCTTATGCTGTCTGGACAGACTATCCCTCACCAAAAGCTCATGTAGCTTAGAAAACTGAAATGGAGTTGCAGGACTTCAGCTTCTCGCGGCCTGCAGGACTTTCCCTGCAGGCAACAGCACGGTCTCAAGCACTTTCACATGCCCCACTCACAAAACAAAAAAATGCAAATATATTTCTAGTTTGGTCAGAATCAAAGCTAAATATAAAGCTGTAGGAATTGTTTGTTGTAATTTTCTTCCCTTTCCCCCAGTCAAGACCTTGCTAAAGTGATGTCAACTTGTAGTTCTCCAGCATTCCTTCAGCTCTGTTTTTCTGTTTGTGTCTGTTAGATTATTATTATTATTATTATTATTATTATTATTATTATTATTATTCTCCAGGATATGATAAACTGATACACTTTCTAGCAAACAGTCTATATTAGGAGACTGTGTCTTGACTGTGATTGTGTTTGGCAACTGGGGGTCACTTTTTCTTTGAAGTGAAAGTTTTTGTGTTGAAGCTCTCTATACTTACAATGAAGATTGTTATAGCTGTTTGATACTCATCCAGCAGACCCTGAATATACCAAAGAAACAAATGTTGCTTCAAGTGAGAGCACTTGGGACAGACAGGATCAGGCACCTTGACCTTGGAATTCACTTGGGAATGTTGCATTCCCACGTGACATTTTGCCTTATTTCATCCTGCCCTTCCTGTTGCAGGAAAGCTTTTTTTTGCAGGAACTCCGTCTGATGGCTTTCCATTGCTCTATTGCTGCTGAAATCTTCCTCTTTTGCACTTTCTGTAAATGTGCAAAACAGAAAGAAAGGAAGGATGAAAAAGCATATTGGAATCATACTGAGCACATTTCTTTTGAAAGTCTAATTTATAAAAATGAGTACATATAATTTTGCAATTATAAATATGTGAAATAAATGCATTAGTTAAGAAGTTATGCTTTCAAAAGTGCTAATTGCTAACCAAACGCATTTTATGGTGTTTTAATGAGCACTTTTTCATATCGTATTAATATCCATTAGCTATACTCATACTAGTAATGCTAATAATGTGCAAAGCCATTAGTTAGTTACAAAGTCAATAATGGATGATAGTGATTCCAAGCCTGTGCTACACTAAAAGATTCTTACTTTGCTTGGTACAGTGGGACAGTTAAGCTGGACTTTCTCCTGGCTATTCTGTGTGAAGGTGTTCACCAGGGTCACCTGGGTGACTCGAGTCCATTGTGGAGGACCTGTGAATCAAAATATGCATACTGCTCCACCTCTGTCTTATAGACAGAAGTTGCCTACAAAGACAATTACCCTACTGAGGAGGGTTCTGGACATTTCTGTTCCTGGACCCTTTGTCAAATGCTTTCTAGACTCCTTCATTATTAAATTCTTATTAAGAAGTTTCAGCAACATTTCTTATCTGAGGTGTTCTTAAAGATAACTCTTCTATATTTCTTCTAATATGCCAGCTGAATGGATATTCAGACAGATTATCCTGTTATTTGTCCTTTGAAAACATTTGCTGTTATTTTGCCAAATATATCTATAAGATAGTATCATTGTTTGGGTGGTGGATTGAACAAGAAATGGTTATGTGGAGAAATTCCAGCCGAAGTTGCACTACAACTCACAGCCACATTATATTGCGTGCTTTAGAAAAACATTTATAAGCTCATTTGCAAGTAAAATATTTTATTATACTAATATCAGGAACATTTTATGCTACTAGTAAAATGTGTACATTGTTTTAGAGACTGTTTCTAGATTGTAAAACTAACCATATATCTTGTAAATCAACAGAGAGAAGAAGCCTTAGTGGTTGCCTGCGATATTAAGCATACAGATTTTAATAATAGTGTGTTCCTGTTTAATTTTTAATTTATTTAACTACAATGTTTATTCTAACTTAAGGCCTACAAAACGCAAACACAGAAAACTTCTCCAAGAACTTGAATACAGCAGACATATATTTAACTTCCTGCACAATATCTTCCATCTGCTTTATTTTCTTTTGCAGGGTGTTAGCTTTTGGGAATAAAATGCTCTTGGCTCTAAAAATGAACTCTCAGTCCACGTGTTCATGAAATGGATTAAGCTCACTGTAGTGCTGATTCACTGTAATTAGATGTAAGATTGATGCATACAGAAGAAACTGTTCCATGCATCTCATCCATCTCTGGTACCACCTCTTCAATCTCTTTACCAGCTTTGATTTTTCCCTAGCAAACCAATGCATACCTACTGCACAGGTGAGATTTTCTTTCAGTGAAAGATCAAGATGGGATGAGCAAAGTGGAAAGGACAGATTAAAATCTCTTAACTTGATGAAAGCAATGGTAGGAAAGGATTTAGCTCCAGACTTGGGTGATGTCTTCTTATTCTTCCAGCAGGGAAAACCCACCGTCAACACGAAAATGGGGAGGATTGAGAACAGCCTGTTCTGTATCCTCTATGGCCAAAGGTAGTGGTAGGTCTAGCATCTAAAGATGGTTGTGTGTAGTTGTTCATCTCCCCTCAGGGAGCTGCTGGGAAGGTACTCTGCCCCATGCCTTTTTGCCTTTGATGCCAGCATAGGGGAGCTCCTGACACTCTGATTTCCCTTTCAGGTGCCAAAGTAATGCTGTTCCTGTGAAGCTGATGCTCTTGCTCTTCTCCCTGTTCCAGGCCATGATGTGAGGGCTGACTGATTCTGGGACTTCCACTGAGAGTGGGGATTTGGGGCCAGGAGTGTCCTTAAGAAAGATAAAAACATTATGCCGCACAATCACTATAGATCTGCAGAGGCTTGAGGCGTAAATCCTTACCAAAGTGAACTAAATCAGAAGTAACTCCATTAGAGCAAGCAGATTAAAAACTGTGTGAAGGAGATCAGAAACAGTCCCCATGTGGGAAAACACAAAGCACTTCAGATAATTGTGTGGAGAGCAGGGAACAGAAAAGGTAATATCCTGCCTGACAGAAATCTTGATAACCTGGAAAACTAGGTGAAAACTGGGAATGTAAACATCCTGTCTTGGGAAAAATATATATATATATATATATATATATATATATATAATCTAGAGCAACAAAAACAACAACAACAAAAACCATACAGGAAAACAAACAATCTCTTGACATTTATGAAAGACTTGATCTCCTTATGAAATTAAAGACCGAATAAAACCTAGCATATCTGAATAATGCTTTCAGGGACTCCCTGGGGAATGAAGACAACTCCAAAAGCAGCATAAAAGCAATCCTTCCCATGGTGCATGAGGGGGGCATTCCAGACTTTGAAAGCTGAACTGGAGGAGCCACATAGAAGGACAGTAACAACTTTTTATTCCTTCATGTCAGTGATCTAGACTCACAGGAAAAAAATATTCCTGAAAAGTGCTCTTATAGGAGAAGGAGCAATTGCATTAATCTCGTATAGATCAAGGGAATGATTCAAAAACACAAGTATCATGGGGTTTAGATTCTAGAAACAAATTCTTCTTTGAGAAAAAGACACTCAAACTGGGCTTAATCCACAGTACTGCCACTCAGGGACCAACTGTAATCTGTTTAGGCCCATATCTTGTATTTACAAGTACTGGAATCAAATACTGACAGCACTCAGTAGTGCATAATTAAATTCTTACTCCCTTCTGAAGTCATTGGCAAAACTTCCACTGACTTCAATAGTGCTGGATAAAGCTTTCACTGAATGTCATGAGAATTTGAAAAGTGAAGTCGATCCAAATTTTACAAATGGCTCCTTGTCTTTATTGTGGATCAAACCAAAACCATAACCTAAACAAACAAACAAACAAACAAACAAACAAAACAACAGTTCACTGTGAATGAAATAAGGGTAAGGATTCATATTGTGTGTTCTGAATGCTTTTCCAGAAGATATTCAAAACTGAGTCACTTGGGGGACTACAGCAATTATAAGAGTTGTGTAAATATCACATAGCAAAAAATATTCCTTGGTTAGCCTGCTCTTTTTGGCACAATCCATCTGGCAGAAACTTATACATTTATTTTGTTGTTGTTGCTCAAGAACTCCTGGTGAGTAATTCTTGCTCTGCAGATGGTATATGATGTAGAATGATTCTTTAAGTCCAATTTCAAGCTGTAGCTCTGTGGTTTGTCATAGTGTTTTGCTGTAGTCTGGTGGCAGGAACTTTCAGAAGCCAATTTCCAGCGTTAATTTTGAAATAAATCCCATTGCTTTTTGGTAAATTCTTCAGTACTAATCTACAGTTTAAAACTGTAGAGAAACTGGAGTGCCTGAATATACAGAAGTTTTTCCCTTCTTCCCTCCCAACCTGCAACTACGCCATGTGGGCCAAGGTTGCTGAAGCTTGTGAAAATGGTTACACCACAGGAGTTTTCTCCCTTCCTTCCTCCTTCCCTCCCTGCCTTTTATCATTTCATTTTACTATAAAGCAATAGCAAAAAAAAAAAAAATCACTAAACTAGACTATACTTATATGGAAATTACAAACATATTCAAACCATTAATAAACCAGAAATGTGCAGAATGGAAGGTGACCTGAATTTCCCTTGATGTCTTATAGGATTATTCTGTCTGTCACTGGATAGATGTTTGTCAATACATGTTATTCCCAAAGCTCAGTGGCTTTGTGACAGCAATAATCTGTGTCCTTGCTGACGTTCCCTTAGGATCTGAATGAAATTCCCTTCTCTTTAGGGAAGATGAAGGGTCTATTTCTTTAGGACAGCAACAACCGGGAGAAACTGGTTGCCCAATTGACAGAAGTTGTTCTTGCTCTGATATACCATGTGTGATGACAGGATTTCTGCTCTTACCAGTTGAACTATATTGGTAACACTCCATCCTTCAGTCCCGTCTTTGAGTTGTCAACATTTTTCTTTGGTTTTAGTAGTGACATAATGGGCTAAGTAGGGCTTAAACAGATACTGGATTTCTACAGGGACACCAGAATAGGACTGCAACTGCTGTGATCACTCACCAGCATGCCAGACCTGGACTGCCCTTCTCTGGCTACACACTTTCTGTCCTGTCCCCTGATGCCCTGATATTCTCAACACTCCTTCCCTTGGACAAAAGGAGTTGTCCTCTTCTGCCTCTGCTATGCCCTAATCTACTTTTTGGCTCTGCCCCTACCCACTGTAGTCCAAGAGTTCCTGGCACACATCTACAGTATGTGGTCAAGGTCTTGGTGAACATAATTATGCTTTTCTGATACTTCTCACTAAACACTATTAGCTGTATGTTTTTTCTCAGTGATTTTTGATTACATATGAGGATTTGAAAACTTCCTTTTGTCAAATTGTTTCTACTTTCTATGTTTTGCTTTCTGAGAGTTTATACTTGTTTTTATTGCTATTACATTTCCACAGCTTTCTGGCAGATCTTTTCTTTTCCAACAAGTGTGGGAATTTTACCTATCAGATTGCACTGGTGAAGAAAATCTATCTTTTCAAATATTTATGGAAATAAAATAATAATGCTATTATCTACACTCTTGATTGCCAGGATTATCTTATTGTATATATACAGATCATCTAGATAGGCAGATTATGTGATCAGAAGGTTCTTACTGGGCCCCAGGCTCAGAACGCACATTAAAGCGGATCAAACCTGCTTTAATTCATGTGCTGCTTTGCTAATGCTCCTGCTCTTTCTCATGAGAATTTCTGAAACATGCTATTGATTTGAGGCTCAGTGCAGTACCCACTGTGGTAGATGGACAGCCATTGACTTTGATGGACAATAAATGTTCTGTCTTGGAGCAACAACATGTAAAGAAAGATGCATTCCACTCTTCTGGGGCTAGAAGCATCTCAGTCTTTCATATATGTTGATGGACCTTGGTTATCTCTCTTCTGTATTTTAATGTTGTTAACAAATGCCTCTAGAATCTAGTGACCTTGTCTCTTTAGGTATACATAAATCTGAGGTGTTTAAGGGAGCATATGAAAGGCCAAACAGTGTCTCAGAAAACGGAAAGGAACTGGAATGACTTCTGTGGCTGATTGAACAGTTTTAAGGCAGGTAATAGGACTTGCTTACAGAGTATATTCCTAAGAAGCTGATGCCTCTTCATGGCTCAGCTACCATGTGGCAGTTTGGGAAGTGAATAAAGTAAACCATCCTCCAAATGTGCTTAGGCCATCAACAGTTGGTTTTTTTTTTTTTTTTTTTTTTTTTTTTTTTTTTTTTAAGAGACTTGATAGCTTTTTGACTAGGACATCTATCCTGAATCTCTTCAGCTTCTTGGTAAGCTTCCTTTATAGAATTGGAAAACATAGTAATTCAGAAAAGATCTTCTTTACAGTTAATGATGGGGATGGAACTGAAGTTTCATCCATGTTGAAAAACCATGATCTTAAAAGTTTCTTTTCTACTTACTGTATTTCTGAATATGCCTGTGGCTCCTACTCTTTTTTTTGTGTTGGCAAATAACCGAGCTAGAAGTCAGGAAACATGAAGATCAGTAGTGGAGAGTGCTATGGGGCAGGAAGGAGATTTTGATATTGAATCTGAGAAAATTAAAGTCAGGAGAGATGTGGAAAGGTCTTTTTACTTAGAAATACCAAAGAATATGAAGATTGTGACTGATAACAGAGAAGTAGAAAAGAATAGGTGGGTAGATAAGGTGCCTAGGAAGAAGCAATGAGATTAGAAGCAACAGCTGAAGAAAAGAGGTATTATGGGTGTGTGAAAAATATTGTTGCATCTCATAAATAAGGGCAGAAAATATGAATTTAAAATTCAAGCATAAGAAATCAGTGAAAAGGGGCTGTGGAAAGTTGTGGCAAGAAAGGAAAATGACAGAACGGTGACTTCAGTAGCAGTGTTTTGAAAAGATTAAGTCCTAGTGATTTCATAGAGTAATACTCCTTTCCTCACCCCTTCTCTTGTTTCACAGGGAGGAGGAGGAGGGTAATCTGTCATTTATTTATATTTAAAATGTAACTATCCCACGTGTAAGATGGAAGTGAGAGCTGGTCATGTTTGGCTCCAGAGTCTGCCACAAGAAGTCCTATGAGAAACCCTCTACTTGTCAAGCCTCTAATATTATACTGTGACAACTCTATGCCATGGCATTCTAATCTTCCCTGGGACCCAGTGACTGGCCCAGTTAGAAGGCCGAGCTGCCTGGTTTTATTTGGACTTCCCTGCACACCAGCTTTAAGCATAGGATTGGTGCTGTGAAGCAGAGGTGCGCTGGTGTGACTTCAACCACAGAGGAAAAACACAGCCTTCTGAAATAGCTTGCACATGGCCTTTTGGTTGTCTGCTAGTTGTGCTGGCCCAAATAAAAGAATGTACCTTCCAAAAATATTATCTTGGAGGCAGACGGCAGTGTACTCTCCCAAGGGCAAAGCTGAGAAGCGAAAGAGAGTACTGTTGAGCAAAACCCTTATTTTTGTTTTTAATTTAAGGAAGGCTCGTTTGGTTAAGCTTGGGCTGGATGGCTTTCAAATGCAAATCCTTCAGACTACTTTCAGCGAACCTGATATCGTCTTTGAGTCAGACTAGTCTCTTAAAATGCAGCAGGACCAAAAAAGGACTTGTGATTAAGGAGACTGCACATCCTTGGTGTCCTGGAAGCATTCCAGGGTATGAGATGATATTTCAGTCCTTTGCATTCCTAAGAATGTCCTTTTGTCCCATGAAAGGCTGACATCTTCCTGTGTCATAACGAAAGGATGAGCCAGAAAGGGAGGTGTCTGTCTAATGAATCAATCTAGAGACCAACTAACAGGCTCCTGGTAGGCTGGCTGACTGTTGCTTTTCTGGGCTCTGAAATGAAGGGGTGTCAGGGCTCTGATGCTAATCCCCGTCCTCTGGCTGCCCCCTGTTGGCTGATCGGCCCAGACTGCGATGGAGCTGGAGTCCTCCGTGCCTTGCAGTATTTGTAAGGGCTGGGCACAAAGGGAAAAGAAGTTTAAGGAAAAAAGATTGAAATAAAATGGCTAGATTTTTTTCTTCTTCTTCTCCTTCCAAACTCTATATGGTTTAGTCTAAAATGGTTATGACCATGCAGTTAACTTTTGGGATGCTGTGCTGAAAGCTGGCAGCTACTTTCATTTCTGGTTCATATTTTGTTTCAGTGGTTTTCTCGCACAGAAAACATCCAGTGCCAAAATTGTTGCTAACTTTATAGGGAAAAGATGGCTACACCTTGTAAAAATCACCCTTGCATGAAGCAACTAAATCCAAAATTCCACGTAGGTAAACTACTCTCAGCTTAGGTAAAGCATATGGAATTGTGAATGCCAGAAGCTCTTCCCTCAGGTACTCAAGCATAAGTTGCACTGCAGCAGGTAAGAACTCCAGCTAGCTAACTGAGGGCAGAATTGAGGCCTTTCTGCTGGAAAGTAGTTGGAAAAGATATGACATTATTCTGCCAGAGTAACTTAACTGCCCATAGATCCTTCTTTAGAAGGACATAGAAACTCTTCTCCTAGACTAGAGGGCCATCTAGCTCAATATCCTCAGGCTGGCAGGGCACTCAGCAGATGCTAGGAGAAAAATTTAAGCAGAAGGCACATTCAGCGTGATCTTTCCTTTAGTGCATCCTCTCACCACCCAAGGGCCACTATTTTTAAGAGTTGTTACATAGAGATTGCATAAGGGATGTCATATTTATAGTCACTGATGGAACAATTCACTCTCTAAAAGTTGCTATGTTGCTGATGCATATTCACATGTAGTCCTGCTAACTTACAAAGTCCATGCAGCTGTAGATGCTTGTCTCTACCATGTTTTGGCTAATACTTCATAAGCAGTATGGTGAACTAATCTTCCATTCTGGAGACATTTCTAGTTCGACTTTCAGAGCTAGGATCCTCACCTGCTCCTCTCCCTCCTTGTCATGGTGTATGAGCAATTCACGTCCAAAAAGTGCCATCTGACCTACCTCACAAGGTAGCTGTGTCTTCTCAAGAGACACCAGATAGTCAGTTGATTGACAGGCTGTCCAGAAAGTCTCTAGCTTTCAAAATGATCTTCCATGAGCCTATGAGGCAGGGAAATAGATGGAATGACTGTCCTGTTTTGTACCTTCAAGCATGTAGCAGGAACAGGAAGAACTCTCTCTGTAGCTCCATGCTGTAGCATTGCAGACTTCAAGGTAGCTATAGTAATGACCATAGGAACTTAGAAGTCAGTCCTATAAGCCATGTCTTTTGTGACCTCATTACAAGGTCTGAAAGTGAAATGTTTTTCAAGCTCAGTTAGATTTCTGGGGACAGCAGCAATGCAAGATGCAGCCCTTCCCTAGACCTCCAATTTAAGCTGATCGTGAGGTATAATGGAGCCAAGAGAGAGAGAAAAAAAAAAAAAAAAAAAAAAGGAAAGAAATGAGGGCAGTGGATGTAGGGAGGGAAGTTGTGTAACATTGGGAAGAGAGCCAAGTAAGAACCTGACAAACTGTTAGAAAGAGCATGTCCTTCTACCAGAAAATGTATTGGAGGCCAAGAGGAATAGAATAAACAGAAATACTGGATAGAAATAGGATATTGAAGCCTATGCCCAGCAAAGGTAATGGAAAAAATAGTGTAAACTAGCTATGTACATGGATTCTTTCTATCCAACATGTGCCAGTTTGTTGCATTCGCAGATGGTGTATCAAGGGAGCCCCAATGGCCAGTTAGAGCAATTCCTGTACTAATATGAACAGAGCTTTTGATTTCATGGATTGAAATAAAATGACCCAAATATAATTACACAAGCTTATTAATTTATTTGTTATGGGTCGGTAACCCTTCATAGTCTATAGAACCAGTTACAAGAAGGGCCAAGGGGATTAAAGCTTGAATTTAGAACAGTCTGATTCCTATATGGAAATTGGAAGAAACGAAGCACTAGATTGCATGTTTTATGATGATATCTTATTGAGAAAAAATTAATGCCCAACTTTAAAAGCACTGAATTCATACCGAACAGGAGAGCTACAAAAAGAATATTCTCATGAAGGTTTAAAGTGAATGATATATATGTTTGTTATGCCTGTGTATTCAGTTCTGGAAACATGGATAGAGCTTGAAAGTTACCAGTGAAGGCTAGCTATTTGTGGCCAATACAGTGTGGGCTTTTCTGTCTCCACAGGAATTTCTACAGTGGCACTGGCATCATTACTTGAAGATTTAGTAATATCAGGGAACTGTATAAGGGATGGCAGCTCATCTTCTTCCTGAAGACATCTGAAAGTTTGTCCTCAGGGCTCTGAGACTGCTTCAGATTACCAATATGGGGAAGTGTAAGATTCTGTTTCCACACAGTGGAAGGGAGGTTGTTGATTCAGTCTTCTTCCATTCCCTATGCATTAGGCTGTTATTATATGAGGTGTGTGCTTTGACTGAATGACCACTGGCTAAACACACTTCCTTGTATTTGGGGGCTTAAACAAGACAAAGAGGCTTTCACATATTGGGCCTTGAATATCCCCAGAGAAGGAGATTCCACAACCACCTGTTGGCTGTTCCACCCAACTTCAAATAATAACAGAGCTAAAGGGAATCAGGTGTTTGATCTGCCCTATTAGGTGCTGTCAAACATGTAGGGCCTGTGCTGACACTCTTAGGGAATTATTTCTGTGTGCCAGAGTGGAGAAGGCTCTGGATCAGTGCACTAGTATGACAGTATGCTTTTATGATGTGAAAAAGGCACTGCAGGCACTGGTCTTATCATTCAGGACTAGAGGTAGTCAAGAGCTTCAGACAGAGCACCTTATTAGAGGACAAACATTACCTTGATTACTTTGTGTTTCTTCCTTGAAAATTATCTTGATGTGTGTGATTCAAAATCAAAGGAAAAGCTGTTCAGCAAAGGTAAAAGTTAAACGTCATTTATTTTTCTCCCTGGGAATTTTTTCTACTCAGTTCATGAAGATGATATATATGATGCTTATGTCAGTGTTTATAGTGGAGTCCATGACTACAGCTTCAGACCAAAAAGCATCTTATGTCTGAGCAACAATCTGGTGGCATTCATAATGTAGGCCTGCCCATTAACTTAATATAAGATAACATGGCTAAGAGACATTCCTCCAAATGAGAAGCTATGAAGGTTGAGCCCTTTTAGGTAAAGGGGATCTCAGCCTGTATCCCATTTCTTGGGTTGTCTAGGAAGTATGCCTTTAAATTAGCTCTCCAAGGGGTGACAATGTTTTAATTTCTTTTAATTCCAGAATTTATATTGCGTTCTTTCATTTAGATACATATAACCAGAGGGAGATGGCTACTTTCAAACTACAGAAGTACATTTATTTTATTTTTTTTTTCTGCCACATGCTGTAATTAAGAAAAAACAGTATCTCTAGCCTTTTGATGGAGAAAAGTCTTGCCGTTAAATTAAATGACTGATCCACTTTTTAGAGGATCTGGACTATTACACATGGCTGTGATGCTTTTTCTAAATGGGAGTAAAGATGATGCATTTGTCTAGGGCAATAAAACTGAATCCTGCAGGTGATTATTTTATTGGCATTTATAGAAGCTTATTACAGAAATGTAAGAAGCAATCAGGGCACTACTTCAGAAGGAAAGAAAAAACTGACCCTAACCTTCTCTCAGCACTGAAATGAAACCCAAACTTATTTCAGATTAATTTTCTTGAAGAAGTCTTATCAAGTCTCTACTTATGTCTGACATTTTGCCAAGTCCTTCCCCTGCTGGTGCTTTTCTCACAGGATACAATCAAATTTAACCTTCATAAGTTGCATAGGCCTCCTCCAAATTCCCAGCCCATGATTTCAGGACTTGCTTTCCCCATTCTGAAGATCCTGTAAATGAATCCTGATCTTTCATCAGCTTCTAGCTGGGGTCTGCCTGCCATTGCATCTGAATGCCATACCTCCCAGGGCAGGTAGGGTGCTGAGGATGGTTCAGAATCAGAAGACATATTGAGCAATAGGTTTGTTGTGTGTGATGAGAAAGGGCATGTAGAGAAATGTGAAGACTGGCCTGCGCTTCAGTGGCTACTGTGCAATATAGTAATCATTTACCTTCCTACTATAGGTAGCATAGATAAACTATACTTATACTACCAAGCTTACGTGTAGTTACAGTAAGATGTAACAAGTCAAGAGCTTTACCTTAGGCTGGAGGTGCTGCAGAAGCCCATACTCAGAACTGTGCCACATCAACTTTACCTGTTAAGGGTGTATGATCTATTTAGTTTAAAGCTAGTTTACCTCTTCCTGCATGGTATCTGCCTTCACTGCTGCCAATCTGCTGAAGTAACATACTCAATGGTTGAAAAGAAAGAATGGAAATTGGTAGTAGAGAAGGAGAAGAAAGTATTCAGCCTTTTGTTAAGCATTGAGTTAAGGAGTCAGGGTGGGCCAAGATCTTATTTTGTTTCCTGACTCATGAGATATTTACCGGTACTGCCTAGCTTATATGAAAGAAGCTGGAGGAAATCTCTCAACAAAGAATCCAGAAATTGACCCTGACAGAGGCAGGGTCTAGGTTGATAATGGTTAAATCAAAACCTCACAATCAGGAGAACATTTAGGAGAAGGCCACTTACCATGGCTGCACTACAGGAATGGTAATTGTAAAAGTGGATTTCTTATGTGATAGCCTTTCCACATTTATTTTTTTCCTTGCAACCTATATTTGACTTCCAAGGTACAGCTCATGTTCTTGCGCTGCTGATCTCACAGTGCCATGTTCATCAGTCTTCTTTCGACTGCACTATACAACTCCTCCAAAAGGCATCATGGCTGCAGTGTCAGGATTGAATTAAAACACCATAAAGAGGTAAGTGGGGAATTGGAGATAAGATTATTCTGATCACAATGCAGAATTGGAGGAGAATATATCTCTGATTACTAGTAGGTACCCAGGGCACAATTCAGGTGACCAAGAGAGGCTAGCTGAGAGGCAGATGTTACACAGAAAGCCTGGTTTCTTTGCAATATGTGTAGGGGGCTAATTTTTAATATGCTTTTGTGAGTAGCATTGCTTGAATCATACAAGAAAATGAAAAGATGCTGCTAAAAAAGCACAGTGCTGAGGTCTGCAAAGGGGAAGGAGCTAAAGCAGTCAACTTATTTAAGGTCATCTGAAATATGTGAAAGGTTTCTGATGTCAGCTAAAGGTTACAAACAGAATTTACTTCAAAAAAATCTAGGAACATAATTAATCATTTATTGAGTTTAATCTTGCTAGAGAACACCAAAATCTGAAGTGAAACAGTAGAAACAGTCACCGTTGTGCCTTCACCTCTGTTAATTAATTAGAAAAACTAGGACTGTGTTTATTTCTGTCCCTGATCTACTCCTGTTAAGCTGTATATGTGGCATCTGCTACACCCCTGTTTTTATCTTTTGTACCTGAAAGTCTAAATTCACAACCAGTTTACTTTTGTTTTATGTTAGGGTAATTCTACTGATTTCAGTCAAACAGTGAAGTTATTCTGGAGCACTGATTTCAAAAATTTATCTTGTAATAATCCTTATGGCCCCTTTTTGATTTATTAATAGTGCATTTCAATGGTTATGGCTCTTAAGAATTAGGATGGCCAAATCAGCAGATTGAAAACAATGAGTTGTCATCTTTTCTTGTGTGTGTTTGAGGGGATCCCCCCTGTTTCATTATTTCTTTTCATCCTGACTGGGTTCCAGCTGGTCCCTCTGCTCACTAGTCCCACCGCAGGGTGTTAGTTCACTGCCTGTAGGATAAGATCTCTCCTTCCTGGCTTTGAGCCAGAGCTGCAGACTGACAAGGAAGGAAAGGACCTGACACTGCCTCCCACTGCCACAAATGAGGATAATTCTATTGATTTCAGTGACGTTAGGCAGTTTCAGACTCAGAGAGGAGCCTGGCCTGCTAGGGTCACATCCTGTGGTGGGCAAGGACGACTTTAATCTGCCAGCATCCCTTGTGTGTAAACACAGAGTCCCACAAAGAAATGCTGAAGATGGTGATATGTCAACATTAAAAATGGGCAAGGATAAACATGGGGATATGGGAATTTCAGGGTATTGGAAAACCCTTTGGGACTGCTGATGCATTTTCTACGACACTTGCTACTTTGTCCTTGATGCACTTGAAAGGAAAAGAGGAGAACAGAGTATTTCCTTTCTACTCTAAATTAAGACTTATGGTCAAGATGACTGTAGTTATACATATTTAAATCAACCATTTAGGAAATTTGTAGCACAGGCCATCCCACACTTACCAAACAAGATTTCATAAAATAGGAAAGAATAAATCCGTGGGGACAATACTTCATTTGTTAAGTTCCCAGGGAAAATAAGGGATAAGATTGCAAAGAGTTGAATGAATCCTGTCAATTAGAGGGGGAATGTGCAAATTCCTCTCATGGGCCTGTGCCATCTTTACTGGAAGCTTTTTAAACATGACTAACGTTGTGAATGTTTGGCTGTACAACTGCGTCTCTGTTAGAGGTTAATAGTATTTTCAGTGGGTCAAACGCTTGACATAATTACTGACTGGGTTCAGGGTGCTTCGGAGGGCTTTTCAGATCTTTTATGCAACTTCTCCCATGCCCCGATGATGAATGGCTACTTGACTTTCTCAACATTGCCAGTGCTTTGCTGTCACCAGCCAAGGGAGTGTTTCTCTGCTCCATTGAGTATGAAGAATTAAAAGTGGAGGCCTTTTCCACATCTCCACTAAACGTTTTTTCTGCTCCCAGCACTACTTAATAAACCATCACTGGTCTACCTGTTTTTCATCATATAACACTCCCTTCCCAGTGCATGTATTCCTCGGGTCCTGGGCAAGCATATGTTCTGAGGCATTAACATACAAACCCCAACATGGAAGAGTCACCTGGCATCTTGCTGCTGTTGCCTTCCTTCAGCTTTTCACACGAATAGCTGTGAGGCTTTCTGATTCTCTAAAATGTGGATTTGGACATAAAACATTATATTCACTTTTTGCATTTTGTTTTCTTCTTTCTCACCTGTGGTTATTTTCCACAATTTATTGTCTGTTTTACAGTAGACTCTGCCTCATATTTTCCCTGATAACATTACTGTCTTAGTTAATAGGCAATGTTAATTATATTAACAGAGAAGTGAGCTATATTTATTTGCTTTAGATTATATACATTACTTAAGTGTATTTGGCCTGCCTCTAAACAAAAGCTGGTTTTATATGTTCCTGAAAGAATAAATAAAAGATAGCACTTTTTTTTTGTTTAATTTTTGTTTAAGTAAGCCAAATGCTGAAAATATTTTCTCCGTTGACCATGTTGACTTGGAGAGTATAAATTCAAGATTCTTCATAGTCATCTGTATAAGCAGCGCTCCTTTATGCTGTAATATAGAGCACTGAGGTTAACCTCCTTTGCCACACCTAAGAGAGTCCCAGGCACTTCATATTTCATGGTACTGGTTATTGAAAACAGTTTAAAATTTACTTTCTGAGGTAATATACCAGGAAGTCGTGTTCCCTCCTCCCCCCCGAGATATTCCTTTGTTTGTATTTTCTTGAATTTGCAGCTGTTTACTATGTCAGAGGGTAAACAAGTCACACCTACCTACCTAATCTTCCTTCCCACCCTTCTGTCCCCCTCCTAGGAGAAATTCTTTCCACTCTCTACTTCTCCCGCTCCTTCTCAAAGATTTTTGCTGGAGTACAAAGGGCATGGAGAGAAACAGAAGGATGACTGTACTTTCTCAGGTGAAGAGGGAATTTTCATTTTTGGAATAGTGTGGTAACGGAGTAAAGTGGTTTCTCCCCTGCATATGTAAAGGGAGTTTGAGACCTCATCCATCCCCCATGGAACAGCTTTTTATGACCTCTGAATCTTTGTCTGGGAAGATGCCTTGAGGAAGAATATGGTGCTGTCATAGGAGTGAGCAGGTTTTGTTTCTGTGCTTCAATTTCTATTAGAGTCAAAGCTGACACTTGAAGTCTAAAAGATGCCTGAATTTCATTGGTGCTGATCATCAAAAGCTCTTAGTGCATTCATTTGCAGTTCTGATGCTCTGGGGACTGACCTAATCGAGGTAGGCACCTGAGAAAGGCCTGAATGAAGTGTGTAACTGGAAACATGCACATTTGAAACCTTGGCTCCTGATGATTCCAGGTCCTTAGTGAGGCTTCTCCGTATGGCCTGGAATTACAGCAATTCAAATACTAGAAAATGGAACTGAAAGCTGTCTCTAGATGCTGCTAATACATTGACCACTACCAAAATCTACTCTCAGCACTGAAACAGGAAGAAAGGGTTTGCTTGATGTTCTTTAATGCTTAAACCTTTTACTACTTCTGTAAAAATAATAATAATAACAAATAAGTAATGGTGAATGTTGGTACAAATTGAAATATAAAATGCTTCTATTACACAATAAAGAAGTGATAAAACTTACAAAATAACAATCAGAAATTATATACATAGAAAAATGATGAAATGTTACAGTAATCTCAGAATAATTAATATCATAAATATTATATTAAGACATTGGATGACTCTCTCTGTTTTTAAGCAGAATTATTACCCCTAGAATCCTGTTGATATTTTGCCAGAATTAACCATATGTGTAGAATCATAGAATCATAGAATCATAGAATATCCTGAGTTGGAAGGGACCCTTAAGGATCATCAAGTAGGATGCTAGAAATCTGGTGAATGTTGTGAGAAGGGATTTTATGGAATGTGGTTCCAGCTGTAAAATAAAAACAAAAACAGGGAAACAACCAAAACAGCCAGTAGCTGAAGACTGTTGCTTGCCTACATTAACTGGTTCTTCATGAGGTTTTGTCTGCACAGTTTTGACCATTACAGTTTGTGCACTGGAACACTTATTTTGCAGGGACTTCAAATGCAAATTGGCCAATGGTACTCTCTTTGACCTGCACAGAGACTGCTCCATGTTCTTAGTTCTTCAACTTCAAATTAGAGAAAGTTGCAGTTCCCACATTTTTGTCTCAGCTTATGGTGTGTGTTCATAGGAGAGGTTATCATTGGGTCCACAGTGTGCTGCAAATTGCCTAGCTTCCCCAGGCAGAAAAGCTTTTCAAACCTGACTATTCCGACTAGAAGTATCTGATAGACCCATTCTTAGAGGCCTGAGCCCTAATGAAGGACTGAAAGGAACAGCTGTGTTTCAGTTTGGAGTGTTTTTCTTAGGATGTTACACAGGAAACAAGAATTTTCTTCCCCTTAATCCCGACACTTCCAGTGGACTACCTTCTTGCTTGTTCTTTCCATGGATCTATACTTATAAGTAAAGCTTTAAGTAATTGAAGTTACTTTGTGCAGAGTGATACAACTTGGGACTGGGAAAGTATGGGTAGGAGGAACCGTTGTTTCCTCTCCTACCAACATGATTGAACCTATCAACATGACTGTACAGCTGTGCAGTCAGGGAACTCTCCAGCAACGTGCAGAGTGAAGCCTTATATTCCAGCCTCTCATCCACAGTGCAAACTGCAGTTTTTACTGCTGGAGATGCTTTATTTCCAGATTAATTTAGTGTTGTCATGGTTTCTAATACACACAGGGTGAATAGCTTAGCACTCAGTTCAAGCACACCTGAGAAATAGGCCCCTGGCTGCTCCTGGCCGTACACCTTGCTCTGGGCACAAGCAGAACCTCCAAAGCAGGGGCTGTAGGAGGGGTGATGGCACTGACTCATTAATATATTTCCAGAGCCAGAGGGCCTGCATCACTCTGTGACTCTCTGGTGCCCTACAGATGCTTAACTTGGGGCAAGGGAGGAAGTCTGGTGTTTGCTCTGCTCTAAAGATGAAGAAAAACTCTTGAGGGAGCAGAATTGACCTGGCTTCTCCCTGTCTATTTGTATAATATGAGACTTGATATTGTCTGTCAGTACTTGTATTGTAGGTCTCTCAAGCAGAGCCTTTTGCATGCTAGGCAGATGCTCTGAGTTTAGGTGGATAAAAGCTCCCTAAAGGGGGGACCATGGCCCAGATCCAATAAAATATTCAGGTTCCTCACTTCCCACTTAAATCAATGATCAGCTATTAACTGCCAAGCATTTCAAGAGTACTTCTAGTGCCATGGGAAGATCAAAGAGGAGCAAGACCTTAACCTGGTAGTGAGATATTTGTACAAGGAATGAGGTATTTCCAGAGACTGAGACATAAGAAAGGAAGAAAAATAGGCATGCAGAAAGCAAAGGACCGTAAACTGTATTTTGGAGTTAATGAAGGAATTCTGTGCATCCACAGTAGCATCTGTGTGAACAACAGTTTGAAGGGGAAAAGGAAGAGAACAAGATTATATGGATATGTTATATCCTTCTTGCATGACCACAGGCAAGCAGTCTGAATGTGAATTATCAAATGAGTTCAACTCACTATTAAACACCAACAAGATAGTCATAATTTTAGGAAAAATCTGCATGTCAGTCTGTTTTTAAAAATCACATAAAATGACATAAAAATGGATATGGATAGGATTATCCAGGTATACTTTTAAGAGGGAGGAAAGAAGGTGGTCTGGGGCACACTCTCAGAGATTTGAAGTCTCAAAAATGAGAATTTTCTAAAGAAAAGGGGAAAGAATGAAGAGAAGAGAGACCTAAACTGAAGTACAATATCATTTCAGCTGTGTTTAAGTCACTTGAGATCAAGAGGGCTGAAATCTTTGACAGTGATGAGATAATGAGATCACTGAATTCCTTTTTTTATTATTATTTTTAATTTGTTTTCCCCCGTGGTCCTCTAGGAGAGGTAAATGCAACAGTGAGGGGTTGGAGAAGAAGACTAATGATTTTTTTTTTTTCCTCTTCTCTAAGATAAGATTTAGGGCATGTGGTATGGTCAGAGGAGATCAGACAAGAAATGTTAGCAGCTGAAAAGAGAGAAGATCAATAAAGAGGAAGATGAAATTCCAACTACACATTGATAATTTTCTCTATAGAGGAATTGACGAGATCAGGTATGGAGGTAGAAGTGAAAACTGGGAAAGCAAAGGTAGGAAAATGCCCCGTCCTCTCCTCCTTCCCCATCGTCCCTGTATGCTGCTTTACCCCAGTGAGTTCCCACATTGAATCATCTTCTCATACTACTCATAAAATCTCTCCCAGCTGTAGCAGTCACTGTGGCAGCATTAAATATCTGAGGAATATCATGCTAGTTGATGTGGAAATTATAGATACTGGTGGATCTTGGTCTCCACTTGGTAACATATGCTGTTCTTGCTCTTGTTGAGTAAAGGGGGAGAGCAGGAGGAGCAGGTGAACCATTAATGCAGATAGGCTGTACGGGAAGGGGAAGCATTAGGGTGTTTGTCTGTGTACTGTGTTGAGCTAAGAGAAAGTAAGTGGTCCTTAGCCTTTGGTTAAGAGGAAGTAAAGGGAGTGGGAGAAGTTACGAAGGATCTCTGAGTGCAATGAAAACAAAAGGGAACAACACATGCAGCTGCAAATCAAGAAGGTCACCAATATTGAAACTGAAGACTCAGATGAAAAATTGGGTTGAAAAGAGACAAAATTAGAGGGGAACGCTAATGGGGAAGTGTTGGAGGGTTAAGAGATGGCAACATGGATAGAGGAGGGAAAAAGCATCAACTGCTGTTCAGAGAATAAAGAGTGGGAAAGGGAAGGAGAAAAGGCTTAGAGAGCAAGCCCAAATTTTCCACCCTGATCAATGCCAGGAAGGAAATGAGACTGAAGGAAAGCCCTCTGTAAGTGAAGGTGGCTGCAGACAGCAGACAGAGACCTAGTTTTTGCAAGAGTGAGATTTTCACAGCTCCCACTAGAAAACTGGGAAAGTTTACCTCCTCAGCTCTTGAAGGGCAAAGAAAGGGAGGGAGGCATAATAAAATTACCAGTGTCCATGAGGAACTTAGATATAAGGTGATAGAAATGTTATATAAGGAAAGAACACATTATATTCCTAAAGATTTTCTTTCCAAAATCTAATTAACCATATTCACAGCAAAGCTGTGAGAGTTCGAAGCATAGAAAGGGAGGTTTCAGGAGAGACTACTTTAAAATATACCTGCCAGCAGCCAGCTCTTAGAAAATCATTTTAATTTCCCCTGATCTTGTCTGGATAGAGTTCAAAAGCCTTTTAAATCTTGTTTTGGCCTTCTGCCTTCATAGCTGTTTATTTCCTATGATTTTTATCCAACTCAAACTTTGGGGGCTGTTCCACTGAGCTGCTTCAAATTTAGCTGATACATCCCTTCTTTCTTAGAGCAATATCTTAAATGACTGGAACTTCCTAATGGTGTGAGCTTTTCTGTGATAAGTGAAAGAAAATGGTGATGCTGGATGCTTACTAAGAGCCTGGTGCCAGACAAGACAGTCCAACCTTCAAACAACCTTCAAACAGAGCTAACAGAAAACTGGACTTTCTGTCCTGCAAGTCTTTGCAAAGGTTACACATGGATTTTCATCTGGAATCAGGATAAGAGAAAAAAAAAAAAAAAAAAAAGGAAAAAAGCTTTGAAATTTCACGAAGCAGAACATTCTTCCATTTTTATTTTTATTTTAAAATTTCAAAATATTAACTTCCATTTAGTCACACATTTATCATCACAGTGATTTGAATCCCCTCTAAGTCTCATGAGGGTTGCATTTTAGATGCAGTTTTCTAAGTGTAATGGCGAGGGATTGTTGGTACATCACAGTAGTTATGTGGAGGCCCAAGGCTATTCAAGCAGACAAGAACCATCTAAACACTGCAAAATACTTTTTTTTCTGCAGGGGTTTGTGTGTACATATATATATATATGTATTTGGGGGGGGTGTCTTTCCTGGGCAGCTTGACCTCGGAGCCATTTCTAGACAAGACACAGTAGTCCTTCCACAAGGACTGTGTTTGCTTCATCCAGTGCTTGCTGTAATAGGAGAGCCTCACATGAGGGCCTCTGGGGCTCTGCAGTGCTTGTACATGTCTGACTGACCAGACTTGCTTAAGGCCAGAATGAGGTGACTGGGAAATTGTGCCCTTTTCCCTTTTTTTGGCAATATATAAAGAAGATAAAGAAGGCCTGAAAAGTATTTTCATCTCTTAACATTAACTTTGTGTGTGTGTGTGTGTGTGTGTGTGTGTGTATGTATTGGTCATATAAGTCTATTGTGGACATAAAGAGGACTAATGAAATAGTGAAGTCAGAAGACCTAAGCCCTAAGCGGAGGGAAACTGAAGAGAAAACACCTCAGGCAGGCACTCTCATATTTTTCTTAGCACCTATTTATCTTCAGTGGATTAATAATTTAGGTAAATGGCACCAGTACCAAGGAGTTAGCACCTCAATCCCTGAAGTTGTGGAGACACAGGGATTGCATACATTCCAAGTAGACATGTTTATGTGATTAATGATACTGAAACACCTATATCAATTATAAGACCTGCTGTTTTTATTTTGGCTGAAGTCAGTGTAAAGGAACTTTCCTATTGACACTAGGTGAGTTTATTGAAGCCAGTGAATTGATTTATAATGAACTGAAGCATTCATATTCACGTTATTCACACAAGCTTGCACTAGTCAGGGAAGGAAAAAATGACTAAGAGGGGTTTTCACAGCAGCAAGAGTTCATCAGAGATAGTCCCACCATTAACAAGTATAGCGTGGGCACAATGGGTGTAGAGGGCTGAAGACAGAAGGCAGTGTCCCTTGGGTAGCACCTTAATCTCAGACTAGGCTAAAGCTGTCTGAAAACACAGCCTTGTATGCTTTCCTTGGTCTTTGTTTCTACCTGAATGGACAAGATCTGAGGCAGTAGGTGCCCTGTTAAAGCCAAACAGAAAAAGATACAGTATTGACACTCTTTTTAAGGAAAAGAAGGAAGAGGAAAAACTACCTTGGGGAAATAAATATCTTCATGCTTTATCTTGTAAGACTGATTAGAAATACCATTAATGGAACATCTTTATATGACAGGAACTTTCAGAAGTTCTTCCAGGGTTCAGTAGCTGTGCTGGTCTCATCACCAGGTCAAAATGTGAACTTCCTACTGTGGGCTTGGCTGCAGATGGTTCATCAGTGGGTGCCAATATTTTTGGAGAAGATAGGATTTGTGTTTGCACCCTTCAGCTTTGGTTTGATTTGCTTTGGTTTTATTCAGATGATACCTAACATGAGAAAGGTACCTCACTTCTAAATCCTGTCTGGAGACAGGGAGCCCGTTTAGTAGGTAGCCACAGGCTTTTCCTTTTTAAACATAGAAAGCTGTGTCTCTTATCATATGCAAGAATTATTTCACAATAAAAACACAGTGAAGACTAAGCTCTTAAGTTTTACCAGAGGAAAATTAACTGAAGTCAGCCTCACATGGGTATAGGGCTGATCTTTGTGAATTTACCTTACGGCAAAGCTAAAGCACATTGCCTGCATGGAGCTTTTACCTCTGGCTACATATTGGTTGTCTGTGGGGGTGAAGGAAAGCACAAACAGAAGACAATTAAGGTGAAACTGGCAGCCCCTCCTTTCCTGTTTTACAGCACAGTAGAACTACCCCAGTCTGTGCTGTTTGCTATTTTTTTTTGTTTATTTATTTATTTTACAGCAAGATGGGAAACTTTTATTAATTATCCATTGTCAGAAGCTACCCTTTTTGCCTGCAAAGATGCAAAGATAAGTCTCAGCAGGACAGGGTTGCAGTAAGGCAGAGGGAGGGCACTCCCCAAGGGGACTGCTGATATGACATCCCAGTGCAGCTACAGTCCTGAGCAGACTAGCTCCAAACCCCGGCACATCAGGAACCTGGTGGGGGGCTAATCCATAACATAATGCTTGCTGCCTGCACAACGCTGCCATCTTGTAATTTTGCCTCAGGACAAGCTTAGCCAAGCCTGCATATATTTATCCCTGTGAATAGCAAGTAGCTCGTAGCAGGTAGGAAGCGATCCAGGTGGGCTTGCAGGCCAGGAGACTCAAAGCAGCTTGGTTTTACTTGCAAGGATTGTGTGTTAAGTGCTTTGCTCCACGTTCCCTTGTGGTGTGTGTCCAGACGGTTTTTGCAAGGATAGTTCCCAAGAGGTGCTGGTAGCAGAGGGAGGCAGGCCGGGGATGGCAGGCCGTGCTGGCCGGGGGATGTCGGCCTAGCTGCAGTGCGCCTGCTACTGCAGGCAATGCACTGAGGAACCTTCTCCTTCTTTCACCCCTCTGCTATTTTTTTTTTCTTTTTGGTTGAGGACAGAGGAGCCTTTGAAAGCTTTTGATAAACTTATGTAATTGGGTATGTTTTCCAAAGCACAGCTCTGTTCTTTCTGAGGGCTTAGCTAAGAACATTATTCTGATTCTTCCCTAGGCCTTCAAAAGTGCCGATCCTTTCAAACATGTGCAGTGTGAAGGATTACAAATTTGTTTTTCAAAGGACCCCAAATCCCTGCTGCTTTCATCAGCTCCCCTCCCAGTGCCCCCCGTTTTCCTCCCCCCACCCCTAGCCTCTGAGCCCCAGCTCCCAGCGGCAGGATGCTGACACTCCTCCTCTCCCTCCACCTCTCACTTTTTCATCTTCTTTTCAGCCCCCCCATCCCCCTTCAACCCCCAAATATTTTTTATATGCAAACAAATGTGCAGAGAAACATCGCCATGGCAACCACGACGCAGTGGGCCCTTGGTGTTGATGCGAGGTCTCAACTTTTAAAATAATGGCCTGAAAAGAACAGGAAGGGGACAGACTGAGGCAGAGAAAGGGAGTGAGGGAGAGCGCAAAAGCAATGAAAAGTGGGACAAAACCATTGGAAATGCATTCAGGCTGACATCATCACCCTTTCCCACAGTGGTCATTCACTTATGAGGCTCCAGTGTCCATTCACTGTCTTAAAGCTAGCTTTCTAGAGCCCGGGGAGACCATCTTTCCCGGCCTGAATGCCTGCCTGAATGCCTTTTTTGTTGTGAAACAGTGAACTGTTTCTGAAACCCTGCATAAAGGGCTGAGTAATTCACTTCAGTTGCCAGGAAGTCTGAGCCACTTGTGAGCTAACAATAGTTAACTTTATCTCCCAGCCCGAGCCCCAGTTCCAGCTGTAGGTCCCGAATCCTAATAAGGGCTTTACTCATGCCTCTGAGGTTATGGTAATATTTTATACATCTTTTTTCATTAAGACACAGTCATAGCTACTGTTGAGGCACCGGAGGCAAATACTGTCGATTGAGGAGGGGAAATAAAAAGGGAAGGAGGGGGGAGAAAATAGCTTTTTATATCAGGCAGACAGATTTGCTGTTTTATACCAGAATTGTAAACTTGGTTTGGGGGAAACCGGGGAACATAATTTAAACAACAACAACAACAAAACCTGCATTAGAAACCTCAGAATAAAGTGAGATCTTATAAATGTTTTTTATCTGTTAAGCAAACAGCCTCAGCTTTTCAAATTTAGAGGTTGCTGCTTTTATTTTTTGCTCTCCTTCTCTGTCCCTGCATTGCACCCATGATGGTGGCAAGGAAGCGGGTGAATCATGAGACTAGTAGATGAATTTGTTTGGGTTTTCCTTTTAATTTGAATTTGGATGTTGGTGCTCAGAAAAATTCTGCACGGTGATAGCACAGCTGTGTATAAGCAGTGACACAAAACAGTGATTCATACGGTAGTCCCACAAAGCTGGTAACCATGGTGTGCCTTTGACAGATGGGGATCATCAGTTTTCTTCTTCACCTTCTCAACTAGGCGCTTCCCTGAGAACTAATAGAATCAAGTTCAGTGCAAGAAAAGTTCTACATGATCCCTTTGGCCTCCGATGTTTTTCAAAAAAAAAAAAAAAAAAAAAAAAAAAAAAAAAAAGCTTATTCCTCACTTTTAAGCAAATGATCATTCGGACTAGAATTTATTTCAGAGCATTGCTGTGAACATTCTTGTTCAAGGTAAAAGACAGCACAGCTTGAAAAACTCTTGCATGTCTTTGGTGTATGTATCTTACTCAGTGTGCCTTGAGAAACAGCATTAGAAATGCCTGGATGAAAATAAAAGCTCATCTTTCAAAGTTCCACTCAATACTTTATTAATGTTTATAAAAAGTGATTGAAAGGTGCATACGGGATTTGTAAAACTAAAGCACAGATGCACTCAGTGTATTCCCCTAGAACAGCAATACTGTTTTCTTGATCTGTACTCACGACACCAACCGATGCCAGTGGGAGCTGCATATGTTGTGGATGAGGTCACTACAGGGTCACTGCATAGTAAATAAGTTGCTTGGCTTTGTGTATAAGTTCAAGTATTGAATCACTTTCATATCTTCTCTCAAAGTGACCTTTACCAGGGGGGAATACCACGCTCTGATGGAGTGACAGATTTGAACTGGCCCTTTTCCTGTCTAACAGCAGTGACTTCTGAACTTCACTGTGGGTTTGTCTTGACAAGAATGAAAAGCTGCTTTCAGAGGATGGAAACTCACAAGCTATGCGTTGTACACACGGGCAAGCACATATCCCCCTGCATACTCTCTTTTCCTCTAATCAAGATGAACCGGGTGAGAGCAGAATCAGACATCAGTACAGCACAACCCACAGGTAGCAGGCAGATGGGAGAGGAAAGATGCAGGAGAACCATGTTACAAAAGCCATTTATTAATCATGAACTAACTCTAAAGCCATTAGAGCCACCCCGTTGGCCCTGACTGAAAACTCTGGTCTGCTACTAGTGTGACTTTCAGAGCACTCTCTGCATGGACTGCTTCTGCTCTTGAGCTGAAAGACTTGAGTTGAAGCTGACTGCATTACATTTTGACAACCCATTTAAATAAAATGAATTTATTTGCTAATCCTTCAGGGGGAAGGAAGTATAGAGGGATTAAGAGCACGTGATGGAGAGAAGAGGAATCCAGCTTTCTAATTTGCACTGACCTTCAGTCTTGATCATAAACTTTTACCACCCCCAAATGAACATTTCATTTCATTCTGGTGATATGTTTTGGTGCATGTAAAAAAATCTGACCACTTTTTTACATGCACAAATACAGACTAAACTCTTTTGAAAGCCACGACCTGTGATGTGGACTTAAAATCTGCCTCTTAATACATACTTTTGCCACAACTGTCTGTATGATCCAGTCTCTCTCTAGTCATCTCGACCTGCTGGTCAAGAGGAGCTCTGAGGAGAAGGACGTGGGGGTCCTGGTGGACGACAGGTTGACCATGAGCCAGCAGTGTGCCCTGGTGGCCAAGAGGGCTAATGGGATCCTGGCATGCATTAAAAGGAGCGTGGCCAGCAGGTCAAGGGAGGTGATCCTCCCCCTCTACTCTGCCCTGGTCAGGCCTCAGCTGGAGTGCTGTGTCCAGTTCTGGGCTCCCCAGTACAAAAAAGACAGGGATCTCCTGGAAAGAGTGCAGTGGAGGGCCACAAAGATGATAGGGGCCTGGAGCATCTTTCCTATGAGGACAGGCTGAGAGACCTGGGTCTGTTCAGCCTGGAGAAGAGGAGACTGAGGGGGGCTCTTATCAATGTCTATAAATATGTGAGGGGTGGGAGACAGAAGGATGTGGCCAACCTCTTCTCAGTGGCTTGTGGGGATAGGACAAGGGGAAACGGCCGCAAAATAGTAGACAGGATGTTCTGCATCAACATGCAAAAGAACTTCTTCATGGTGAGGGAGATGGAGCACTGGAACAGACTGCCTAGAGAGGTTGTGGAGTCTCCTTCTCTGGAGATATTCAAGGCCTGTCTGGATGCCTACCTGGGCAGCCTGCTCTGAGGATCCTGCTTTGCAGGGGAGTTGGACCTGATGATCTTTCGAGGTCCCTTCCAAACCCTACAGTTCTGTGATTCTGTGATCTCTTCAGTCTCAGGGCACTGCAAATACTCCAAGAAACTGTATGCCTCAACTATATCTGATTTCATTCTCTCACTCCATTGGGCTATCTGCTGACCTAAATGCATGATAGTGAGAAATCACCATCTAATTAAGGCATAATAGGATGCCAATGAAATAAAATAAATTAAAATCAGAAAGGATTTTAAGAATACAGTAGCACTCCTGTGTTTCAAACTGATAAGCAGGATTTCTTCTGAAAAAAAAAAAACACCATTGATTGGATGTTTTTCTTTTTTTGGATAACCAGGTCAAACATTTTTCACCCTGTGTTGTGAAATCCCAAAACCTAATCTCTGGAGTTACCCGAAATGGAATATCTCCATGGTTCTTATATTCTACTTGTGCTTTCAACTTCCATAAAGCAGTCCCTTTGATCTTAGTGCCCTACTCAGTCCCTTTTGGCTCTTAATGCTTTGTCCTCTGCTTTTAGGGACTTCATTTTTTTCCCCTCCTATTTCAAAGCCTGGTCTCTCTTTTCTTCTGTTCTGGCGGAAGAGACCTGTCTCTCACTCCTCAAGTTTTCATTATTTAGGGAGATTCTCTCTCTTCTTCTGCCACCTGGGTTGCCTCTCTCTCTTATTCTTGTTCTCTCCCCCTTCAAAGGCTTCTCTTTCTGTTTCCAAGCCTCCCCTGTTGGACTTGTGTTTCTTATTATAAAGTTCTTACTCAGAAAGCATTATTGTCCTGTCAAGGACCACATTAGCTCCTGAAAACTGCATGCTACAGCCCCCGAGCTTCTCAGAGTTACCCTGTGATCCAAAACTTTGTGAAGACCAAACACATAGCATATAGCCTGCTCAGTGTTCTGCTCTTCTCCTAACAGCCTCTGTCTTAGGTACAGGGAGCTGAGGGATGCTCCATATTCATAGCACAGGCTTGATTTGCTCCAAGTGTGTCATACAGGCCATGAAACTCCTACATGAGAAGGTCTGATGGCTTTCCACCCCATTTGTGACTTGGGGACAACATTAAACCAGAGAACACGAGCTGTGTAAAGTCTCTGGCCCATTTTGTCTACTGTACAGAAAAGATTATCCAGGGTTTTCTGCATCTGACTTAAAAGAGACATCTCTGACGAGCCAGAAACTGCAGGGTACATTTACCAACCATATCTGATCCTAAGGGTTACAAGCATTACTTTTCACTCTATTCCTCATGCAAGAGCCAAGGAAAGGCAAGTGTTGTGAAAGCTGTAAGATAGCTCTGTGTGTCCATAAAGGGATGTTTCAACCATACAGCAGTTCTCAGCACAGCTTCCTTTTACAAAAGTAATGTTGAGAGAGGAGAAAAAGCCTTTCCTTTTTCTACATCTTTGAAGACTAAATATTATAAAATAATAATTTTATTATTATTAATAAAATAATAGTAATAATATTAATAAAATAATAATAATATATACTATATATTATTTTATAAATAATAAAACTGTCTCTCTCTCAGAAGAGACAGTGAATCTGATGAAAGCCTCTATTATACCCCACATTAGCATACCAAAGTCACTGGCACGAACCCAGTGGTTGGAGCTTGCCTGTTCTCCAGTTGGATTGTTCCATTTTGGTGGTGCACTGGTCTAGCACTGATGTAACACTTCAGTCAAACTGTGTGATCCCACTTTGAAAGACTGTAAGCATTTCCTCCAGGTGGCCAGGCAAGCAAAGCAAAATGAAGGCTGCTGGTGGGTGAAATGAATATTAAATAAATAAATAAATAAATAAACAACAACTTAAAAAAAAAAAAAAAAGGATAAAAGAGTTTGATATTTCTCAGAGCCACACTGGGAATGCAGCAGGTATCCTAAAGAATATGTCTAAGGCAAAAGGAGAGAGGAATATTTTTTTGGCTGGGGATGGTGACAGTGATTACTGTGCAAGTACCAAGAGCAGACCTCTTTTTTTAATGTCCCAGGGAATAAATTTGGACACAGGGCAATAAGAGGCAACCCCTTCTTCATTTCTTTACTGTCACCTATCTGTGTAACACAACCAGAAAACTTCATTTCTGCATTCAGAAATACCACTTAAGAATCAAGCTGTTGGTCCTTCATTCAGAAACCTGATCTTTGCCCAACTATTCTCTCAAGTCATCTTTTCCAGTGAAGTCTAATTTTAACTGCATGTGTGTCTTTATATTTTCTGAAGCAGGAAATATTAATCACTAAATCTGATTGGTCTCACTGCTGCTTATCCCAGAGCAGCTTTTTTAGCTTATGAAAACTGGTGTCAGTTGACATTGTCATCCACATGCCTTGATGAGTAAGAGCCGAAGCTGAGCTATTTCCATTTTAACTAGACAATAAAGCAGAGAAGCTGATAAACGCTGAGGTAGGGTAGATTTCAGCAGGGAGGTTTTATGAAATGAAGTTTCTCATTGGTCTCATACCCATCCTATTACTGGAAATGGAGCCGCCTAAGCTCATCCTTTTAATGTTTTTATTAAGAGATCTCATCAAAAGACAGGAGAAGACTGTGCAGTCAACTGAGAAAATTAAGGGGGGAAAGGCTTATTGTTATATAAATGTCCCTTCCTCCCACTTTCAGAGAGCTGTTCTTGATCCTTTCAAAGCAGTCTCCCTTCGAGTAAAGGAGACACTGTTAGCTTGAATCATACAAAGAAGAAATTACAACAGTTAGTCTTTTATGTTAATATTTTAGTCTCTTAATGCCATTATTATTTATCTAGCTAGCACTGAGTGCTAGGAGGTTTTCAGATAGCAAGCTCTGAGTCTCAGTGTATGGTGTATGGGTGATACATGCAAAAGGACATGTGAACCGGCATCTAATTAGGTGTTAGCCTGCTCCGAGAAGAGGGGCACCAGGGTTCCAGCTCTGTGGCACTGGGGTAAGTCAGACTACACACATTCTTCAAAGTTGCTTCGCTCTGAGCTTTGAGATATGAGGCTTGATTTCTCAGTGCATTACTTTTCCTGCTGGTAAAAAAGAAGCCACCGTGCTTTGTCGCTGTGTCTTTAGATTTCAGAAGGTGTCAGGAAACACATCTTCCCATGTAGATAAGGACTACTTAGCATACTGGAACATGCTCTCATTAGAGGCCTCAGTGCACTGCTACAGCGTGATTCCTCAATAAATGCATTTCTTCCTCTGCCAGAACACTTTTTGATTTTCTGTACTCAGTTCTGCAAACAAGCAGTGAAATTCCACCTGTACTTTTAACAAGTTTGTTCCATACCTCCCTTTAAAGTTCCTCTTTTCCCTTGAAATATGAATATTTTAAATTAAACAGAGAGAAAAGGCAAAGGCAATCTGAAGGGTAGGGGCAAGGGTTACAATGTTTAGTCCAAAGTTTATTGTAATTTCTTCCTTTTTCTTTTGCCCTCCTGTGTTTCCTTGGAGAGAAGTTTGAGTGGAAAGTCGAGCAGAGTTGATTCTTGATTTCTCTGGATACTACTGTAGAGGAAAATTCACTGCACTTAATTGCTTAAGCAATTGCCTAAGAAAGCAGTGCTTTCTGATCTCAATGGATAAGATTTTCTAAGCTGATGCACTCACCTTTTCTGTGATAAAGTCTCTGAAGGCCGAAGATATGAGGTTGATCTGGTCCAGAGGGTCTCCTCATTTCTGGGAGAAGGGCTGAGGCTATGCACCTCCACAGGCTCACGGGCACATGTCAACGCTTCAGCAAGACCCCTCCAGTGGTCTCAATGCTTCTCATTGGAAGCAGCATGTTAAAGGCAGGGCAGAAAGGGAGACAGAGCTGTGTTTCTTTTCTTCCTCCCCACATACCCCAGGCCCTAGGCATGTCAATGCAGAGGTGACACAGGCTCAATGGAAGGGAACTCCTTTTTTAAAGGAACATCAGGTCTGGTCACAATATGCTGGAAAGAGCCTCTCCATGTACCCTGGGCTCTGCAGACAGCAAAACGCTCAACAATGATGTGCCTAAATTTGGGTTTCACACAGCTCTTTCTGAAACTCTGTGCCAGCATGACACTGTGTTACAGACTACTACACTCATTAAAAACCCTGACACCCAAGGTTGTCTGTAGATGGGATTGGGTTGGTTATCTTCCACCCCCATGCCAATTATGCAGGGATTAGTTACTTAAGTCTAGGGGGATACTTGGTGGGGCTCAGTGGCCCAGTTCACACCACCTCTATACGTATCTAGGATGTACAGACATATAAACTGTCTCTGAAGCTTTGGGGTGTATATTGCAGTTCACAGGTTGGTTTAGCTCAAGGAAAAGACCCAGCAAAGATACTCAGTTTGGGATCCCTTCCCATAGCTGAACCATATAATAGGTTTGGTGTATGTGTATCTCTTGTACATCTCTGAGAAAAAAACTAATCTTCTTTATATATAGGTTGATACCTGTGTGCACATATGGGCAAATGCAGAGCATTCTTTGGGGATGGCAGGCGGTCAGGTGGGAAATCCTGCACTGGGGGCCCTCGATGACTTCAGCTGATAAATAATGAGTCCTGGCTTCTGACAGTGCCAATTTCTTAACCTTTGGGATCATTTATGATCATTTTTCCCTTCCACTGGGGGAAAAAAAAAAAAAGCCAGCAGTTCCTGCAGCTTTCTGAGACACAAGCAAAGCATTTAGCACCACAAATAAGCTCATAATTTGACAGGCAAAATGCCAGGAAAAGTGAAAGCAGATTTCTCCCTCCAAGGCCCTGAATATTTCAGTAATTCTTTACTTGTTTTCCAAATGCTATTTCCTTTTTGTTTAATCACAGGTTCAGGTCAAGACACTTTTCAAAATATCATGCCTTGTCCATGTGCATTCTCTTAACCTTAAGGATGCTCACAGTTTCCTGCTTTGCCAGCCAAAACAAACACAACCCAGAAATGCCTATGCATGTCCAAAGCAGCCACCAAGTAGCTCTCATTTTTGATTTACTGTAAGATGGATGTACCATCCATCCATGTGTTATTTTTTTTTTCACTTATGTGCAAAGCCAGCATCCATAACAAGTTTTCAAGAAGCTGTATTTGCTGTGAAACTCATCAAAAGGAATTAGCTACAGTGAATGAGCAATAACTTTAGATGGCAGGGCTACAAAAAAGTTGAGGCTGATAAAGGCCATAGGCAGGCAGAATATTTAAGCTCCTTGAAAATGAAATAATGCTTTGTCTTCCCCAAAAGCCTTTCAGGCAAGGAGCCCAATGGATTATCACAGGGACTGGGGAAGCTGGTTGTACCCCAGGGCAGAGTCTGGCTGTCCCAGGCTCCTTGTTGGAGAGGAGCCTTTGGCTGCGCTCATGGGACTGATCTAAGAGGATGGGATTGATTTTCTCTCCCTGAAGGACCAGGCTTCCTCCTCACAGTGGGCCATCCAGTCCTGCAGAGACAGGATGCTTCAGTCCAGTGTTTTCCTCATCTAGGGAAGTTATTCAGGAACAAGAGTAACAGCCTGGGGCTTCACTGCCTTTCTGAGAATTGTTGCAGCATAAGAGGAAGAGGGTAGTTGCACCATTTGCAAGAGAAATTCTAACTAGATGCAGAGAAAAATAAAAAATCATTGTGAGAGTGGTTCGGCACTGACACATGCCTAGCAAGGTTATGGACGAGATATGCCTCTTGTCCTTCTCTTCAAGTATGCACCTTTTGCTTGGCATTGTCTGCTTTTCTGCTGGGAAGACAAGGTTTGAAGTAACTGATGACTCCACATACACACCTATTTTTGAGGAGAAGCTCACATCCTGGAGGCAATTTAATGCAAATTTTGCAAAACAATAGGACTTGTTGAAGATTACACTGTATATTGGTACAAAGCATGACTGCACCGTGGCAGTCTGAGCACTAATGCCTTGTAGCCAGAAGACACACTTTTCCCCAGTTTCTCTGAGGAAAGGAAAAGAACAGTTCTGTGGGCAGTCTCTGCGAGGAACTTGTCACCATGGTGAAATGCCAGTTGTGATTATACTGTGTCAACCTTCCGAAATACACACGTCAAATGGCAAAAAAAAAATATTAACCTTAAAATTAACCCCTATCAATCAGATTAAAGGGAGAAGAATGACATATTTAATTTTGCTTAGTACTCACCAGGGAAACAATGGACTCCAGCCTTGTTCATTAATGTTTAATAAGAATTTTATTATTTTTCTTAAATAAAGGGTTTAATTTCTGACTTGTACCTACTTCTTGGATCCCAGTGGAACTCATCTTCTGTGTTATCAGCTTTTGCATTTGTTCTTGGGATCTTTATTTTATTTTATTTTTTATTTCCTGCTTTCCTCTTCTTTTTGACAATGAATCCTAACAAAGTTAGCCAAACTGCAGGGCAAAGATGTCACAACAGTCGGGATGGCTGTAAGAGTGAGAACCACATGATGGTTGAGTTGCAAACAGACATGGACCCGTTCTTGCAGTCCAGAGCAGGCTATCTGCCAAGGAGCTCAGTCCCCCCGGAGTCCCCCAAGCTGATCATACATCCCACTCAATGCAGAAAGGTAGCTGGCTTCACTGCACTGTAATTTGTTAATTAATTAGTCACGCTGAGATGAGGTGCAGGGCTAAGGTGACTGCCGCAGGGGTGCTTACCAAGGCCTTGCTGGGGGTGCTGGCACAGCCTCATGAAGAGGCCGCCCACCTCTGAAACAAGGTCAGTCTGTTTCACTTATCCAGGGGGTGACCCAGAAGTAGCACTGTGGTGACTTTCAGCCCAGTTGTGATGGAATTCTTACTGGTGTGTGGTCGGGGAGAGGGAGCTGATGGCAGCTTGGTGAAGAGCCCTCTCCGCTGCTGCAGGTGCCAGGCATCCCATACCTTCAGCCCTCAGCAAGCAGCAATTAGCCAAGGAGTATATTAATTTACTGTGTGTGCAAGGCATTCAAAATGGCTTTTTGTTAATTTAATGACAAAATGGATTTTCTCCCTGGCCTTTCTCCTTGACGTTTATTTACTTGGGTGCAGGAATACCCAAGTTATGACTGGAGAAGGAGGAAGGACTGTCCGTGTGCTGCTGCACCAAGGAGAAATGGTGCGGGTCTGGGGGTGCTAAGTGCACTGAGGCTGACTGAAAGTCTGACTTCCCTTTTCTCCCAGAGATCTTGTTGAAATGAAAGAAAGCACCTCTGGGTGGTTCAGCAGAGGGGAGAATTTTTGGATCAGTGCAATTTTTACAGTGCAGAAGAATTTGGACATGTTTTCCTGCTGTTCTTTAATTTCTTCCCTCCCCCTGCAAGCTGTGAAATTTTCTGAGTCCTTACAGGTCCTTACTCAGATTTTGATGTCAGCAAGGAATTTGCAATAGTCTAAGAAGAAATTGCTGTGACTTCTTTGGTGTTGTTTGTGAAACGCACTACATACAAAGAATATATTGCATATGCTTACTGAGCTGGAAGATTAAGCTGAGGGAACGGTTCTGCATTTGCCTTCCTGTAACAGTGATTAATTTGGCCAAAAGGCTGTGACAAGAGCAATCACAAATGATTCCTGAAGTTGATTGTATTATTCCGTCACACAGAAAAGGCAAACTGCAGGTCCACTTTTCTTTCACAGGATATGATTAATTCCCATTGATTTAATCACTGTTGTGTGTGTTATGTGGGGACTGAGCAGGGAGAGGAGAAAGGACCTAATAGCAGAAAACTAGTTATTATCTCTAATCCCAAATTTTCCTCTCTGGGAATCACTGAAAGGCCTTGGCTACAAGATAGCAGCAAAACATTTTGTGAACAGAGTGGGGAACACAGACGGTCAAATCAGGACTGTAAGATTGCTTTGGTGTTCATAGTAAAGCACTGCAAGTCTGGTTGCTGTAGGGTCTCAAAAAGCAAACAAATCTCTGCTAAAATGGAAACATTTTTCTTATGACAGAAGTGCAACTGCCTATACAGCTATTGGCAGCTTGCAAAGCCCACATAATTGGTCATGGGGATAAAGGGCAGAAATATTTCTAGGTCCAGCACTTTTTTGTCCGTTTCAGTATCAACCTACAAAGCAATATGACCATTTTCATGTATTTTCCTCCTACATTTTCCCTGTTTCTTCTTGAGAACTTTCATCTTTCTCAAAAAAACCCCTGTTGTCTCTCAAGGACACCTAATCCCTATTCCTTGCTCTCAAGGGTTCATTGATGTGCCAAGAAAGACCACAGCTTAGTTGAGCTAAAGTGGGCTGATCCTGTAATTTCTGTTTTCTACTTTCCTTTGTTTTACAATTTATATAGTATTAGATTTTTTTTTTTTTTTTGAAATGAAATTGTCCAAAAATTGAGTTTCTGTCAAAAAATGAGGGACAAGGGGAAATCTTAAAAAGTTTGAAACTTCTTGTTTCAACAATCTTTAAATAAATACTGAAATTGTTTCAAAAAAAAAGCCCATAAAAATGATTTATTTTGACATTTTCCAAATGAAACATTTTCACCTTTTGTTTCAAAATGGATTTTTATTTTTTTAATTTTAAAAGTGGCCCAAACTAAAAGGAAACAAAGTTCAACAAGAGAACTAGACACCTGGAGAATGAAGACTGGGTTAAACAGTTTAGTGTGAATTACCTTGTTGAAGAATATAATAAATTCACAAAATATTTTGCTGTAATAAATATAACATTTACCTGATTTTTCCACAAAGGACAAAAAATAAATACACTTTTTGTACTTTTGGCTTTAAGGGGTACAAAAATACACTTTTGCTTCTTTTGCAGTGACAGCAAAACCCTGAGTGACAGAAGAGTTGCCAAAATTCTTCCAGTTTGTCTGTTGGATTACAGCAGGTTGGTTGCAAAAACAGAGCAACAGCAAACTCAGCCCCATCCCTTTTGGTGATAAGAGAACTACAGCCCCAGATCACAAAGCTCTTAGTGAAGAAAAAATCGGGTGTTGATCAGCCCTGAAACTGGCCAGCTGCAACTAGATTACTGAGCCAAGAGGAGCTACCAGCTCTTTTGAACAGTTGTCGTGTCTCACCTAAATGCAGTCCCAAGACTTTAATTTGGTTGCTGAAGCCCCACATCACTGACCTGGCTGCCCCTCGTACGCAGCTTGCTTGCAGCTCTTCCCACATTGCCCTTGGTGCTGCGGCTACTGCCCATGGGCACTGAGTGAGGAGGTTAAAAATACCCCTGTCACACATGCCACCAGAGAGCAGAAGAATTTCTTTCTGCGTACCAAATCCCTGCCCGGGGGTTCGGTTACGGTCCCTGCCTGGGCTAGCACCGTCTGGGATTAAGCAGTCTGTGAAACTGAGGCCTGCTGGGAGCAGCGTGAGGCCCCCCAGCCACGGCCTTTGACTACAGCCCCCTGGAGGGTGGGTGGGAGGCTCGGCAGGGCTCTTCTCAGGTGCTTCCTCTGGGGGCTGCTCCCTCAGAGGAGTTGGCATGTGCTTTGCTTCCTAGCTTCAGGCACAGTCCAGAAGTGGGGTTTGGTGCCATTGGTGCCACCCCACTTGCCCCAAGTCCCCATATTGGCTTTGCTCTCATCCTCTATGGCATTTGACCTCTGTTTTTGTTCTTCTGCTTAGTGCTGTCATCCAGACCCATTCTTCATATGAGGATTTTCCTCCTTCTTTCCTTTGGAAAGTCTTTCAAATCCTTGAGGGGATGGGATGGGGCTTGGTGATGGGATGGGGCTTGGCCCCCACCAGCAGTATGTGGATCAGCAGCAGGGGATAAGTGAGTAGGAAACGTAACTCCACGTAGACTATGCTGTCCAGACACTTTGGCTGTCACTCCTTGCACTGTAAATCCACCTGCATGAGTAGAGTTTCCTTTTTTATCTGTTCATAAGAACAACATTTGGCTTAGAGTCTGTCCTTGCCATTGTGTTTGCATCTGTATACCTGTACAAAAATATCCATATAAATACATATTAATGAAGTTCAGCAACTCTGTGAAATGAAGAACACAAATGTCACTGTAATAGCTTGAAAAAATAAGGACTACAGGGCTTAGCTCTTTTGCGCTAGCCTTTCATGTTGCAACAGCTTCTGTAAACAGGGTGTCAGGAGGGACTGGGTGACTTATAAGTTTGTGATCAGGTATCAGCCTTGGCTCTGTGGTTCAGATGTAACTCCATGCAATAGTGCCTGAAGGCTGCTGCCATCAAGAGCAGTTTTATATTGGTGTTTTTACCTCCAGTGGACAGAGACCTCTCTAAGAAGCTGCTGGCCCCTCTGGCATTAGCCGAGGTTGCTCTTGGAAAAAATAGCTGTGAATAGAGCAGGTGAAAGATTCTTTATTTCTTTCTCCTAGTTCAGAGCCCAGGTAGATTTGTGTAGCACCATGGGCATAGTCACATGTCCCTCACTCCTATACAACTGCCTTTTGGAAGGAGTGCTTCAGGACCCTGGATATACATGTAGTGTGTTTCATGGGCACCATAACTAGGCATTTTAAGAGCAGTTTATTACAGCTGAAGCTGATAGCATTTGCCTGGAGTGCACTCCCAAGGATGGCTGGAATATTAAAGGTTCTAAAAAGAGCCTTTCAGAAGTGCCACTCCTACACACCAGGGTACAGCAGGAGGTACACAGCGGCAGTCTGTGTGTCACTCACAGTAGGGATTGCCAACACAATGGCTTCTGCTTTTCCTGCCTGTTCAGTATTATTTGTTGCATGTTGATATTGTTGATGCACTTAAAGAGATGATGTATTTTTCTCATGGCATAAACAAAATGACTTACATTTTGCAAGGAGAGTAATGGTAATGAGAATTCAGGCTTCAAGAGGGAATGGTGTTAAGGTTGAGGGCAAGGAGAAATAAATCTTGTATGCTCAGCTTGGTCTGAGCTAAGTGTTGTTTCCTTAAATAAATTAATAAAGTCAAGTCCACATGCTCTAACCTTATGGGGAGGGGCAGAAGAGGGAGTAGCCTACAGCCTCACAGTGGGTGTAATTTCTAGTAGCTGCTTTTTTGCCATGAGCTTGAATCCAGCTTCAACCAAGCCAAGAGTGGTGTTTCAGCTCAGGTTTCATCAAACCCTTGCCCCTGCCTTGAAGCAGCCCAGAGCTTAACATGATCATAAAGACGAATGATGATGTAAGATTTGTCTGAAGCCAGCTGGGCTTAAATGTCACTTGGGGAGCAGCTTTGGCCCTTCTCTCCTTACCCCATGTCACCCCGCCGCCTCCTCAAGTGAATTGGTGATGAACTAGAATGAAATGGGGATGGATCATCATGCTATGAATAACTCTGAGTTGCTGCTCCCTGGAAGGTGCTGAGGACATTTGTCCTTTGTTCTCAGGGAACAACATGCTGTACGTTAGAGCCATTTGTTGTTCTTTTTTTCCCCCCCTTTTTTTTTTCCCACCCAAATACAGAACAGTGGCAGCTGAGCCGCTGCTTGAGAATAGCATTAAAATGTGTAATGCACCATAAATAAACAGAAATAGACAGCCAGGAAGCTGTGGTAATCACTGCTTTGATGTAGCATGAATTATGATGTGTGTATATATGTGTGTGTGGCAGGGAGGTGGTGTAAGGGATTCATGTTTCTGGCTGTGCTTGTTTTGACTCAGCTGCTGTTGCTCTGGGAAGGCAGCGAACCCGGCCTGCCATTTACATGTCTCCACCTTCGCACTGACAGCTGCTGTCCCTTGACTCAGAGGAAAGGGATGCAGCCTCCCCTGCCTGTCCCCCTGGGGTCCTCCTCCCTCCTCCCCACCTCCCTGTCCCTTCCCTGTCCCCCCTGCCCCGTGGCAAAGCAGAAGGGAAATCTGGCCTTCTCCCAGGGAGCAGGTCAAGGCCCTCCTCCTGCCACCCTGGGATTATCTCTGTAGCAGCCTGGCTTTCAGCAATGCATTCCAAAAGGTTCTGATTTATCTTCCTTGGGTCTCATCTACATCAGGCTGTTGCCTTTTTTTTTTTTTTTTTTTTTTTTTTTTCTTCCCCTGCTGACATCCCACTGCTACCAGGATAGCAAAAGTAGCAATGGACGTGTTAGAGCAGGCAAGTGAGGCTATTAGCAAGACAGCCTCATGTTTCTCTCAAAGTACTAAACATTAAGAAGGTGGCTGTTGAATCTTGGTGCTCTGAGATCAGTAAGATACCCACAGTAGGTGGAAAGACAGGAAAGACAGCAGAAAAAGATGTGGCCTGGGTGTCTCCTTGTTGATTATCCTCTGTTGGCGTCCCAGGGACTCCTTTAGCTGGCACAGCAGGCCACTTGCTGGGAATAATCTCCTGCCCGTCCCTGCCACAGCAGCAGCAAGACAGCTTATTAAAACAGCCTTGCTTTCTTCTGGTGCTCTTTGCGTTAATGTTTTACCGGGAGCCAATAGTCTTCCTCTGAAAAACTTGTTGGGTCTGAATGGCCACAAATGAGTCTGAAATTGCTTAAGTGCTGCTCGGGTTCAATGAATTCTCTGACCTTATGATAATTTAGGTGTCACAGGGCACCAATAAATGCTGAAACCTGCCTGCCAGTCCATAACTAGCAGCATAACTGCTGCAGAGTGCCAGCGCTCAGCCTGCCTGCGAGGCCTGGTCACGAACTGTGAGCAACCAGGCCCTGGAGGCCCATGCCCATGAGGGCCCTCACGCAGCACTGTGGCTGGAGCAGGGTCCATTCCTTCAGATCAGGGTATCCGGAGCATCGTGTTCAGCCCGGGCTGCTCTCTGAGCCCTGGAGTTAAAACACCACCACACACCTCACTCTCCTTATGCAAGAGACACCATTTACTGACTGGGGGAGGCAGAGAAAGCACAGGGCCGTGCTGCTTGACAGCAGTTGCCTCAGACAGGGAAAAGGGCTAAAAGCCCAGAACCGGGAGCACTCAGATGTCCACACATTTTTTTCTATTCAGCCCCATCAAGCCTGACTGGCTTAGATAGTCGTAATTAACTACTGAGAACAGGTAAAGATTTCTGGAAACTGCAATATATTGACATAGCCAAAGGCCAAGCACAAACTATCTACGTGAATGAATGATTTTAGTGAGACAGTTTCAATGGGAATTTGGTGCCTAAATATCTGCTAGCATCTGGAGCTATGTTTTTCCTGTTGCTCTCACTTAACACAGTTACTCTTCATTTTATTTTCATTGTAGCAAAGAAGGAAGGCTGTGCATTTAAGTCTTTCTACATATAGGGACTGAAAAGCATAAAAGCAGCAGGCAGCTCTACTATTTTTCTCCACAGAATAAAAGTGCACCTCTGTGGAGGTGAGCCTCAAGTTAAGTCTGTAACTAATTTCCTCCCAACTCTGAAGAATGCACTTAACTTTTTTCAGACTTTAAAAAGTTTGTGAAAGAGGCAAAGTCTTGCTACTGTGTGGCATAGCTGCTCACTAATGGATGCATTAGGAAACACTTTCACAGTGCACATATATTGCCACACATGGTAATTACTCAAATTGCAAGGCAATTATCATCTCAGTACTGAAATAGCTGACTCACACTTGCTTCCCAAATGCTAGGAACACCTTCCTCATTCAGACCTAGCAGGCCTAATTCTGTGTGACGTTGTAGCTCCATTGCCCTCCAGCAACACAAGAGGCCAGAAATAGCCTCTGGGGAGCAATGTCCAACATAAGATGTTCATCCCAGCCCACCTGTTGGCATACTGCAGTGGCTCAACACTAGCTCACTACAACTGTCTCATAAACCTCTGCCCAGGGCCCTTGTTGGGAAGGGGACATGTGTTTGACATGTGCAAGCAGAGAGCACTGTGGATCAGTTATTCTCAGGCAGCCTAGGTCCTAGGGGATAAATTAAACTCAGTACAGGAGATAAGTATAATTCATAAAGTGCCCTTCCCTCTCCCCCACTCCCAGACCCAAAATATTATCCCCTCCCATCTTGCTTGCTTGCTGTCCCTCAGCAGACTCTTGGTAGCCCCTCTCTCTGCAGGTAGAACCCAGCAGGGACCATCGATGGTGTATTTTGAGCTGAGAGATTGGCAGAAGCAGTAAGGGAGGAGCAGGCTGTGGCTCCTTCATCCCAGTGAGCTGCCTCGTGCCAAAATCAGCATGGAGAATGTTCCTGTGGATGGTCCCTGGGAAGTCCACAGCGTGCCCCTTCCCTTTTCCCCTTGGAAGTACCATCATCAGATAAAAAAAGAAAGAAAGATGTCTGGGAGAAAGGGGAGATGGCAGAGCTTCTGACAGTTTCTGGAGACAGCAGATTGAAGTGGGATATCTACCTTCATCCCAGTATGCCAGCTCATGGTGAAGGAGCAGAAGGTCTCAGGCAGGAGGAATGGCTGCTTGTCTTGCAGAGGTACTACTACCTCTTCCTGCCTTTTGATCAGGACAGAAGCTCTCTCCTGCCTGCATTTTCAGGTTCTCTGTGGCTCTGTCCTCCAGCGGGAATGGAGTTGTTGGGTTTCCCCTCCATAGTTGCCCTGGGCTTTCTGACCCTGCTGCTGAAATGCAAAGCAGAGGATTACCCACACTGCCTGTCTGCCAGGTACCAATAGTTCAGATACTGGCTGCAATTTGAACTTACTTTTTTCTTCTCTTTCTTTCTTTGGTTTGTTGCTCTCAGCATTAATCATACTTCTATTATGCACAATATTTTCAAAACTTTAACACTGCTTCAAAAATTATATAAACATGAGAAGTATCAACTACACTAATATCGAGATCACTTTTTGCTCTTTGTAAATACAGACTTGGTGTATTAACAATACAAAATGGCTTCTCCTAACTCATCTACTTTTTTTTTTTTTTTTTTTTTTTTGGTTATCTTTAGAGGCTCAAACCATCCAATAAGACTATGAGGGTTTTTTACAGTCTTTCTTGATCAGAGGAAAAAAGTAACTATTAAACTTCAGAAGAACATAAGGGAATTCTGCAATGCAAGAGTTATTTGACAATGCAATCCTAACTATAACAAATTATTCTGCTAATTTATAGAAGTAAGTAAAGCATACTTAAACCATCACAAATGTTGGTCTATCTAGACTTCTGAGCCTTTTTGATTTTCTTTGCAATGCATAAGAAAAATGTATTTTTTTTAAATGAAAAATTATTGACACTTCAGTACTCCCCAAGTGAGTCAACAGAAGGTTTGTCATTGTCTTAAATGAAGTCAGAATCACACTATTGCAGTCCTGCTTAGTGTCATAAAATTGTCAAGCTGCCAGTTTCCTGTTTGATTGTTAATGGCTTTTTTAATGATATTTAAAACACATAAATTATTTATATAGTGATTTATTCTCCTTTGCAATTAATTGTAGTCATTGGGATATATTTAATCTTACACTAGGGTTTTATTTTGCATGCTGAGGCCATTATATTTTCATTTTTTATGCTATTTGAGAGCTTTGCATTCATCCGAAAGATGTAAGCATGCCAGTGAATGATTACATGCAAGTTCACTGTTCAGCTTTCAGGCAGTTTATGACATTCAGTCAGTGTCTTTTCAGAGCAGAGGTTTACATTTTATTACTGCTATTTATTTATTTATTTATTTTGGTAAAGTTTCTGACACATTATTGCTAGGATTTCAGGTAAATCCAGTATTATAGCTTTCCACATTTCTTCTTCATATTTGCTGGCCTTTTTTTTTTTTTTTTTTTTTTTTTTAATTATTATTATTTTCAAGGAATAATAAGCATGAAATGTCCATATAAAACCATGGTACATCATACAACATAAAACATATTCACTAAGAACACCAGAATGAAAATATTAGTAGTTATAAATCCATCTCCAAGAAAAAAAAAAAGCCTATATTTCTCTGCATCTGTTCATTAAATAGAAAAATACCGTCTCTAAATTGGCTAAGTTTTAAGGTCATGTATCTCCTTTTAATGGCCCAATATTTAAAGGAGCATTCTTCCAGTTGTTAAACTAGCTCTAAACATAAAATTTATGTGCATGAGGATGAAGTTTGTATTTACACAGACAACTAAGACAAGGTTTATATTCTTTTTCCCCAAAGCTGTGTTCTCCCACCTTTATGATGCTTACGCTCTTGAGACATAAAAGCATGTGAGCCAGGCCCACAAAGTTGCCAAAGAGGCCTGAACTGCACATTTTTGGTATCCACCTCTCCTTTGTATTTTGCGGTCTTTATTGCCTTCCTGTTGGCAACGTTTACCATGAACAACTGAAAACTAGGAAAGCTAGAAAAAATGAAAGACATGACATGTTACTCCTTGAAGAGCTATCAATAATGTTTGGGCAGAAATAGAGCATCTTAGGGGAGGTCAGCATGGGAGATCTCTATTAGAGGTCCCGTGGAATGGAGTGATAGACTTCAGTATTACATCAATACCAATGGCATTACAGTTCTGTATCAAGTGTCCACGGTGCAAAGAGATGTACCTCCACCTGGTCAAAGACATCTCATCTAGTAAAACTGAAAGTTAAATGTGTAGACTTTTAAGCTTTCTTTATACGTGACCCTTTTAAAACATCCCCACTTTCACTAATATCAGCTGACTAAGAGTAAACTTGTTTTCTCTTAGCCATTACTCACCCCTCCTTAGCAAGTTGCCACCTGTGGATGTCTAAGAGCCTGCAAAACAGCCTAGAAACCTCAAGCCAAAACCAAAGCAGATAGTGCAAGAAGGAAAACACATAACCTGGTTTGATAAAGCCTCCAGAGAGTCTTCAGATGAGACCTGAAACCAGATCTTTCAAGTCTTGGCCTGTGCTTATACCTTAAGAACAATTTTCTTGTCAATTCTTTACAGTTGTGTATCTTGGTAGCAACTTCTGGATACTTTGTTCAGGATCAGTGGAAGGACTTAGCCAAAAGGATTAAGCTCAAAAAGAAACCCTCCATCAAAACAAAGTTATATGCAAATAAAGTGTGGACTAGTTTTGATTATTCCTACATGCCTTTCATTCTCTGGTCAATATGACTCAAAATTAATGACATGCAGAATAGGATCTGAGGAATTCTGTTAATCTGAGGGCAGATAACCTGATCATTAATAGATACAAATAGTGTCTGAAGAATTTATACTAATATAGGTGACAGATATAAAGTCACCTAGTTTTGCCTAGTTTATTTGTTAAAGTCTCCTAGTTTTGCCTGTCAATGTCCTAGCTCTAATCAGACTATTGTCTGGGCTTAAGTTCCATAAACAATGTGTTTTCTCTGCATTGTTGTAATAAACAAGATTGAATGACAATTTGCCTCCGAAAGTGAGATTAGTATTTATTCAGGAATAAATTTCTATTTAGTAGTTTTTAAATGCACACATAAATTAATAGATAAGCTTGTTAACAGCTCTGAAGTATAATTTATTTGTTGGTGTAGGCTGTTACTCAGCAGGCAATTCAGGTCTGCAAAATAGCTGCATTGTTTTAGTTGCTGACAGTCACAGTGCTTTAAATCAATTATTTCCACAAATTCCATGAAGCAGTTTGTAGATGGTCTTATTTCATCAAAGCATTTTGTATTACTCTGATGGTAACTTCTGTTCTTCTACACAACATCCTATAGGAAGAAACTCATCTCTCAGACACCAAACATGGGAAAATCCGAAAGCAGAAACTCCTCAAAAGCACCCACTTATTAACCCTGCATCATGGGGTTAAAATTCAGAGAAGGTGGTAATAAACTTTGTTGAAAAATACTTGGCTCTAAGCTCTAGCAGTCAGATAGAGGAATTTCTGAATAATAAAGCAAGTTTAGCCACGTAACCAGAGCTGAGGTCTGAATGTTGTAGCAAATGGATGCTCTCTGAGTTATAGAAATTAAAGGTCAGTCATTCAAACACCAGATATTTTATTTGACTTACATAATTAGTAGCCATTACCAGCCATTTCAACTGTCTGGTAAATGTTTATTTGCTTTTGCTTCATGTCCCCAGAGCAGCACAAAACAGTTTCAACACACTGATGTATCTAGCAGCAAAAAACACCTACACTGTAATCAGAGGTGTCATTGCAACAAGGGCAAAGGCACCTCTGGTGCCTGGGTACCACTAGAAGGACGCTCTGCAGTATGGACCTAAGTGCATAGCAGCTGTCTCAGCATGTCTCATCATTTCTGGGCAGATTTGCCCAATTTATCCTGAACTCCCAGTGCCACAGTGTGTTGCTGCTGCTGCCCAAGCTGGTTTGCTCAGTACTGGTGCAAATGTTTGTTCCTGCTGAAAACACAGCTTTGCCCTAGTGAACATGCCCACAGAAACAGGGATGCACCAACCCTCCCTTCTTAAAATGTTTGTACTAGATTTACTGAGTTTGTGTGGCAGGCTAGTGAGGTAAGTTCTCTGTCAACAAAATGAGCAAAAAATAGAGGTAGAGGCACAAATGCCACAACTGCAGCCTCAGCAGTGCTTGGGGGAGTACAGCAACTTCCCAGATATCCGTGCTAGCTCACACCGTGACTTATCTATTGACACTGTGGTTTTGCAGATCCAGAAGTCTTGTTCATGAAGACAGCTTAACTGCCTTAAATGAAAATGCTTGCATACCACATGGGATTTTCATGATACAAAAAGTTAAACTTTAGAAAATGAGTATGATCTAAAGTCACATGATGTGGAGACAGTCAAATGTCCCTTGGATGAAACTGTATGAACTCAAGTGCTGTACTTCGCTTGTGAGAACTTTTTATGGGTACAGGGAAAGACATACAAAGCCAGTTCTTTATAAAAAGAATTATTTATTATTCATTCTTTTTTATTTTATTATGAGTAGGAGATAAGGTGAAACAAATGTTTCAGCTCATCTTCCCTTATCACTGCAATCCTTTTCTGGACTCACTAGTGACATAATTTATGCTTGTTTCTCCATATACTGCCATTGCCCTGTATCAGAGTTTAGCCTATACCTGGTTGATTAATTCTGATAGCTGGAAATTATACAAGGAAGGTGTTTTTAAAGTAAATTATTATAGGAAAAAGGTTTGTATAAAAATGAGAATTTCCATCAACATAATGGTGTTTGTAAAGGGGATCTAAATTTTCCTTCATGACATACACTAAATGCTTAAATCCCCTTACCCCTTTGAATATTCACAAACAGAAGTACTGGGGTTACTTTTCCTGTTGTGGGAATAGAAATGTTGTTTTTGCAGTTACATTGTTTAGAAGGAGGGAATGCAGTACTGAGATATGCTTATAGTGATAAGAAAGCTTAGCAGGCGACCTTGTAAAATGCAGACAACTAGACTCCTTAGGACAATTAGGTGAAAATCATGGTGTCAAGTCAAGTCAGATAAGTGAAGAAACATTACCACTTCAAACAGTAAAAATGTCAAAAGAAATTTGAAATTTAACAGGCCAGCAACTGAAGGCCATGCATTGTTTGTGAAGTATCAGATAGATTGTGAACCTGGATTACTCACTCAGTGGGGAAACAGGGGAGGGTCTTGTCATCAAAAAGTATATAAACTGTGTTTTGGAACTTGTAGATGCGCTCTCTCCTGCTTGTGGGGCGCCCGCCATTGCAATCGCGAATAAATTACTGCTTCACTGAGATCCTCGCCTGAGCCTAAGTTATTGGCTATGGAGTGTTTCTCACAATTTGTGGGCTCGTCCGGGATCCAGTCACCTACTGGGGAGCCTCACCGCCGCAGCAGCAGGAAGGCATGCCCCACTGATTTCAGCGGTCCTGTGCATCGACGGTGGCGGTTCTGCGGAAAGCTGACAGAGGGCCCGAGACTGGTTAAAGAGGCAGGATCCGTGAAGTAGTGGGGAAAGGAAGAAGGTAGGCACTCCAGGTTTTTAAGAATTGATCCGGTAACTCTGTGCACAGACCAAGGTAAGAAATATTAAGTATTGCCTTGGGGGTCGGGTGATCTGGTGTATGGTAAGCCCTTGCACAGGGAAGTGCTGGCACTACACCAGGGGAATCTGGTGTATGGTAATCCTTGCACGGGGAAGTGCTTGGAAGTACACCAGGGAATCTGGTAAACTCAGGTGTGCGGTAACGCTTGCACGGGGAAGTGCTTGGCGGTACACCCCCATTTTTCAGTACGTTGGTGTGTGGTACACTACAGAAGGGAAATTTCTGTAGCATATACTGGCGAGGGTTAGGAAAGATGGGAAATATGAGTTCCAGGGGACAGGGAGATATCCCTGGGGGAGTGCCTACCGACTGTCCTTTAGGCTGAGAAATTGGAAAATAATCCCAAAACTAAGGAGAAAGATAGGAAGAAGATGGTTAAATATTGTGTATCAGTCTGGACAAAAGAACCAATTAAAGGAACTGCAGTATTTTGGCCAAAATATGGGTCTGACAAAGATTGGGTATGTCAGGCCTTAAACTTGTATGTTAATAACAAATTTCCATTTTGGAAGAAGAATTGGAGTATGCAGCTTGTTGGATACAAGGATCTAATTTGATTTTAAGCAAAAATCAGAATAGGAGGAAAAGAAAGGGGAAGGGACAAGTGATAAATGGGACCTTTTGTATAACTTACCTCCTCCTTATAACCCCCAGGCTGCAGCAACAGCAGCAGTCACTGTAACACCTCTAAGAGAAGAAACAGGAACTGTAAATGACATTAACTCTGGGAACAGGGGGTACCCCAGACTTGTAAAAGAATTGGAACAATGCAAAAAAAAAAGACCTTGAGAATTTTCCACTCCCTGGTGCTAATACTACTAACACTAATGAAGCTGTTATGTATCCTCTCCGTGAAGTGCTGCTGGGACCTAGACAAATAGGATATGTAAATGCCCCCCCTTTCTAGTGGAGAAGTGCGAAATTTTAAATAGGAAATGAAATCTCTGATTGAGGATCCCATTGGATTAGCAGAACAGTTAGATCAGTTTTTGGGACCCAATCTATATTGCTGGGGAGAAATGATGGCAATTCTGAATCTGCTATTCTCAGGGGAAGAACGAGGAATGATCAGAAGGGCAGCAATGCGGGAATGGGAAAAGGATCATTCTCCAGGAGATGGAGTGATTACCAAAAGAAGTGCGGTGTATCTTGTGTATTTATTTTTGCTCTTAAATGTTTTGAGTGTGACAAGGAGGAAGGTGGGAGCATTATCTAAGTAACAGTTTAGAAGTTTTGGTGTATTCGCTGTGGTGTTTAGTCAGTTTCCCAAGTACTGGGGGAGGAGGGGGTTGACTGATTATCAAAGTGGCAGAAAGGAGAGAGTCACTTCTTTGGTGGTTTGGGCTTGAGCCCTGGAAATTTGGTAAGAAGGGGGAGAGCGAATTTCCTCAATATCTTTAAAACCCCCATTTGATGGATCAGGGAAAGAGAATGTAGGGATGTTAATAGTTCTGCCTCAACCGGAGGCTGAGATCTAAAAATCATGGGTGTGAGCTCTCTGGGGCAGAGGGACCATGATGGGTCCAAGAGAGCTGTCATGTAAACAGAAAAGCAGCTAACTCTTAAAACAACCTGAGTTCACCTGCGAGCTCAGGTTGCCAGTGGGACTGCTCAGGGAACTTTCAACGATTGCATTCCCCTGACCGACCCCCCCCAACTGAGACCCTAATCACTCCGGAAATTATGAACAGCTATACCAAAATCTGGTTAAATTGGGAATTTATATTTGCTCCAGCAAGGTCCAAAAAAAACCAAACAAACAAACAAACAAAAAAACAAAAACAAAAAAAAAAACTATGGAATTTTTGGACCAACTTTTGAAATGCAATGAAGAAAAATAAATAAATAACAATTTGGACATGGCTTCAGAAAACAGAGGCAATTGGCTAGCCTCTTTCTAGGGCAATTGGCCCCCTGATATCAGAAAGAAATTGTCTTAGGCTGCAGGATAAACTTACAACAGTCAAGAATAATGGGGACCTGGGGCACCTACCCTAGCAGGTCCACTGGTTGAAATAAAGCTAGGGAATGAAGAGAGAGGCTTGAATTTTTGTTGGTTAAGGGAGCTTCTTTCTCTGTGTTAATTAGTCTGTAAATGTAATAGGAGCAACTGGCTAACAGGAAAATGCTTTTTTTTTTTTTTTTTTTTTTTTTTTTTT
>CM021733.1:46027524-46098648 GCA_011075105.1 Heteronetta atricapilla | reverse complement strand
TTTTTTTTTTTTTTTTTTTTTTTTTTTTTTTGTTCATTTTTTGGCAATGCTTGAAATTTAAATTGGGAAAAATGATTGGAATTACAAAATGAGGAAAACAGTCAAGTTTGGTTCATGGTACTAGATTTAAAGGATGCTTTTTCCTGCCTGCCCGTGGCAACTGAAAACCAGAAACTCCTTGCCTTTGAATGGGAAAATCCTAATAGGGGATGTAAAACTTAGATGACTTGGACAGTGTTACCACAGGGGTTCAAGAATAGCCCCACCGTATTCAGGAAACAACTAGCCTGTGATCTTGAAGTTTGAAAGACACCTTCGGGAAAAGGGGACACTGTTGCAATATGCAAATGATAGCTACTGAAGAAGAAAAGGAATGTGTATCATGGACTATTAGTTTACTAATTTTTTGGCACTAATACTGTGAACCCAGCCTCTTTTCTCAGTAACAGAGTTTCCAGATCACCCACTCATGATTGCATCAAGACCATGGACACGGTATACTCCAGCTGACCAGACTTCTAGGAAACACCCTTAGATGATGTGGAGGATTGGTATACAGATGGCAGCAGCTTTGTCCGGCAGGGATTTTGCCTCACAGGATATGCGGTAACAAACATCAGCCCAAAAGCATCTCTCAGGGTTTGAGGACTGTTGGCTCAAACTCCACCTTTGGAATTCCCAGTACATTCATTCCATGCAGGAGATTGGGTCCTGATACGCACCTGGAGAGAATCAAAACTTCGGCCTGAATGGGAAGGACCATTCCAAGTACTGCTAACCACTGAAACAGCCATAAGAACTGCGGAAAAAGTTTGGACTCACTATACTCGAGTGAAAGCATCTACCGACCCTAGCGCTTGGGAAGTTGTTCCTACAGAAGACTTGTTGAAAGTTAAAATCAAAAAGAAAAATCCCGTAATAGACTCTGAGCAGGATAAAAGCTTATAGTTGTAAACTAACCCTTTATTTTCACAGGTAACTAAAAAGAACAGACCTATAACAAATTGAATTGCTCCCAAGAGGAGTTTATTATAGTACATCCTATTTTTTTGTTTGTTTGTTTTGTTGTGTATTAATAATTATTTGGAAGCCTAAGATTTAAGAATGATGATAGGGAAAAATCAATTATTAATTTTGTTTCTGGTAACTATAAGCCTCAGAGGAGGCCTTGGTCAAGTGGAAACTTGGAAAAGATTTGACCAGATGATAGCAAAGAAAGGGTATCCTGTCAAATTATGGGTGAATGTGACAGAGTTATGCACCACAATCTATTACATTTGATGCTTGTGAGGTGTTAACTTGTGGAGATTTAAATGCTCAATGACGATTGAGCGAAGAACACAAATATCTCTGCCCTGAACCTAGGACAGGCAACATGTTTGAAGAACCCCCTTGTTCGGATTGGGCTGATGTGTGGTGGACGACCAATCATAAAGGATGGTCATATACACCCACATCTATCTACTTTATGAGATTAAAGGAACAAATTAACATATTTAAAGGAATGGTTCAGCCCAGCTGTCAGCATCTACAATGTAATCCAATAACTACAACAGTTAATCGGGCTGACTACCTTACAAACCGTACTTATGATCTTGGAGCAGATGTAACTGGACAAGACCCAACAGCTAGACTGAGAATAGCTGTAAGGGAACGACTCTCTCCTGCCATCATAGAAAGGGAGAAACTCAAGGAGAAAGCAGGAGAGAAAACAGGAGAATCTCTTCAAAATAAGGCAGTTGTCACAGTTAAAGAAATAAAAGATCTTAGACAAACATTTGAGATTGAAACAGGGTATGGAGATGTGAATGCCTGGATAGAATGGGTCAGATATACTGTCCAGAGTCTCAGCCATAGCAATTGCTACGCTTGTGCCTCAGGACGACCGATTGCCCAGATAGTGCCCTTCCCATTGGGGTGGACTGAAGACTCCCAAGGGATGTGATGTATGATTGCATTGTACCAAGAAAAGACTGCCTGGGGAAATGAAGCCTGTAAGTCTCTCTTTGCTATTCCCTTCCTTGCATAATAGCAATATCAGAGCTCCCCCTGTATTCTCCACAGCCATAGGTAATCATACAGCCTGCCTCTCACAGCAGGGTGTGAGTGCTACCCGGCATCTGGGAGAATTTGCCTTGTGCACGAAGACCTTGGATGCTACCAAGGACTTGATGGGAAATTACTCAAGACTTGAGATCCCCAGGGCAGATCTCTGGTGGTACTGTGGAGGGAAGATCTTACGGTCCACCCTACCATCTAATTGGGGAGGCACTTGTGCACTTGTTCAATTAGCTATACCCTTCACCCTGGCATTTGAAAGAGAAACATCACAAATACCCAGAAGAAGTAAATGAGGCTTAGGAATATCATTTGATGATGGAGTATACATAGATTCTATTGGGGTACCTAGAGGAGTTCTGGATGAACATAAAGCTAGGAATCAAATTGCTGCAGGGTTTGAGTCACTGTTCTGGTGGGTAACAATCAATAAAAATGTGGATTGGATTAATTATATCTATTATAATCAGCAGAGATTCATCAATTATACCAGGGATGCAATAAGAGGAATCGCTGAACAACGAGATGCCACCAGCAAAATGGCTTGGGAAAACAGGATAGCATTAGATATGATGCTCGCAGAGAAGGGTGGTGTATGCGTGATGCTGGGCAACTGTTGTTGTACTTTCATCCCTAACAATACGACCCCGGATGGCACAGTAACAAGAGCATTGCAAGGGCTTACCACCCTTGCCAATGAATTAGCAGAAAATTCGGGAGCAGACACTTCCATTACAGGATGGTTGGAATCTTGGTTTGGTAAATGGAAAGGGATGGTAATGTCCATATTTACATCCTTGATTGTAGTAGCAGGAGTTTTGACAGCTATTGGCTGTTGCATTATCCCCTGTGTAAGGGGACTTGTCCAGCGGTTAATTGAAACCGCATTACTGAAACAAATGACCATGGATCCACCACCGTACTCAGATAAAATGATGATATTAGAGGAAATAGAGAGCAAAGAAAGTGAAGAAGAGGAAGATATTTACCAAGTTACACCTTAAATAAATAAATAAATAAATAAAATTATTATTAATAATATATATATATATATTGCAAAAATCAACAGTTTATAAAAAAAAAGGGGGGGGAATTGTGGGAATAGAAATGTTGTTTTTGCAGTTACATTGTTTAGAAGGAGGGAATGCAGTACTGAGATATGCTTATAGTGATAAGAAAGCTTAGCAGGCGACCTTGTAAAATGCAGACAACTAGACTCCTTAGGACAATTAGGTGAAAATCATGGTGTCAAGTCAAGTCAGATAAGTGAAGAAACATTACCACTTCAAACAGTAAAAATGTCAAAAGAAATTTGAAATTTAACAGGCCAGCAACTGAAGGCCATGCATTGTTTGTGAAGTATCAGATAGATTGTGAACCTGGATTACTCACTCAGTGGGGAAACAGGGGAGGGTCTTGTCATCAAAAAGTATATAAACTGTGTTTTGGAACTTGTAGATGCGCTCTCTCCTGCTTGTGGGGTGCCCGCCATTGCAATCGCGAATAAATTACTGCTTCACTGAGATCCTCGCCTGAGCCTAAGTTATTGGCTATGGAGTGTTTCTCACACTGTCACCCCAAAAGATAAACATGTTGATAAGACAATATGAAATAGTAAAGCAGTTTCAGATTGGTAATTTTTCCTCTCGGTCAAACAAATGCAGAGAAGCAGCTATGAAAATAACTTAAAATAAGCTTTAATGCCAGGGTCATGTCTGTTCCTAGTGATAGAGGGATGATGTTTGAGGATGATGGATGAACATGCTGATCTCTTCTGTCCTTAAAAAACTACGACACCAGGTCTCTAAGCTCTGAGAAAGGTCAACCATCTTTTCTGAGGCAGCCAGAGCAACAGAAATGCATATCAGACCAAGACTTTTCAGAGCACTTTGAAGGCCCTCTAGGAAACGGTGATAACACCCCAAATTTAGAGCAGTCAGTTGATGGGAATATTGCTAACATGACAGTTTCAGGGTTCAAAGTAGCCTATGAAAGCTGCACAAGGAGAAGCAGTCCTAGGTATTTGTCGAAAATTCCCTTCCCTAGCTGATGTTGGCAGGCATCCTATAGGCTGGGTCAGGCTGCAAAGCTTCAAGGTGAGCAGCTGCCCTTAGGCGCATTTGTACGCACTCTTATTTGCATCTGAATTTGCCCTGAAAAATCTGCAGATGCATCCAAACCTCAGCTTGCCAGCCCAGGCCTGGCATCAGGGCCACAAAAAGGAGGGGGTGGCCGGCATGGTGCAAGTTGATATGGCCAGCTGCGTGAAGAGGAAGGGAGGCCCTATGGCTTCTGTCCTAGGGTCTGCACTGACAGCAAGGACCTCCTGCCAGCAGCAGTGGCTGGACACCTCCTCTCTCCTGGCAGGCCACAGATTTGCAGACATTATCCGCAAACAACAGCAAAGGGGCTGGGCCTGCTGAAATTTGGCCAGGTCAGGTGATACACAGTTTTGCTGCCTCATAGTTTGTTATAAACCTCACAGCCCTTTCTGAATCTCAGAGATAAACAAGGGAATTCATTAAATGTATTGGCTTACTAAGAGTGACATCATCTTTCAAGGTGTAACTTCATGTGTTTCCCACTGCAGGTAATGGTAGCTGATTAAGGATATGAAGGCCATCAGTTTTTCAGAGATTATGTAACACTGCTGTCTATCTTTCTTAGCTTTTTTTTTTTTTTTTTTTTTCAGATTAGCAAGCGAGTCCTGATTTACAGTATCGTGCCATGTTTTTAACCCCTTTTTCCATCCATCAAAGACACAGAATAGCGATTTCGGGCCATTTAAATAGGGCGTCGCCGCCATTTTGCAGCCACTCGCAGAGGCTCGGCCCCGGGGCAGACGCGTTGTGCAGCGGGGCAGGGGATCGAGGCGGGCAGGGCTTTTTTCTCGGCATCGAGGCCACTCGAGGGAGCCGAGGGAGCCGCCAGGGCCCAGCAGCCCTCCCAGGGGACGCTGACGGGGCGTGGGCGGAGCCAGCAGCGCCCCCTCCCCGGCCGTTCAAAGGCAGCCCCTAGGGAGCGCGGCGCGGCTGGGCGAGCTCAGGCAGGAGAAAGCGTTCCGTCCCGCTCAGGCGAACAATTAATCTACCGGCTGTCTACCTATAGCTAAACCGGCATGGTCTACACAAGGCAGAACGTTCTTTCTAGAAAGTTCGTGGCGACCCACACTGGCTGTCTGCTCAAAAATGCAGCGGTTCAGGTCTCTGGGTGCCCGGAGTGCCTGAGCCTGTTGCTGCCCTCTGAGGGTGGCAGAGGCACTGCGTGTGTGAGGTGTGAGCAGGTGGATAGCCCGGTCAGCGTGGTGGCAGAGCACGAGGAGGAGGTGGAGAGGTTGAGGGCCATCAGGGAGTGTGAGCAGGAGACAGGCTGGTGGAACAACTCCCTGCAAGGCCTGAAGGAAAGGCGGAGGGGTGAGATACCCCAAACAGTGGTAGACCCCCTGCCCTGTTGCCTTTGGGCAGAGGGAGGGGGCCTAGGAGATGAACAGGAATGGAAACAGGTCTCAGCTCAGCATCTCAGGCAACCTTCCTCCCTACTGGCCCTGCTTTCCCAGGTGCCCTTACACAACAGGTTTGAGGCCTTGGAGCTTGAGAGAGCGGTGGGTGAGGATGAGGGGCACAGTCTACCCAGGAGGATGCCTAGGGCAAGGAAGTTGACTCCATACCTGAAGACTGCCTCCACTAAGAAAGAAAGAAGGGTGATTATTGTAGGTGACTCCCTTCTCAGGGGAACAGAGGGCCCTATTTGTCAACCTGATCCTAACCGTAGGGAAGTCTGCTGCCTACCTGGGCCCAGGGAAAGGGACGTTGCCAGAAAGCTCCTTAACCTGGTTTGCCCCTCAGACTACTATCCTCTTTTGATAGTCCAGGCTGGCAGTGATGATATTGCAGAGAGAAGCTTGAAGGCTATCATATGGGACTTTAGGGGACTGGGATGATTAGTAGATGAAATGGGAGTACAGGTGGTGTCTTCATCCTTCTGTACAGTGGTAGGGAGGATTACAGAGAGGACATGGAAAGCCCACCTGATAAACATGTGGCACAGAGGCTGGTGCCAACACAGATTTCTTTTTACTATGGGGTGCTTTACCAGGCGTGATGGCTGCAGAGGGGTTCCACCTGTCTCTAAGGGGAAAACAGATACTAGCCCAGGAGCTGGCAGGGCTAATTGAGAGGGCTTTAAACTAGGTAAGAAGGGGGATGGGGAGGGAATATGGCTCATTAGAGGTGTGCTGATGAAACAATGTCAGGGCTGGGGGAGAAGGCAATGGCCCAACTGAAGTGAATCTGCACTAATGCATGCAGCATGGGCAACAAACAACAAGAGCTGGAAGCCATCATGTGGCAGGTAAGCTATGACTTGATTGCCATCACTGAAATGCGTGCTGCGTGACTGTAGTGCTGCATTGTGTGACTGTAGGCTCTTCAGAAGAGACAGCACAGAAGGGGTGGTGGTGTGGCTCTCTATATTAGAGAGTGTTTTGTTGTCGTAGAACTCAAGACTGGGAATGATAAGGTTGAGTCCCTATGGGTTAGGATCAGCGGGAAGGCCAACAAGGCAAGCATCCTGGTGGGGGTCTGTTATAGACTGCCAAACCAGGGTGAGGAGACAGACGAGGAGTTCTACAGGCAACTGGCAGAAGTTGCAAAATCACCAGCACTTGTTCTCATGGTGGACTTCAACTTCCCAGACATACCCTGGAAATGCAGTACAGCTCAGAGGAAGCAGTCGAGGAGGTTTCTGGAGAGCGTGGAAGAGAGTTTCCTGATGCAGCTGGTTAGTGAGCCTACCAGGGGAGGTACCCCGCTGAACTTTCTCTTCACAAACAGAGAAGGGCTGGTGGGAGATGTGGTCGGAAGCTGTCTTGGATAAAGTGACCACAAAATGGTAGAGTTCTCTATTCTTGGTGAAATCAGGAGGGGAACCAGTAAAACTGCTGTCTTGGATTTCTGGAGGGCAGACTTTGAGCTGTTCAGGACACTGATTGGCAGAGTCCCTTGGGAGGCAGTTCTGAAGGGCAAAGGAGTCCAGGAAGGCTGGGCACTCCTCAAGAAGATAATATTAATGGCTTAGTATCGGTCTGTCCCCATGTACCCAAAGACGAGCTGGCACAGAAGAAGACGGGCCTGGTTGAACAGAGAACTGTGGCTAGAGCTTAGGAAAAAAAAAAAAAAAAAGAGGGTTTATGATCTTTGGAAAAGAGGGCTAATCTCTCAGGAGGATGTTCAGGGCCAAAATTACAAAGGCCACAGCTCATCTGGAGCTCAATCTGGCTACTGCTGTTAAAGATAACAGAAAATGTTTTTATAAATACAGTAACACGAAAAGGAGGACTAAGGAGAATCTCTGTCCTTTCCTGGATGTGGGGGGAAACTTAGTGACAAGAGATGAGGAAAAAGCTGAGGTGATTAATGCCTTCTTTGCCTCAGTCTTTAGCAACAAGACCAGTTGTACTCTGGATACCCAGTACCCTGAACTGGTGGAAGGGGATGGGGAACAGATTGTGGCCCTCACAATCCACAAGGAAATGGTTGATGACCTGCTACAGCACTTAGATGTATGCAAGTCGATGGGGCCAGATGGGATCCACCTGAGAGTACTGAGAGAACTGGAGGAAGAGCTGACCAAGCTGTTTTCCATCATTTATCAGCAGTCCTGGCTATCAGGGGAGGTCCCACTCGACTGGCGGCTAGCAAACATGACGCCCATCTACAAGAAGGGCTGGAGGGTTGACCTGGGAAACTATAGGCCTGTTAGTTTGACCTCAGTGCTAGGGAAGCTCATGGAGCAGATTATCTTGAGTGTCATCATGTGGCACTTGCAGGGCAACCTGCTGATCAGGCCCAGTCAGCATGGGTTTATGAAAGGGAGGTCCTGCTTGACGAACCTGATCTCCTGTGATAAAGTGATACACTAAGTGGATGAGGGAAAGGCTGTGGTTGTGGTCTACCTTGACTTCAGCAAGGCTTTTGACACCGTTTCCCGCAGCATTCTCCTCAAGAAACTGGCTGCGCTTGGCTTGGACTAGTGTACACTTAATTGGGTTAAAAAGTGGCTGGATAGTTGGGCCCAAAGAGTCGTGGTGAATGGAGTTAAATCTGGTTGGAGGCCGGTCACTGGTGGAGCCTCCCAGGGCTCAGTACTGGGGCCAGTTCTCTTTAATGTCTTTATCAATGATCTGGACGAGGGCATTGAGTGCACCCTCAGTAAGTTTGCAGATGACACCAAGTTAGGTGCGTGTGTCGCTCTGCTCGAGGGTAGGAAGGCTCTGCAGGAGGATCTGGATAGGCTGCACCGATGGGCTGAGGTCAACTGCATGAAGTTCAATAAGGCCAAGTGCCGGGTCCTGCAGCTGGGGCACAACAACCCCAAGCAGAGCAATAGGCTGGGAGATGAGGGATTAGAAAGCCATCTGTCAGAGAAGGACCTGGGAGTATTGGCAGATAGTCGGCTGAATATGAGACAGCAGTGTGCTCAGGCCAAGAAGGCCGGCGGCATCCTGGCTTCTATCAGAAACAGTATGGCCAGCAGGACTAGGGAAATGATTGTACTGTACTTGGCTCTGGTGAGGCTGCACCTTGAGTACGGTGTTCAGTTTTGGGCTCCTCACTACAAGGAGGACATAGAGGTGCATGAGCGAGTCCAGAGAAGGGCAACGAAGCTGGTGAAGGATCTGGAGAACAAATGTTATGAGGAGCAGCTGAGGGAGCTGGGGTTGTTCAGTCTGGAGAAGAGGAGGCTTGGGGCGACCTTATTGCACTCTACAGGTACCTTAAAGGAGGCTGTAGCGAGGTGGGGGTTGGTCTGTTCTCCCACGTGCCTGGTGACAGGACGAGCAGGAATGAGCTAAAATTGCGCCAGGGGAGGTTTAGGTTGGCTATTAGGAGGAACTTCTTTACCGAAAGGGTTGTTAGTCACTGGAATGGGCTGCCCAGGAAAGTGGTGGAGTCACCATCCCTGGAGGTCTTCAAAAGATGTTGAGATGTAGAGCTTAGGGATATGGCTTAGTGGAGGACTTGTTAGAGTTAGGTCAGAGGTTGGATTGGATGATCTTGGAGGTCTCTTCCAACCTAGATGATTCTGTGATTCTGTTTCCAAGGATTGATCAAGGCAAATTTCAAATCTCAGTTTGAAATTTTATCTTGGTTTATCTCTAGTAGCAGCAAGGTCTTCAGAGTCTGAGGTGCATAAATAGCCACTTCTTGGAGCAACTAATTTGAAACCCCAAAAAGATTTTATGTTCTCTGAAGCAGTCTGTGGATGCTGGATCAATAATACTTAACTATTACCATATCAGGAGTGAAAACATGAAGAAAAGGTAAGGTTTTCATGTTTAATTTCTAAAAATGTAAAACTGAAAAAGTTAAGAGAAATAGTTAAAAGGAGTGGACAAAGAAGTAAATGTTTAGATTAGTAGAATAGTGAAGTCTATATATCACACATTCTGAAAAAGGAAAAAAACGCTTAAAAAAAACCCATGTGCACCCACACAGAAACAGAACAACAAGACGCTAAAAAGAATTTGAAAAAAAGCCAGTATATTTAAATAAAAGAACAAAGGAAGCTATTAGAACTAAAATAGCCATCCGTCTGAATGTGCATATCCTGTCCAAGTGAGGAAAATAAAAGAAAGCAAACTTATCCTGTTGAATGTAGAACTCTAATGAGGCAAACCAAATAAAAAAATTTGAAAAGTGACCTAAAGGCACAGAAGTGACTAATAAGAATGTTCTCAGATACCTCAGAAACAGGAAGCCTGTTAGAAAGTCAATGGCCTGAAAGATGATTAAGGTGTAAATGGGACACTCCAGGAAGCTAGGCCCATGGCAAGAAAGCTAAAGGAATGATTTGCATCAATGTTCTCTTCAGAAGAGGTCATGGAGGTTTCCACATGTGAAGCAGTCTTTACAGGGAAAAGCCAGAACAGTCTCAAATCAAATTGTCCACAGAAGAGATTTTCAGAGCAATTCAATAAAACAAACAGTAGCAAAACTCAAGGACCAGGTAGCATTCAACCAAGCATTCTAAAGAAGCTAAAATATGAGACTGCTAAACTGCTAATTTCTGAAATCAGCCTTGAAAGCAGAGAAATACAAAGTGGCAAATGTGATGCTATTAAAAAAAAAAAGTTTAAAGAGCAGAGCTGAAAAACTACTGACCAGTAAAATTGATTTCTGTACCAGACAAATTGGTACAGATCATAGAAAATAGAATTGGTAAACACATCATTTTGTAGAGAGAAAACATGCCTCACAAATCCATTAGCAACCTTTGAAGAAGTTAATGAGAATCAGGCTGAGGGTGTGCTGCCTGATATAGTGGACTTAGGTTTTCAAAAAGCTATTCACATCACCAAAAGGTCTTAAAGAAATTAATCAGTCATGGGATAAAAGGGAGGGCCCCTCACATGGTTTAATACATGCTTAAGAAAAAAAAAAGAAAATGAAAACGATTAGGTATAAATTGCCATCTTTGCCCAGTGGAAAACTGCAACCCAGTTGAATCCCATGTGGCTCCTGTTATTCTTATTTAGACTTGCTATGGAAACAGAGATGGAGCCAGGCTATGCTCCCACTCCATAGCTTTCGAATATTTTCTTTAATCAGGAAATCAATTTAATCTGAGTACAGATTGCACAGCTTGGTACATAGGCCTTTATGACCAGGAGGTCATTACCAGGAGTATGTTGTCGAGATTTTGTGGGTTGGCAAGGGGGATTGTCTGCAAGGAAAAAACTGTTTCTTGAGGTAGAAGTTGCAATAATGGCAGGAATCAGTGTGGTATATAACTCAAACTTGACAGAGGTGGCAGATATTTTTCGAGTGTGTGTCAAGCAAATTAAATACTAATATTGACCCACTGTCAGCAAAGACATTTCTTGTCTGTGAAGGTGAGATAAAAGAAACAGATGGCCAGAATAGCCAATCTGTGGACCAGGATTATAGTACTACAACAAGGAACAACTTTTTATAATTGAAACCTCAGATTTTCCCAAATAGTCACATTCAAGGAGCTTTATTATCCTCTTTTATGAATCGATGCTGTCTTTTATGTTAAATTAAGCAATCCAAGAAATCTAGGTAACTTGTTTTGGTGTAGGTATATGGAGATGACTATCAAGAGCTAATCATCCCTGGTCGCATGTAGGAAGAGTAATCTGCAGAAATTAGAGTGAGCCTTTTCACACACTTCAAATCTCAACCCATGAGAGCCTTAGGGCAAAGACAACCTTTGTATCAATGTGTATGCATTTATGTTCTTTCTTTGATATTAAATAACTAATATTTTTCCTTTAGAGATGTTATGGTCCTATTAAACGAGATGTTGTTTCAAAACCTATCTTTCAAATAAACTGAACTATAACTGTTGCATACAATGATCATAACTCTATGCAAAGAATTTGTTCACAAAGTGTATTGATGGTACTTAGGGTTATATTTCAAAGTTCTTGGCTTGTATAACAGCCATTTTGGGGCATGGTAGTTTGCATTATTATGTAGTTTTTACTTACCTTGCTTTACTTAAATTTTATCTTACTTTACTTATATCCAAGTGGGTATGTAACAGGCTAAGATCAATGCTCTTGTGCGAAAAATTCATGCGTCTAACTTTCAGGGGAGTCATGAGTAAAGAACAGGTAAATAAACCATTGCGTAGCTTGGTACAGCTTGCATGCATATACACACATACCTGCATACACACGGTGTATCTTCTGGGAGTGCTAGAGGGCATGGAGGGTACTGCATACCTGCGTTGGGTAGTCTGTCTGGGAGACTCCTGTGTGGGGAAGTAATGATTTGCAGAAGTGAAATTAGTGAAACTCTCAAGAAACCACAGCACTAAACTGTCATAATAGCTATAAAAATCTATTTTTCCACTCTTACCGTGATGATAAAGTTAGCGAAATTGGTGCAGTTAAGGATGCCTAACACCTCGAGGAAGGACAGTGTGTTTGTTTCCTTTAGGATTGATTATTTTTCTCCCATCATTTAATTTTTAGTTGTTTCTGAAAATCATCTCTCTTCAAACCAGCCCCCCAGACAAAACACCTCAAATTATGAGTTTTATTATTATTATTATTATTATTTTTTAAATCATGCCCACAGAGATAATAAATATCCAAATAAATCATTTGGAGCCAAATCTGAAGCTTCTGAAAGACCAGCTCTACCCATGACAAGTGCACTCCATAATAAATACGCCACCGATACACCTCAGTTAGGTCACAAGACAAAGAGTTTTGCCATTCTAGCTTCTTGGGGAAGAAGGTCCAGGCCCTGTGGGATTTTATAAGAGCTGCTTCAGAGATTCACATCAGCTACGGAGGTGCTACCCCTTTTGAAGAAAGTTGTGTTTGTTGTTGAAAGCAGCAAATATCTCTTTGGTTTAGTTTCTATGATGCTTGTCGGATGTTGATTTAATATAAATGATGTGGACCCCACTGATTTCAAAGAAATTGTTTCATTTTATATTACCTATAGATTTGGCTCATCTAGTACCATTGGCAGCACTCTTGTGTGGCTATTGTTTGTCATTGCTTTGTGCATTGTGTAATGCCAGGCACTGCCCTCAAATTGCTCCAAGCTCTGGTTAGAGCAAATCAGTTCGCATCAGTTGACAGTGCCGTGACAGGTTACACCATCTGAAATGCAGGCTTAATGAGCAAGGCGATGCCAATCTGATCTGACAGTGGCTTCTAGTGACATTGAGCAGCTGTCAACAAGGACACAAGTGCATGGAGAAGGAAATTCTGGAACATCTACCTGGATTCTGCTTTTACTTACCCTCATTTTGCACAGATATAGCAAAATTGATTGTGTTTGCAAGGAAACCATGTGGGAACTAGGTCAAGTAGCACAATTTTGTCGGTGAAATACTCCATTGAAATGGGTAGATTGATACCCACTGCTTTCAGGGCTGAATGCAGCCCATTATTGTTTCTTATACATCAAATGAATCCAATCAGTTGACAGTTTCACAACAGGAATTAAAAAAACAATCTTTTCCATGAGGTTCCTGAGGCATAGTTTGCTTAAGGCTGAGCAAAACTGGAAAGTCATTCCATATCTTTCTTTGTTCCTATACGCTTCCCCAGAAACCTGTTGTCAGTCACTGTTGATAGCATGATGTTGAAAGAGCTGAATTTTTGGTTTCAGCTGGTAGGGCCATTCCAATATGTATGATGAAAGGGCATATAAATCCATATTTCTGCATCAAAACTATGTAACAAGAAAACCATATAATTTCATCCTTTCATCCATATTAATTTCATTCTGCCGGTATTTCTGAGAGATTATGGAACTGCAAAACTGACTAAAGTGGACAGCTACATGCACTGATATTGCCTCACTAAAATTTTCACCAGTATTCTTTTTTAAATATACTCGTTAATTCCTGTCCCAGATAGACTCCAAGTGAAGCTAAGCCCACCAGTGGAAAATGACAATGAACATTGACTTTAGTAGAAGATAGACTGAATCTAGGGAACAGAACATTTCTTCTGCTTGGAGAATGCCCTTACCATCTGAGGGATGAGGTGGCAGATAATAAGTACAAATCTTTGTTAATGTAATCATAAAGTTTTACAGTTAAAATAGAAAAGGTCAAGCAGTCCAAAAATCAAGGTTTCTTTAGCAGTCTTTAACTTGGCTGCATTCCACAGCTGGAGTATTTTCTGTTCTGTCTTTCTTTGTTAAATGTGTCATGTAATATATTCCTCTTTGACACTAAATGTGTATGATAAGTATACAAGGCATGAATTGCAGTAGAGATAACTGTTGCCATAGGAACCTTAACTTTTGCATTTGCCAAGTTTGAATCTATAATAGTGCAATCATAAGATTGCAAAGCAGGGGAAGGTCATATCCCTCTGACCCCTCCCTTTGGAGGAATGTCTTCCTGCACACCTCCCTGCCAAGCTCCATGCTCTTAACACCAGCAGGTCCACACATCAGGGTGGGGGGACACTGGAGACAATGGACTGTACTTCTGCTAGGGTGACTTTTCAGGGGCTGTTGTGGTTCCTTGATCTTTCCAGGTGAACCTATAGGAACTTGCAGGCAGATCTATCCTGTGTTGCCTTGTTCAAGTAGTTCATGAACAACACTTAGTTTTTAGCAACACTTTTTTTTTTTTTTTTTTTTTTGGCTATTCCAGATGTGTTTTCCCTTAATTTCTCACAGATACAGACATACAAAACATAATATTTTATGATGTGAAGAGCCAGTATGTTTCTTGTATGATAACTTCTACTGAACCCAACCATAACCAGGAACTCTGCTATAAGGGCATGAATAAACTTATTTATTCCTTGAGCATTAACACCTAAAATTTCCTACAGGAAAATGCTGCACAGAACTTTTCTCTTCAGGTCCTTCATCCTAACACGGCCCTAAAATGTGAATTTCTGCCTTGATAAAATTCTGATGTATTAGTGTTTGCTTACTCCCAAATAGAACTGAAAACCTGAAATATCAAAGGCATGAAATAGAATTGCATAGTGAAACATCTGTTGGAGATAACAAAACTGTTCATTTTGTATTAGCTCAGCACTCCACTATCTTTTTCTGAAGAATCTCACTAACCTTGTGGAAATTTGATCTGATACCTTGTTTTTTTTTTTTTTTTTTTTTTTTTTTTTTTGTGTGTGTGTGTGTTTGTTTCAGTTTTCTGAGGCCCAGCATCTCAGACTAGAATACATCTCCTGAGGGATCTCAGTTCCTAGTGGGGAGTAGCCCAAACTCAGTGTCCATTACCTATTTACATGAGCCTCTTCTGAAGAAAGATCCAAGGAGAAGAGATACAGGAATACAATCCACTGTGGAAATGCCTGGTCACTGTTGAGATGTTTTGATACAGCCTGGTGGCTTTCATGCCTCCTGTGTATGATGTACAACTTCTGCAGACATAAAACTTTCTCTCAACAATTTTCTCTCCAGTGATTTTTCCTGAAATGAAGGGAGGAAGGAAGAAAGGTAGGAAAGAAACAGAAGGAAAGGAGGAGAAAGAATTCTGCCTCTCCTCCAAAGCACACACAGTCCTGAAAGACAGCCAACAGGAGTTGAAAGGTAGCTCCCCAAGCAGCAACCTTGTGTGCCATCACTTGATGAACGAAGTATTTGTTCTTTCTCTCTCTTGGGATGATCACTCATGCCAAGTATTCTGGCATGCTCCTGAGCCTGCTGTCCAGACGATATTCACTTACTAACAGGAGCATTTGTCTTTGTGTAATGCTCTAAGTTATACCACTGGGTTTTGCAGGGCATGAGAATTTTCAGTGTTGGAAAGAGAATAAAAGACCACGTCCTTTCTCTTCAGGCAAGCAGAGACTCTGCATTCTCTTCATGTAGGCTCTTCTTTGTTATTTTTGCCCAGAGATTGTCTTAGATCCAAGTCAACCAAACAAAAGCTGATTATCTCACCTTTAAATAGAGGGATTACAGCAGAGAAGTTGATGCTGGGTAACTGATCTCCCACTTGAGTGGCTGAGGGGGATATCCCTTACAATGAAACAAATTTGAAGGAAGGAGGGGAAAAAATTGCCAGGCTAAAGATTAATGCAGAGCCATAGCTCCAAGCATCATGGATGACATTTGACTCATCATTCATAGTTATTTGTATCTACAGGAAAAAAGAGCACAAATAAATAGCAATTTTAACTCCCACTGCAGTAGAAAACCAGCTTTTCCTCTGGAAAGGTTCACCGTAAGGGAAACTTTCTTGGGAAGCATTAAAGAGAAGAAAAACACCAATGTCAGTTAATGCTGACATCTCTCTTTTTTCTCTTCTCACAGCCCTGCAACAAATTTTTTTTTGGTGTTCTGTTAAAGACATATTGCCTACTTATAGTGGATGCCTTGGAACTAAATAGGCTACAATTTAATTCCTGGAAATACCCTCTCTGGAACAACTCTCTTCTAGGAATACCATAGAACAGGTCCCAGGTTAGTACAAAGAAATGCTCAGCAGGATTCAGATGTTACATGTATGCAAAGGTAATTTCAAGTAACCCTCTCATTTCCCTAGTCCTTGTTTGCTTCTGCCAGTTCCCTTGGCACTGACTAAAGCATATTGAAAACATCTTTAATCTTCCTCAGTGAAACAAAGGGCAAGAGCCCTGATGACAGCCTGGCCTTGCTGAGGAGGATTCAGGGGCTCCTGGGGTTCCCTGAGGCACAGGTATGCATAGATGTTCCCCCTGTCTGACTACATCCTCTCCACAGCCTTTGCTGGGGAAGTTTAGGAGTTATTGTAGCTGTAGCATGCTCACCAAGGACTTTGCTACTCTCTGGTACAATCTTCCTTAGACTTACCCTAACATGTTGTTTTTAGTTAGCAAAGAAATGGAGGCTATTCTTTTTCTTCAGACTAGGCTAATGTTGAAACCAGTTTCTGGCATGTTCACACTTTTAACTCTGAAATTCACAGAATCATAGAATAGCTGAGATTTGAAGGGACCTCTGGAAGTCATCTGGTCCAAATCCCTCCTCACGCAGGGCCACCTAGAGCAGGCTGCCCAGGTCTATGTCCAGATGGCTTTTGAAAATCTCCAAGGAGGAGACCCCACAGCCTGGGGTCTCTCTGGGCAGTCTGTGTCAGTGCTCCATCACCCACACAGTAAAGACATGCTTCCTGACGTTTGAGTGGAACATCTTGTGTGCCAGTTTGTGCCCATTGCCTCTTGTAATTTATATATTGGTAAAATTTCAAGGTATTAAGAGTCCTGGTAGTAAGAGAAAATAGATGCCATAGAAGTATATTTCTGTTCTCCATTTAACCCACAGTATCTTAATTCTGGAAAATGTAATTTAAAAAGATGACATTTTCACTTGAGCAACATGTTTAGGAGTGGGCCTGATTCTGCTTTAAGTTGGTGCAATTTCAAGGAGATAATCCTGATTTATACTCAGGTAACTGAGAGGAAAATCAGATCCATTATATCCATAAGAGCAATCATATAATAAAAGAGCTGGAGTTTTAAACTGTCATTACAGCCAAGACAAATAGATTTTCTTGTCACCCATCCTCACAGCCTGTGACAGCTCAGAGCTCTGGTAGATGGGTTTTCGAACTGGAGGATGATAGGAACAAGCTATGAAAACACCACAGAGTGTCTTTTTGGCATTTTACCTTTTCCTCTGGTCTTCGTTTTATCATCATAATCTAGATAAGAAACAGCAGTGCACAGTATGAGTAGCATTTTGATGTCATGCAGGCTGCTGAAGAAGTGGAAGATACAGCCTAGTTCAAGTGTCAGACATGCATCGGCAAGATTAATTTACAGCAAAGTCAGAAATCTGAGTAGGTTTGAATTACGCTCCTCCATAGTACAAAAAAAGATTGCACTATGAAAATTGATGTGGCATAGTGCAGAGGTGAAAGAAGAAATTGGTTTCTTTTTACTTTAAGGATAACCTCGGAGTCTAGTATTAAACCAAGCTAGTATGATTACCTAATACTGGCATTAGAAGACAAAAAATATTCATCTTCCATCAGGCCAAATTTTCCTTTTCTTTAATTGCTCTGGGGAAATATGGATTTACACCTGAACCAATAAAAGCAGGAAGAACTCCTTTTCAGTATGTAAGAAGAGAAGAGACAGACCACTCTGCAAAGCAGAAGGAAAAATTGCAAAGTAATTTTCACCAGCAAAACACATTTTACCCTCCAGTATGAAGCAATGGGGAACAGCAATCAAAATTGATTGTTCCAGTTAAAAGTCTGCATCACGATGTTACCGAAAAAGTAGCATGATGAGCTCAGCTTTTCTGACAACGTGTCGCAGTAAATATAGACAGGAGCCTGTTAAGATTAAAGAGTTCTTTGGCACATCATACATTTTCTTGATTCACTGTGCATCATTAAGCTTTCTCTTTTTATGATGCTTTGTTTATTTCATGGACAAGCCATTAAATTCAAATTACATCTTGAAGGAAATTTACTTCTTTTGGGTCCTTCTGTGGAAAGCTCTCATTATCTGTATTAGTATTTCTAATGCAGATGAATGGGTCAGATCTTAATAGCAGGTCAGACAGGTGAGGTGGTTGTAGACACCAATAATACTTTGCTTTTTTGCTTTAGCTGCTCAGCTTCTACCTTTTCTTTGCAGAATCTCCAAATATTTATGTAGATATGTAAATCAGAGTGATAAAAATGATAGAAAACCATTTTTTTATCCTCTCCAGCTCTGTGCCATAATTTTAATGTTTTATTGCTGATTACAGTGACGTTAAATAGTCAGTAAAACAAGTATATCTGCATCACACAGTATGTAAACAGCATTTCAGATGGCTAAGATGTTTAAAATTTTTCAGTTGTATGATATTTAAAATTGTATCTTTAGAATCCCTTTACTTCTTAGGCTGCTCAATGGTCATGAATTCTATGAGTAAAAGGCTAGAGCTGTGTAATCAAATTTATTATACAGAAGTAGAAAGGCTTTATTTTCCATTAATTAGGAGAGAAATTGTGTCACTAAGTCTCTCCTTTCATTGAAAGATAATCATTTTGTAACATTCAGCTCAACTGAAGGTCTTGTGCAATTCTTAAAAGTCATCTAAATATGATCACAGTTTCTTTAATCAGTTTCTCACTTGTGCACCCTGAGAAACCTCCTTCTCCCCCTTTTACCATTAGGTTACATTAGAATTTGCCATATGCAAATAGCACAGCAAATATTTCTAGCTTAAAATTGAAGGCAGGTTTTTGCTTGTTTGTTTTGACAATGGAGTTTCTAGCTGGAGCTCATCCAAACCTTTACTAGGATTTTAGAAACCAGTGACAAAAATGGTTCTGATTTTCTGATTCACAGAAACTGTTGTTTACCTTTCAAAATTTTTGTGCTTTGTTACCTCTGCTGTTGCTGGCCGCATTATCATTTACTGCAGACAGATGACTTTATGCAAGGTCCTGAGTTTCTTCAATGAGGACAGAAGGAGTCAAACATCTCGGAAGACATGCATAACACCTTGCAAGACCATGTCCAAGACCTAGTAATGGTCTTATTTCTGTTCATGTGCAAACCATTGGTGCAGAGTGACCTTTGTGATAATACAATTTCTTTTTAACTTACCTGTCATTTTTATTTGTCATAATGTTTTGGTCTGTGCTGAAAGCCCAGTAAGATGCCACGTTACAAAGATAAGCCTTTCTCTACCATTATGCTGTACTGTTGTGTCAGGAAGAAAGAATGCTCCAAGGTTGCCTTCTGAGGTACATCAAACTGTTGTACAGGACTGCAGGTGGACTAATTATTGCATCTGATACATATCCAGGAGGTCAACTCAACCTTGGGTAGCCTGGGTCTCTGGGAGAGACCCGGAGTTATCTGTACTCCTCATGTAACTATGTTCTGGAGATCACCTGCAAGAGACCTGAGAGTCATTTGGGAAAATGCAAACAGAATTTGCTGTCTTAACCAGTAGATTCCTCTAGGGAAATTATGGAAATACATGAGAAACTCTTAGTCCAGAAGGTTGATAAACACAGTTCTTGACATAGTCACTGATTTCCATTCTGGTAAGGTAAAACTGTGCATATATTCTCCTAACTGCTTTAAAACAGTACCCATTTGTAGTCACCAGTACCAACTTAACCTTTGCCAATGAAATAGAGTCTCTCCTTGGAATCAGACTGGTGTATTGCAAGTGGCATATTAGCAGCAGGAGAACAAATACTTCTCTTGGTTTTAGCCACTATTAAAAATAGGTTACTACACTGATTTGCAATCATTCCTCTCATGTTCCCTTTATACAAGATGCATTTTAATCTGGGAGCTGATATTAAGACTTTCACAGTACAGAAGATCAAGAGCACATAGTTTGTGGAAGATGTCTCACACATTAGAAAACATTCTTCTGGCAGTTTCATATGTCTAAAGTCTTGTCAATGTAGCCAATAAAGGAGTTTGGTTCTGTTGGGCACATCCTTGGTTGACTGCTTTTCTTCCTCCTGTATACAGAGGAATGGACTTGAATGTGGCTTTAAGCAGTATGTTTTAGTTTGTGATAAACTATCCTTGCAGGCTTTCTGCTTCATTCAGCTTCCCAAACCATGAAGACAAAATGATAACCAGCCTTCAGATCTGTCTGTGTTTGACACTGTGAAAAAGTAAGAGCTCTGGGCACTTCTCAGAGGTTTATGAGGATGACATTTCTCTTTTGGGGGAAGACAGCATCACAGTATATAAACCCAAATTGTTTTTCTCAGGACTCAGGAAGACTTTTCACTGTTAATCATATGTGGTAGACTGCAAGTGCTCATCTAAAGCAGCTCACTGTGAGGAAGTTTGCATTGCATTATTATTCTCCATTGATTCTTCTGAATAAAGGTCTGTCTATATTCCTCGGTCACATGCCACAGAATCCTATAGAGCATCTGCACAGTACAATGCATCTCTGAATGTTATTACTCAAGCTATATTTCTATATATCTACACAGTCTCCTGAGACGTGACCATAACTTGTGATGTTTGTCCAGTTGTTTGAGAGTCTTGGCAGCTTCTCAGAGGTAACTCTGTGTAAAGGTAAGAATGTACTCAGGCACTCTTGGGTAGAGGGCCTAGACGTTACCGTTTTGATTATTTTAAATGATGATATTTCAAGTGAAGAACAGTTGAAGCATAGACAAAATGATAAACCTTACTATAGTGTTTTTGGCCTCCTGATATCAAAATCCTGCTTGGTGTGTTGGTATCCATACAATGCAAATAACCTCCATGTGTATGGCAGTATGCTTAGCACATACGTTGTAGTCAGTATTGAAGAAATAGATCAGTTTTTAAACCATTACATTATATATATATATATATATATATATACATATAGTATCTAAATAATGTTGCAGCTGTTTCCTTATTCCATATAGATTTTAATTTTATTATTGCCACCACAAAGCGCACTCTGTAGTACTGACTTAGTTTGATATTGGTGGGCCAGTACCAGCTGGACAGCTTTGCTGGTTGCAGCTCATCTCATCATACCTCATCCCTGCTGGCTGCATCTCATCCTCATCATGTCTCACCAAGGGCTGGTAGGGGACATTCGTCTAATGCACATAGCCAGGGAACTGGTTTATTGTTCTCTCCAGTAATTTAGTCCATCTCCAGTCTCAACAATGACACCAACTTTCTTTCTCTGTTTCTCCTCCATCACTAGCAGACCTGATTCCCCTCTCTGGAACATCAGACACGTTCCATTAGTTACCACAGAGTGACCCTGGCACTGGTCTGGGTTATCATGCAGACAGTCAGACATCTTGCCTCTCCAAGATTCATTGGCTTCTCCTTTGCTTCACAAAATCTTAATTTGTTTTCCTTCGTAAGGCCAGCTTCTAAGTATACACATTTTAGTAGAGTTACCAGATCTCAGAGACTGAGAAAAGCCTGTTTGAAAAAACTTAATGACTTCTTTCTTGCTCTTGTATTTTCCAGGAGTGTTCAATTTCCTTTTCCAGCACCCAGAATGCATATCTTATTTTACTACTAACTGTTAGTCAAAAATGAGCTTTGTTTAATTCACTGGGCTTTTTGCAAAATGTTATATTTATACTAGACTGTTTTAAGATATTTATGCTATGCCATAAATATTTTTGCAAGTGTACTATAAAACAGATTGCATCTCCCCCTCACTGTGACTTCGGATAAATTTTCGTTATTTTTTCTGAATGTAGTGGTGTCTTCCTATTGTTTGTGAGGCCACTGGCTCCAGGCATACAGTTATTCATAGTCACACACACTTGTAAATACAGTCATATACATAGATGATCATACAAATAGAGAGCTTTCATAGAATGTAATCTGTATTTGGGAGCCTGGATTAAAGGGCCTTTCATGGAGATTCAAAACCTAAACGAAAGCATAATCAACATGAAAGTGGGTAGAAAGCGTTCAGAAACTGGTGAGATTTCTGTAAAATATTCATTATCCAAGTCAGAATTAAAACAAAAGTGTTTTCTTTCATTCAGAAGTGTTTTGAATGTCTCTCATTCAGAAAATATATATGTATATATTGACATAAATGTATTGATTTTGAAACTATGTGGTTTGATTTAGAGTTGCTAAAAGCTTTTTCAGAGAGATTTCAGTGAAAGTTTACTAAAAAGTCAACACACTCCCAGAAATAACTCCAAGCTGAAGAACACAATGCTTCTTTTAATGAAGTTGAGAGCTGGCACTGGGGACTTGGTGCTACCTTCCAGTTTAGGTTTCTAGGTTAAGAGTTATGATTTTCAGGCCTGAACCTGGGCTATAACAAATATTTGAGAGGGAAACATCCCACCAGAGTGGACACCTCACAGAATCACAGAATCACAGAGTTTACAGGTTGGAAGAGACCTCAAGATCATCGAGTCCAACCTCTAACCTGACCCTAACAGTGCCCACTAAACCATATCCCTAAGCTCTACATCTAAATGTCTTTTAAAGACTTCCAGGGATGGTGACTCCACTACCTCCCTGGGCAGCCTGTTCCAGTGCCTAACAACCCTTTCAGTAAAGAAGTTCTTCCTAACATCTAACCTAAAAATCCCCTGGCGCAACTTAAGCCCATTCCCCCTCGTCCTGTCACCAGGCACGTGGGAGAACAGGCCAACCCCCACCTCGCTACAGCCTCCTTTGAGGTATCTGTAGAGAGCGATAAGGTCGCCCCTGAGCCTCCTCTTCTCCAGGCTGAACAAGCCCAGCTCCTTCAGCCGCTCCTCGTAGGACTTGTTCTCCAGGCCCCTCACCAGCTTCGTCGCCCTTCTCTGGACCCGCTCAAGCACCTCCATGTCCTTCTTGTAGCGAGGGGCCCAAAACTGAACACAGTACTCGAGGTGCGGCCTCACCAGAGCCGAGTACAGGGGGACAATCACTTCCCTAGCCCTGCTGGTCACACTGTTTCTGATACAAGCCAGGATGCCGTTGGCCTTCTTGGCCACCTGAGCACACTGCTGGCTCATATTCAGCCGACTGTCCACCATCACTCCCAGGTCCTTCTCTGCCTGGCAGCTCTCCAACCACTCATCTCCCAGCCTGTAGCTCTGCTTGGGGTTGTTGCGCCCCAGGTGCAGGACCCGGCACTTGGCCTTGTTGAACTTCATGTAGTTGACCTCAGCCCATCGGTGCAGCCTATCCAGATCCTCCTGCAGAGCCTTCCTACCCTCGAGCAGATCGACACACGCACCTAACTTGGTGTCATCTGCAAACTTACTGAGGGTGCACTCAATGCCCTCGTCCAGATCAGTGATGAAGATATTAAAGAGGACCGGCCCCAGCACGGAACCCTGGGGGACGCCACTAGTGACTGGCCTCCAACTGGACTTGACTCCATTTACCACGACTCTTTGGGCCCGGCTATCCAGCCAGTTTCTAACCCAATGAAGCGTGCGACAGTCCAAGCCAAGCGCAGCCAGTTTCTTGAGGAGAATGCTGTGGGAGACAGTGTCAAAAGCCTTACTGAAGTCAAGGTAGACCACATCCACAGCCTTTCCCTCATCCACCCAGCGCGTCACTTTGTCATAGATGGAGATCAGGTTCGTCAAGCAGGACCTGCCTTTCATAAAACCATGCTGACTGGGCATGATCGCCTGCTTGCCCTTCAAGTGCCACCTGATGACTCTCAAGAGGATCTGCTCCATGAGCTTCCCTGGCACTGAGGTCAAACTGACAGGCCTATAGTTCCCCGGGCCTGCCCTCCGGCCCTTCTTGTAGATGGGCGTCACGTTTGCTAGCCGCCAGTCAGCTGGGACCTCCCCTGATAGCCAGGACTGCTGATAAATGATGGATAGGGGCTTGGCCAGCTCCTCTGCCAGTTCTCTCAGTACCCTTGGGTGGATCCCATCCGGCCCCATCGACTTGCGCACATCCAAGTGCCGTAGCAGGTCACCAACCAGTTCTTCATGGATGGTGAGGGCCACATCCTGCTCCTCATCCCCTTCTACCAGCTCAGGGTACTGGGTATCCAGAGAACAACCTCAGAGCATGGGAAGGAAATCAGGTGGTCCATGACATTTCAGTCTAAATGGCATCTAATGGTTTCAAGTGTCTACAGCATAAAAACACACTAGAAGCCCATTCCTGTCTGGGGCCTCATAGTCTTTAGGGACTACTGTCCACAGTAGATAGGAGTTAAGCAGCCTGGAGCCCATCACTCTTCTCAAAATGAGTTCAGTTTGTTCGTTGAGAAATATTGGCCTGTGGATGAAAAACTACTGAGGCAACCAGGTGAGAGTAAACAGTTGTATTTGGAAGGGCCACTCTGAAGGGAGATGACTAAAGCATAACAGCAGGAATGTTTTAGGGCCAATCTTACACCCCAACCCTCTACAGAGTTAACATCTAATTTATTGCCCTCTTTTATGTTGTAGTACAGAGGGTAAATGAAATGCATTAACAAAATTTGCAGATGGTAATAAATTGGGAGGCACCAGAGAGGGGAGATAAATACTAGAGAAGAGCCTAGAGATTAGAAGCATGTCTAGGAGAAAAAATGAGATTCATTTTAGGAAAATGTAAACTTGTAGGTCTGCTCAGAATTAAACAATGCACAGATACTTTAAAGCAGAAAGACAACTGGAAGCCTTTCATTGGCGTTCATTGTTTCTTCTGTATAATTTTAAAGTTTCTCTTTCTTTTTCTACCAATTCTTAAACAGGCAACACCATCAGACCCTGATGATTCGGCTTGGTATTTAGTGGACCTTACTGCTGCTAGAATAAGCATGTGTTCCAGGAACAATTTCCCACGCAATATTTATTTAAAGGGATGTGCCAGCCACACTAGATGGGCACATTTGAGTGATATTATTAGTATGTCATTGTGTGCTATTTTACAGAAGTTTGAGGTGTGTAAATGATTGTTAGGCATCAGAAAAATATTCTCCATTAAGACAGTCATGTGCTAATAAAGCTTTTTTCAGTTTTTGATCCAAAGACCACTGAAGTCAATAGGAGTCTCTGTTACTTGAGAGACATTTGGATCTGGCTCCCCATTTTTTTTCCCTGTCTGCTTGGCTGTGAATTTAACAAAACTGTATGTCATTTGCATTGGGAAGGCTATTCTCACAGCTAGAAATCTTTTTTGTTAAAAAAGATGGAGCTGGGAAAAGGAGGAGGAGCTGATCTAGAGAACAAAACAAATCCTGCGCTTTTCTGTGGAGTTTTCAGCAGTTCAGTTCATGTTTTCCTTTTGTTAGAGTGCCAAATGTGTGGTCTGTTACACAAAGCAGGACACAGCCCTTTGTTCTCCTTTCCCAGATGCAGTTATGTGTAGTGTATGACACTCTCCTATTGTCTTAGAAGACCTGACCATATATGAAAAGCAAACTCCAGACCATTCCTTCAGTGTACAAGGCAACTGTGCGAGTAACCTGACAGGACTATATTCAGAGATTCCAGTCAAAGGTCTTGATTGCATATGAAGGATGATCAAGCTGAAGTGATCCAGTGCTAATTGCTGTGATAGTGTGCAAGACTTACCTTGAAATTTCTCTGTAATGCCATTTTGTTCCATCAACTGAAATAAAGTTATCATAAACTCCCACATCAGCCTGTGGTATATGTAGTGAGGACTGTGCAGCACGGGTATGTATCCCCAGAATGTGAGAAGTATAATAATTAATAGGCCTCATTCCACGCTACTGAAGTACCTAGGAGGCTTTCCATCAGTTTTAATGAGAGCTGAAATGTGCCTTAACTGAGCTGTATGGGGAAGGAGAGGCTTTCTAAATTACATATTTCTTTAGCTCTGCAAAAGGTTCTTTGGGGGTCATTCTCGTTTCTGGGTGAAATGCACATTTCCAGACACACACACAAAAAAAGACTGCTCATCCCACCTGACAAAGCATGTTGGCAAGATAAGGAGACAATAAAATAAACTCAAACCTCTCCAGCTCCCAGGCTATTTGTTCTGCAAAGCCAAAAAAAAAAAAAAAAAAGAAATGGACTGAATGGACTGTGATATGGCCAAAGGCTTAATAACTTAAAACTCGTGCAGTCCCAAAGGCCTCAAAGGAGAATAAATGCCAAACTCAGTGATGCCTACTCCATTGAGTTCCCTGCTTTTATAGCAAAGGAGCTCCATCCCAAAGGGATCAGTTAATCATAACTGAGGGCATGTGATCCCTCAGGCTGTTGAAACCAGGGATAAAAGCAACAGTAGAGTCCACAGCAGGTTATCAGACATAATCATGCTAGTCATAGAGGTGCAGATAGTAATGGGAAAGTCTAACAGAAACGAGAAGAGCTGCTTCCCTTCCTCATGCACAGACTAAAACAGCTTCCTTGGACAATGTCCAGGAGGAGAAGCCCAGACTCTCAACACACACATAAATTCTCCACCTGCCTCACCACCAGTAGTCATGTTCCCTCAGCGAGCAGCAGAGACAAGTTCTGGCAGGACTTCTCCCTGCCTCTGCTCAGCCCACCAAGGTTGTCTCAGTCTCTTCCAGACTCATTTGCAAATAGCCAGTCCCCTGCAAGCCTTGAGCGTGTCTAGACATTGGTTAATCCCGTCTCTTGTGCCAGCCGGGTGACATCAGCATACTGAATATCGCTGCAAATCTCTGCACAGGCCAGGTCTCTCAGCAAACGTTTAAAATGCCTTTCCCATGCTACTTTGCTGGAATCACTGCAGAAGAGAGGAATGCTGCCAACAGCTACCTGTTAGAGTCTCTCTGGAATATGAAAGTGACAACTGTACGGAGGACTCTGGGCATCCATGGTGGTCTCCACAAGTAAGTCATCAAGCCTCATGGTCATTGCTGTCTTTTTCTGATGGTCATCAAGAAACCAATGTGGATTCTGTTTCTTTGTCTGTGTTAAACAGGAGTTAATCCATCTGTTGCATATATATGCATATCTCTGTACTAATTTCATATTGAGGCCTATAATCTATTTGACCACATTCAGGTAAGTCTCAGGATTCAAGGGGCTGCTACCTGCTGCAACAATAATTGCAATGATCTCCTGCCACCTGGCTGATTGTTTACCCGTACACAAGACTGTCAGCACCAAACTCTGCTGAACACTGTCTTCCTAAAAGCTATTCTAAGTTCAGAGGCATTCTCAGTCTCTATTATGTATAAAAGAAACAAGAGAGCCTGTCAGAATAAAGTCATTTATTGCATACTCAGAAATACCTCTAATTGTTTCATGGCACTTAAATACTTAGAATATCTTGAGATCAATAGATTGATCTCACTGAGTCATCTGTCTCCCACCTATTCAAATGCTCATGCTCAGCATTGTAATTATCCCAGCACCTTTAAATTGTGTGTTTTGAGTATCAGAACATCAAAATGATGGGTAAATAATGCTGTGTTGGCCCTGTCTGCTGTGGCTGAGCACAAGGAGAATGATGCAGAGGGAATATCTGGGGACAAGGCCATCAGTTTTTATGGGAACAGAGTAGATCTCTGTCCTGTCATTGAAACAATAAAAATCACCTTATTTTCCAGGAGACAATGTTCATGTGCTTCTTGCAGTACTTGAATGTTACACAAGAAAATAGAACTTGTCACTGTCTGCTCAGCTCATTGATCTGCCTACTAGTCCAATATCCTGACTGCAAAAGTTGCCAATATTCAAATTTTCAGAAGATGAAAGATCCCCATAATGCACCTAACCAATTCTTTAGCAGTGCATAAGAGGAGAAAATCTCCTTGTTGATCACCTGCAGTGATCGATTTATGTCTTGGAGCATGAGGTTTAATTGCCTTTAATTTTGTCTTCAGTTTAAAAAAAAAAAAAGCATTTGTAAAAATTATATCTTTGTCTTACTCCACACGGATGGGCAATTGAGACTAAATCCAGAAACAGCCATTCAAGTACCAACTTCCGAGGCAAGTGTAACTAGGTTTTAAATGTACAACATTTTAGTCAGATAAATATTAACTGATTTTTACATCCAAGTAATAATAAAACCAGATTTTCTTATCATCCTCTGCATTGTTTTATCAATAAAACCCCACCTATACAGATGATTGAACACTGCAGCTTAGAGTTTTAACAAGTTTTTTCCCCTTTCTTTTTCCCTAGCAGGTTCCCAACCCAGATTATCTGAGACCACCAAAGAAATATATTTTAACGAACAAAATTAGGCAGATGTATGTATCATCCACTGTGGGATTTGAACCCATCATCACTGGGGAGAATGCTGCAATTTAATAGATGAAGATGTCAAACCACGTTACAGGAGCTTTTGCGACTGCATATTTATCACAGTGTCATAGGGGTCCCTGGCAAACGGAAAGATTTCACTGTTTATTCACAGTGAAGACACTTAATTAATGACTAGGCCTAATCAGACTGTTTTATTATTTACAGGGATTCCAACATGGCTTAGCTCAACTGATATGCAAACAAACCATCCTCAGCCTGCTCTAATTAATAATTCTGAACCAGACTCACGGAGTGGCACTGTCAAGTAGCTCTTTGGTGATTTACAACACCTCCTCCACTACATTTACATTGCTTGCATGCAAATGAGCTGCCAACCCTGCAAATCCTTCATTTTAAAATACAATGTGCTGTCTTGTTGACTACTGAAATGCCCTTATCTTTGCACATGACTTAATGGAGACAAATGCCTGACTTGGGCAGGTTCATGGGGACCTTCATGGACTCACACCTACACAGGACGTCATTTCAGAAATGTTTAGGAGGCAGAAAATAAAAATCTTCTATTACCTTTGGCACGGTTGCTGCAGCTAAATTCTTTCACTGAGTTTTCAGGCCTAACCTCTCCAAAAATGGATGGACTGCCCATTGTCTTGTACTTGCTAAATTAATTTCTGTTGCTGCTACTTAGATGAAAGGCAATGAAAATGTGACAGAGTGGATGGAGAGCTGTTATGAAATCAGTTTACTCCAACTTCACACACAGGTGCAGGGTGATAAGGTGATCTCAGTAGGTGATTCGATGCCATACTGGTCTGAGGATGAGAAGAAGCAGGTTTTCCTCTGTAGGAGGTTAGGAACAAAATCACCATAAAAATACACATGGGAAATAATTTTTGTTTACAAGCAATTGAAGAATGTTTCACATTTTCAAGTGAATTTCATATTCACAGCGGAGAAACTGAGGAAACGAGAAGGTGAGTGACTCAGTTGGGAAGACATGCGGCCAGCTGGGGACAGCACCAGCAGATTCACACCAGCAGATCTCATTTTCTCTGCAAAGACTTCTGAATACAGAGGGAAAACACTATTAGCAGAGCAATATAAGCCAGATGAAAATAGCTTGCAAGTGTGAGTCATCCCACTTGTGACTGCTTCCTATTCCATTGTAAGCCATGCTTGAGAAACACCACAAAGCAGCGCATCAGCAAGGGAAAAAATCTCCTTCAAACCTATCAGCTTTAATGAAAAGCCAGAACTACTCAGCTATCTATAGGAGCACCAATCATGTTTGCTCAGCCTAGGGGACACCTGTCATTTTGAGGCTGGAAGGTGGGACTTGTGTAGCAAAAAGCAGATACACACATACACATGGCTAGCTAAGTATTTAGAATATTCCCAGGCAAACCTGGTTTTAGCATAAGGCCAAAGGATTTTAAATACTGGCACAAAATAAACTTTCAATTACACAGTACACAGCTTCCCAGCCCGGGGTGCGGGAAGTTTAGCAGCTCATGGAGTGCAGATGTTTCTTCAGGCTGCACCTTGCACCAGGTGCTCCACCCTTTACAAAGATGGTACTGAAAGGAAGTAATTATTAAAGGCTTGCTGTCAAACTTAACTGAAGTACTCTGCACTGGTGCTACCAAGGTGTTTCCTATTCAGTAATCTCTTTAAGGAAGTGGGTGATGGAATGGAGTGAATTGGAGAAATGGTCCAGAGAAGAAAAAGATAAATTAATGCAGTAAAAGTAAGTGTGGAGTAATACATTTACAGTATTGTACAGAAATAATGAACCACACAAATACAAGATAGGAAATTAATTTCTCTACAGTCATTCTGCAGAAATGGATCTGGGCCTTGTAGTAGACTGCCAGCTGAATATGAGGCAACTTAACTGTGAAGAAAAAGAAAGCATTATACTGAAAAATATAAACACAATCACTGCAAATAAGATAGGTGAAGTAGTTCTGTCACTTTAGTCTGTTCTGGTGAGACTTTAGTTTAGGTAATCTTTCCATCTTCAAAACCACACTTTGCTGAAAGTCCAAATAGGAACTAAAAAGATCAGTAATCTGGAAATTTAGGCTTTTAAGGGAAGACTAAGAAAAAAAAAAAAAAAAAAAAGGGGGGCTGCATGTTTCTGAAAAGACTTGAAGAGGCAGATAATGCTCATCTCCAGAAGAAGTTTACTGAAAAGGAAATTGCAGATTGTTTTTTGTGTTCACTGCCAACAAAGCAATGAGTTTACTTGTAAGTGAAGAAAATTTTAGGCCAGGCATCAAAATAATTTAGACCTGGAAAGATGACATAGGAATAGATTTCCTGGAGAGACTAGAAAACTAATTAAGAAGGCACAAGGGCGTAATATCTATTAGGAACAATTTAGGCCTACAGGTGGGGGAGTGAAATGAGAGCCATCATGATATCTCTTGTTTCCTTGTAGCTAGTACATCTTATGATAGACCATGGAATACACAAGACAGTTGTCAGAGAGCTGTTGCTGACCATTCTGTGATTCCTTTGAGGTAAGGAATCAGAAAGACTTTCCCTTCACAGGCAAGATTGAGTGCAGCCAGTATATGTGATTGTCACTGTGGGTCCTGTAAATGTTTCTATTTCTTCAAGTATATTTTGAGATGAGAAAGTGCCCCAGGATCACAGTATGTATTTCAAGCATAAAAATCTATGCCTTAGATGACACTTGGTTTCTGATTTTTTTCATATATATTTTTTGTTGGTATTCTTGAGTATTTCCAAAAAATCTTTTTCATTCTGTAATCAAATAGAGAAGATGCACATTATTTTTATGCATGTAATCTTAAGCTCTTTTTTTTTTTATTATTATTTTTTTATTTTTTTGTGATAGAATGTAAATTGAAATATTAATGCAGATAGGTTTCCTAAAGCTCTCTGACAACGGTGCCTTGTTGTACACTTTACATGTACACTTTACAATGTACACTTCACAGAATCACAGAATCACAGAATTTCTAGGTTGGAAGAGACGTCAAGATCATCGAGTCCAACCTCTGACCTAACACTAACAGTCCCCACTAAACCATATCCCTAAGCTCTACATCTAAAAAAAGCTCTACACTTTATGCTGTAACCTGTACTAGATGTAAGGAAAACAAGGGATCAGATTAGGTGGATGCCCACCAGAAGAACAAATAGATTTATAAACATAAGTAGAAGCAGAGATATCAAAGGGAACAATAAGCTGTTACGGACAGGCATGGGAACTGGGAACAAAAAAAAAAAAAAAAAAAAAAAAGCCAAATTAGGAGGAGGAGGGTTTTTGAGAGGTGTCTGTAAAGAAACAATGGGCTGGAGTGGCCCAAAAAATGCAAACAGAGGAGGCAAATGTGCATGCTGTATTCCAGCCCAGGCAAGAAGTTATCCAGCAAGCTCAGAACAAACAACTTGTCAGATTTGGAGAGAGATACTTGGTTACACGTTGTTTTGATTTTATAATGCAAATCTACTAAACATTCCAGACCTTCTATCCAGAAGATAAAGCTTTGCTTTGGAAAGACTGTCGTGTGCCACTACAGATCTCTTCTGCCTTTGTTCACACTGACACAGTAAGGATGAGTTTCTAGGACATCTGAGATGGACTGAAATACCCCACAAGAGTTGAAGAATGACAGGGAAAAATATTGGTAAGTTAAAGATACTGATGTTAACATTGCATTATATATAAAAATTAGAAGTCTTTAATGGCATGAGAAAAAGGAGTAAATAAATAAAGAGGAAATTATCTATACATATAAACACTTTCATTCAGTAGCTCAGCAACACTTTTCTAATAGAAAAAACCTTGGTACCTGGGATTTTAAATAACTTTTCCCATCACCATCAACTTATGGGCAGAGTTTCCTTAGGTTTAAAAATGAAACAGAGCATGGCTGGATAAAGCAGACAGGCAAATGGACAATTTATCAAAATGTTATGCATTCAGCCAGATAAAAATTATTAATTTGTAACCAGTCTATTAAGAACTGTCAAGCCTCAAGTCAGGTTGGCAATTCTCAAGTTTGAGAATTCAATTTCTGGTCTACAGCATTAAATTAAAAAGTCCTCCTTTGTGTCAGTCCTCACTAATGTTTGTAGATATAACAGGGATGTCTGGCATCAGTGAGTCTGGTTTATGTTTATTGCTCTTTTTGGCTTACAATGGGGTGCAAAGGAAGCAGAAATACAAAGAAGCCTCTTCCACTTGAGGATTTTGATATTTGGGGAACATGCAGGGGTCTGTCTAAGCCTCCAGTCAGACTCAAAAGTTGAGCAGGTTAAAACCAGCTGCATCACAGACCTGTCCCTAGATATTACTCTGTTTCCATCCAAAGACAAGATCTGAGGTGGTGATACGGGAATTTCTCTGATGTTAGAAATCCCCAATGGCCAGGATGGTGGAAACAGAGACCCAAAACTTTGCTTCTGTTAGTTACAAAGACGTAAATAGCCATAGATCCTCCAAACCCAGTGACCAGAGACAGTTCCACAATTATCATGTACACTGGATAAGGAGGAGCATGAAGAGTGAAAGATGGAACCTGTCTCATGTGTGCTTTATTCAGGGGTCCTCTTGCAAACTGATGAGTTGTCTTCAGTAAAGATTCAAGTAGTCACCAGGCTCATTAATTCCTCTTGTATGGCTGGCAGCAAGTGGTATACTGAGGAGGAGGAGAGGCAATATCAACATTAGCCATGCATTTGTAAGGTTTAGAATTAGGTTGTTAAAATTTTTAGGGTCCTTGCTGGGTGTTAATGACAAGTTTTAAATGTTTAATTAAAATAAGAAAAAGCTTTTATGTTTGTAAACAGAAGCAGACAAACAAGGTGATAACAAATACTTAACTACATTATGCAAATTTTGTGGTAGATTTTGTTGGGAATCTAGGAGCATTCAACACCTAGTGGAAACAGAAGACTGGTATGTGCAGGAATTACTCTTACCTTCCGAATAAGGGGTCTATCCCCATCAGTACTTTATAGACTCTCCAAAAGCTTGTATTACTTTGCTGTTCTAAAAGTGACATGCAGTGACAGCATAACAAGTTGTTAGCTATTTCTTAATACTCATTGTAAGAAGTATCCGTCGAATTTTTTTTTTTTTTTTAATAATACTAAAACTTGTTAAAATTGTCTTATATTTGTTCTGTGTTTTTGGTGGAAAAAGTAGTAACAGACTTTTCAAGGTAATAGCCACTTCTTTTTTTTCCCAATGAGTGACAATTAAATATTTGTAACTCGTATTATATCACCTACATTATAACCACCTTACATTGTTCTTACTGTGTGATAATCTCCCCTTAAAATTTCATTGAGTTTTATGCATAAGCATGTATGCACAGTCACAGAAACACATATGCTTAAAAAAAAAAAAAAAAAAAAAAAAAAAAAGAATCTGCTGAGATCTCCACAGGTATTTGAACTGTTATTGACTCATGTTAAAAAGTTACATTCTTATAGATGTTAGGATGAATGTCTTGGAGACTGCTGTGTTACCTAAGGGACAATAAAGGCAGTGGAAAGCAGTAGACCTGCAACCCTGAAGGAGTATTACAGCATCAGATAGGGCAGCTTGATTTCCATGGTTCTTTTGATCCATAGCTGAAATCACCTATACAATAGCATCTGACACATGTTGTCATCTACTATACCCCCCCAGTTTTCTCCACAAAGACAGTTCAAACATTCCTGGAAAACACAAAATTGTTTGTGTTGGATCTAAGGGTGAAAACAAGAGGCCATGAGGAGCCACAGCCATTATTGGGCTGTTTGGAGGGGTGGGGACAGCAGGAGTCTTTGGGTGCATGGCAAGCAGGTGCTAACATGAAGTCAGACATGATCATGCTATTGCAACTTGCAGGAGAGCAAACTACAGTCTCTTAGCTGCATTGCAGTCACCTATACCTCCTGGTAGCTCTGGGGCAATGACATGTCTTGGGATCTGAAGTGAAAAGCATGTGTCTCCTACTGATAGCTTGCAGAGAGTTTGATGATAACTCTACATCAGCAACACATTGGTTTAGTACTTACTGTATAACTTTACTCTTGTAAATCCTGATTCCTTATTACCTCTTCAGGTAAACTTTCTATTAATTTGTTAGACTTTATTCTGAGTGATGGAGATGAGATAGTTGACCATTTCTGGAAATAGATCATACCTCTATCACAGCTGATGGCAATTGTCCCCTAAAGAACATTAAGGACTAGATTACCTGATAGAGGATACTGGTGCAACTCCACTGGTTTTGTTGAAGCTCTTCCAGTCTGAACCATCAGACTTGGTGCATGTTGGAGGAACATTGAGGAGAAAGGCAATTCTTTATCTTAATTCTTGCAAAATTTCCTACATGCAGATTCAATTTCTAGTCCTCACACAGACAAGACCATTCTGTGTGGCAATGCCTTCCTATAAAATTTTAATTTAATATGCAAAGGATCACCATATTTTTTTTGTATTGGACTATTACATATCTGATATGATACAGAGATATATAAATGCATGTATACAATAAATGAAGAAGGATGGTAGCCATTAAAAATGTATTATCTAGTTATGGTTGAAGTTAACTTCAATTACATTCAAACAAAAATCATTTTTAATATCAGGCTAGTTAAAATATGTAATGCAGTTTCCCAAAATAAACAGAGATCAAATCTACAGGAAATTCTGAATTAAGTCTTTCTCTCAGCCTTTAGAAATCAGTTTCTCTTTTATATACAAAATTCAATATTAGTTTGAAAAGAAAAATTACATAGCAACCACAACTGAGACAATATTCTACTTTTCTATGCAGCGCATTTTTATGGTTACATGATTATGTTTCATCATTCCTGAAGAACTGCAGTCTTAACAATTATGTTCTTACAGAGTCTTTCAAATCCATGTATGTAAAAATACTAAAAATAATTAGCCAAAGAAATAGCTGTATCCAAATAATCCTATGATGGATAATAAAGCACAAAGTGGCTGGTGAAATCATAAGACTAATTTCAGAATTTCTTTCACAATGATTGAAAAACACAATGCTAATTTACATTTATTCTCTGAAATGTAACAAAGACTTTATTTTAGACAAGATGGATGACATTCTAAAAATCATTCCTTATCTATCCATAATAAACTCTATACCTCTGAGGCTCTGGATGAATATTATTGTAAACTTAAACAGGAGGCAAGCCATGGCAAAAGTTAGTAATTTTGCAATGCCCATCACAAAATAATTGTTGATTTTTTTTGCAGACCATCTGGTAATGACGGTAAATAAATACTTAATTTATATTGCTCAATTTCATTCTAATGGGATGATGTTATAAACCTCACATGGACAACATGGGTCATAGACCTTTAGCAAATACTGCTCAATGTCCATCTGTCCTTTTGAAAGATTAAAGAAGTGACAGGAAGTATTCAGAAGCAAAGTGGAAGCTCTGGGGAGACCTTGCAGGGGACACTTCATTGTGATCCAATGAAAAGGCTAAAAAGTGGTGTTAGCAAAGTGTAAGGAGCTGCCAGACAGGGCTTGAAGAGTTATCTCAGAATAAGATCAAGGAGGTTTAAAACTGGAGGGCCAAGAATGGAGTGTAAGCAAGAGGCTTACTGTGTCCTATTTCCATAAGCAAGGGAAGAAGGCACAGGGTCTAACAGCTCAACAGACTGTTAAAGCTGTGCTCATCTGTAGAGTGGCCTCTGAACAAACCAGTTCATCGGCAATGGTCTATGGGCCAATAGCCCTATAAGTCCTTGTTTACTCCCTTGAGTGAGAAATGATTATCAGACCTGAGCAACTGCGAAAGATAAGTTGAAAAGTGCGTAGGGAGATGTGATATTTATCATAAAACTCACTGTCCAGGAATAATATATACAGATACAGAGAACACTGCTACCTGAGAACTGGAAATTATTTGAAGTATCGAGGGCCCCCCTAAGTGGGATTTTGAGGGTGATCTATCACATTAAACTGCAGCAATAAAATGATTTTGAAGGCTATACACTTGTAAGCTAGGAATCAAATAGAAGCCATTGTAGAGAAAATAAATAAATAAGAAACTACTTTCAAACTTTTCTGTTTTAACCTATATGAGAGAATCTATTCACTATTTTGCTCATATTGAATTGGAATGTCAATAGCAGGTGGTAGGAAATGCAGATTATTTTTTTTTTATAAGCTCAGTGTATGAAACTCCATTTTCAAGCACTTTTTTTTTCCCCATGCAGTCTCAGAAATTATGAGTGCTTTAGAAATTAAGGTTTAGAGAATGATGAAACATTTGGATGTGTGTACGGTCTACTGACAAAGGGGAAAAGTAACCCATTTTAATGATTTTTCCTGAAGACTGGAAATTGAAAGTAATATTTTAAAGAAAAGCCTCAATTAGACTAAAATGAACATGGAGTGGAGTAACGTATAGTTGTACAAAACCCCAGACTTAACCATGCTCCTTATAGCTCATTTCCTCAATAGCAGGGATAAGTGTATTATCCCACAGTAACTCATTATGTTTTCTACCTCCCTCTGTTCTTCTGCATCTTGAGAGTCATTACTTAAGTTCTGCTATGCTGTTAGACACTGAAATACATTGTAGGGATGGTGGCAGGAGGTTACTAATATTCTGGCTATCCTGTGAGGAGACTAGCTGGCTAGAAGGGAGCCAGTAACAGAAATATAAAGAGAAACCATGGGATTTTTAAAGTTTCATATATGATTAGAACCCCCCAGAAAACAGAGAGGGAGAGAGATCCTCCTCCCTTGAACAAGTGCCTTTTAGAAGTTGAGTAAGGCTTTGAGAGACCCTTGATCTTCTTCCCTGAATGTGCTGCTAATGGACATGGGCTATGCTTGTAGCACTGCAAGCTTGATGCTTGCAAATCAGACTTAAACTATGAACCCCAGGGCAAAGAGCAGGTGAAATGTTTCACTGTTTGTAATATTATGGTTCCTGTCAGAAAGGCAACATATCATGTGATTTTGCTGAGGCCATAAAGTGGAAGAGGTATATGATTTCTAATTGGGAAAACACCGAAATATTGAAGCCATATGGGCACCAGTCTAGTTCATGATTTTAAAACAGTTTTCTTTGAATAGCCGAGAGAGATGTGATTTTGCCCCTCCTTTAATAAAGCAAAAGGATAGCGTACAAAGTCTTTTTTTTTTTTTCTTTAACAAAGGAAAAAATAAAAGATAGAAAATGTAAGAATCTGTGAAAAAAAATCACACAGCAGCTAGTGACATTGCTATTGTGCTGGTTCCCATACCAAGTAAGGTTCAATGTAGTCTTTGACAAGACAAGCAGGATGAGTTCTCTGGAGAATGGAACAGAAATAATAGGCCAAACAATCTATATCTAGCATTGGATATAACAAAAGAACATCAGCAAATTCTGCTTACATGGATCTCATGAGAGTGCTTTGAATTTAGGGTTATACCTTTTGGGATACATCTTTAGAATATGACAGTTATGTCTCTTATCTGATGGATACAATAGGTAGACAGTACAGGGAGCATTTGGCTCTGCATATTGCTGATGTTAGCATTTTGGACGCTTCCTGAAGCATGCAGGGTGCAATGAAATGCACAGTTCTCTGGAGAACACATCACTCCCTTTAAAAGACTGGATCTACAACAACAGGAGGAAGGAAGAAGTATATGACCTGGGAACAGCAAGAATGGGGATTCTAGCTGACAAAGAACTGTCCCTAGTACCAGAATCCATGGCTGGTCCTTCCTAAATATGGAAGGCTATTATAGAAAATGTACTCCTTTGTTTTCAGGATAAACTGTTTCATCAAGGCAGCAACCTGTCAAAAGAAACAATAGGCAAAGTAAAATAGACTCCTAAGGTAGCTTTCATAATCCAACTTATAAGAGCTCCAACTGATACTGCATGCAGAGCATTTCACTATTATCCATTCAGTTTCTGCTTCTGTGTCACCTTCCAGGTGACTACCAGAACTGCTCTGACTCAGGAATATGGATGGGAAAAGCACTCGTCCCCAAAGAGCATCCTATTTTAGCTCACAACTTGCCCTGCTTTCTGTAGTGCACATAGCTAGATAAAAGCACAGGAATTTTCTTAAAATGCAAATTCTACTAGAGACATAAAAAAGAGTGAGATTTTAAGGGAGCCTGGGTGCAAATTAGTCATATAGAACAACCAGGAACCCAGTGGTAAAGGATTAAGGTTTGGAAGGAGAGTGAAGGGGACTGGTTACAGCACTCTGAGGGAGACAGAAAAGCTGGAAGAAAAAAACTTGTATCCCAGACTGAAAACTGACAGAAATCTTGGGGGACTGTGAAAGGAAGGGAATCAGAAAATGAATAGCCTCAAGAGGACTAAAGATGTGACATGCCATCTGTGGGAGATGGCTGTGATACATAAAAACAGTCCTAAATATGTGAGAACTGAGCTGAGGTGCTGGGGTTGGTTTGGGGTGAGATTCATCATCTACACCAGCATAAAAACAACATAGAACTAAATTTGGGGTGATGGAGAAAACATGATGGTGTTAGTAAGTTGATAAAGGTGGAGGAAGAAAATATTGTGAAAGGAAAGGTCTGCCCATAGTGAGCACAACAGTTTCATTAAGACTATAAATGTCAGACATTATTTATTTATGCATAAAATTTGCTAAAGGGTAAATCCAGACAAGACAAGGACTTCATGTTACCAGCACTGGTACATTAATTGAAATATTTTGTTTTGCTTCTGGTTGCAGTCCGGATGATGTGACAGAGAGCTGTATGCTTGTGCCAGGATGTTTGATGGGCTATTGAATTAGCTCAGCGTTACAAGACAGCAGCATCCCAGCCTTCTTAAATCTTTTTCCCTCCTTCAGGACTTCCTTTTACATCTGTCTGAATCTGCTCTTGCTCAAGGTATTGACACTGAAAAGCAAGTTTTGCCAAGGTTATTTCCTTATGCCTAATAAATTCTACAACCTCTAAATGTCTTGGTACATAGGTGAGTTTTCTTCTGATTTAAAAAGAAAGAAGCATTTCAAGAGCAAGGTCTTCTTGTTTTTTGTAGTATTAATTTCTTTCCCAGTGTAAATCTTACAGCTATGTGCTCTCTCCCACATAACACTAAGCGCTGTCAAAACAGTTGAAGTCAGTAAATCTTAGCGGACTCAGGATCTGCTACTGTATTTTGCACCTGCAGGTCTAAGTACAGAGGTCTGGGAATTTCTCAAAGAAAGGTATTTTATTTGGGAAGTGCTCATTCATGGAATGAGTACATAAGTACTGAAAAGCCATCCCTGTCTGCCCCAGAATCATTATTGTCATAGTTGACCTCTTTGGGAAAGGGTTTGTTCCTCTTTTAAGTTTCATCTTGGCCAGTTCAGTTGTAACCTAGCTGATTGTATGATGTTCTCTAACATACCAAAAGTATGTTAGTTCTCCAGTTTTGAGATCTTTGGTTGGCAAAAAGTTTTCATCCAGGTCTAGATCACAGTAAAAATTAATGGACTTTAAAACCTACCATTGCTCTGGTTTGTCAGCAAAGGTTGTTACAATTTCTGTAACCTTCAAATGCAGACAAGATCACTCTTTGGCATCCATGATCCCTATTAATAGTAAAATTTTCTATACTTTCTTAAGTGTTGGAAAACACTCTCTTTTTTCACACCCACATTTTCAATCTTGCAAAGTGAGACTCTACCAGTCAGATCAACTGCTAGTATAAGTGTAGGGATATTCATATTTAATAAAGATGTTCTGATACTACTGGGGATCTGTCTTCCAAGTCCATGTGGATACTGGTGTTTTCTGCTGGAAACTGTGACTTCTGACAAAGTACAAAGTACATATGTGTCAGATAACAGACTAGACTGTCCTTGACCTAGAGCTTGCTTTTTGGAACCGATGGACACTTATGTCTCTCATCAGTACCCCAAATACTGGATTAAAGGAATACTGGAAAAAAGAACTTACAGAGTACACTAAAAGCAAAGTTTTCCAAAGAGCAATGACAATTAATGAAGATTAGAACCAGTTACCAGTTTTGGGTCTTGATACCATAGTGCTTAGTACATTTTTGACAGAGATTGTTGACCATGAGCCCTAAGATGTTTCCTACGACATTTTCGTTGAAACCTATCCAGTGCTACAGAAGGTGAGCAGCCACACAGATCTAATGCTGCAGATCAAAGAATTGGGCTAAAAAACTTGAGAGACAATGAAGGACTCTACTTTTAAGGAAGCTCCTTTATTTACGTGGAGTGTTATGGGCTCCATTTTCTATTACTATTGAGAAGTAGAAATCACAGCACAGAAAGGCATGGGTGGATGAGTTTGCCCCTTTACTGTCAGCTGTGATTTTCCTCAAAAGATCTTATCCAGCAGCCAAATTCAGACAGTTCAACATCAGCAGGGGTCAGCAAATTATGGGTTTGGTTAGGAAAGGCAATAAGCATCAATATGCTAAGAGAAGAACAATCTGAGTGATTACTTGTCTACTTTGGTTAAAAGGGAGTGCAGCAGAGAGGAAAGAAACCTATTGGAGATTGTTTCTTTATGTTGTCTTGTTTCTCTTCTCTCTTTTTGTCCTTTCCCAAATAATAAGCCATTTCAACAAGCCTGTTTGATTCACTGCTTGTGAGTGGGGGATATATTGCTCACTAGCTGTCTGACAGTCTTATTCGGTTTCTCCCTGGTTTTGGATGATGTCTCAAGATGATGGTAAAAGAGGGTATCTGAATGCAGAACCTGGTCCTTGCTGCTGCCAGTCAGGGCTTGGCAGAAGAGTTACCCAAAGAAGCGGTATACTTTAAATAAAGTTGTCTTGAATGTGCCAGCCAGTTCTACTAAAAATCCTATTAGAAATCCATCAAATATCTTTAAATCCAAAGAATCTCTTACACACAATCCAAACATACAGGAAAGCATTCACCTACTGTAATGCAGTGACTTCTGGGGTGCAATGGGAGAACTATAATCATTTAAAGCTACAGGAGGAGGTAATATATCAAGAGCACACAGCTGATTCCTCTCATTTTCTACGCAATACTATGCCAAAATTTCTGCAGCTAAGCAAATAATATCAGAAAATATTGTATGGCATCTCCTTCATGTGGGTGGCAAGAAGTAGCATAGCATAAGGGTTATTATAAATATTATGAATCTATTTGAAAAAGAACTCTTTTGCATTCATGTTCTGAAGCATATCGAATTAATATGACTATTATTATTATTTTTAAAATACCTTTCCAGCATCTTGCAAAAGAACCAAGAAATTAATTTTTCTCATTTTGTAACATTTGTCATACTTCGAATTCTGCAGGCATTTTACTAGAAATAACCCTGTAAATATGGGCAGGGCTGAATTAAAACTCTAGAAGGAGAGTTTCCAGTTACAGGCTTAAGAAACCTTGTGTTGGTTTCACATAGGTTTTCTGGAGTGGTCCCATTGGGCTCATTTCACATGGGGGTTGCCTTTTTATCCACAGACTTCAGTAAAAAATCAATTTAAAAATAAATTTAATTCCATAAAAAATCATTTTTTTTTAGCCTTCTGTCATTAACACATAGCCCCTGAAAGCCCAGTTCTACATTTGACTTACAAGGACCTCCTAGGTTTTATCCTAGAGGCCTTTTAATGCCCTAACAATAGTTCTTGTCCCAGCTAACATTTTCCTGTGAATGACTGTGGTCCCTGTCCCCACCTGGCACCATGGGGTGGGAAGTACTGCTTGGCCTCACCCCAGAGCTTCCTTATTTACTTCCCTCTTCTCCATAGGAAAAGCAGAAATGGATCCTGCTGCAGAGCTACTTGAGTTATCACTCTTTGAAATTTCCCTCTGAGGTAGGACTATTTTGGGGTGTTTCCCTGGTTCTCCCCTATCCTAGAGTCAGGTAACATTCAGCTAGTGAATCTTGAGTTTTCTGTTGCAAATCTGTAACTACAAGTATCCCAGACTCTTCCGTGCACCCTGTGTAAATAAATGCCTGGCCAGGGAAATAAAACTGTTATTGTAGTGGAATTGGTTTGGAACATCTTTCTTGATTAACATTCAGGTATTTAACATTTAGGTAAAGTAGCCACTTGTCCTCTGAAAGCAATGTGCTCCCATTTAATCCATTTATCAGCGATACTGGAGTTCAGTGTGTTTTTTAGAAGCCATGAAAACAGCCCCAGCTCTGAACTGAATGGCTGCTTTTGTCTCCTTTAGGAGCAGAAAGATTTTCCTTATGCAGGGGAAGAAAAGAGTCTTTTCAGAGAACAAGACTTTGTGCCAGGTTCTCTGCTAGGCATCATGGGCTGTTATCTGGAGAGGCCACGTAGCATCCGTGACTTAGTAGGATGTGGCATCCTCTTTTTTTCTCAACCCCTCTGTTCCCTTCCACCATCTGCTCCTAATGCCTCTGATAGTCCCTGTTTAGCACCTCTGCCCTAGTAAAGCACTGTTCTGCAGGCAAGGGAGGAAAATCTGAACTCTCTCTCAAGTCCAACAAAATTGCATATTAATCACCCAGACAATTCATGACTGTGAAACATAAGTGTCTTCCACCTGGGTGGAGAGCATGCTGCTTCCAACGGAGCTCACTTCCATCACCTGCCCCCATGAAATCCAGGAAACAGGACACTGGGAAGCAAATTCAGCACAGATGTATGACTTATGGATGTCTGTTGCCCTCAGGGAGTATTTGTGTTACATTTTGCCTCAGGGGTTTAAACCACAGACAGTTTTTTCTTCTTCCCCATTACCACTTTGATGTAGGTGTCAGTAGACACACACAATGCCACCTAACTCAGATTTCAGTGTGATCGTCAGTGGAGTGGCAGTGTTTTGTCATTTGTTATTTGGTTGTTTGCTTCAGCAAGGAAATAGTTTACATGGTACACATGAGCCAGGTAACCATTAGATAAGTATATCTGTTAGATAACAGATAACCATTAGATAATTAGATTAACCATTAGATGTAACCATTAGATAAGTATATATGTTTTACTGGATTTATATTCATAGCAAACTGTGTGACAAAAGTTGTCTCTCTGCACTTGGGAAAGACACGGCTCTACCTGACCAGAAAATACTCCTGATGGTACTTTGGGCAGTAGGTGAGAGAAGCTAATGGGACTGAAACAACACAAAACCTCAATAATTTATAACTTCTGTAGGACATCTTTTGGAAAAGTATTTCTAAATGACTTCTTACTCCATGTTTAAAGGGACCAGAAAATATCACCCATAGCAATGTCACACTATCGTGGTCAGTATATCTGTGGATTCGATATGTCGGAGTGTAAAACATCTTGTTGACTAATGCTAGTTTGGGAGAAGAATAGAGGAGACTGCAGTACCTTTCCTTTCTCAGGACATCTATTCAAGCAGTTAGAAGCATCCAGCAGACAGGCCCTTCTCAGTGAGTACAATAAGAATGGCTCCAGGCTGTGCTCATTTACACCACAACATATGACACTCCACTCATTTACCAAGTGCAAAGTACTTTTTAAAAAAATATAAGAATAAATAAGACATTTGTCCATGTACCTATCCTGAAAAGTACAAAAAACAAACAACATATGGAAATGTTAACAATGCTGTTGTTCAATACGCTTCTGGGAGTTTAGATACGGCAGTGCTCAGGATGCCCCACAAGTACTTGAATAAATTAATAAATTGTACCTTGACAATTAAATCTAAGAAAATGTAAAGGGAAGATTTTTTTTTTTTTTTTTTTTTTTTGAAACAGTCTGAACTGTTGGGTTTTCTTTGGTTAGCACCTACTGAATTAAAATATGTGGAAATCATCTGGGGAGTACTTTTTTTCTGTTATAGATTAAGCCCCCAGTCACGTTTCTTTCCAGCACATAAAACCAGTCTAAAACATTTTCTTTTCTGTCGTTATTTTATCAAAGATCTATCAAGAATATTGAGTTCTATCTTTATTTTTGCTGAAGAATTGGTGAAGTAAAAAAAGCATGTTCTTTAAATGCAGGCATAAACATATCTTGACTTTTTTCAACTCTTAATGGCACAGCATGACCTCTGTTGAAAATCTACCAAAGCCAATAGAGCAATACCAAGGATTGTTTCTAAGTCATGTTCCGAAGCTGCTGGTAAATAAAAAGCTAGATCATATTTCCTCACTGGTGTAAGTTAACCACCTTTTTGTAGGTTGTGGGAAGGATGTTCCTCTTGCACATTTTCATACAGCTTCCTATGAGCAGAGAAACATCAGTTTGGCAAAAACTCTTCCGGGCATCTCAGAACAGGAATGTGGCAGGACTGCTGGTGACCTCCATCAGACAGAGTGACTCACCTTGGCTGTTTCTCTCCCAGGAGTAGCTTGGAGCCAGAAACCAGACTGTTTGGTTTCATGGTCTGCAGATGGGGCACCTGGCCACACAACTCACCATTTTCAGTGCCTGTGACAATTTAGCTCATACTGAATACACATCAGGAATGCACATTGTCTCTTGTTCTAAAATAAGCATTCGGAAGAACACAAGATAAATGGACACCATCTATGTGCCTGGGACATATTGTGCCTCCATCTCTGAGATGTTTTTTGTATGATGTCTGACTGACTGGCAAGCAAGGCAGCACATGATTTTTCAGATAAGAGTCAGGAAACAACAAAACAAGTTTAACTTCCAAAGTTTGCATAGTAACAGTCTTATGGGATTGGGGGGAAAGGGTGACATTACAGTTCCAGAAATGTGGGGAGTGGCATAGTGCCTGAAATAACTCTAAGGGGCAGCAGAACAAGGGTGAACTTTCAGCATCTGAGATTTATGTGTCAAAAATGCCTGAGCTCTTGTACATGTTTTATGAGAGCTAAAATAGAAAGTACAGTCTCTATGTCTCAGGTGGTGAACAAGCTATTCTTCTATAAGATTTAGCTCTTAGCAGACATTCCTGAAATTCCTTAAACCCTTGAAATTATGAATGATTGCTCCAGAGGGCTGTGAAGTCTATATCTGGACATCAGACTGAATTCATGTCATTGGCTATAATTGCAGTGGAATTTTTGGTGCCAGATAAATCGCAGGAAGCCATGGGGAAAAAGAAGAGGAAAGGAAAGAAAACAGTTGTATATTGAAGCATAGTTGTTTAATAAACATACATTCCCAATAAATAAGACTGGGAACCTCTTCAGTTACACCGTGCCAATGTGGGTAGGCCTGTGTTTACACATGGAGGCTTGGCAGTATGGATGTTTGACTCACCAAATATACTGTATAAACACTGTGATCTGCTGAAAGTGCCAAGCTGAGAAGCAGATTTTGTCAGCTTTGTTCCCAATGAATAAGACTGTGCTCTGCAAGCAGTACCTTGAGAAGAAAACTGCTACACAATGGAGGAAGGTTGTTAGTGCTGACCAAAATAAGTATGTTTTACCTCTTTGAACTGCTAATGTGGGCAGAGCTTCCTTAGAAAGAGGAGTTTTTTCAATGGTCTTTGAAGACTCTTGCATTTTATTTGTTTCCAATGTCTGTCTCATTTTAAGCAAGCAGCTGTTTGATGCTAATCTTATGCAACCATATTCTTAAACACCCCATATGCAACACTTGTCACAAATATGGCTACAAGCACAGCACATGGCTTTGCAGAGACTCATTTTTAGAGCAGGGCAGTAGTAAGGAAGCTGTTTTTTCAGCTACATATGTGGGCTCGAGGAGAGAATACTCAGAATACTCAGGCTCAAAAATGGAGGGGAAGGGGGGCTCGATTAGTATCTCCAGAAATCTCCAGAAAGCCTAATGTACATTGCACCCATTTATGGCAAGTTTCCCTTTAATTAAACAAGAAATCTTTTCTTTTTTTTTTTTTTTTTTTTTTTTCCAAACTCTTCTGTAGAATTTTATGGAGAATTAGATATGCAGATCATTTTAAATATCAATTTGAGTTCTAATTTTAAAAATACAATGCTTATTTTAGCTCTATTAAGATCTGTAAGACTTTTCCTTAGGACTCCTTATCTCTGGAAAATGTGGAGGTCTATTAACTAAAGGAATGGGGGATCTGAGTTAAAAAAATCTTGTGTTGCTGGTTCACCTGAGGGGCAGAAGTGGAGGGGGCAGGGGTTCACCCAGTCTGAGTGACTTCTTCACAGCTGTGAGTGACCTTTGCTCAGGATGTTAGGATGACTTTTTGGCCATATTTCAGAAAAGATGGAAGGCAGTTAATGAACATCATTTCTTTGTCCTTAATGCGATACATGAAAAGAAAACAAGTTCATGTATCATCTTCCTGGGTCCCAGATGGAACTGAGAACACATTGCCTACTTCATCTCTTCTCATTCCATGGGATCCCAAAGTCTAGCTTGGGTCTAGCAAATTATATTGTCAGATTAGTGCAAAGTCATTTTATTTTCCTGATCTGCACATTAGATTTCTTCATCTGTGCTCTTTCAGACAGCAACTTTTTCTAACATGGCTTTAAAATATGGTAGCATCTCCTCATGTCTGTAGTAGCAGGTCAGCAAAGGAAATCCCTCAATTAATCCACTCACTCCTGTGTGCAGGCACACAAACACATTTGGGGCCTTTCCTGACTGACTCTAACTGTGTAAAAATGGAGGCTTTTCTTGCATATAGAAGTGTAAGTTATTCTTAGATTTAAAGGCCTAGTAGACTTCCTTAATATGCAAAGAGCAGACATTGCTACTATCATTATGAATCACTGTTCCTGATAAGTCTAATTCTTTTTAGTGCCATTACAGCAGATGCTCACAAATCTATCCTCAGTGGCCAAATCAATCTTCCCAACGCCCTCATAAATATTCCAGTAAGAATATTGGATATTATAACAGCATCTCCTGGCCTTGGCGGTAGAAGATAGAGGTGCTCCTTTGGGTTAGCTTTCTAGACTGTTTACCTGCAAAACCTATGGGGACACCAGGTATGGATCCCTTGCTGAAAATTGCAGTTATGCGAGCAAATATTTGGAATGGCAGCGTGTTAATAGGCTTCAGTTCAGTATTTTTCTCTCTGTGGCCATGTCATTTCTTTCAGCTTCATCCATCTTCAGGTATGTGGTCAATTATAAACTCTGGGGGCTTCTAGCATGGAGAATTTCTCAGAATACAAAGCAAATGAACAGACATCCCCTGAAAGACCCTGGATAATACAAAGACTAGTGGCCTAGTGGAATAAAATATGTGGGTTGCCCAAAACAGTAGATCTTTAAAAACAGTTTCCTAATTTCCCAGACTAGGTGGATGATCTGCAAATAGATTTCTCCTCTCCTTTTCTTCTTTCTCTGTCACCCATCTTCCCTTCATTTTCTAGCCATCACCAGTGGGTCTTCTTACAGGATCATTCCCATTTTTCTGTCTCCTCTCAGAAATCCTAACTCCTATGAATGAGCCTATGGACAGAGGACAGGTATATGAAAAGAGAGTTTCAGCTCCAGAATGTTGTCATCCTTTATTGGTGAGTCTGGAAAAGGGTGGGACAGGAAAAAACATGGAGTCATTTGCCTTGGCCTATGGCAATGTGGCTGATTCAAGTCCTACTCTTAAATCACAGTCTGTTGTTTCCTATGATTAAACAGAACTGGTTCTCAAGCACTTAGGGATAAAATGGATGGATGAAATATTGCTTTTCAAATCAATTTTTGCTTTGTATCTTCCAAGTTCTTGTGTTCTTAAATGTTTTTCAAAGCTGTCTGAAGCTTTAGATTGGGTGGTTTCTGGCATGGAGTTTGAATATGATTGAAATCTAGCTAATAAATATAGTAAGATTCTGAACCAGTTGAGTTATTCTTAGGAGTTGCTCATGTTTAACTATAATTCTATTTATAGAATACATGTGAGGATTAACAGCTCAGAAGAAGTGTTTATGTTGTGAGATAGCAGTATGTTTTAGGTCCCACAGCTGCTGCTGGGAGATTTCCTCCCTTGACATCTTTTTGTTTCTCTATGTTTTCTTTCAGTAGAAAGAGGGCCTTTGCTGGTACCAATAGTGTTTTCAGGAAGTAATCTTATCCTGTGTCCTCCTACAGGCTGAAAGCACTGCACATACACACAGGCATGACACTGTGTGCAGCAAAAAACATTTGCTTCTTCCTTTTATATATCTTTAATAAGACGAAATATCTTTAATAAGAAGAAACATAATTGGAAAGCAAAGCATGGATCCAAAGGAGATCAATTGCTGCCCTCTGTTTAAATCAGTGTGTGCCAAGGATGATACAACTGAAAAGTCACAGAATCACAGAATCACAGAATTTCTAGGTTGGAAGAGACCTCAAGATCATCGAATCCAACCTCTAACCCAACCCTAACAGTCCCCACTAAACCATATCCCTAAGCTCTACGTCTAAACGTCTTTTAAAGACTTCCAGGGATGGTGACTCCACCACCTCCCTGGGCAGCCTGTTCCAGTGCCTAACAACCCTTTCAGTAAAGAAGTTCTTCCTAACGTCTAACCTAAAAATCCCCTGGCGCAACTTAAGCCCATTCCCCCTCGTCCTGTCACCAGGCACGTGGGAGAACAGACCAACCCCCACCTCACTACAGCCTCCTTTAAGGTATCTGTAGAGAGCGATAAGGTCACCCCTGAGCCTCCTCTTCTCCAGGAGCCTCCTCTTCTCCAGGAAGTCCATCCAGTTTAAGATGTGGCACAGCTGAATCGATGCACAGTGCACCTGTCTAGTGACCTCGGTCAAATCTCCCTCTGCCACAGCCAAATGCATTTGAATTGCTACTGTCCAATGACATTGCACTTAGGCAGAGGGTTGATTCACTCATATAATGATGAAAAAACATTGAGTGTTATCAGGGCAAAGGTAATATTTTCATTATGTTAAACTAGGGTGCTGATCCTTAACTGAACAGCTCTCTTCATTGTGTCACACCATCATGACACATCAACCTGGTTGTGGAGAGCAGAGGACCCAATCTGATTAAGTTTGTGTAGGTCTTTTACTGCTGCATACATTCCCTTTCTCCCCCGTTCTACTGCTAAGCTAGTAGCCTGGTGAATTTTCCAAGGACTATAGTATTCCTTAGGAAAATGAATCCTTTCTTGTTTCCAAGTGTTTCTCTAGGATTGAATGGACGATGTTGTAAGGAATGCTAGGTGGGACATTAAAGCTTTCACTGGGCATGTTGTACTACAAACAAGGGAGAGACTAAGGCTCATTTCAAATGAACATCACAGTTTCCATGCTTACACTGGTCTTTTGAAATAGGAAAATTAAAATATTGTCATAATACCTCTCAAAAATGTACCTAGTTAAAAAACCCTCACTTAGAAATTCTTTCCATCCGTCACAAACATTGTGGTTTGAAGGTAAAAGTTTCCAATAGGGATTTTCCATCTATTACTTTAGACATATGACAGAATTTTTACCACTGTCAGTATGGAATCTTTACTGTTGTAATGCAATGGAATTTTACTAATACCTTTTTTTTTCATTATTTTTTTTTAATTATTATTTTTTTATTTTTACCAGAGGCCTGAAAAGATTCACAGCTTCTGAGTTAAATGTGTAGGCTTCTTATGACATATTAAGAAACTATTCTTTAAGAATTAGATCCAGAAAAGGCAGTATACCAAGTGGGGAGAAAAACTTGTTGCAGGCAGTAGGAAGAAAAGCAGGAATGATGAAGAGGATGAAAAGGAAATAGTGGTGCCTTTCTCCTCATGAATAGCTCCAACCACCAGCATATAGTAAGCTAGGTGTAATTTCATTCTTTCCTGTTTTAGCTCTGCTGCTTCACATGGAATAACTTAACATTCACTGGGCCAGAGAAAACTGCTTGCTATTACTTCTTTGCAGGTATGATCTAACTTCCAGCCTTTGTATCTGTGAAAACTTCAAGGTCACAGTGAGCATCCATGAGACCACAGGTCACAGACGTACTCACAAACCACTACCATATGGAAATTCATATCTTCTCAGAGGAGGGAATGAAGCCAATCTCCATACTGGAAGAATACATAAACCATCAGGCATCACTACCCAGTCAGACTTCGCATCATATCTCTGACAAAAAGGCATGGTTTCTTGGTTTCTGAAACGGTATTTAGTCACAGACTTCCAGGAGAAGGCTCAGAGTTGTAGTGCAGTGTGGAGAGAGACAGCATGCAACAGGAGCTCTGCTAGGGGCTCTGCAAGGCTGATTCCTGACTTGGGCCATGCATACAAGAGCAATGGAGCATACTTGCCTGCCTGTGAGCATGTACGTGCAACTGCACAAATGGAAAAAAATAAGGCAAATGAGCCTTATAACTGTATATCCAGGGCTACAGCAACTTTGTTGTAAAGATTGGAGAAACCTCCCAAGGCAACTCTAGCCAGCTTAGCTGAGGTTTTAAGGATTTCACATTTAGACTGAGCCATGCACAACCGCGTGTTAGGCTCCTAAGTCTTATCCAAATCTCTTTGTGAATGCAGACCAAAGGCTTTCCATGATCTACAACACAAAGCTAACTACTCTCAAGAGCACTGATCCATGGAAGCAGTGAGGGTGAAATGTTTCAGGTGGGGTTACCAGGCACAGGATAAAGCTAGCTGAACTAAAGCAGCCTGACAGAACGTCCATTTCAAGGAAGCCATCTGTCAACCATAAAGAAGCAGGGATTACAAATCAGTATTTCTCTACTAATTTCTTGAATAGGAGAGCTGAATTAAGACTGGAAATTAGTCCGTGGAAAACTCTTTTCAGTTACCACCAGTGTTATGAGATGGTGTAGGACACTCCAAATCCTACAGTGTAATTCAAACAAGTAAATATGGTCTTGTTGTACCCTATATTTCTAAAGAAGCCCAACCAATCAAATGTACTTCACTAGATATGTAACTAATTTCACTGTATGTATGAAAGTAGCAGCCCTCTCTCCCCCTGCTATTACCCCTCACCATCCCTCTGATATCCTAAAGCTTAGCGGCTAATTACTGATGTCCAGACACACAGTTGACCATCCTTTCTTCAGTGAGTTTTTGATATACTTCCTTGGCAGCACATTGATTTGGGGTTGGGTGGGGTGGGGAAGGGGTGTGCATTCTTGCATTCTAAGTCTTCAGAGTCTCTGTTGCTTATCACAATCCCCTGTCCTGGTACTTGTTTTTTCCTCAGCAATGTTCCTGTTCTGCAAAGCAGAGTTTGGAGTGTAAACAGGCATAACACCAAATCTCATGGGGCAAGATTTCTCTTCTTTGCAAAGCTAGAGTTCTTTGTACTCCTCAACAAAGCTATTGAGGTGACTGTAAGACCCACAGCCTGCAAAAGAACTTTTCCATTCTAGCATGCTGATGAGCAAAATGTATATAGTCATCAAATATCCCACTTAAATAGAGATTTAAATAAAAACCTACAATAACAATGTATCTATATTTTTAAACTGAGAGCCTGTGTGTTGTTTCATTTTTTTTTTTTTTTTCATTCAGTTATTTGTGGCAAAAGAACTCCTCCTAGTACTGCTTAAAGAACAGTTAAAGGCAAGCAGGAGGCTGTAAGTAATAGATGTCTAGGAAAGCTGTCTTAAAAACAAGTACACCTGTGAGGAACAATTGGCAGACTGTTGGGACTTTTATGGATAATTACATTACACAGGCTCTCATAATGTCAGATGTAATATAATAAATAGGCTGTTCACTTTGGTGTTCCCTATAGTCAGCTAGATCTATCTGGAAGACAACTCCTCATTTTTCTGGTTTGTGTGAAAATTATGTCTTATTTTTTTGGGAGCTCTTTACTTAGCAGAATACCACACAGCCCAGCAGTTGCTCGTCACAGCTGTAATTAGATTATATCAAACCAGCAGTGTTGAAATACTTGTGACTGCATTGCCTTGCTCAGCTGTAACTCCTGAGCTCCTCCAAAGCACTTTGCTGGCCGCAGTGATGAGGATGGTGATAGCAACAGTGATGTGTGGCAGGTGAGGGTGGGTCCTACCCTGGGAGGTGTTAAAAACACTGCCCCTCTCAATCCTAAGCTGCTCTTTGTTGTTAGAGGTTATGCATGTTGAAGAGGGTGCTCAGGATCTGGTAAGGCTACATAGCCAATCTGTTATTTTCATATGGGACAAATTCAATTCTGTTTCTATTTTATTTTATTTTTTAACAGTGCAATGTATATCACTCACAAAAGATCACTAGGAAATGGATATGGAACTCTTTGCCATGCCCTGAGCGCAGACAGCTCATCAGATCTTTCAGGAGAGCCTCATGGGAAAAGAAGCTAGTGTTTTGAGCTGCTGTGAGCTAGGAAGCTTGTTGGAGAGGCAGACCTCAGGCCTGTGCTTGTTGTTTTATCTTCTTGTGCATGCCCTAGGAACAGACAGCTACAATATAAAGGTGTTGCTGATCAGCTGTACACCTTATGGGGCTCACCTCATCTGGATATTAAAGACAAGCTTCTGTTGGGCTGCCTCTCCTTGCAGTGAGGAATGCACAGCTTCTGACCTTAGCTGATAGACTCTGGGACACGCTGTGTGTGCTGGTGCTGTAATTATTGTCCAGACAAGCACAGAAAATATATCTATCTATATATATATATATATAAAACTGGGAGCAGAGGCTGGGGTAGATCTACTCGTCAGCGTCCCCTGCTTGCACAAGACAGTGGAGTCAAAATGATGACCACCTACCTGCTCTATGGTCTCTTTCTCTTGTTTTCACCAGAGTCAAAATGTTCACACTATTGTGAGATGGAGGATTGGCTCTTTCCTCTCAAGTGTCCATGTCTCTTTGAAATGATGGTGCTATGTCTGACACATTGGAAATAACCTGGATACTTAAGCATGGAGTACTTACTGCTTTTATGGATACAGCTTGAAGCAAGAGTATTTCTTGAGGGTGGTGTGGTAGGGAGAGTTCTGGTGAAGTCTTATTTATTGTTTTTTCCTCTCATAACTAGGCCTACAAGCTGAGTGCCTGTGAATGGAGTAGAACTACAAAGGGAGAAAGTTCCCAGATAGCCCAATATTTTCTAAGAACAGAATCTTGCTCTAGGCATTTCTGGTAATCATCTAAGGAAGCAAGCAACATAAATGTAGCCATCTTTCAGAGTCTGCTTTAGGAACCAATCTTTTTATGTTGTAATGACATGTGCGTTTAATAAAAATATAGAGTATTCTGAGGAAAGTAAATCTACACCCTTATCTTGGAGACATTTAGAATGAAGATTTCATTTAATTGTGGCTCACTGCTGAGCACAATTTACCAAAATGGCAGTAAACTGCTATTGAACTGTAACATCTAAAGATGTCTAAGTAGATGTCTAAGTGCTTGGATAATTTGTGGTGTGTTGTTTATTTTTTTTTCCTCCTTGCGAGCATAGTAATAAAATAGCTAAAAATAGGAAGGAAAAATATCAGTGAGGCCTTCAAAGTAAAGCAAGAAGTGGTCATGTATTCAGGGCCTCTATACAAACCTCACCTTCCACCTAACCTTTTATTTTTTATTCCTTATGACTTTTTTGTTCACAGAATCAGAGTTACTTGTTGACAGTTACAAATAAATAAGATAATGCTTTTAGATGCCAGAGGGACACAATCCAACACTACTGTTGCTTTTGCAGCTTTTGTAAACCTGTAAGTGCTTCAAGAATTTTCCCTTAGATAAGTTACAGACTTAGCTTTGTTTAATTAGGTTTCACAGACCAATCTCTTCAAAGTAGCTTGTGACCTCTCCTTGTTCCTCCCCACCCTGGTCTATAGTCAGAGGTGTAAAAATAAACTTAAAAAAATGTTGTAGATGCACTGGATTTATGTCTTCTGTTGAACAGTTCTACAGTCTTAGTGTGATTCTGGGGGGTCTCTATTCTGCATTAGAGGCCCTGGGAGCTTTCTTTGATCCATGGTAATTAATGAAAGGTCCCTGGGAAATCAGACCAAGGCTTCTGACTTGTCTGAGATGAGGCCCAACAGTTTGGTTGTAATAACTGGGCCATATGGGACTGACAGAATCATTTTCACATCTGAAGTGTCCCCAGTGGAACATTTGCTTTAAAATGACTCAGAAAAGATTTAAGTTGATTGAGTTGATGTGGTCCTGTTGCTTGTGTTAAGTATGAAATGTAGAAGCAGCACTTCATTCCTAGGCCTAGAGGAGTGGGTGTCAGCTTTGAAGGGCAAGAGCAAGTGAGTATGGCATTCAAGTGACTGAAAAGCATTGCCTTCATGAGTAACAGGAAAATTCAAACAGACAACCAGGAAGGGAGTTTAGGAACAGCAAAAACAGCAGGAAGGCTGTGGGAGAAGTAGGAAAATCTAAAATGAAGATGATGGATTCTGGATTCCTTATGGAAACTATTCTGAGTCTCATCCAGCCTTTTCTCTTTCTAATAGCATTGCTGGCATTTGTTTGTTTGTTGCTTTTGTTTGCTTGTTGCTATACCAGTCCTTCCAGCAAAACAAAAAGTGATGTTATCCCTAGAAATCTCTCAGTCCTTGAGCAGTGGTATGCAGCTTGCCTTTAAGGCACAGACACACTCAGCTACCCAAGACATCCCTGGCCTCTTAAGGCAAGACATGATACAGGCTGGGGTATTTGCATGCAGTGGACACGGAAAGTGTTAGTTACAACCACAGCAGGTTTTGTTAGGTTAAGCAATAGGCTCCTTTTCCTTGAAGTGGACAAATGAAGGTTTCCCAGCAGTCACCACTTCCCAGGGATGACGTACTTGGAGCAGAGATCTGACAGACTGCAGTGGATGGCATCAGTGTTGAGCTACCTGCTTGCAGAGGGTGTAACTGGGTAATGCTTCACAAGTACCCTGGCCTTATATTGAAGCCTAGCCCCAGGGCTGTGTATCTGTACTTACTCTTGTTAATAGAAAGTGTAATCTACCTCTAGGATATAATAACTATGAACTTATTTGTTATTAGTTTCAGATATATGCAGTGTGAGTACTACACACTGGAAGTTCTCAGATTCGTCTAAATTACTTTGACTAGAAAATACTAATTCTCTCTTGGAGATAACACATATATATGTAAAATATTTTAATCTAGTGATACTAACGTGTCTAGGGAAGGTTATTAGAATATGAAATTTAGATGAATCAGAGAAGCTGAATGTTGCATGAACTTTACAGGTAGTGAAATGGTGATTCTGATGGGGAATGAAATAAAAGCTGTAGGTGAGTTTCACTGTATTTAAGTGCTTATTGTCATCAGCTGTGTGCACAGGCAGGAGAATAGCATGCTTCAGAAAAGAAGAAGCTACTATTTCATGAGAATCCATCTTTTAACTCTCATCCAAAGGGGGGCTGCCCACCTTCCTCTGGATTTGTCAATGGAATCAAAGAAATGCAATTACATTTTTTTTTCCTCCCTTTCATTTAGGAGTTCATTGCATATATTTGTTTCTCTATACATATTTGAGTTGTTCACCTCTGCCATTTTTGTTAGCAAGGAATGAATAAATGAAGTCAAATGAGCTGAATGAGTTGTCTGAAGAATGGTGTGAAATTTAATTGAAAGATTATTCAACAGTTGTTTGAGATGACAAAGAAAACTGAGAAAACTCAGTTGCATGTTTATAGAGATGGTGTCAGCAGCTTTTGGGTCAGTCCATGGCTCCTCTCCTTTTTTGCAAGTGTGTTTGTGGGTGAGCTTGTGATTTTTTTTTTTTTTACTTTTTTATTTTTTATTTTGTGAAGCAGCTGTGCATCCATCCATTTTGTTGAGGCTGTGCTGGCCCCAGGAAGACTGCTTCAGAGCACAGGGGACAGATTTACAAATGTATTCTTGTAGTTTAATGTGCTACTTTCTAAAATGAGTTTTTCACTTAATTTACCCCAGAGCTGAGAGTTCAGAGCTCACACCCGCTGCACATTGTAAAGTAAAATAATGCCCAGCCAAACTTCTAGGACAAAAATAATTCTCCTCTTTTTTTTTTTTTTTTGTTTGTAATTGGCTACATTTCTAGTTGAGATGAAAGGTGCTGGGCTTGCATCCTTGGAGAATAAAATCCTTCACAGGTTTGTGTCACTGCAGTGTAAGATTTCACACCGGATTCACCAATGAGCCATGTTTCTCACTGGAAGGGACTACACCAAAAGTGCCTGAGTAATTCAATCATCTGCTGCTTACTCAGTCCTTGGCTGCCTGGAAACTCCCAGAGTTGTTAATTAATGTCATTTCTGATTGTACTTTTCATAATATAGACAGCAGCTCCCTGGGACTTCACTGAACCCATCAAGCATTTCACACAGATCCCAAACAGCCGTCACATGGTGACAATATTCAATCACTGCTGAGCTTGACCAGATCTGAGATGACAACCTTCAGATGAATGGATCAGCATGGATTTTCAGTCCTGGTGAAAGAGGAGAGAAAAACAGTGAAATAAATAGAAAACTTTTTTAAGCTAACAATGAAAGGCAGCACTGGCCAAGTGCTATGAGAAGTGTTCGTAAACATTGATTAAATTTCTAAATGCATGTTTAGTTAACAAACATAATTGTTCCCCTTTTGTATTTGATGTTCATAAATGCATGATGTTTGGAGGCTGTCTTTGTATCAAAATATATGATATTTGATTTTCATATCAGCAAATTGGCAAAGAATGAGGACTGAAATATTGGCCTATTGAGGTCAGTGGAGTTTTGCCATCAACATTCAATTGAGTCATTTTTTTCCCCCAGCACATTGTGAATTTAGAATAATGCATTAATCCCCTGATTTAAATTTTTTAGTCATCTGTGATTCAGAAAATATTCTTATCAGTCTGGGCCTTTAACCAAAACCAAGTGGTTTATAAACAACTGAAGCATGTTTCTCCAAGATTTACAAAAAAGTAAAGAAGAAAAACCCAGTATTCATCCATGAATAATTTTGACCAGAAAAAAAAAGGAAAAAGAGAACCCTGTCTATTTAGGGGATATTTGGAAAACTCCCCAGTTCAAATGTTATAATAAAACTTGCTTTAACAGCAATAATGTTTGCTGGGTTTTTGACACATTATTTCTGAAAAAGCTGACTCTATACAGCAGACATGCATAAAAGATATAAAAAGAACTCTCTAGTTCCATACCTTTTGTTTTATACTACTTTTTGCCTTGAATCATCAAAGTGTTTTTTTTCCAAACATATTGTATTACATGGCTTTTTATTCCAATTGCAGGTGCTACACAGATGCCACTTACTTTGGAAAGCCCTCTGATCTTTTCTATTCTCATTCTTCTGTCTTTCTTAATGTTTTGACTACAGAGAGGCAAAGAGTTTACTTCTACAATAGTTTTCTTGACAAACCCATGAAAATGTCTAATTAGAAGTCTTTAAAAGAAATCTGTTATAATTACCTTTGAATATTAGTCTCTCTCTTCTTATGACTGATGCTACTCTATAGCCTACTGATTGCTGATCCATGACCTGTTATGTATGTTTTTCTTAAAGATTGTCACCCATCAATATTCCCCTGCAATTCCCAGAGTCTGAAGTACAAGCACCAAGTGCAGGCATTAAGGCCCTGGCCAAAGATCAGTCATATCATCAGAATTACGTACATCGTATGTAAGTACGCTCACTGCGCGTTGTCAGAGTAATGATATCTTATTCCAGAGGTTTTGCCAAGGAAGGAAGCAAAGGGTGGTGGGGAAGGATGTCAGAAAGCAACCAGAGTGTCTAGAAGTGAAAAGCCTGTGGAAAGAATATTTCTTTTTACTTTTTTTTTTTTTTCTCTGTACTGTCTCAAATGTCTCTTAGCAATTAAATTCCTTCCTCAGTGTGATCCACATGAAAGGTTTGGTCTTCAGTAAGTATTTTCACCAGCTTGTTGCCAAGAACCCAACCTCATGATAAATTACCACTGAGGAGGGAGTAACTGCTTATCAGCTGAACTCCAGCAACTGTCCACCTCCATGCTCATTGCCTCTGAAAAAAAAAAAAAGCACTATGTAACAGAGACTGGGGTTAGAGGTCTGTTTCAGAAATGGTTGTGCCATTTCTTTGTGTTATCACTGGCCCTCCTGCCACCTGACTGTTAACCAAGTATCTGCTAGATATTTCTGTTCCCAGGGTGGCATTTACTGCATGGCTTGTGTGAGCTCTCCTCAACCACTCCAATGCAAAATCAACCAGTTTGCTTTAAAGCTTGCTGGTTTGACAGCACTGGCTAGAGGAAGACAGCTCATATAAGCTGTTCTTCTCACTGTGCTGTGGGATAGACAAACTAAACTTGATCTCTAATGAAATTGATCTTCAAGTGATTTTTTGACTGCTTATTTGTCTAGAGCCTTTACGGTATGATTGTGCACTTAGTTGAATTGGTGCCAAACAAAAATAAGTTATTTATTAAATTTAGGGTAAGCCAAAGGAAGAAGAAAATATCTAAAATAAGTGTGACTACAATGTTTTGCGCTCTAACTTAACTAGAAAGTACTTTAAGATTTTTCAGTTTTGTATGTGATGAGAAATGAGTTGTGGAAGAGTAAAATAAATAAGGGAAGTAATCAAGAATTTCTTTGGCCATTCTGACTTTGAAGGTACACCTCTACTGCAGAATGCAGTATGAAATAGTGAACAAATGTAGTCCTTGGATACCAGAATCATTGCAGCTAATGATATGAAATTTTGCCATTGTTTATTTTGACAGAAACAGTGAAGACCTCTTAAAACAGCACAGCTGGACACAGGAGACAGCACTTCAGTCCTCTGAGGGAAATGGGCTGTATGGTTACCTGTAAATTTCTAAGTAGGAACAAATAGGAATAGTAGAATGGGCTATTTCACATGTGACTGCAGTATGTATAAAATCAAGCAATTTCCCAATGCACAGGTGGGTTTTGGCACTTCAAAATGCTCTTGTATTTATGATGCTTTTCAGCCATTCAGAAGTCTAGCTGGTCTTTCTCAGGACAATTGGCAAATCCTTTTTTTGGACCATTACAAAGTCTGTATTACTTACATGACCTATACAAACACATGTAACATATCTGAATTTGCCCTTTTAAGTAATCTTCAAATCATCACCAACTGAAAATATTTCAGAAAGGATGTTACTACTTACTTGCAGTCAATTTAATTTTATTAGAATCCATTTCAACAAATCTGTTATTGTTGTAGATAGGCATTTGATACCTGTGTATCTTGAGAAGCATACATATCTACTGGTCTCAATAAATTCTTTGTTAACAGTATCAATAAAGACCTATACAGAGCAACAAATTCTGAAATGCGTAGACATGGATGCCTATTAATTTTGATACCTGTTGATAGTCATTGATACCTTTCAAACATGATAGGTATCTTGACTGATTTTGATACTGGTAGGCATTGAGATTTACTGATAGCATGAAATTTTGATATAGATAGGTGTCAATGCATATCAATGCAGATGCATATTGTTCACAAATATTGATGGTGGTTAATAGGCATTAGATACCTTTTGATTTCAATAGGTGGCTATACCTATAAATTTCAAGACCAATCTTGATATCAGTAGATATAACTGATAGATAAAACTGACCTTTTGATAACAAGCACTGATGCCTATCAATTTCAACACACTTATCTGTGGGTATCACTATCAATACCTACTGGTAGGTGTTAAGGCCTAATACCTTTTGGTCTCGGTAGGCATTTACATCCAACTATCTCTTTTTGAATATCTTCAGACATCACAACCTAATAATAGTGAGACCTTCCAGTATCAATAGGCATCGTTGCCTATCATTTTGGATGCCTATTGATAGACATTGATATCTGTAGGTATCAGCTAATAGTAGGCATAGATAACTTTCAATCTCAGCTTTGAAACCTGCCTTTAGGTGTATTGGATACCTTCTCAATAGGCATTTGTATCTATTATTTTCAAGACATTTTTGGTATGCATATAAGTTAAGACTTATAGATACAAAGACCTTTCAACATTGAAAGGCATCAGTGCTTATCCATTGCTGACTTTGTATTAGTTAAAGGAAATTATATTTTCCAAAAAAATTTAATGATCATCTTATAATGTTCTAAAAGATAAAACCAATGGTGTATATTCCCCAGCTAAATATGGCTGCAAATTAGTATTTCCCCAAAACTTCAGGGCTTATTAATAAATTCTGTGAAATAATTAAAGTTATTCTTAGAATAGGAAAACTATAGGATATAATCCAGTTAATCAATTTTTTCATGAAAAATTATCTAACTGCACATGAATTTCCTGATAAGTATCAGCATAGCTGTAAAAGATTAGATCATATAACATGTTAAGTGTAATTGTGATATAATTAACCACTGATCATTCAATTTCTGTTCCTCTGTTATGCATGTATATTGGTAGATGGAACAATTAACAAGTTATAAAACAGTTCACATTGATTTGTAGAGCTCTGGTTCAAAACAGTGCAAAATCCCAGATGGGCTGAAAATTAAAACTGCACTGTGGCAAAAAAAAAAAAAAAAATGAATTAACTTCATTCCTTTTATTTTTGCCCTACTTTTTTTTCTTTCTGAGAGCCCATAGATTAACAGCTACTTTGGGTTCTAATACAGAGCAAAGGATTTATTACTCTTAACAGTGCTACTCAGCACTACTATAGAAAATATCAATGTTAGTGCACTTCCACTAAAAAGCACTGAAGTATAAAAAAACAAAACATGGAAACAATTATCTTTGATCTAAAATCCAACACTTATATTTACAAGAAATATAACTTGAAGCTTAATAATGCATTTTTGGTGTCCCTTTTATTTCTATTGAAGTGACTTTATTTTTATTTCATAGTAAATGCAATTATCAGTTTCTCTTGTAGCTATATTGCTTCCAGAAGTACCTTAATTTCTTGATATTTTTGTCATGTTTGTTAAGGTTTGGATTTTCTGGGCTCCACTTACAATGTTCCAGGGAAATAATACTGAAATAGCACAACTGATCACTGTCTGTGGATCACAGCCACTAACTCTCTAATCATTCCGTAGGCAGTGATATTTTTCCTTCATACATCATTACAACTTCTTATTGAGTAGATGAAAAAACCAATAGTGGTCTCCAGTACCTATATATATGAGAGGGTGATAGGATTAAATTGAATCCTGAAAAACTGGCAGTATCTACAACTGGCAGTACTTTGCAAGGGCTCAGCTCCTTCAGGCAGTAGGCTTACAACCCACCAGTTGGTATATAAATTAATTATTCATTTAAACAACTGTTTTGGATTCAATTAAACCCTAACTTTTATAGGCTTTTTTTGTGGACTGCAAAATCAAATGTGATTGAAGAGAGAGGGTCAAAATCATCTCCTACTCTCAGGGCATTAAATCTCAAGCTGAGTTGGACTCAGATTTTCTTTACAACTTTTTATTTCACCCGATATATCCTTTTAATTAAATTGGGTGCTTGCTAAAGCTGTTCAGCTTGAAGGTTTTGACCCCTAATAAGTTACAGAAAATGTAGCTTCCCCCTTATTGTCTCCTAAGTGAGCCTCAGTGCTGAGTTGGAGAGATGATGTGTGGTGGCCTTGGTTTACAGACTGTAAAGGCATGCTTAGCTCCTGGGTCTCAGCTGTGGTGGCTCATCAGATGCTCACCAGAAAGCAGCCATGCCATCTGTTATGCTCACAAAACCAATTCCTCAGGAATTCTGGTGTGATATACTGCAGTACTTTGGAGGGTATGTGAATGTCAATAGCTAACCTGTCTCTGAGAACTTGGTGTGTGTGTTTACAAGATCATTGGACCTGTTTTCTGCAAGCTCAACTAACAGATCTGTTTGCATGCTTAAATCAAGCCTTTTTTTTTTTTTTTTCCCCAGTATGGGAGAAAAACAACAAAAAACAAACAAACACACCTCAGCATGACCACCATCATCCTTATTCATAGCCTGTGAGAACAATGCTGAGCTCTTGTACATGGAATCCTGAGTGGCCTGTTCCTTTTAGGATGTTATCTAATCATCTGAACCATCCCAGATTACTCATGTTGTCACTTGCTAATTTTAACTCACTGTATCTAAACACTCCAGGAGCACAGGTAGACAGGCAGAATACATATTCTTTTATTTTATTTGACCTGCTAAAACATTATCTATTATTTCTGTGTACATTCCAAGCCACAATATAAATAAGTTGTACATAATAAGTTTTCTCACCATGTCAAGACTGCCTCCCCACTTTGTTTACTGAATGGTTTTACAGTTGCTCTTGCTTTACATGTTAGGAGTTTACGTGTTAGAAACTGTGGCAAAGTCTGTACAGTCTGAGATGTACTCAGACTTTTGGGTGACTGAAAAGACACTGTTGGTATTAATGGTGTGTTATTGAATATGCATGTCTAGCAAGTTCCCTCAATTTTAAGGGTCATAACCAATGTAAGTCTTTCAGATGACCTCCAGTTGTCTGAATCTAAGCTGCCTGAGTCACTACAGAATAAAAGATTGAACATGACGGTGTGGCTTAGTGGACAGGACATCAGAAAGGTTGAGGATGCTTTTCTACTCCAGGTTCAGCCAATGGGTCACTTAAGGCAAGTCTCAATATTTCCTCATGCCTCAGTTTCTTCAGGTGAGAAAGGGAGCTATTTGGACTGACTTCCTCTGTAAATCACCTATAAACCTACAGTTTAAAAGCACTGTGTAAGATCAAGATATTGCCATATTCTATCTGTGAATGCCTTTTAGCTAGCACAGGTGTTGGTGACAGAAGACACAGAAGATATACCTGATACATTGTGAATAAAAGGGCTATGGGCTGTGAATAAAATTTTGTCTTGCTCACCATTGCAGTGTGAAACATATATACTTAGTAAAGAACATATTATGAGAAGCCTGTCTCCAGCTGGCGGAAACATAGGTAGCTTTAGCAATGTCCTCATCAGAAATCCAAGTGCAAGTCCCTCTGTTCAGATGCTTATGCAGACACCACTTAGTCCATATGTGTTTTTTTTGGCTGGTCATATAGATGCATCTGAATGAATACATGGCAAACCTAATGCTGCACATGAGGATGAACTTCCTAATCAGATAAATTCTCATGGTTTTTAATAGATGCACTATTGTCTTGTGCTTTAATCAGTGGAATATCATCCCCAGCCTCCAAGACTAGGTGATGCCTAGCCCTTGGAGGCAAGTTCACACCAAGCCTAGCTACTCCTAATCCATGCCTTCTGGACATGTCACAGCCTATACACAATCCATTTCCCTCAGCTAATGAAGATGTGATAATTTTGGGCTCAGTAGGATGGAGCCCACAAGGAAAAGGAACGTTTCCTCGGTTACATTCTCTAGCCTCTCACAGCAATAAACCCAGTAAGCAGTAATTCCCTTTCACTGAGTGCCTGTGCAGGGGATTCAATGTGTACCTGCTCATCTGGCTCATCCAACTCTAATAGTGAAGAAACCATGTGGTCATGGATGCACAACCTTTGCTTGTTGCTCCAATGAGATACAAAAGTCCTAATGTTCCTGATATTGTGAATTATGGTTACTTAACTGTGCACTGGACAAGTAGCTTCTGTCCTCAGCTGCGTGTGGGAACCTCCTTTGAGTGCAAAGTGTTAGGGTGCTGTACAAGCACCCTAGGAAACGAAGTCCCTATGAGGATCTCATTCACTGGTGTCAAGTCACATTATATCCGCAACTGAAAGCTACAGCAGTAGTTTTCAGCTTTTAGTGCTGCAAAATTTTATTGCTAGTTAAACAAAAGGAAACTGAAGTTTTCATCTAAATGAAGCCTATAATTTTGTAGGCACCCGGTGGCGACATTTTTCACATGGTTGTAGGAAGGGAATGAAATCTCTGGACAGCACTTATTATGCATTCTCCTAGGCATTCGTTCCATATTCTGAAAAAGATCAGCCTTAGGCTTGCTGGTTATTGATCTCATCCAAAAGGCAGATCTCACAGCTCCAGCAAGTGTTTCTGCTAATATATTTTCCTTCCAACATTAATACTCTTTCTAATTTCAATCTCAAGAAGCAGCAATAAATTGCAGTATGTGGCTTTAGCTTGTAAAAGCAGAGTGGACTATATGAATATATGTTGGACAGCTTGTCACAGCCTGCTGCAAAATCCAATTAATTCTCTAAGGTTATTACGCCTTCATGCACTACAGCTATTTTAATTGGGGGGAATAAGGTTGAATGTTCACCCCAGTTTTAAAAAGAAAACATTAAATCTAGATTAATTAACTGATATCCCATCAAACAGGCCTATATTATCTGCTAAAATATATTTGGGAGTTTGAGTTTATAATCTAAACTTAAAGGCAGAAAACAGTCAGTAGTCTTCCATAAATCAATGAGTTAATGCTTGAAAGCTCCCTTTAAATACAATTGTGTATCTTAAGTGCCCTGACTGGGCTTTCTTGCTGGGCAGGACTGTTATGAGCTTGTATTTTTGTGTGCGATACATACTCACAGGCAGGGAGATCTACCCAAATGAACTGTTTCTGTGCTCAGTTTTGCAGGTTAAGGTGGGAAGACAGCACAGTCCAAATGTTGGTCTGAGCTCCCCACGTAGCCCTGCAAGGAGAAAAGGGTCTGTATCCTGCAGATGTTGGTGCTGCCTTGCACCCAGGGTGGGGTGGTGCTGATGCTAACAGGAGACCAGGATAGCAAGCCAAGACGTTATTGTTGGTCTTCTGAAGCAGTACACCTATGTAGTCCTGTCCAGATTAAACCAGGTTTTACTCTGTTATGAAGTCTCAAGCAAATCAAGAGCAAGTGAAGATACAATAGAAAAGGAAGCAGTACTAGGACCACTGCTCAGGGAGTCTAACAAAAAAAAAAAAAAAAAGCAAGCTATTTTTCTGTTTTTAACAAACAGCTTTCTGAATTATTTTCTAAATATCTGGAGGAATGTGTAGCACTTCCTACAGACAGGTTTAAATAGCAAATCATGCTTTCCCAGCACATATATTATATATACTACTATTAAAATATTTCAGTTAATTATTGTGACTCGTTTATTTATTGATGCTTCTTGGAATTTATGGGACAAAGCTCAAATCTAGACAAATTTGACTAAATACTTGAATATAGTTAGAATTGAGTTTTTCTTAAGGTGTTGGTTTAGAAAGAAAGATTCTTCATTTCTATAAGCAAGTATAAAACTAAATGTAGTTACACAATGCTGTGAATGATAATAACCCTTTGCTTCATTATAGAGCTGACAGTTTTTCTAGAGGATGCCAACAGAAACATTTCAGAAGCAGTTAGTGTTAAACAAATGGCATGGCTCTTGGGTGACATTAGCTAATCAGATAGAAACAAGGGCCTGAAAAATAGGATAAAAACAATTTTTAAACTGAATATAACTCAAATGGCTTTTGCTTGCCCTTTATATTCTGGAGGAGTTTTCTCAGAAACAAGCTAGCTAGATGAAGAAAGAAGACGATGATATTTGTCTGGATATGTTCAGGTTCACCTGAATCTTTACGCACTGTAATTTTCATTATGCAGTTTGAGATCACAGCCTTGAAGTAATTAAAAGACTGCAGCTGGGTTCTGCCTACAGGCTACTGAGTTAGCTCAAGACCACATGAGCAAACCTGAAGTATCCTCCTCACAATTGAATGGCCAAAACCAGACCAGCCCTAGACAAATTCTGGAAAAGAAGAGGGACAAGGACTCAGGGACATAGCCTAGGAAATCATAGAATCATAGAATAGATTGGGTTGGAAAAAAAACTCAAAGATATCTAGTTCCATCCCCCCTGCCATAGGCAGGGATGCCACCCCTGAGGGTTGCTCAGGGCCTCATCCAACCTCACCTTGAACACTTCCAGGGATGGAGCATCCACAGCCTTTCTGGGCAACCTGTTCCAGTGCCTTACAATCTTCTGGAACAATGAGGCTGCTGAGGAAAGCAGGAAAGCTGAGGCTGCCTCAGCTGCTGCTACCTTGAAGCTGGGACATAAAATGCCACACCTTGGCAGGGTGAATCATGCAGCAGGCACAGCCCATAGTCCATCTTCTTCCTCAGCAGGAGCAGCCAGCCTAGCTTTCAACGGCTCTGGCACAGCCAGTATTGGAGGAGACAAGATTTGTTGGCACAGGCAAAATCCCACCAGTTTGCCACCCTAAGCAGCTGCCTCCCCTGCCCATGGTCCAAACCACTCTACAGATTATTCAGGCTACATTCTTACGCATCCAATGCTGTTTCTTTCTTACTGCATGTTATTTTTTTTTATTTTATTTTTTTTTTATAGCTCACAGAAGCCCTCATCCCATTGCAAATTTTTTACTAGTTTCAGAGTTTACAGCCTTAAAGATCTTCAAAATTCATTACTGGATAACATTTTTTAACAGAAGAATAAATATAAACACCTTATTATAAGGAGTGGCACTTTTTAAAAACTGGAGTAACTAGAGTGAATGCTTAGCCTGGCAAAGTTCAAAGGGTTACTCAAGCTTTTCTATAACCTGTAATTGGGTATCATATTTTCCACAAACTCATTATACTATATCTGTGAAAAATGATTTTGCAGCAGATAACATGAGCCCCCTTCATGCTGAGTCCATGCATAATACAGTGACCCCAGTCACAGCAGAAGGTGCCGCAATAAAATGAATTTGTTGCTGACAGTCTGTTGCAAGCTGAGTTCAGATTTGTTGTGCAATGCAAAGAATTGATAAAAAGTGATCATTGGACAGATGTGCCCTCAAATTGAGCTTATTAATTTTCACATTTGAGAAGTTTTTCTCATGAGTACTTACAATTCTAAGGAGAAAAAAAAAAAAAAAAGAGTGTAATTTATGGAGTGCTGCCAAATTGCCCAGGATGTTGTTAGTGATTGAACGACATTTCTAGCCTAACCTCTTCATCAGTTAGCCCCTCTGCAGCTCTGAAACCAGTCTTGCTTTGACTAGATTCCTGACAACTAGTCCTGTCTGTTGATGAAGACCATGATGAGAACGTTCTTAAGCTGACTCCATCCAAAGACTTCATGGGCTTTAGGTGACATCTGATCTATGCTTTTAATTAGCTTGGGACCTTTGTCATAGGCATTTATTTCAGGGATACTTTCACGTTGCTCTTAGCATGCCTCACATGCAGCAAAATGATGGGAGTGCATCTCAGTATTGGAAAAGGTCTAAACAAATCCTGCTTACACTGAGCTCTGTTTACAGGTTTGTTCCCATGGGCACAGGCAGTTTAACAATAGTATTCCATACTGCACAAGTGAATTTCGAAGAGCAGTCAGGAATATCAACCACCCTCCCAGCTACAGAACAAGCTCCTAGTGAGAAAAAAAAAAATCATGAAACAGGAACATGTCCCAGCTTGGATGGGGACATGCTTAAGCCAACACCTTTGCCTGCCAGGAAAGTATCCCAGCTACCATGGTATAATCTGTTGTGACTTTGTTTAGGAGGGCAGCAGTGCAGTGCATATACATGTGTTTGTGATGCAGGTTTTCCATCCCTTCTATTCAAGCTTCAGTAGTATTACAGAAAGATTGATAAATTACCGAGCAAGAAGAAAAGAGGCTGAGAGAGAAGGGATGGCAAAAAATAAAGAAAACCAGATTATACCACAGTGTTTAGCATCATGGGTTCTCTTTTCTGCATCTCTCCTGTAAATTTCTAGTTGTGATACACCAGCCCAGGCCCAAGCACAAGAACAATGAGGGAGGAGTTCCTTTTCCTAGCTGATTAGTTGAATCACTTGGAAACTCCTTTCACACACTCTGCATGGCCCCAATTACACTCAATTCCTTTTCTGTTCACTGGCACAGTTTCAGAAGAAGTGGTAGGTGGCACCTGGCCTCTGAGCACTCCACAGTCTTATGCCTAGAGTATTCACCTCAGGAAAAAACTAATTCCTTCAAGCACAGAAAGGCATTGAACATGGGTACTCTTTAGATGTTGAAATCAGGAACTACATAGGAACATGGCGAGATCTTCCTCCTAGAAGAAGAATTTAATAGATATCATGCTCTGACCAACCCAGATCTGCCTGCATGACCTCATAACATGTTCTCAAAGTGCAGATACTGAATGGAGAAAGGAACTTGGCCATAGCTAAATCTGGTTTCATGGCTGGGTGATAACTGCTCAGACCTGTTATGTAGTTCTGGAGATATAAATCCTCAATGACCTTAAGAAAAGTTCTATATGCCTGCATTCAAATTGTTTCTATTTAATTGCAATTGTATATTAGTTATTTAGCTAGTCACTGACTATGCTAACAGAAGAACTGGCAAGTTCAGAGGAGGCAAAATAAAGTGATACTTCATGCATCATATAGTTAAACTTTTTTATTAATCTTGGTCTCCGCTATTGTGGACACTGAATGCTTACCTGGGTTCAAAGACTGGCAAATCAGTGGGCTTTCTGAATTTCTACAAACCACAGACACATCAGGATGACCCTGGGATGCATACCAGTGATAGCTGAAAGAGTGACTAATGAAGAAATTTAGCTATAAATGCTGGCCTCTTCTGTTTTTCCCCAAACATCTGCTGTTGGCTACATAAAAGAGAGAGTGGTAGCTTAGCTGAATCTTTAGTCTATGCCAGTACATCTGTGTTCAACTTAAAGAGCTTTGTTTATCCAAGGGAAAGACAAAGGTTTCTTATTCAAGCACTCTGAATTGTCCCCTGGCAAATACAAAGAGGATATGGGCACCTGTATTTAAGTTTAAAAGCATGCCTCTACTGTGGTAACACTGGGGAATGCAGAGACGAAATGGTAAAGGAATGGATCTGCTCTGTTTGATTTGACAGCCTGGTGAAAGTCTGAGGAAAAGATTTATCCTAGATTTTAATCAGGAGCATGAGATGTTCCTTCACTTTGTAAGGTACTTATCTTCTCCACTTTAGACCTGCTGGTGGGGAGTATGAGATGAGGACTGAGCCCTGTGTCTCTTTCTGTGACTCAAAGCTGCAGAAGCACCATTCATCAGATCATCACCCAAAATGGAGACTTACATGTATCTTGCCTCTAGCCAGTGTGTCAACTCACACACCCAGTTGAGAAGCATGTTCCACCAGTGATGTGAACTGATGGAGTTTTAAATAAGAATCTGGGCTCCCTTCATGAAGGCTAGACATCAATGAGGCATGGGTTTCCAGCACTGAAAGTTCAGATTTAGTTAGTTAACTAAATCTGAGTATTGGTGACTCAGTCTTTTACTGGAATCATTCCTAAGTAAATTAATTTAATTTTAATAAGAATTTAACTTCCTAAGACAAGGAATATGAAAGATTTAAACAAGATGACTTAGATGACATTATTCTGGGAATAAAATTCAACTAAACTGTGATTTGTGAGTTTAAACAGAAAGACCTTTAAATCTTGATTAATCTGATATAACCTTATATTGCCATTCCCAGTGCAAAATGTCGAGGTAGGTTCAGAATCCCTGAAAAAGAATAATAAGAAAGAACAGCCAAACAAACAAACAAATAAGCAAAAAAAGGCAAACTATGCTGTTTCTATCTTAGGAATTGAGAAAAATTGTGACTAGAGAATGAACTAATTCCTGGTCTGGGCAGGTCACAGGTAACAGAAGAATAGAGCAAAAAAAGTGGAAATAGCTACGAAGATGGAGGTTCTTCATGGAAGCAGCTATGATCAGTCTGCAGGTAAGCTGCAGCATGAGCCACAGAGAGTTTTTCTTCATTTTCTTTTTGCCTGGATGTATCAAACTAGCTGCTCATCTAGGCAGCAAGATAACATTTGTCACCCCAATAAACCCTGGGCTATATTACTGGAAGTGCATGGTGCTTTATATGCATACGATTGCAGCAATACTTATTGCAGAGTACTCAAATACATAACAGCACAACCTCAGCTTTCAGGCTACCTGTGTGTTGGTTGGAAAATAAGAATAATTGGGCAGTTAGCAGGGTGAGGAAGATGAAGATATCTGCCCCAGCATTGCAAACTGCCACAGCCTTTACTCTGCGGGGGAGAGGATGGCCTGATTTCAGCACAGAGAGTGGGAGGTGTCTCTGCTGAGATTGCTGCTGTGACCAGTCCAGCAATTAATGTCAGCAAGGTCACTGAGCAGACATGAGGTAGTAACAACTTTCAGTTGCCACTAATCTGCCTGGATCCTAGCCAGAAACCTGGAAATTCAGAGCTTTGCAGGCTGTTACCAGTCCCCTTAGCTACCTTTTACTTAATGTATTTCAAGCTATGGAACAACAGCAGAGGGAAAGAAAAAATTAAAGGCAAGCAGATGTTGCAGGGATGATAAAGAAAGAGGCAAGAGCAATGGGAAGTTGGGTTGGCAAATGATGAAGAGATACAGACCTAGAAAGGAGTAGTTTCAGATTTCTGTCTGTCACTGGTTATCAGTTGCACACCTATCCTATATGGTTTTAATATCAGAAGATCATGTGCAGTGTCTTGTTCTCAAATATTTTGTTCTGCAGCTTATTCCCTAATCTGCAAAGCAAAAGACACTTTTTGCTGGCAATTAGTAGTACTGTGGTGAGTCACTCTTTTAATAGTGTTTCACACACTCCCTCTCTCCCATAAATGCTTCTAAGAATAGCTCCTACAGAAATATCTTTCAACTAGGGGAATAGACCAAAATAGCAAATTCCGTCCCTAAAAGTAAGGGTCCCCTAAAAGTCCCAATTACTGATTAGCAGACTAGTAGACTAGAAAAAACAAAAGCCTGAAAGTGGTTAAGAAATGCATTCCTTATCAGTTCTTCTTTATGATTTACGCTTTAAAAGTACAACGAAATTTCAATACATTCATATTTCCGTAAGGAGAAGATGGTTTGCTTGTTTCATTAACATCTTTTTACAAGTTGCAAAGGTTGTATGATGTCAACACCATTTTGCTTACAAGCAAATTACCATTCTGTCACAAGAAGAAAATTTGGGGTCAGATTATTTCCTGAGCCTGCTGAGTTTTTTTGAATAGCAGTGCATGTGTCAGAAAGAGGAGCAGAAGTTGTGCCTGTGACAATAGCAAGGGCATGTTGCCTCCACGGTCGTGAAATTTGCAGTCAGCTTTGGTGTTTTAATAACTCACGTCACTCCAAACAGTGACACTAGCATAACTGATGGACAAATTTGCCCAAAGATCTCAACACATAAAGCTACAGTATTTTATTTTATTTTATTTTATTTTATTTTATTTTATTTTATTTTA
>CM021733.1:46003348-46027514 GCA_011075105.1 Heteronetta atricapilla | reverse complement strand
TTTTATTTTATTTTATTTTATTTTATTTTATTTTATTTTATTTTATTATTTTACTTTATTTTATTTATTTATTTTACTTTTAACTGTAATATCAATGAGTGTATGACAGAAAGCGTTTATGTAACAGAAAGAGTAGCACACAATTGACTGAACTTGTGGGCACAGCCCATCTGGAACAATATGGTTTTGCTTGATATATGCTTAGTGGGCTTGCTGGTCTCTTTAGATGCTGTGCTTCAGATAATGGGGATGACTGGCCTCAGTGATGTTTGGCAATTGGTTAACCTCTAGACCTTCAGAAACAATGACTTTTTAGATGGCATTTTTACTGGCTTGCATACAGTCTCAAGCAGGTTGCCACTAATAGGCCTGGCTTCATTATTTAGCTGACTATGAACTTAAGATTTCTCTACTGTTCCTCTGGGCTTTCACAGTTAAAAAGCTCAGATTATGCCCTCACATGCACTGGGATCTCAGTTCTGCTGTGTGCAAGTTCAGCTCTGCCTTCTTTTGCAAGTAGCTCTTCAAAAGCCAGCCACAGTGAAGTAATAGGCCTACCCTCTTCTTAAAATAAATAAATAAATAAATAAATGCTGCGCAGGCTATAAAAAAGAAAACATCTGCGTCAAAGAAGCTGATGCCAGGAGAAGAGCCTCTTAGATCAAAAGAAGTAGAGAAGGGGCAAATGAACAAACACTGATAAACATGTTGAAGAATATTGGCTGGCCTATGACATTTTCCCTGCCACCAGTGCTCCAAATCACATTCCCGAAAACCTCAGGAGCCTGTAGGAAGAAAGTCTCAGCCCTCCATGGCAGGGAGACTTGGACTATAAGATCTTTAAATTTCCCTTCCAGTTCAAAGCATACTATGATTTTATGATTCCAGCAAAACACATATGCACACAAATCTTAGCTAAGAAACATATCCTGGGCTAATTTTTCTGTCTTAACCTTGTCCCTGAGTGTATACTGAATTGTTGGCCTTGCGGAGGGGGGCGGGGAGTGGTGGTGGTGGAGCTGGAGTCCCTGATTATATCCCTCTGGTGAAGGCAGGAAGGGTAGGGGAGCACATAAAGCCCTGGATACTGAAATCCTCAGTGAATCCCTGCTAGGTTTGGAAGAGAGGTGGCTAGATGGAAATTGCCCTCTATACCTTCCCGTGCACAGAGATAAATTTCAGAAAGAAAGTTCTACAGTGATTTACAATGATAATTAGAATGTAGCTTTAGTTCATACCCTCAAAAACAAACAAACAAACAAACAAACAAACACACACAAAAAACTACCCCCCAAACTAAAACAGAAACAAACCAACAAACAAAAAAATCAACAAGAAAAAATCTAGAATAATTATATTGCTCCAGTTAGCTGAAGAGGATCATGAACTATTGCATTTATCTGAAAAGAATGAGTAAGATTTCTTTTCTTCTTTTTGGTTAATAAATATGCTTTGAATATGCTTTAAATATCCATTTCACATTTTCTTCCTATGACTATTCAGGTAGAAAAATTTCCTCGTAAGAATGTGCTTCAAAACAGGCAATATTGTAGGTATTTACTGACAGCAGATTTGGAATCCCTCAAATTTGCACCAAACACTTAAGTCTCAGAGATATAATTATCCAGTTGAGGCAAGGAATACCATGTGACTAACACATCACATCCAAAACACTTTGATTTTTATATTTGTTGTTGAAAACCTGCAACAAGCTGTTGATGGGTGCTACAGTCATAAAATTGTTTTTGGAAATTATTCTCAGACTAAGCTGAAAAAAATAATAAGGTAAATAACTTCATACACTGGTCAAGAAAAATCATGGACAGGAAATAATAGACTTGAATTTAATATATATAGTCTGGAAACTTATAAATATAGATGTTTCAAAATTATTCTTCCTAGTGTTTACCAGAAGTTTTCCCTAAAAAATAGTAATGGTACAAATCAAAGCAGCCAGTACTGGAAATATAAAAATTTCCTTCTTTCAGACATTTTAGTGAAGCTTTTTTTTTTTTTTTTTTTTTTTTTTTTTTTTTCCCACTTTTTTCAACAGACTTGTAAGCTAAACTTGTTCTGTCATGTTACCATTAAACTGCCATAGTACTATTATACTACGCCCATATTACTGTTATACCGTGCCATCTTTACATTCATTCATAGCTTCCTTGAACAGTGCATACTCTCTGCTATTCATGCCCCAATCCTACTGGTTGTTCCAACATGTTCTTTGATTACCCTTATAATATTTGACTTGCAGATGGTTTTTCCTACTTCCATTGCCATATCCCTAATACATTCAATAATATATAAATATTTTAGGAGGTTTTCTCAGACCTTATTCTCCAAAGTATATTCTTGCCTTACTTGTTTTTGGCCATAAAATTAATTTATTCAGAGGCTGGCCTTCTTCTCTATTGCAGGTAGGAAGAAGAGCTCAAAAGCTTCCTTAATTGTCCCCAATTTAGCTCTAGCTGTCTTGTTGGAAGGCTTTTATTTCCATAGCTAATGTTACATTTGGCTCACTTCTGCCCTGCATGCTAGTCCAAGGCTTCTGCAGTCCACTGGGCACATCGAGCTTGATCCTGTGCCATTGAAGTCAATAGGAGTTTTGCCATCAAATGAGCTAGAAGCAGGAGGCAATCTATAATTAGTCAACTCTGATTGCTGGATGCAACTTGCTCTGTAACAGCCACTGCATTATTATTCTCTGCTAATCTGTATTTGCCTAAACACTCTTGGCTAGTGTATTCCTGTGCACTCCCCCCTTCCCAGAGAGGTTAACGGAATGACAATTGCTGCTCTTTTACAACAGAAAGAGGGGATGGGATGGCATAAAAAAACATAAAATATTAACTAAATATAAGGCTGAAAAACCCAAAACCATGGATGGCAGATGCTGGGTACTTACCTTGCTACCAGTGTCAGCAGCACCAGCGCTGTCCACGGGCCTGAATTTATCATGAGCAGAGGTGTCAGCAATGGCTCACAACTCCTCCAGGACTGCCCTGTCACCTCCTGCCCACATTGCATCTAGTTAGCAGCCCACTGCCTCAGCAGCATGCTCGGGAAAGGCCACCCAAAAATCCATTTACACCAAATGGATGCTCTTTACTCTCTGGAAGCTCTCTAGAGGCAGCACAAGGTAACACTGGGGCTACGCATTACTCAGTTTCGGTCAACAGCGATGGTATTTGTGAGAAGAGGAGAGAGTGAGGTTTTAACATGGCTGTAGAGACATGCTGTTATCTATTGGGCTGCGTCTTGGTGTAGGGGCCTGCATGACAGGCACTGTCATCATAAGCCTCTGAGATTATCATTCATGCTGCTGGAAAGACAACTTTATTGGACTAAATATTGGCATGTATCTGTGTGGCCCACACAGGTAAAGACTCTGCCTGGGCCTCGCCAGTGCATCTGAGTCACTCTGCGTGGGTGTAATGCTGCTCTGCTTGTTATTAATCTCTCTGAAACCTCTTTGCAGTGATTAAGGGAGCACTGTATGAAAGCAGTCTGCTGTGTGGGCTCTCGCCAAGGAAGGCCCACTAAGCAGATTTTGTTGGATCCTTTAGCCAAACTGCTCTTTTCTTGGCAATGGCAATGTGCATCAACATAAATGTAAAGTCAATTCCCAGCATATTTTTAATGTCCTTTATTCATGTTTTTTGGACACTACACAAACCACTAAAACCAAAGCACGGTACTTAATGTAGCCACTCACTTTTCTGATGTGCCACTGTGTATAAATAAGCCTGAGCAGGAGACAAGAGGTCACGTTTAAAAGGCAGAAAGAAAGGAAAGCATGCACGTTCTTGCCGGCAACTGCCTTTACATGAAGAAGGGACTTTGGTGGTCCTCTTGTGAGAGACGAGTGAAGACCAGTGCTGGGGGGGGGGGGGGCGGCCCGCTCCAACTGCATCCAGCACAGCCCAACAAATGGCCAGGGACCTGCACTGCTGCAACTTTTTCTCCAAACTGACTGCTAAGGTCTGGGCTTCTGGGGAGCAGAAGAGCCCAGCTTTCACCAAGTTCATCATGGAGATGAGACCATGTGGCAGTGGCCTACAGCAACACAGAAGGTCAGTTAACCCTGGCTGTGGGTGAACATAGTGATCCTAGAGAAAGGTTTAGCCTCTGTGTCACTAAGCAGGGCTGGTAGCTATTTTCCATAGCTGAGTCAGGGGGAGGGCGACTCTCATTCTCTAGAGGAGGCTCTCTTGGAGGTTTCATCTGACCCTAATCGTTGTATTTTCTGTGAACTGTGGTACCTTTCACTTCTATTTACCCTGGTATACATACATTTTTTAAATCCCCACTTTTTCTCTTTCCCCACCCCAATTTCTAGCAATTAATCAAAGCCTGGGTTTGCTCTTCTGTGTACCTCATGACATCTTGTCCTCATATGCCAGAAAATGACCGTCTCTGAAGCAACTTTATGAGGCAGAATGTCAAATAGATATTTGGAGTTCAGAGTGCTACACCATCCTGACTATACTCAACTTTGACCACCTACAGCAATTTTTATATCAGCAGCTTTGTGTCATTAAGTAATTAATGTTGTGGTGATGTGCCATTTTCTCCTGTATCACTGCACTCACTACACATCAGATGGTCATCATTTCAGCTTCTATTGCATTAAAGTATTTAACAGGAGACACTTCCTTTCTGACTTGATATATTCTGTGTACATGGGTTGTGTCTTTTATTTTTTTTTTCTCTTTCTAGAGAGCAAGAGATCCAATACGCCCAGGAGGCCTTGGAAACTCATTTATCCTATCTATAAGGCCAACAAGTTCATCCTTAAGAAGGCAGACAAGAACGCCCAAATGGGAGACATACTCAGGCTCTTTTCTATCTGTCTTTGTTTTTTACCTCATGCAAAACATATCATATCTGTCTGCCTTCCTACATATAGCCATAAAATGACATTGGCAAAATGAGGTTACTTACACACACAGGGGCATTTGGCTTTATAAAGATGTGCAGCCTTGAGTGACTTTCCAAGAGGGCTATACAGTCAGAGTATTACCCTGCCTGTACGACTGGCAGAGGAATCATCCTCGCTTTACAATGTTTGAGACGGTGCCATTTCTCCCATTTAATTTCATTAGTAGTGTTGATCTGCATCAAGAGGTTGCCTGATCATGACCTTGCACTCCTCTCTAGTGCCCATGGAGTGATGTACAGTAATTGGCCACAGTAGGTAGAAACAGCTTCTCCATTTTGGTTTTGTTCTTGCCATAGGAAACAAGGTGACAGTGGGAAAGTGTTCGTACTTTCTTTTTCTTTTTTTTTCTTTCCCCTACAGCCATCATACAGGCTGGAAACAGTGAGGTCTTTAACTGGGGTTTTGGCTGACTGTATTTAGGTGAAAGTTAATTTTATAAATTAACTTCAAATACTGTTAAAGAAAGGGAATGATGAAAACTTGTCTGAAAGGGAACATATGTATATATATATATATATATATATATATATATATATATATATATGCAAGTGTGTGCATAAAAGAAATCACAGCACCTTGCTGGGCTGGCCAGTGTTAATGGCAGTGTAGTAGGGGAAGTGTTAATGCCCCTTTGACCTCCCCAGTAAATCCATACTTGAAAAGGAGGGGATTAAAATGTCTTAAAAATCATGTGCTGGAAGCTAAGACAGCTTAACGTTTTCCTTAGGCTGATATCAGGTGACTTTCCCAACCCCTACATCGATTATTCATACTACAGCAGGTCAAAACAGAAGCACATAAGTACTTCTATACTAAGACAGAACTGCTTGTAAGAAATGTTAGGTGTCTTGACTTGGCATGGCTTTGCCTTGCTATGTTTGACCAGGTACTGGCATGAAACGTGTCTGAACTGCCTCCAAAGGTTATCATCATCGTCATCTCCATTTTTACCACTTCTCCATTTAATGAGTGTGGGTGTGCATGGAAGTGTGAGAATCCCCGTGGAAGAGATCCCTTTCAGCTTCACAGACCACTTGTACTGGTCCCTCATTCAGCTCTTCCTGCAAATGGAGTGGGAGATCATCCAAATTCCTGGCTTTGCTTATCAGAATGAAAAAAAAAAAAAAAGAATAAGAATAAAAATAAAAAGAGAGCAAGCATAGCTGTAACCCACCTGGTGAAAAAAGAAAAATATTAAATTCTACAAAGTTCAAAAATATTGAAAAGTTCACTGTGGTAAAAGGACTAGAGATAATAATCAATATCCTAGAATGAGATGTGCTAACAATTACAGGGAAATATTCAATAAGTTCCAACAAAAAGGAAATCTAAAAGAGAAATTCAAATAATCTAAACCCAGAATCTCCCAGAAAGAAAATCCTTTTGCATGTTATTAGAAAATCTCTATGTGACACTGATAAAGCCTTGTCTGATATTAGCAATAAATATGAAGAGGAGATAACATTACCCAAAGCATCAGCAATCTGCTTCTGTTCAGTCTTCCAGTAATGAAGTTATAACTTCTGTGACTAACATGAATGAGTGACGAATTTTACAGCCACCCTATCTGCACAAGATACAACTGCAATGAAATTGCCTTCTTACTCCAGAGAGACACAAAATTTAACTTGTAGCCATCAAAAAGCTGCCTGCAGAGAGGCCAGAAACAGTGAGTCACATTCATACTAGGAAAACAAAACAAAACTAAACCACACACACACAAAAAATAGGCTCACATTTTTGGTTAATATCATTTAAATTCTTTTGGCACTATATCCATAGGAGCTTGGAAATTATAACTCTTTATTACTTAATACATGTGTGTACATGTATACATATGTATATATATAATCCTTTAACTACAAATGGGTGGTAATTTGTCTGATTCCTTTAGAAACCCCTCCAGTTCCATCCACTATGACTGAAACCAGCAGCTGCTTCCTTGCCAAATTGGATGCAGATTCAAATCCCAGTTGCCCCCCACAGGTAGTATCCAAGGTAGTATCAACTATTCCAAAGCCATATGAGGAATTCACAGCACCTGTTAATCCCTTCTGCTCTATACTATGTGTACATCAATTTGTGGCTCACTGGCTGGTACTTACAGGCAGTTCTGCCACCTTGAATCTCATCTCTGTGAATAGCCTCCCTGCAGCAAAGCAACCACCTGTAAGATATGGAGCACTGTTTGCAGAAATTCAGCATTATTTCATCCTAGTGTGGGTTTTGGACCTGAGCACCCAGCCACTATGGGTGCTAACCAGCACAGGTAGAATACTGTACTTTTTGCTCAAAATCTGGTTGCAGAATTTGAACCGGGAAAGTCTGTGGACTATGGCCACATGAGGCTGTGCTGTGAAAGGACTGTGCAGTGTGCCAACATCAACAGGAGGCAAAACAAAAATGGGTTATGTTTTATGCTGCTAACTTTTGAGTGTGTTTTAAAAGTTGTTTTGTTCAATTAGCCTCAGTTCTTATTTCTAGTGGGGGTTGAAAATATTTTAAATATAAGAGTAATCTTCCAAACAGAAGAGTTACTTATTCCTCTGATATTTATCTATAAGGTTTTTGTAATTCTAAACAAGGCACTGTATACTGTACAGTATAGCTGAAACAGTACCTGTATCTTCATAAAGCTGCAGGCAAACAGGCCCCTGGATTTTTCAAAATAACCTAAAGCTTATTTTTAGGATGCTTGGTATTTCTCCTGTTTGGAAACTCAGTATGTCTTACTGTATTTGCAAGGGACTGGAAACAGCTGAAGTAGCCACGTTTTTGACAAATAACTTTTATCAACCATGGGGGGAAAGGGGAGGAACACCACCAAAAACCAACAACAACAACAACAAAAACAACAACAACAACAAAAAAACACCTAGCACTATTGTAGTTGTATATTTAGTAAAAATGAAAAAGTAAATGTCTCTCTCTTTGACAACCATCCATCTTCAACATTAATCATCCTCAGAAAGTCACACAAGAATGATTTATTTGAAAATCCTTTGAAGAGCTTCTCTACTGTCCTCCCACATGAGAAGACTTGGCCCACTCTGCTATAAAAGTGCAATGCAGAACTGCCTGCACTGTGTGGAAATTTGGGTAATGAGGCACTGGCACAGGTTGCCCAGAGAGGCTGTGGATGCCCCATACTTGGAAGTGTTCAAGACCAGGTTGGATGAGGCACTGGGCAACCTGATCTAGTGGGTGGCATGGGGGGTTGGAACTTTAAGGTCCCTTCCAAACCAAGCCATTGGATCCCTTCCAGTTTGGTCCCTTCCAAACCAAGCCATTCTATTATTCTATGAAATAAGTATGTATGACCTTCATTTCTTTGTGTACTAACATTATTGTTGAGTGATATTCTTCACTTTACCAAAGGACACATACATCTCACCTCCACATGAAATCAGATTGCAGCAGGACCTTACACATATTTTAAATAAAATGAGAAACCTCCTTTATCTGAGAAAGATGGAGCCACTGTTTGGATGGAGCCCAAATACACAGAGGTTTGAGAAGTGGCTCCCATAGACTGCAGGGAAGTAGGAAGGAGAGTTAGGGCCAGGTGCAGTCATCTCTGAAACAAGGATGGTGACTGCCCTGCAGATCTATCCTGTGGGTAGCTCAAAGGGCTCCAGCTCCATTGCCTCCCCTGCTGTCTGGTGAGGAGTGGATGAGAGCATCCTGTACGTACAGTGAAACATGATGGAGCTCATAATTTGACTGCTGTGAGGACAAAATGTTAAGATCCTCTTTGTGCCATGTACCCTGCTCTACACCAGTGCCCAGCTCTTGCTTCCTTCTACCTTGAACTTTCCTGACACAGGGGCTAGGAAAAAATGTGGAGGCCCCTGAAGGAAGTAAACAGTGCTGTTGCTAGTTGGAAAATAAGTAGGAGTCTTTGTTTACAACCTGAGGGAGAATTAGAGATGCAGCTCTGCCATGGGAAAGAATTATAGGAAGACTCTTCCAGCTGCAAAAATTTTAAAACTCCATATGACTTTCAGATGTTCTTTTTGTTGTTGTATTCTTGGAGGTCAGAATTTCCAGTTTTGTTTTCAGACATCACTATAATCCCATGTAGTGGACTCCATTGACATCTTTTGCTGTGTTTCATTTGCAACTGTATGGCATACATAGCAATTAGCTATTCAAACACTTTTGTCTGATATCTCGTCTTCAGCATAATTTATTGTATTTGCATTCTCCATATGCCCTAGGAAATTTGTCAAAGTTCTAATCTCCTTACACATACACATAAAACAAATACAAAACAAACAAACAAAAAACCTGAACTCTAAATGCTGGCACCAATATGAAAATATTTCATGGAATTTCCATGGACTTGCTGCGATGTGTGTGAATGTGCTCATCTATGTATTTGTATGTGTGCATCTGTGAATGCGCGTGTGCTTGTGTGAGGAGGAGAGAGAAAAAACATTCTTTCAAATCCACCTGACCAATTCAGGAGAGCACACTTGTTTGTGCATTTGGCAAATATATTAAAATAAATTGAATAAATAAATTTGGGGTTGTATTTGCAAGTATCAAACAGTTACCTTTTTCTGAAGGTGAGTTTTTATAATAAATATGCAGATTCCTTTAGAGTAATATAAGCCAATATCAGCACGGCCCCAGCCCTGCATTCATTTATGACACATTTTTGTGCCTTGTAAACAACAATTTAGTGCCATGTCTAAAACAAGAATGTAAGAACAGAGAACTGTGACTAATTACAAATTGCAAAAATTAGGAAAAAATAAGGTTAGAATCTTAAAAATGAAGAATATGGTTACTGGAATGTCTTTCATGAACAAAGTTTTAAAGCAAAATACAAATATATATATAAGTATAGTAATAAACATAATGTATATAAATACAATATCAACAATAATAATATAAAATATAAAAAATCAAAGAGACACCATCAGTTATTTAGATGAACCCCTTATTCTACCAAAGCAAGTAGCAAAATTCATTTCTTACCACCGTGTTAAAGAAGAAAATATTTCAACAAGCTTTGCTTGTGTCAGGACAAGAAATGTTTTAAAAATCAATTCTCAGTAAGCACATTGCTTACATAAACACAAACTGAAAATATGTGTAATATTGCCTGGTTCTTTTTTGTATGTGCAATAGAAATAGAGATAAATGTAATCAAAAGTGAGGTAGTTTCAATGAAAAGGAATAATAATAATAATAATAATAATAATAATAATAATAATGATAAACATTTTTAATTAGATTCACTTCCCACTGTCTCCCTTGCCAATGACTTCCCAGTACCTTTACTTTCTGCTAATGTATAGCTGGGACTTCTGATGAGGACCTTCAACATAATGAAATGCTGAGACTCCACTCTTGCCTTTGCTCTGTTGCAGCAAACTCTCTCCATGACATATGTGTGTACCAGCAAGTCAGGAAGTAGTTGAGACCATGGAGGTGAGACCCTGTGTTTCTCACAAATGTGATATTGAATTCAGGTGCCACAGACAGAGGAACTCCTGCCTGACAGCCTTTGGGACAGCATCTCATTGTGTTCACAGTATGATAGGCACTCCCATGCCTTGGTCACCTTTGCATGTAGATGCCACACAGGCATTACGGGATTTAAGTTTCACAGCATCTCTGCAAAATGAAAACCACTGTGCCACCTTTGTTTTATACTGAGCAAACTAAAACAGAGGGCAGGCTGCAAGCACAATTTATTTAGATAGAAGTATCCATCTCTGCCACAGATGCCCAGTACAAACATGGCCACCCTGGGGCTCTCTTTCCAGACAACAGAAAGAAGCAGTGCCCTCTGGCAGACATTTATCTCATCCTAAGTTAGAAATGAAGTAGGTCTGATGCACTGCGCTCTTGAAGTGTCCATTTCTCTTCATTTCTTGTTTCTGAAGGGAGGCAGAAGTGACCAGCTTGGATGCACACTGTAGTCATTTATTGTGAGAGGACACAATTTCTGCCTTGCTTGCCAAACTCTTGCAGAAAGTTTGTATCCCAAGTGAGACTCGTATCCTGGTCTCTGAGTCCCAAACAAAAGCTGCCACCAAAACCAGTCCTCATACAGTACTGCTTGGCAAAGGCATAAATGGGACTCTGTGGGTCCCTTGAAAGGCTCCTGGCTGCTCTTGCAACAACTGCAGCTGTTTCAAAAAGAGAGAGCTGAAGGAAATCAGGAAGCTAATATTTAAAGGCCTTTGGGCCTCTTCTGTATCTGAAAGACTTTTAACAAAATGGAGGAGAGAGTTTGCAGCAGTGGGCTTGCGCTGGGTGTAGCCCTGCTACCCTAGCATCATGGCCAGGCAAGTAGGATGTGCCTGGACCAGCCCAATCATGAGTAAAACAGAGCACTAAGCTGGCACTGTTCTCAGCAGATGATACATGTACATGAAGGCCGTTCTCACCTCTAGCTTGGTCTCCCTGGTCTCTGGTGAAGCAGCTAATGGAAGATTGCCGTGTTGCTCCCTCTGTCAGCAGAGTGTCTGATGCCAGCAGTCCCCACATGCCCTAGGGATCCTGAGTGTTACTGCAGGCACTGAGAAGAGATGCTGAGTTTTAGCAGCTGGATATTTTATTATTTTGTATCTGTAAGAAAGGCTGTTTGTCATGCTCAAGCAAGGCCACCACAAGAGGTTGCTTAGTTATATGTCAGGATCACAAGCTACAGGCACAAAGATGTAAACTCTTGTCTCTGCCTTTGTCACTAGCTCCTATTGTCTTTCTTTCTTCTGATATTTTATTTAGATCTTTTTTTTTTTTTTTTTTTTTTTTAGTCACATTACCTTGTCTCTCACTCCTTTTCCTCTTGTTTTCCCCATTGCCGGAGGAACTTACTTACAATTCTGCAAATGGAAAAAATAAATAATTAAATTTCAGATAACAGCAGGAAAATCCTGTGTGGGCTCATCTTTCCCTTTCCCAACCAAGCAGATCCTGCACCTATGCATACCAATGTGAAACCTAGCTGCATTTGAGACACAGAGTGCAGAGTTTGTGTCTTGTTCTCCTGTTCCCCCAGCAAGTCAATGGGTAGAGGCTGAAGGACGATAGATCAACTTGATCCTCACCTCATTGTTGGAGTAAGGGCCGTACCTTACAGGAGAGACATGCTTTGTCCCCTCTAAGTGTTGTTTGTTCCTTCCCTCCTGGGAGCAAGAAGAGGGCTGAGGAAGTGATCTGGGCCACTCCTGAACTGCAGGACCCTCCAGGGTCCTAAGACCTTCTGTTTTTGAAGGATTGTCTGTCTGCCCAGTTTTTTCTTCTCTACAGCTTTTCTTCCTGTCCTCACACACCCTTCTACCATCCCTTTCTCAGTAAAATGCCACACAGGGAGGCAAAGCAGCCTGGCACTGGCCTGTCAATATATTTAAACACTAGCAATTCACTGAGCTGGAAAATTGTAAATCTGCAATTTTATTAAAAAAGTGGTCACCCTGTTCTTAGGAGCCATGTTCAGAGACAGCAGGATAATTAATGAACCCTGATGTGATACAGAGGCAAAGAATGGCAAATTTTAATAAAATTGGTAAGATGAGGTTTTCTAAATTTTAAGAAACAGATTTTCCATGTCTAGTTTTGCTTATTCTTACAAGAAGAGAAAGGCTGTTAAAGCCGTCTTGTGCAGGTTAGGTTAAAGCACTGTCACACAATACTTTTTTCCTCTGAACTAACATGGGGAAGGGGCGGGTGGGGGAGGGACACAAACAACAGCAATTCACCTTGAGGCATTAGAAGTGTCTGATAACTGTGTATTCAGTGCCTACCCTGCACTGTGTCTAGACACCTTCCTAGCATTTCATGTAACAGCATTTCAAACCAAAACAGAGACAGACCAGAGCTGTCATCACAGCTCATTTTAGTTATAAAGTACATCCTTACTTGATGTGCTGCTAGGAAAGTTAAGCAAGACACACAACCCAAGTAAAAAAGTTTTCAAGTGGGCAATATAAAAGGGGAGGCAAGAGGCAACCAAATGGGAAAATAAAGGTGAAAGGTTTCAAAGGTAGGATAGGAGGCTCTCACACAGAGGGGGAGCATAACTAAAATGAAACAGAACTTGTCATCATCCTTTTTAAGAAATGTGGGTGTACTGACACAGCTGTACTGAATTATGGATAGTGTTGTGAAAATTATGCGTGCAAAGAAGTACTACTATACAGATGACATAACCCCAGGCTGGAGGAGAAAAAGGTCACAGATCTGTATAGCCTGGCCACAAACACACAGAAGAAACGGTGAGAGAAGCACTAGCTTCTTGAGAGAAATCCATTTGAATGAAGGACAGAGTATGAATTTACAGTGGAGTAACTCCTCCTGAATAACTAAATGTGCATGTCTCATTTTTTGTACCAGGAATATTTTTTCTGAATTAGTGAAGCTGCTTTAGCAGGAATACGTCCTCTAGAATGAGTCCTTAAGCAATTAAGCCCTGTGAGAAACAAAGGACTTTGCAGACAAGATGGGCAGTAAGGCAGCTATAGAGCAGTTCCTTGGTTGCTGATGGTCACTTGCCTTTGCTAGATTATTCCAATTTCCTAATACCCAAATGAAGTAGTTGGCTGGGGCCTGTGCTTCCGGTGCTCTTGGGAGGAGCTCTGCTGAGTAAAGAGAAATGAAACACCAGGTTGAAAATAGACTTCTTCCACCCTTCCTGTTTCCTTCCAGCTTTGTCATTCAGCTTCTTTAACACAGCCATCATTCAGGAGCTGAATCATGGCAGAGCCAGCCCTGAAAACATTTGGTGTAGATGAAAGGGTGTGAGATAGTGGTAACTGTCAAGAGTAACTATTAATTCAACCTCATGATACTTAAAGTAGAAGAGCATGTCATTTTTTTTCCCCCCACTTATGTTAAGCTGCATCATTTACAAATATAGTCTGTGTACTAAAAGAACAGCATCTGCTGTGAGCTTGGAAAACAAATTATTATCACCCATTAGCATCTTTACATAAATATTTTGGGAATTTGTTTTTTAATTTTTTATTTCATAAAGGATTCTCTCTTCAATTAGCCCCACAGCCTTTTCGGGTTCTTAGTGTCTGTGCTCTCAGCAGTTACGCACAGCTATAGCAAATCAGACCTCATGAACCACAGGCTTGTTTCCATAGCTGGGTGCAGCACTCAGTGAGAGGAGCCACTCAGGCATATGGCCTATAATAAGCTGAGCTCCAACGAGCTGGAACCTCCTGCTTCAACAGCTATTTGGCCATTTGTTTTCTTGCTGCAGCTCTTTGATTATTTCCCTCCCTTTGACAGAATGATGAAAGCAGCCACAGGGTTTATGTGCCACCTCCACCAAATGTTGCCCATATTCCAGTAATCAGGCACAAAACAGGGGAGATGTGCAGGGATAAAGTACCCACTGAGTCTGGAAATCCTGGAGATTAAAAGGCACATATTCTGCTGAAGGAAGGACTAATGCATGTGCAATTAAAAATGCCCAAACCAGCTAGCCAAATCAGGCTTAAAATGAACACTGAGGGTCAGATGAAACAAAAGTTTCATGGAGGCTGTCCATGCAGCAACTGGCAGCCTCATTTTTCTCTCTCACAGAAAGTCCTCTTACAGGACTGGTGATTATTATTACTTTATGGCATATCTGCTCATTAATTATTACTTTTTTGTTGTTTAAAGACACATAAGCTTAAAGGCATTTGCATTCTTTAATATATCTCAGTGAAAAATATCACTTAAAAAAGTGACATGCCTTGTGCAATGTCAGAATTGGAAATAACTCTGAAAACTTTCACAAAAAGGTGGGTGAACACAACATAGGACTTTGTGCAACATAAACAGCTAAGGATGAAACAAGCAAGAAGAAAAAGCTTCATCCTTGGCCTAAAGAATTGTAAGTTTTAAAATTTCTGAGGAGATTTCAAGGGGGCTTTAGGTAAACTAGCCCTTGTTTTCTCTCCTCTCAAACCTATATCTTGAGCATATAGGCCAATCAGACACTAATTGTTACTGAAGATAGAGGACAACTGCTAGCTTGCCTTCTGAGCTCTGGCATAGTACAGAGGGAGCTCGTAATTGGAAACAATGGAAAAGTTTTTACATCAAACCGTTTTGCAACAGAATGGAGCTTTCAGTGGCAGTAACTTTTTCATGAAAGGCTTCTGCTTTCCACAGAACATTTCAATATTTTTTTTTTTTTGAAAAACTGAGCTGGCAAACCAAGAAAGTAGACAAAATGCTTCAATTCTGAAGGACAATCACAACACTCCAAAGGTCTCAAGTTCCTCCTGGTTTTGTTCTTAATCAGGGACCTGGCCGCTCAGTCAAACTGCATTTCCCAACAAAGCTCTGGCTGGGCAGCAGCACTGATGCACACCCTTCCACCTGCACAAGAGGAGAACGTTGTTCATTATGGATGACATAATGAAATCAAGGAATCAGCACTTTATGTCTATTTGTTGGGACTTCCAATCCTCTACCACGTAATTCAGTCATTGTTGAACAAACAGGAAAAAAAAAAAAAAAAAGCATCAAGCAACCTGGAAGAGAAATTGGCATGGATCCTTTTAGCCTAGTCAACTGCAGAAGCTATTTTGTGTACGCAATGAAGCAGTGATAGAGGGCCCTCCAAAAATGAACAGGACAGCCGCTGAAGTATGAAAAAACAACTGAGCGGAAAAAGAGGCCACTCAGTCTTGCTCAGTGACAGCCATAGGATGTGTCGGCCAGTTTTCATATAGAGATCACCTCAGCACCCAGTCTGAGAGTCAGGGTGCAAGAGAAATGAAAGTGTTGGATGACAGACTTTACACACAAGAAGTGCAAAGAGTACCACATAAAATATGGAGAAGATGCAGGAAAACAGTCTTTGACATCCTCAAGCTGAAAGGCTGCCATGAGGTCTCCCCAGAGACTTCTCTTCTCCAGGCTGAATAGCCCCAGCTCTCTCTCTGCCTTTCTTTGTAGGAGAGGTGCTCCAGACCCTTGATCATCTTTGTGGCCCTCCTCTGGACCCATTCTAACAGGTTTGACATCCTTCTCGTGCTGGGGGCCCCAGACCTGGATGCAGCACTTCAGGTGGGGCCTCACAAGGGCAGACCAGAGGGGGACAATCACCTGCCTTGACCTGCTGGCCACACCTCTGTTGATGCAGCCTAGGATGCAGCTGGTCTTCAGGGATGCAATTGCACACTGCTGCTGTACTCATGGAATTGCCTTGGCTCATGTGCAGCACCTTGCACTTAGACTTCTTGAACCTCATTAGGCTCACATGGGCACTGGTCTCAGAATGGATCCCTGAGGGACACCACATGTTACTGGCCTCCACCTGAACATAGAATCTTTAATTGCAAATCTCTGGCTGAAATCGTGCAGCCAATTCCTTATGCAACGAACAGTCCACCCTTTGGATCCATCTTTCTCCAATTTAGAGATAAGGATGTCAATTGGGACCATCTCCAAGGCTTTACAGAAGTCCAGGTAGATGATATTGGTTGGGCCTCCTTTGTTGACTGATGCAGCCACTATAACATAGAAGGCCATCACATTGGTCAGGTACTCTTTGACTTGGTGAAGCCATGCTGGCTGTCTCAGATCACCTTCTTGTCTTGCAGTGGCTTATTGCTTCCAGGAGAATCTGCTCCATGATCTTGCCAGGCACAGAGGTCAGGCTCATTGGTCTGTAGTTCCCCAGGTCTCATTTCTATCTTTTTAAAAATGGGAGTGATGTTTCCCTTTTTCCAGTCACCAGGAACTTCACCTGACTCCAGAACTTTTCAAATATGAAGGAGAGTGGCTTGGCAATCACAAGAAGGTCTCTAGGGTACTCTGAAAAAGGCTTGTCACAGTTGGGTATCTTCTGGATAAAAGTATAAGAAGAATAACGTGGGATCTCTGGAGTGAAACTCTCACTACAAACACAAGTCTCTTTATGGGTGTTTGGCTTGAAAATATTCGTTGCTTCTCATGGTCAGGTTTATTCTGCTATAAAGGATTCACTCAAGCAGGCAGCAGGGTAATGCACAGAGACTTCCCTCAGGGCACAAAGAGCAAGGAAGTATCACTTCCAAAACTGTGATTGGCAAATCACAGCAGTTGAAAGTTGCAGTGCTAATGTAGATTCTCCTACGTGCACAGCTAGCAATATAGCATGTTTGGAAGGCTTCCACTGCCTACTATTCTCAGTTCTCTCCTTTCCTCTCTTTACAAAGTTGCATGAAATACAACACAGTGCTGCTACTTCCAAAGTCCAGTCCCCTGAGGAAGCCCAGAAAATCATTCTGTTCCACATTTGATTTGCAGCCACACTAATTACTCAGGCAGTAATTGAAGGGACATTGAATATGTATTAAAACTACATTAAAGGTGCAGCACTGTTTTCCCTTCTTAGATGACCTGCAAAGAAATAGAAAGAAAGAAAGAAAGAAAAAAAAGATAATTCCATTCATGTTCAAGTTACTTAGTCCAACAACTTTCATCTGAGTATTTTTTTGTAAGGGCTTGTAGGCTGAGTTTTGTCGTTGTTCTTGCCATGGCTAATTTAGTTCTCTGCATGAGTTTCAACCATTTTGCTAAGGCACCACATTGTTTGTAATGACATTGATGGTGATAGAACATCAGCCCCTCTCTAAGGTCCTACACTGGCTGAGGGGAATGCTCCCAGATTCACAGTCTCCTTGTCAGGCCAAAAGGTATATTATAGCCCATCTATTTCGGAGATACATGCCAGCAGGATTGAAATCTGCAAGTTTGTCTGCTCAATATGAGCAGCAAAGAGAGGCTGATCCCCTGCCAAGCAGGAAAGTTGAAGCGATGAGAACATTAGCCTGCTAAGGCACAGTGCTAGACTTGATTGCAGACTTAGCAAGGATAAAACACATTTTATTCACTGCAAAGTGATAGCTTCAAACAGATATTCAAAATAAATGGCTGAAACAATTTCTTCTACTCACATTCTAAAAAATATGTCATTGCCTCAGTGCTGGTGAAGCATGCTATGTTACATACTTACCCTTTTCATGGGTTTGACATTAATGCAACTTTAAGCACGGGACTGACAGCTCATTTATTTATTTATTTCAGACAATTCCATGCATTGAACAGGAAAGCATTAGCATCAGCTGGCCTTACGGCTCATCTGTTTACTCTTCCTAAAAATATGTGCAGTTTCTTAAGAGAGAGACTGTGGTTTTGTTGTTCAGTGTGAGCTATGGATTTCCTTTGTTATGGGTTATGGTAGCAAATTTAAATAGAAGCACTTCTGAAATGAAAAGGTAAAGAAATGATAGCAACTGAAAGTTTTTCTTTCAGGTGCTTCAGTGACCTCAGTCCAACTTGTCCAAGGCGCAGTAATTTTCTCACTTAACACAGTGGTTAAACCCCCTTAGATTTAATGGCACAGAACTCAAGCCTTAACTGAAACATTTAGCACTGTCTGTCTCCACTTTCTACAACAACTACTGTTGTGATATTTTACAAAAAAAACAAAAAAAAAAGTGTTTTCTTTTTGACTCTCCCTCTTACCTCAAGCACACACATAACAGAGCATTTTGGTTGTTTCAGCATGCCAATTGTGTTAGAGCATTGTCTTTTTTTTTTTTTTTTTTTTTTTTTCATAAGCATCAGCCTGTATAGTAAGTGAGATTCATGTTACTGGAACTGTGGAAAAAAGTAGTGATGTCTCATCCATGCTATTTGGTTTTCCTCCCTTAGGAGGGCAGATCTTTCTGTTTTAAGCTGTTTTCCAAGTAGCTGAGATTCATTAACCTCTGCAGCTGCCTTTTTTTTGCTGGTGCCTCATTGTACAGGAGCCTGAGAGATTACTGTAGACCTGATATCCAACTTTTTGACAGCTGCAACTGGAGGAGATGAATACCACTTTAGGTAGCAGTCTCTGTTTGGTTGTTGTTGTTAGTTGGGGACACTTACAAGCCATTCCAGCACACAGTTCTTGCTCGGCCTCTCGACCTAATCACAGCAAACTCTCTTACAAGAAACTCAGCCCCCAGAACTCCAAAGTCATGTCCTCAACCTTAGAAAACCGCATCTGTGACTCTTCATTAAAATAAATAAATAAGTAAAAATGTTGTCAGAGTTAATTCTGTGTGTGGCATGTGCTCTCTAAAGTTCTGTATTACATTTTCATAGATAGCCATTACTGCATGCACTAATTGAAAACTATTACAAATATCAAGTGCTTTAAAACCAGCAAGTGTCAAAAAGAAGGCTATCTTCTACATATCCCCCTTGTTGATGGCAACCAATATATGCAGTAAGAATTTTAAACCTTGTCTAGCTGTCTTCCACATCTCTTCCCTGACGTAGCTTTAGCTTTTCCATGCTTTTACTCAGGGTATTTTTTCATGTTACTCTTGTTAACATATCTCTTTGAGAAATCGCTCAGGGCTGAGGCACTGGAGAGAGGTCTGTTGCTGTCAGTGCCCGAGTCTTAACCGACTGGCACTGCCTGAAATAGCACCCACCTCTCTGCTCAGAGCTGAGGTGCTCTGTCTGTCTGTGTTGCAGTCCTTGGTCCCATGTCTATCTGGAATGGGGAATTTATTACAGGATGTTATGGCTCCCTCTCTATCTCTACTCAAAACAAAACATGTTTTTTTTGTTTCAAAACAAAAATACGAGGCAACATGTACTCAGATCTTGTCATGACATTGAGGGAGTGAGGCATCAGTCTACAACACAAGAATGTGGTGTCTGGATGAAACAATGTTTGGATGATCTGTCCTATGGTGTAGATACCACCATTGTTGTGAGTGAACACAGACTGTTAACAAACTAGTCCTGTAACTATAACACAAAACTGTTGAGTTTCTGACTCTTGTTCTGCGATGCAAATCCAGAATGATTCTGTTGACCTCACTTCTGGGGGTCATGGTCAGCTGCTGATTCTAAATACAACTGCAGTTGTTTGACAACTTAGGAATAAATCCCATGCTGGCAGAACAGATGGGTTTACACTGAATAGTGTAATTATTTCGGTTTTGCACTGCCAATGGATGATGTAGAGCAAATCACTCTGCCCCTTTGCTTGTTATTCTAATCAGGTTGCAGTACATTTGATGTATAAATCCAGTCCTCCTTTTTTACCACAGCATGTATCATATATTTACATATACACACAAAGACTCTCTCATACACACAAGTATATAATAGTATAAACACCTCTGGATCTCTTGTGACCTAAAATAAAGATTTACAAATTTGATAGAGGATAAATACTTTTCTTTTTTCTCTCTCTTTTTTTTTTTTTTTTTTTTTTTTTCTAGAACAAGTTACATGTCCTGTATGTGAATCTGTGAATGGAGCTAAAGTAAAGCATTATTTGCAGCACAGAAAGGATATGGTTTTGATGTATATGAATCACTACTGTCAAATTTGTACAAGTAAAATACAGTACAGTAGATGTATATACGCAGCAGCCTCCTTCATGTTTAAAACATTCTGGAGAGCTTAACAAGTGATAACCTAAGATAAAGCTACGCTTGGGTCAAAGAATGAATTAAACAAGTGTTGCCTTTAGTCTTGACATGAAAGCATTTACAGAGCCAATGTTCTAAATCTCTGCTGGCAGTATATTCAGAGGTGGCAAACGAAAGAGCATTTAAGATGCACAAGCTCTTTCAGCTATGGATTTATAATGATATTCCTGTAGAGCATTTGTAGAACACAAAACCTGACTTGGGCAGTAAGGATGTAATACTTCAGCTGGATATGTACAGCCTTGAGATTAGATGAGCAACTGGAAAACCTTCAAGAGTTAATGAAAGCCCCAGAACAGATCACCTTCTGGGGGACCCGTAGCAATAGCAGCTGTCTTTGTGACCCTTCCCTCCCCCTTGCTGTTTTTTTAAATTCATACAACTCCAAGATTTTTTTTTTTTTTTTTTTTTTTTTTTGCTTACAAGCAAGCATAGTTCCTGATTATACAAGTGCCAGACTGAAAGCTCCTAAATGGGTTTCACTGGTACAACAGCTACAACCATAGTTAATCCAAGAAACTGGTACTGTTATCTCCTGAGTGAATCAGCGGGAAGCAGGGAATTTACCCTCTGTGCCTGGTCACTGACTTGGCTGAGCAGTTTGCTGTGCTGCTTTCAATAAATGGGTGTCTGTCAGCCAAGATTCAATCTTGGTAAGAGCTAGGTGGACACTTATTCCTACGGAACATCAGAACGCTATCATATGTTTATGACTTGCAGTTGTTCCTCAACTGGCCCCAACTCAATCCAGTTCTCTGGTGTAGATTATACTCTGCCATTCTCTTGGTCTCTCAGGTTGTATTGGAGGGATCCATTTGTTCCTCCTTGAACCCAAAAATGTACTTTAAGTAATTTTCATTCACTTTTGAAAACCTCAGGCACATTAAATACAAACAAACAAAAACAACAAAAACAAACAAACAAACAAAAAATACCTCTAGGAAAACAGAGAGTCTAATACCAAACATAAAGTTCTGAAGACATTAAGAGGTAGGCAAGACTTCGGTCCTAGACAGTAGCCTTCCTCATTATAATTTTGTCATGTAAACTGTAGTAGACAGAGCCATAGACTAAATGGTCCTTGATCCAAATTCTGTTTTGTCATATGTCCCTCTGTTTTGAAATGATGTGTTTCAGGAGACTTCTAATAAAATTGGAAGTGCCTTAAATTGGAAGAAAATGGATTTAAGAGCTTTTAAGTGATAAAGTCCAAAATTGCTATCAAAATCTCCCTTCCTGACTACACTCCACCAGTGTCTTGCATTATGTTTTCCTTTTCTTAAGCTCTAGAGATACCCAAAGTTCTGTTTCACAGAACTTCACATAATCATAGAATTATTTAGGTTGGGAAAGACCTTCAAGATCATCAAATCAAATCATCAACTTGATCTACAGAATCCCATCACTAAAACATGTCCTTTAGTGCCACATGTACACATCTCTTAAATACCACCAGGGACAGGGATTTCACCACCTCCCTGTACAGCCCGTTCCAAAGCTTTACCACTGTCTTCATGAGCACCTCCATCCTAATCAATCTAAAACCTACACAGATGAATATTTGTCTTAGAGTACACCTGAGATAGAGGTACAGGTTCAGACACTACACAACAGAGACAGGCAACTGTATTTTGTATGAGAGCCAGCCCTTTAGGAAGTGGCAGGTATGGGAGCTATGCCCTCTATAGCCTGCCAGAGTTCAGACTGATGTGTCTGTACTATGGAACGGGGCCCTAACCTTGGCAAGACAAGCTACATTAAGCAGAAGCTCTCTCAGCTGGGCTTACTGCATCTATACCAAAAAAAAAAAAAAAAAAAAAAAAAAAATCAAAACTACTGGATGAGAGACAAATGTCATGGGAGGAGAGATCAGGTAGTCAAGGCACTCACCTGCACTCCTGTAGATGCTGGGGATTCAGGATCTCTCATGCCTTGGATGACAACAGACCTGCTACCTGTGAACAAAAAATTGAATTTCACAAATCCAGCCCTTTGTGTAGCCTCCCTTTGCATCCCCAGATCTGGTCAGAGTGCCGTTTCATTTTATATTTGTAAATGGCTTTTAGAGTGCTTACCTAAGCAGCAGATGTTTACCAAGTGATGAGCATCTGCTTGTGACATCTCGTTAGCACTGCACACCTAACACCAAGGAGCTCACCTCTTGATCGTGTCAGAGCACACCCCTGCTTGGTCACGTTACCAAAAGCCTGTGTATGCAAAAACTACTTGAAAGGCTGCTGCTAATATGTATTCGAGGTTAATTCCAGAAGTCAGGAAAAGCTGATGTTTTGTCTGAGAACAAACAGAATATATGTTTGTACTGGAAGTTGTAAACAAGGAGGCATGCTGGGTAGGTAGCCTCAAGCTAGCAGAATTTTTAAAAAATCCTGAGACTTGTCTTTACATTATTTATAAGCTGGAGAAGATTCATTGTTTGTGAAACAACAGGCAGCCCTTGTGATACATCTATTGACACAGTGAAACCTTCTTGGATTGAAATTTGCTTTGATATCCTGTAGAGATTTTCTCCTAAAGTCTGAGTTTCTTAAATACACCGCAGTCACAGGGCATGCGCTCGCCCATTCTCTTGTATATGTGCTCTCTCTCCGTGCTTCATACATTGCGTACAACACTTCACAGTGAACCAAACCCCATGTGGTGGAAGAGAATTATCAAGGGTGTGTGGTATCTTTAAAGAACAAATTAGTAAAACATTGATTCTTATTAACATGAATAAAAGCAGATTTCATAAAGGAGTTAGCAAAGAGTGAAATAACTTATTTACACAAGTTTGTGTGTTCTATGCAGATATCAGCATGAGCTAAGGATGCTACTTTTATAATATTAGCAAAAAGCAGCGAACAAAGCAATAAAGAGCACTGAAAGACTGATTCCTCCCCCAGGAAAACAAGGCAAAACACTGTGTCCTAAGAGGATATGCTGTATTCACTGTCATCCGTTATCCTCCATGGCAATGTGAGAGCAGACAGCAAGGCTCAGTGAGACAAAGTCCATTCCATGTAATTCCTCTTAAGTCAAAGACATTACACCAGAAATTAACACAGCCTTTATCAGACTCAAAAATATTTTTGCATTGTATTTACTGTTATTTATTGGACTGGAGTAGCCCCTAGAGGCTCTCAGAAGGACTGCTGTCCTGTTGTGCACTGAGAACTGACAGGAAAGGACAACGATGAGAGAATTAGGCACTCACTTTGATTTCCCTGGGGTTTAACACCAGCTCAGAAGTCTTCTTCCTTACTTCTCTTCCAGAGATCAGCTTCATATCCTCTTTTCGTATGTATCAATGAGTGAGATCCTCTGACGGAAAGACCCCCAAAGTTGATAGAATTACTACTACACAAAGGTTGCTATTGGTTGCAACACTACCAACTCATCCTCACCTGCTGCAAGCAATGTCTCCGTTGCCCAAGAAAAACAATGTCCCTGCCATGTCATTGAAGGGCTTACATTCAGTTGTCAGAAAAGCACTAGGATAGTCAAACAGGAACCTCAATCTTTTCCCCCTGGCTTGGAAAGAGTGATGTTTTGTCATGTGGAGCAGTTAAGAACAGACTAATTAAAAGCTAAGGAAAAATAATAATAAAAGGAGACTCACAGGAGTACCCCCTGCAAAAAAGATGCTTAAAATTGGTAAAGAGTGCTTTTCTTTTATTTGAGGAACATCCTTCCCCCATATTTTTATTTTTTTCTGCAGCCTAACTGTTGTGGTTTAACCCGGCCGGCAGCTAAACACCACACAGCCGTT
>CM021733.1:45962846-45995950 GCA_011075105.1 Heteronetta atricapilla | reverse complement strand
AGAAGAAAAAAAAAAAAAGGAGAATTAAAATCCTTAACTTCCACAACAAAAATGACATTGTGAAAAAAATAATTCAAAGATTCATTTGAATGCCTTGAAGTGAATAAAATTTAATATATATATATATATTAAGTTTTAAGCAACAAAATAGAAATGCCCAAGATTTTGGTCATTCCTTATTTCTTATATAAATGCAGAAGCATCCCCTCTAATAATTTTCCTGTGATAGGCTGTTCTTCTAAAACATATGCTTATCAGTGACACCTGATATATGTGACTGCAGCTTTCAATCCCTGAAGGCGGTTTGTTAAAAGTATGCAAGTTGATAATGGCTAACATGTATTTATATCTTAATTTTCAGTGCCCACAAGGCACCTAAGTCTTTCCCTATAAACAACATTTAAATAAAGTCATTGGATGCTAGTAGCTGTTTTGCCATTAACTTCTCTTGGGCCAAGAAGGCAATGAAGATTTTAATTATGCAGGTCATTTGTGAGAAGCCTTCCCAAAGCCCAGAGATGTATGTCTTGCTTATTGAAATTTTCATTTTTTCACATATCTGAATACAAGCCAATTTTTTTATTTTTATTTTTTCTTGTTATGCAGACAGATGATTTGCTTTTGGCTCAAGGCAATGACTGGGATATTTTTTTAAAAAACAGTTTACCTAATTCCTGTTTGTCTGCTCTTTTGTGTGTCATTTTTTCTTTTTCTTATTTTTTCCTATGAATATCTATTGTCTTAAAGGTAATCTCAGTTTCCTGAGACCAGCTGATCTGGGTAGCTTGATGAGATTATTTTCCAGGAAAACAATGAAGTGCACAGTGCAAATGGAGTTGCTTTAACAGCTATCAGGACGAGATCTGCGTAAAATTTCCCCGACTGTCTCTGCTGTTCTCACTATATGCCAAATCACAGTTTCAGATGGTTGAAATAGATTCATTTCTTCACACTTTGATTTGTCTGCTACAGAACTCTGTGCTTTGTGAAAGCTCCTTCCATAGTCTGATACAAATTTTCAAGAATTTGGTTTTACAGCATAAAGTTGTAAGAAAGCAGAGTCAGACTGTATGCCCTATGGCTCTCACTCAGGAGTATCCCTCTCTGGTATTGCACTGGCAGAGAATAAATAAAGGAAGTAAAAATTGAAATTCCTTAGTGCCAGGTATAAGCAGTTCACCTATATAATCCGAGTACACTTCATCCTCACAGATTACATTATTTAGACTGTCCTTCTAGACTGCATCCTTGGTAGCCTGCTGTGGTGATGACCAGCCCATGATGTCCTGCATGTGTTTTTTCACTCATTTGGCCTCATCTGCACCCCTCCAACAGCATAACTTCAACAACCTAAACAACAGGGGCACTAGGACCTCTCAGCTCCTTCTTGAGGCCTACAACTCTGGACTGGTGAAATGGGCTGCATCAGCCCTCAGACCACAGAGCCTCGATCAGTCTCATGACAGCATTTACAGCTAGCTCACATTGAGCTCCAGAAAGTCTTTGAAGTTTTGCTCTGCATGGGTGAGCACCGCACTGGCTCTGAAGCACGTGATTTTCCCAGTTCTCAGATAGCTTTTTTTTTTTTTTTTTTTTTTTTTTTCCACTGTCCATGAGTTCACCAACTCCATTTCAGAAGATCAAGAGCCCTCGAACAGTAGTGACTTTTAATTGCTACCTACCCATACTGGATTTGAACTGATGACCTAGCGAAGAAAAGAGCCATTCCTGATCTTGTTACTCATCTCTTGAGTCCACCGTTCCCTGAAGAATGTGACTCATTAACTGAACTGTAATTTTGCTGACTGTATTTTTCCAAGCACTTCATAACCTACATGAAATTACAATATTTTCCCCATTCTCATTCTATGTATGTCAAATACTTGTATATTTCCAGTTCTTTTGCTAGCTGGCCTCATAGGAGTTGTGTAAATGGCATTATCAAAATTGCATCTCCCTGATTCATTATTTCCAATTTTATAAAATAGCTGAGTTAGTGAAGACACTATCAAAGGGTTTTTTTAAATAAACATGCTTAATCTTCTGGAGATTAAAAGATATAGTATGGGTGACATATAATGATTATTTTACCCGGATGCCATCAGAAATACAATGTACAAGAAAAACACATCAAACAAATAAGCACAATAGAGAGCATTTCAGTGAGGAGATAATCACACTGCAGGATTTTCTTCAACACAGTGGCCTAAATATTGCCCTTTATGAAAAGGAAAATGAAAGAGGAATATATAAAAAAAGAGATTTATATCCCACAGTCTACTTAAAAAATGAACTGCAGCTAGTATCTAAACTCGTTTATTTTTAAATTACTATCTAGCATTTAAATTTGTCCAGAAGACACAAAAAATAATTTAAGAAGCTAGAATAATTTAAAAAATAAGTTAAGAAGCTAGAAAGAAAAAAGCAAGGTGATCAATTTCTAGCAAGATGCAAATTTTTATTGGTAAAAGTAAAATGATTAAGCAATGTGTCTCTAACCAGATATCAAGAAAATTCCACTGACTGTTTGATTTTCTTAATATTTTTCACAGATAATATATTAGTGTGTAGAAAAAACACAAGATCTGCCAGTATAGAAATTCATGGGAGATGGTGTAGATTCAACTCTGTAGAAAAGGAATTCATTTAATAAATAACAAATCCTCCTGCTATTCATTCTGGCTGCAAAGGGATGTCTGAGGCAGAATAATGCCCAATTTTCATACACCGTGCTGGGATATTAGATTTACAGATGCTATTAGGTTCTGTCCAGGTCCAGTTGGTGTAACTGATGTAAATCAACTGAAGTTAATTGAGCTATGCAGATTTACCTAGGTTGCTGTGAGAAAATCACATATTCATTTATAGCATGCCTGAGAAGCCAGAAGAAGAGTACTTTAAGGCATATTGTGTTCTTTGAAGTTAGGAACCTGATTAACTCTTTCCAGCAGATGCAGCTTCTTTGTGGCTAATGGCTTTTACACTGACTAAATATTTGGACTCATACTCCATAGGGCTCAAGCTTCCTGCCAGATTTTCACTGAGAGAAGATCACATTTCTACTATGTAATTATTCTGTTAATTAAGTTTTCACACATTTCAGTCATGTGCACTGTGGCATTTCATCTGCCCCAAATCATTCTATGAAAGCAAAAAGCCGAAGTAGGAAAAAACTCAGAAATGCTACCTGGATATATGCTTTCAGTAAAAAAAAAAAAAAAAAAAAAAAAAAAAAAAGTTATGCCTCTTGCCAGCTGATCATCCAAAGAGCCATCTGGCTAACACATAGCCTAACTCAGTACGCAGTGTTTTCAAAATTGCCAAAGCAAGGGGTCCAAAAGACCCAAGGATCACTCACAGTACTTGGGAAGAGCTTTCCTTGTCCCCTGTAAAAGACTGGTCTGGAATTCACCCCCACCCTTCCCCCCTACTATTCCACAAACCCCCAACCTCCAAAGCATTTCTGCTACAATAGCCTCAAGGGAAGCACGATTGTACTCTCACCTCCTGTAATTTTGTTTGCTTATCTGGCATTGCAATAAAAGCCTCTCCTCACACAGGAGCTCCACCATGTTTCTTAATAGTCACCACCTATGAGCCATAAATGCTACCTCAGCATCAGGGACGGAGAAATAAGTGTTGGCTCAGGGTCTCAAATATCCAGATTTCCAGTGTGTAATTACACTTGAATACAAGGAGGACACAGAACCTCATAGCTTTTGGACATTACTTCTTTTCATCCCCTATATGTTTAGGAAACATGAAGTAGACCAGACTTGACAAATGCTTCATGCCAGTGATGGCTGGATGATTCTTACAGAGTATTGGGTGTTTGATGTTAGGCCAGATGGCTCTTGATAGCTAATGTCTTCCTCTCCTATTAACCAGAGTCAAGAGATACCTATATAAACTAGACAGAGGAATTTGGCCTGTAGGTTTAGTGTCAGAATTTAACTTTCCTGTTGTTCTGTAACTATACAGTACAAACAGTACTTCTCAGAAGTAGCAAAATACATCAGATTCTTGTTGGCATGATAAAAAAAAAAAAACAAAAACAAAACAAAACAAAAAAAAACCAGCTGTTCTATATTCAAACACGACAATCACATATTTGCATTGACATGAATGAGAAAGGTTTCTCAGTCATTTCAATGGAGCTTGGATGAAAGAAACAGATCTAAATGTTTCTTCTGTGGCTTTTTTAACACTGCCTGCAAGGTACTTTCCTGAGTTCTCTTTTTTTAGCTTATCAATATGTATTTCAGATTATTTTTTTTTTTTTTTTTTTTTTACTTTTATGTTTAACACATCATTTTAAAAGGGAGTATGATCAGTTTCTAAGGATGTTACTTAGAGGTACAGTGGTACAAAAAGGCAGCCACAGACTGGGAGGAAAGCTTTCAAAGCCCATGGCAAATGACAGGGATAGAAAGCTGATCTTTCCATGGCAAACCTTTCCCTGGTACCTTGCAGTTTATAACCAGCTGGCGCATATTGTAGTCTTTCATGGGAGCCAGGCTGTGCTCTGGACTAGGATAGGTCTCCATTACCAGTGTGGAAGACAAGCCCAACATGGTACAGTATTACCGTCACACATCAAAATGATTACCCCGAGCTTTACTTTTACCTTCAGAAAGCACTCGAGTTCATTTATCTCACCTTTTAATCAGGCACCACTTCTCTTTTGACTAAAGCTTAACCAAAGGGAAAACATGAGTACAACTGAGGAAACGAATCCTACCTGACTGAAGTCAAAGAAGAGTGGTTTTCTTCCTGATTTGAGGCAAGAAGCAGTTTGATCTTAATAATATTGTGCTATAACCTGCTCTCAAATTAGGACACTCAGAATTCTTCCACTTTTGTTTCTGAAGGTCTGCAGTAGGTGGTTCAGGTTTGGAATATGATTAGCAAGCTGTTCAAAAATACGAAGCTAAGAATAAAAGAGGCAATTAAGGTTACATTCAGGTAAGTGTGCTACTCTCTAAAATAGTAAGAAATCAAATAATTATACAGTTCAAGGATAATACATAATGGTGTTTCCCCTGAGAATCTTCAGTTCATCTCCTGGTCCTTACTTCTAATTAATCCTTCAATCCTTTTGTAGGTTAATACAATTAACAATAGCGATAAACCCTCTGTAGTGTTAAATCAATTGGATTTGCAGAACTTGCTTTTCCTTACTATGACCAGCAGGGTTCTGAGGAAACCCTGCCGCCTTCTTAAACCTTACTTCTAGCATCAGCCAATGCCACACACTCAAACACCTCCTTTTAACTGCACCGAGGGTACTGAAGAGGGGAAATCAGATTAGTTCAATATTTCCTTAAATGAACATTACGCAAATCATGTTTGAAACCCTCTGCCACCACACACACATCTTTAAATAGTACTACAACTATCCAACTCATACTGCCAACACATCCTGAAAGGCACAGAATCACAGAATGTTCTTGCAAAAACTTAACTTCAGATTTATAACAATATATTTATATTTTTCTATATGTATACATATAATGTTTTTCCCAACAGCAGTTAAAGAGGGAAAGGTTCTGCAGGTTGAAGGACATTTATTTCTTTTCTCATTCTTATTTTTCCAGGTCTGTCCAGCTGGATGTGAAACAGCAGTACATAGACACTGCTCTCCCTGCCACTGAATCTTTCCTTATATGCTCATTAGCTTTATGAGTTTCATATTACAGTTGCATATTAGATTTTACTTTTAGTCACCTACATATATTGAGTCAGGACCTGGTGTACATTTTTTTTTTTTTTTTTTCTGATCACAGATGAACTGTATATGTAATATTGGGTCCTGTGCTCCCTTTCATACCTCCCTTTTATGTTTCTGCTCCTTCCATACTCATTGGGTTGTCCAGTCCTTCAGGGTTGCACCAGACGTCTCAATGGAGAATCTCAAACAGCAACTGACTGGTAATAGGTCCTTTAGCTTCCAATGTCCTACTGACCTCAGCACCACGGATGAACCATTTTGCCTTTTCACCAGCTCATAGGTGTTCACAGTCCCCTGGATCATGTCCTTCACTTCCAGATAACTTCTTGCAGGTGAGTATGCACCTCCAATTGAATCCATCTCCCATCAACAAGAGACAGAGAAGAACTGCTGAAGGAGTACCTCTGTGAGACTCATATTTCCCCAAAGGAGACTGGTATTGTAATTGCCCCCTACAAACTGCCCTGTCCTGGGGAGTCTGAAGGCCTGCGCTCAGCAGTAGGTGTTAGTGTTACTTATTCTCCTTTTTGCAGAATCTCAGGTTTCCAATTGGATGGTTTAATTTTGCTGGCCCATGGAGAATCTGTGCTTGTTTGTGTGGGTTTCTCTCTTTATATGCATTCAATAAAAACAGCAGAATGACACTAGCTATTCTCGGTTAAGATTTGGTTATGGAGTACAAACACTGAAAATTCAGAAGCAAAAGAGACATTTTTAAGGGTTTTTGATTATCTACATCCCCACTGTCCCCTATCACTGTGTCCAGCTTTCTGTGGTTTCTTTCTCTACTTTCAAAAACATCTGTAGAGCAATGAAGGTCTTATGAGGTAACAATCTTCATCTGTGTGGTTATACATTCACAATGTGACTGTGGAGTAGAAGCCTGAAATGAAAGGGCTTATTAATAACATTTTTTTATTTATACAGAAGTAAGAAAAGGCTTCGTCTGTTCATCCCTTAATTGTCTTTTTCTTTTCAATTACCTTTTCTAAAAGGAAGTTTAATGTTGTCTCTGGATTCCCGCAGGTCTCCAGTCTAAAAAAAAAGGAAAGAAAACCAAACAAAACGCTTCCATCTTCAGGTGGGTTTTCCTGTGACTTTTTCCCCATTATTTTATCTCTTTGGTAAAAAAAGCATCTGGTATATACTAACTTGAATTTAGAAAAGTTTATGTTTATGGGGGCCAACAGGGCTCATGTCTCCTCTTCTGGTGACACTCGCCCACATTGGCCACCTAAAACCAGGACATTTCCCCAGTCTGGGACCTCAAAGGTACCTGACACCTGTACTTACCAAACAGGAGACCAGAAACTAATTCTCCCCTCTCACATTGCTCCTTTGCCTCCTGCCTCCATGCTTTATACTCTTAAATCTCCAGTGGATTGTCCCTTGTAGAATTCTCATAGATCTCATTTTGCTGCAGTCCTGATTACACCCCATCTTCTTCTGTGCTGGGGCAAAACAGTCCATAATTTTTGAGGTTTTCACAATGAGATGAGGATTTGTAAACTCAGTGAAATCTAATCTGAAATTGTAATGCAACCTCCTATCAGAATACAGCAGGAACATGTCCAACCTACACAACTTTACTTTCCAATCAGCCTGTGTGCAATACTATCCTATAAAAACAGTTCATCACGATGTAGAAACTTTCCAATGAAGTAGGTCATACACTTCAGGACCCATTGAGAATGTAAGGTGCCCCATAATCTAATATAAATGAATATCAAATCTTCATGTTTCTTGGGCCTTGGCTAGTGTCTAAAAGGAGATTTGAGTAGAAAGAGAGGAGTACCTCCAGACAGGTCTGTATAGATGGTAAATGATCCTTGACTCATCATTTCAAACTGAATTTCTAGCCCAGGGCAGAACTTTCTGACAGTATGCAGAAAGACATCTCACAGTACTGTGACACTGAAATAAATCATCAACATTAATTAATTTATCTTTGCAGTATTTCTTGTCTAGCTTTGCTGTTTTTATGGAATTGACATTAATACTAGTTTATACATGTATTACAGCAGATCATCTATATTTGAGCTTAGTGACAAAATCCAATAAGTGGAGTTTGTTGAATACTAATTAACACTAGCCCCCAGCACAAAACACAGGTTTTTAAATTTATTTCTTAACAAAAACAAAACAAAATGTAAATAATATGGTGTTTGACTGGTATGAGAGAAAATGGTACTTTTTTTTTTCTTTTTAATTGGGATTGTTAGTAAAATAATTATCAAACAAAAGTTTCTTAAATACACTTTCTGGAAAGCAAACATAAAAAACAAAAAATGGACACCTGTAAATATGCAAAAAGCTGCAATCATTTGAGTGGTGCTTTAAGCTCTCCAAAGACAATTATATTCTCTTATCAAAGGGCTGTAAATGATCTTCAGACTGACTGGGAACAATCAAGATAACTTTGAGGGACTCCGCACTAAGAAAATAAATGCTTTTGGGATGTCCACTTGGAGAATGGCAACATGCAGTCTGAAATTCAGATGTTATTAGTATATCCCAGCATCTTGTTGCTCTTGAGCTAAAACACAAGTTTGTATGCTTGGTTATCTTGCCAAGGCTGCATGCTCTCACCTTCCCCAGAAATCTTCTTCATCAGTCTTTAAAGTGTCCTGAGGGTCAGCATGACAGGGAAGGAAAAAGAGGCAGGAAACCAGCTGATTTCTGATGGGTTATTCTGTTTCCTCTCTGATTATGTTTTGTCAGATTGCTAAGATACTCTGTTATGGGTGAGCTTTGGATAACTACCTCCTTTAGAGAGACAGTCTAGATTTCCTTGGATATGTACTCTTTGCAGTAGAGTTGGCACCCTAGGGAAATGACTGCTTAAGCAGCTATTTTTATGGCTTTGTAATTCTATCTTACTTTTTATTTCCTGTAATTTTTCTTAAATTTGATACTTTAATAAGTAACCCACCTTCTCCTTGCAAGTCAGAAAGCTATTATTTTTTAATAAAGTCAGCTGATTGCTGCCAGCCTTCTATTTAGTGGCTATTTCAAGTGTTTATCCCAGTCAATTGTTATTGATAGCTTATAACATTGTCTGTAAAGAAAGATACAACTTCACAGTGAACAGGTCTATGTCACCTCATACTCTCTGCAGTTTCACTTAATCCTCTCACTCTCTAGTCCAGCATGCTGTAGGAAGCCCAGGTTCAACCTTTTGTTCTCATAAAAAAAAATAATACACTCCTTGTCATCAAGCCTAGGCTATGCTGGGCTGGACCACCTTCATTTTGTATACAGAGAAGGATGGCAAACACAAGGATAGCAATACCACAGAAAGGAGTGACACTGTACCTTGCCTTTTTTTCCTCACTTCCAGCATTTCCCATGTGTTGGCAAGACTGCTTAACCTGCCACAGAGAAAGCTGGATCAGTGAGAGAATCTGAGTCAAAACTGATCCAACATAAAGAGAAGAAAATCAGTTTTAACTTCAGCAGGTTTTCTCTCTTTACCTTGAATGCAACTGCATTGGGGAAAATCTAACCCAGGCTATTGTTAATGAGCACTGGCTAAACAGAATAATTAATGCATGCACAATTTCTATGCTTAAAAGTACCTTTTCATTTTGGCAACAAGCTTGTTTGAACACTATTTGTAAGAGGTTTGGTCTTGTGGTTAAATGCCAGCAGGTATGCAAATAAAACCTTGAGAGTAGTTGCCTCAAGAAGCCAATCAGAGCATGGTAAAATCATCAAAAAATCCCTGCACTGTCTTGTTTCCTGACATTGGGTGTCATTGAGGTTCTACATTCACTTTGCTTTAAGGAAGCAGAGATAAATGACAGTGAAATATCAGATTAATTGTTCTGCAGTGAACAGCCCCTCTGCCAGATGTATTGGATTACTCATCAACTGACCGTCATTCCTAAAAGACTTTGCTCTCTAAATCAGACTCAATTAATTGCAATTATCCTAATCTGAACCTAAGACCCCTCTCCTCAAGACATTATCCACTAAATGAAAAGAAGTTATGACATTAATCTCTCCCCATATATAGTTTTTTTTTTTTTTTTTCCCTTTGGTGCAGTAGTCCTTCATAATCCAAGCAAGAGTGCCATTATACTAATCTCAGGCACAGAAATCTGAATCTATATTGAATGACCAGATAAGATCAGTGCCTTACTACCACACACAAACTCCTCTGGAATTTTATACTTGGGCAGCTAAAATGGCAACCTTTTTGACAGAGAGAAAACAGTTTAAATACTGATTGACGCATTTGACACAATTAATGTAGTTTGAACATCTTGTCAAGATCATTAAAAATAGAATTAGCTGTTGAGTGATAGCAGAAGTGTAGCACTCTTAAGGACTTCATATTTCTGGAGCTTATCACATGCTCTGCTGAAACTCATTAATGTATCTATACTGAAAACTGTGATTTTAGAGAAACTGAAAATAAGGTTTTGTATGTCTATTTATATGCGGATTATTGCAAAGAAAATGAATTACCAGTTGTTCCAGGAAATGCAGTTTGTTTGGGTGTTCACACATAAGATAAATAATGAAAGTGGGATGTGGTAAACAACCAAGGTAGTTTTATATCAGAGATTTTCCATACAACACAGATTTTTGTCTCTAATCCAATGGTATGAATTAAGAGTTTGTAGTTGACCTTGGTGGCTAGAATTTAAAGACAACAATATCTACAATTTAAGTGCCAGATTCTTACAGCCTGTCTCTGCTTTGGGCACTAGAAGCTTTAGTCTAAATAAAATGGGATCCTCCCTTGTCATGGCACTATGCACCAATAAAAAGAGGGACTGGCCAGTTGGAGCATGTTCCTCAAGCAGAAGCCAGTAGTTTTCTTCCTCAAAAACCATTCAGGGCTCTATCTTTCTTTTCTTTGAAGGCCTAGTAAAAGGAAAAGTGTGAATTATGTAACAGTGGAGGTGATGACCACAGCATATATTCACTATGCATTTAATGTAAAATACACAAGTATCCTATAGGGTAAACACCTATACCTGACGTTTGTTCTCCCCTTCTACTCATGTCCCATTTCTCAAATATAACATTACCTTCATTTTTCTCTGCCTTTCACCCTATCACTCTTTCAGTCCCAGTAAACATTCTTGATTTCTCCTTCTCACAATAGAAACATGAGAGAGTACCTCTCACTTGTACATGGTATTTGGGATGCCTTCCTTGGTGGTGGCAAATGTAGTTTTGAATATCCTCTGATCAAGGAGTGAACAGAAGCCAAACCTCCAGTGAGACACTACCCTGTCACCATTAAAATGAAGTTGTATTTTGAATTTTGGGGGAGCCAATGCAGTTGGTAAAGCTAGATGAATTATGAAATCATCTACTGGTTAGAACCACTCAGAATGCTGAGGGGAAGTTTGGAGTTTCCCATAGAGATCCTTATTTTCCTTTCACCTCTCAGAGCCTTTTCCATACTGAGGATCACACAATGCTGCTACTCATTGGAAAGTTACTAGTTCGTGAATCATTTTTAATTACCCCTGTGGAGGACCAAAATTTATCTAAGGACAGCAACGCAATTGCCAAAGTAAATAATGAGAGACAGTTGCTTTTTTTCCTGAGTAGGGGTAAAAAAAAAATAAATATGAAATGGTATTGCCCCTTGCCTTTCACAAGGGAATGGGTGGTGGCATCGGTAGATGAAATAACTTGAGTGAATTCACATAGGAATTATAAGACAAAACTGGGAAAAGAAGCCAATGTTCAAGGGCCTGATGGTGCCTTAGCCCCTAGCCCTTGCCCCATCTGTTGAACTGACCTTTTCTAAACAAAATTAGATCTTTCTTGATTTTTCTGATGCTCAGACAAAACATGTAAAAAACAGAGGGCTGGCAGAATCCTCTCCAAACCCTTCTCATTTTCAGGCATAGTTGTGCTGAAATAAAGGATGAACTGCAACCAAGGATTCAAATTCTGGTTTTTCCCTATCTCAAGAGTAGAAAAGTCTAGCCAGACTAGATTTCACTTGGCTATAACCCAGCCTATGTGGCTGGTACCTTCGGGGGGGCACCATACTCAGTTCCGCTCATGCTCCATCCCGCCCTCTGTATATGCCTAGGGAATAGCATGAAATCCTGGCACTGTGTCTCTCTGTCATTCCTGGCAGCAGCACTTGCCATGGCATTGGTAATGAAGGCACTGAAAATGTCACTGGCTGCATGACGCTTCTCCCTTGTCTACCTTCAATTTTCTTGTTTCTTTGGAGTACATAGGAGTGCTCAGAGTGATTGTGACATATGAAATTTGATAAAATTTGTAATATATAACAAATATTGATGTGCATGTATATACACATATATGTATAAATGTTCTTAATATTGGTATAATAATTTATTCTACTTCATATTTCATTTGCACTGTACAGACTTCTAAATCTAGTCTCAAATATTTCTTGACTAAGATTCTGAATGTCCCTTCAAATTCAAATGTCAGTGTGTATTTGTTCGGGCCTACTTGCAGAACCAACCAGCTGAGAAATGGAGCATGAATTCATTAGCAAATCATACCCACCAGAACTGACCTTAGAACCTGCATGAATCAAAAATAAAGACTTAGCTTGGCTGACTTCTTCAGTGGAAAAGGGGAAGCTAACCAGCACAGTCTGGGGGCATGATTCACAAAGAAAAAAATGTTGTTATCAATCTTGTAACATCACATCAAAAACAACGGTGAAAAAATATAGGAATAAGTTTCTGAAACTATTTCCATAAGTGTGACAGTTTCTTACCAGCTTTTTTAAAGAAATGCACAGGTAGGCTCTCTCAGTATGGAACTAGAGAGTCATATAATGACAGCCTACGCGTTTTCACTTTAGGGAAGAAAGTGTTTTACAGCATAAAAGAAATTGCTTCAGTGACCCAGGGGAGCTGCCAATGTTTCCTGAATGAGGACAATTAACCAAAACAATATCATTAATTTTGCCACAGGTTTTAAATGATCTAGAAAGCAGAATACAAACTTTGTCTTAATAGACTAAAGTTAGACTCTGCAACAGAAGGGAATTTCAGTAAAATCCTTCAGCAGCCAGGGCTGTGAATGAGAAACCAACACACCTGCAGGGACAGATATGCACGAATCTTAATGGTGGAACTGAACTTCTGTTATGTGGGTTCAGAAGGGAATAGCCTAGACCAGAACAGACCAGCACTGCTATGTCGTCCAGCTGGTGCCAGTGTCATGGCTTGAACCCTGGAGATCTTACAACAGTAATCACCTGCACAGTGCCTTTCCCTCCTACAAGGATCTCCTGACATACAGATTTGCATCACAACAGGCATTGGCCTAGGTAGATATTAGCTTCACTTCTCAGATAAAGAAACATAGGTCCATGACTTATTCCTGCTTATACCCCAGTCTCCAAGGAATGGTCCCTGCTGAAATTTCATTCCCACCTAACTGTGCCACCTAAAGTGACTTTAGAAATTAGCAACTTTGTGAGCCCCTTAGCCTTGTAAGTTTGAAATCCCTCAGAAGAAAAAGCTAGACACTGAAGGCAGGAACCAACAGGGAGAACTGGAAAAATTCCTTGCTCATCGGCTGACTCCAGGCATTATCTTGCTCAGCCCCACTGCTCCACAGGTGCGGGCAGGGCTCTTGCTCAGGAAAACAACCCTTGGCTGCCTGTAGTGACAAGGCCTGTAACGTTCAGGCTGGCAGCACTCCAGCCTGTGCAATAGAGGCTGTGGTATACACAGATCCTAGCTGGTTATAACTGCAGTGCTTTAGTCAAATACTTGTGCCAGCCACTGCCATTTGCCAGGGGAGCATGAGGTTGTGATGGACTCACACACCCCACCTGAGAGCATGCCAGATAGCTGAAGAGCCGCAGTGACAAGATAACACTTTCCAAGAGTTTTTTTTTTTTTTTTTTTTTTTTTTTCCAGGAGTGGTTCTTCTCTCTCTTTTAACTAGATAACAGGGACCAATTAAAGTAATGAGCCTCACAAAGTATCTCCTCCCTTGGCTAACAACAGCCTGTATTAATGTTTGCAGAAGTGCAGGGCCATAAGCTTTCTTGTTAGATGTTAGCACTTTGCAATATAATTCAACATTCTGAGAACTTTGCCATCTATTAGACTAGTGCCTTTGTCAGGTATAACTCACCCACCTGTTTCCCGTGGCTGACTGTATGCCACTGCTCTGGGATGTGAGCACCCAAGTAGTACAGCTGTTACTGCCCAAGGCCCCATTACTGATAGAAGAGCCATGAAGATATGAATCACAAGCAGGCAGTTTCTCTTACATGAACAGAGCCTAATTTGCAATCAACTCATTTTAATGTTTTTGTTTGCACTTTAGACATATGTGGAGTGATTTTTTCCAATGGGGAAGGGTTAAGCTAATAGAATTTTTTCAAGTTTGATCTCTCTCAACCTGCTAAATCAGTTTTAGAAAGGAAGCCAAAAGTTTCTTTTATTTTTCCTTTTTTTTTTTTTTTTTTTTTTTTTTTTTTTTTGTGCTAGCTCATTTTCATAACTGTTGTAATAAACAGTGAGGAAGAAAATTTCTCTGTTGAACTTGACAAGCTTCTGCTTTCAAAAATAAATAAATAAATAAATAAATAACTGTTTACTTTGGCTTGGATGCTTCCAGCATGTTCTAATTACAACTCTTATACTCCTGTAAAATGCCAGATTTTCAAATGTGTTGTAAATGCAAGCAGTGAAAGAAATTAAATGTGGTGATAGTACCAAAAAAAAAAAGTGGATTTTATTGACTTCTTCAGTTCCTGTTCCAGTGGTCAATCAGGCAGGTGTAATGTCATAATGCATGCAGGCCCTAGAGTTTGGATCCAGGTCTGAATCTGCTTGCTTTCAAAATAAGGATCATTCCAGAATTGTGGCTGCTCTCCAAGCTCGTTGCTGAATCTGAAACTAAGGTACTGTTCCACATTCTAGACTCACTTTTCATAAATTGATTTTGGGCATTTTTTTTACTTTTTATTTTTCAAATTCTTGTGCTGTATGTTAAACCCCTGGGGTGATATATGAGCCTTGCTGAAGCTGAAGAATTGTAACAGATACCTCAGGCTCCAGTTGTAGACTCATGCTATAACTTTCCTTTATGATTCAGGTCTCTGCTTCATTATTACAATGTAATGTCAGAATCACAGCCAGTGAAAACTGTCTGGACATCTTAGTGGAACATCAGTACAGCAACTACCCAAGGATTCCCCTCTACCACCAGCTCTCACTCAAGGACAATGCAAGAACCATAATGGACAAAGGAGAAAACATACAAGAGGAGCACTGTGTTTAGGTAAAAGGAATGGACAGAGCACTTCAAGCATAGTCCAGCACCTTATGCAAGAAAACCAAGCTAAAAATAAAGGAGTCTAGAGCTCTGTTTGCCTTGAATTACATGCCTGCAAACTTCCAAAAAGGTTGAGATCAGAATCAGGGTGGTATAAATCAGGACTTTTGCTGTTTTGAGGAAGCTTATAAGTAGTGCTATATTTCAACAGCAAAGTGTGCAGAATAAAGACATTCCTTCAGAGTAGGAACTATTATTTCTCTTTGGAAGAAACTAGTTGACTGAAACCAGGTTTCAAATCCTGATGAACCAAAAGCAATGTGAACAAGGCTACAACACCTTGGCAAATTCAAGAGGTCTACAAATTGCTCCAGCTTTTCATCTTACTTTAAGGCGCATAAATATTCCTCTACTAATCATCATCCTCTCTTTATATAATTACTCCTCAGTTTTAGACATAGACTGCTAAACACTTTGCGGAATTGCTGCTGGTAAAACATCACACTGGAACAATCTCCAGCTGTCCTCCACCTTGAGAAGAAAGGACTTAGGATTCATATAGAAAGTTCTTAGTACTTGATCAAACAGATCAATGGAAATTCAATAACAACATTGAAGATGAGTACTGGAGTCCTAGCAAGCCATAAGACCTTCACATATGAAAATGACATGTCAACGTTACAACAAAACCTTGCACCTATGTATCACTTCATCTCCAGACATCCCAGGCCATATGAAATGAGGTAATTTCACACCATCTGCACCAGATCATCTTGGCGTTATTATCCATGTTTTAAGGATTAAGATATTTGCAAAGATTCTGGCTCTGTAAGGAGTTGCTGAGATGACACACAACTGACAACAGCAGAAACAGTGTATGCGAGCGACATGGCAGGACAGCGTCCTAGCTGATCATACCAAAGGCCCAGAGACAGTCCCCAGAATAAAATTTTAACTAGAGAATGCAGCTCTGTTCAGCAAGGCAATTAGATATGCCCTTGAACTTGACCATGTGCCTTTCCGTTCACTGGAACAGAATACAGGACTCCTGATAATCAGTCTTTTGCTCAAAGCATTATTCTTGTCATTAAGAATAACTTAGTTAAAAACTAGAAGGAATTCTTCCAGATCAATCCAGAAGGCGATTTCATCTTGGATTTTGCTGCTTCTACTCAAGTGAGTGAGAGTTTTGCCATTAAATTTAATATGATAAAGATTAAGATCTTAAAGCACATACTCAGTTTTAGTTTCAGTAAAAGAGTTAGACAAGTCTTTGCACTCACCTGAGATTTCTGCTAAACAATCCCTCTCATTTTACTGCCACATGTTCTGTACAGTCTGTGCTTTTCCACCTCAAAACTAAATATAATGATAATTAAAAAACAAAACAAAACAAACAAACAAAAACCTCTCCAAAGACATTTGCAAGTTTTGAGAGACTCCTTTCAACAGATATTTAGTAACTGTTGCAAGTTGCTCACAACACTCTGAAACCAGCTATAGGCAATGATAGCTTTTATTGAAGAAATTATAATGACCACAATTATATTAAATTACATTCTCTTATACTTGGAACTTGAAATTGGAGCTGTGCTGAAAGGAACAGATAGCGCATAGATGTTAATGCAATATACACTAATACTTGAAATTGAAAGCCACAAATTACACCAGTCATCTTTACTTACTTAAGGAACTATTGATCACTTAATCATTTGTTAATTATCATACCAGGACAAGATAGCCACATGGTAAAATATATATTATTGCCATAGGCCGGCCCAAATTCCAATTTAGGTAAACCAATGACACTGCACCACATTTAGTTACTGCACCAATGATAGGACCCACAGGAATGGGGTGAAGCTGAGGCAGGGGAAGTTCAGACTAGATATCAGGAGGAGATTTTTTACTGAGAGGGTGGTTACGCACTGGAACAGGCTCCCCAGTGAAATAGTCACTGCACCAAGCCTGTCTGAATTTAAGAAATGTTTGGACGGTGCACTAAGTCACATGGTCTAAACTTTTGGGTAGGCCTGTGTGGTGCGAGGAGTTGGACTTGATGATCCTTATGGGTTCCTTCCAACTCGGAATATTCTATGATTCTATGATTCTGCTTCCCCCTGTGGTGTTGATCTGATCTGCTGTTTTCTTCAGTTCAGCTTATATGCTGTTATGGCATGTTGCTACGTATTATTAAATACTTTGAGATGGCAGTCCTCCCATTTTCATAGCAGGTGACATCCTCTAATGTAAAATAACACCACACTGCTACTGTGTAAGGGAGCTACACTAAGTAGCTTCGGGTTGAAAATGTGACTCACTGGGCTTAGGTATACAAAAGAATTAATTAGTATAATGTAACAGTGAGGAGAGTAAAAAAAGGAAAACAAAATAAAATAACACACCTACATGCTCGTAGTAACTTTAGCTCAACCTCACTGCAAAGCAGATGTATTTCTAGAGTATTTAGGAATTTAAGCATTAAACTGAAATACCAGTGTTTGGGGCTTAATTGATAGTCACACTAGAAATCACAACTTTGGCAGTAACTTGCTGGAAAAAAAAACACAACTTTTTAAACAAAAATACTATACATTATATCTATTTGAGCTGTCTTCCTCAAATCTTGCTAGCACATGAACTTCCTGAAAGATAGACCAATTTTGAAGCAAACTAACACAGGACCCCACAACCACTCAGGGCACAGAACACTCTCTACATGACCTGAGGGGATGCTAAAGGCACTGATAACCTTGAGGTATGTTCTAGATTAGAGCATAATGAGAAAATTTACAGGAGTCTTTATTTCAAGTAAGTCACTGTCTTATAATCTAGTCTAAACCTTTCCATTACCTGCATATCCCTCCCTACACACATATACACATTCTTACATGCACCTGTCAGCAAATTAAGCCACAGACCGACAATTTACCCTTCTGTACTAAGGATGTCATTATATGACTGTTGTGTATGATACAAGGCCTGCCTTTTCTGATTGTATTCCCTCCCTGATTAACTTAACTCTTTCAAAGGTTAATTTGTTCCAAACCATGCATTTCCTACAAAGTTTAACAAACAAACAAAAAAAAACAAAAACAAAACCAAAAAACACATAGAAACAGCAGAGACCACAGAGCAAGTAAAACCTCTTAATTTCTAAATGAAATAAAACAAGGTCTGCACATTAAGAGAGAATTTTCCATTTTTTTTTTTTTTTCCATACGACTGCCTAATATCTTGCCCCACCCAATTCTCCTTCTATGTTCCCACTACTGGCAATTGGGACAGAGAAGCAACAGTACGGAAAATCCACCCCACCTACTTTAGAAATTTGTACCAGAGAGAAAGGATCAATTGATTTTTAAAGGTGCTTGTCTCTCTACTTGTCACAGAGGAAGGTGTGATGATATGCTTCGACTGGACAGTCAGCTTTTCCCAAATTTGTAAGGGAAGAATCCCTCCTTAAAATATTTACTAAAAGGCTCATGGTTTAGATGAGCAAAATGTTTTTCTTCAAAAAGGCAATAGATATACTTCAAGAACCTGCACACAGTTGGTACTGTCCTGCTCTACCTTCTTACTGTGTCTTTGCTTGAGAAATAACGTCCAAAGGATGACAAGATTCTTTGGAAAATGTCACTTTTCAGTATATCAGCCTTGAAGCTTTATCCTTCAGGAGAGCCTGTTGGCATTGCTTCCTGAGGAATGGATGCACAAAGGACCAAGTCTCTCATCAGGACATTTGCATACCTTAAAATTTAAGATTTATTGAAGGTTTTGACTGCTTATTAGATAGACCATGATATCAAAGTACATTGCATTCCTGGTTCCCTTTAAACACATTTTGTAGGGACTCAGGAGAGAGAAAGTACAGAACACATTGGTAGTGCAACATCAACTAAGTTATGGTCTCTATTTACTTTATACTTCACTAGTTTGTGATATACATAACTAGCTACCACTTAGAAACACCGAATATGTGAGGTCATCCTCTTAAGGAAGCAATCACTTGTATAATCTTGTTTTCTGTCTTATTTTCTCTGATTTCCTACAAAATCTATCAAATTCCCCTCTTCAGAGATATCATTTGCTATTAATCTCTATTGCAGGAGAATGCATATCCTCACACACACACTCAAAGAAAAGTTGAAAAATAGAGCAGGCTGGAAAACAAGAATTCCCTTTTTCAAAACAGAGTGAAATTTTTGCCTTTCAAACTTATTCTCTTCTGAGTAAAAGAGAGTAGAGAAATCATCCCACCAGCTGAAGTTTACAGCATTCACCTGAGAGGCACAAGACCCAGCCTCTGGATGGACTGCTCACAGCAGCTGTTGGAATCTGCCACTTTTATGCCAACTGGAGGCTCTGACTCCCTCATTCAGCCACTGTCAGTGCCTCCCTTTACAGCTCTTTCACTTTGTATACAAAATTAACTGCTCCTCCACCAAGAAACAGGGCCATACAAAGCTATGTAAAGCTCATGTAAGTTACTCTCCTTTGTCCAGTCTTAAGCAAAGTGTTTGAGGGAGCACAGACACAGGGAAAGGATTGTCCAGTTAATACAGATATCCCAAGACAAAAAAAAAAGAAAAAAAAAAAGAGGAGAAACATTTGTAATCAGTTGATGCAGTCAGATTTTTGGAAGGCATTTCTTGAGCTGAGGTGGTTGAAGGTGGGTAAGAGCAGTCAAGAATACCTATAGTAACTTCAAATCCTGAGAAAGTACTTTGGGGGAACTATTGTACCTTGATGAGCAGCATGCATTTTAGAAAGCTTTGAGTTTGTTGTTTGTCTTGTTCAAGATCCCTTTGGATTCTGGTGGCTGCATTTTTATTAAAAATTGCCCCTATTGTTGTGAGGGCTCCTGTGCTGAAGGCCTCAGGTTGAATGTGTGCCTTTACAAGTGGCTTGAAATCACTCAGTGTCACACTGATTCTTCTGTTTCATTTTCTGCTTACTGAGCGCAGAGCGGAGATGGATGCTTTCACTGGATCTGTCACCTGCAAAGCCTTGGAGGGAGCACCCAGAAATAAACATGGTAATTTTTCTTTCTGCCCTACTGATCCCAGTGGAAGTCAATTTCTTCTTAATGCTCCTAGAATGTTCTCTGTTTAAAGGTAAGAGATAATCTTACCTATCCTTTTGCACATACAAATGCTACATGCTTTCTTTCCACCAACTCCCAGTACAGCGAAAGCTCTTTCTCTTGAAGGTAGCCAGAGCCACATTGTGCCATTCCAAGACTTGAACATTTGACCTCATTGGACTTCCAGAAGAGTTCAGATCCATCCCTCTGACAATAGGAACAAAGGCCCACTCTGAATTATTTTCATGTTATTCTTCTCAAATCTTCAATTGGTAACCCTGCATTTTTCTTTACTTTTTTTTTTTTTTTTTTTTTTTCCCTTTGAATTTGTGTGATGCCAGTGATGATCAAAACTTGCTCCCTTTTGACCATGGAAGTATACAGCTCTCAGAGAACATACTCTTCCATAATGCCCATCAGGAGTCTCTACAAAAAGCCAATTAACTCCTCTAGATTTTCATCAGATGGTGTTAAGTTTAAAACAAATAGAGAATAACCATTTTGATTGTCTCCAGGTGTGTAGAATTAAAGATCTGAAGCTATAAAGGAAAAGGCAGTGAGAAATCTCTTCATAGGTCATTCTGGGTAAGGCCAAGTCAAAAAAGAGACACTAAGACTGTATTTTTCCCTGTATTCTGGAATGCAGAAATTTTAAATGTTCCCTCCATGACACTTCCTCTATCTGAATAATTTTTGTTATTTGCTTTCTCTGCAGAAGTTGCATGGATCATGGAATTAAAAGACCAGGATAAGTCCAACCTTTCCAAAATGCATGACAAAAACAACAACAGCAATCTAAAAACCCCACACCTTTCACCATCAATATTAATAAAAAAGATGATATTTTACTGTCTAATTTGTTGGGGTTTTCCTCTCCTGTATGACATCTCCTTGTGTGGCAGTCACTACTAATTGTGATGCGGGGTTGATTGGTTTGCAGTTTTCTTTTTGGTGATATATGCTTTTTTATTAAGAGTAAGATGAAAACCAGCAGGTAGTTTCACATTAATCATCAGATAGCTTCCCATTCTCTTCCCATCTGAGTGGTAATTTAGAACCCAAAACCTAAAAATCTTATGTCCGTTTACAAGAACTTCTGGGTTCCCAAAATATTTTACCACTGTTCCTCAAGATGGTGTTAGTCACAGTAACTACAAAATCGATTATTTCTGACAGCTAAAGTTTTGGCCTTTTACATGTAAAAAATAGTTTATCTTCCACTTCACCGAACAAAAAAAGATATCAAATTTAAGTAAGAAATTAATCAATTGGACAATGTATCTCTCTCTCTTTTTTTTTTTTTTTTTTTTTTTTTTCAGTTTGGTAAAATTAAAAATCTCTCCAAACAAGTCTCAGAGAACATCAAGGACCAGTGGAAGTGGCCATAGTTTTAGGTTTAAGGAGACATCTTTGCTGAAGTTCTGGAAACCTTGAGAGAAGAGCAATCATTGGTATGCAGACTGAGGAATGAGAAGAACCTAGAAGTCTTAAATTACATTCACAGCTACTACAAAGCAGGGGAAAAATAGGAGTGAAAAACTGTTGGAGATGCCTCGATACGTAGAAGAAGAGAACAGTCAAGATGAGAAGGTGAACATTTAAAAACCAAACCTCACCATAAAGGTATTTTAAATAGCTTCAATATCTCAGCTTCTATTGAGTCACCCTGTCCCATCTGCTTCTTTAGTGACAAAAATAATGATAATAATAATAATAAAATCCTTCAGTTCATACTGTAGCTCTCCTGCAGATGTGGAAGAGCAACTAGATTCTAGCCTGCTTCATGCATCATTGACAAAGTCGTCAGCTGAGTCCCCTGCTGCAGATTCTTTATTAGTGGTGATAATGTGAGAAGCAGAAGGGAACACAGCTTGACTTTCAGAGCCCAAGCTGAATTCTCATTTAGAAAAATAATTCCTTTCACTCATAGACTGAGCATATATGATAATGAGTCATCAATAGAAAACAAATGGGGAACCCCTGGCAATTGACCAGAAAGGGGTCCATCTGACTCCACAAAATCTATGATAAGGAATAAATAGATGAAGGGAGAGTTCAGTGGGATCAAATTCATTGGGTACAGCAGGTATGTCCTTTCTAGCTGTGGAACAGTCATTAATTATTAGTGTGTTGTTGGTATAAGAAAAAAAAAAAACAATCACATCTGAGATATAATCCTGCCTTACTACTCACCTCAAAAAGTCAGCAGTCAAGGATGGTGACTGTCTTCAAAGTCAGGAAGAGCCATAGAAGCTTGACCATCTGGTCTGTCCATGGGGAATTTTGAAATGGGGGAGAAAGAATGATTCCATCTGCAATGACAAGCATACATTTCTAAATGTCTTACAGAGAGAGAATCTGAACAACAATGAAGTTTATTTATATTACAAATAAGCAACTACAAAAATATTGAATTTTGAGAACTTCTAATTGGAAAAGAGTTCTGTCAGAATCCATGTCTCAGATGATCAAAGTCACCATTGCACAGGAAGCTTTGGGAAGTAGGACAAAAACAGAAAATCTTGGGGGAGTCAGCCCCCATTATATTGCTGAAAGCTAGAAACAAGGATTTTCAGTTATGGGCTAGTCTCTTAGTCAAACTCTCTATGAGGCTTAAGAAGATCAAGAGTTTTGCTGTGGGAAGAGGAGTCAAGCTGCAGATACCAACCACATTTCCTTGTGCAAAATCACGTGCATCCACAACCAAATAAATGGTGAGATTTTGATTCTTTTTTTTTTTTTTTTTTTTTTCTTATTTTCGGCTCAAGGATAACAGCTTAAAATCCATAATACTATTTTACTCCATCCATCTTTTCTACCTGGAATAGAGATTACTACTGCACTGTTGTGTTAAAGTTTTTTGAGCTGCTTCTCAGAGTTCATCTCAATGCAGTTAGCAGTCCTCCATCCTCAATCCACTGTTGTAATGCTAGACATAGCAAGTGCTCTGTGGAGCACTTCAATAACTTCTGACAACTTCAATAGCAAAGAAAAACAGTGTAAAAGCTAGCTATAGTTAATTTCTAGAGAAAAGTGATATATTTAGTCATTTTGTTTTAATGGTTAATGTTTCAACGTGCAGAAGTCTGCACAACAGATAATTTCTTGTTTTCTCTGTGCTATGCCATACTTTGTACTTTTATAATCACTATAGACTGAATTATTTAAAGGAATGGGGGTTCAGGTTGAACTGCGCTTTGTCCTGCTCCACTAAGATGTCACACACATGGATCCATTTCCTCCTACATCCCAGGTCATGCAAATCATCCTGAATGATGACCTCATACTCCTCAGCTCTAGGCAGAAGTTCCAGTTAATGATCCTAGAAATATATACTGGACCCTCTTCTCAGTCTTGAGTGACTTCTGGGGTGTCTATTGTAAAGTTTTAGTTTGGAGCAAGGTGCACTTCTGAAATGAATTTTCAGACCACTCCCACTTAGTATGTTTTGCTTTATGTCACAGAACTGTCCTGGTCTGCACAAAGTGAATCCCATGCAGAGGAAATGAAATCAGAAGATGTGCTCCAGGAGGCCATCAAAAGCTGCTGATCAACATTCTGTTCATGAGATCAAACTAGAGCTACTGCAAAATAATCCTTCCTCCACTTCCCACCTCTGAAAATGTGTGCTGTTCAGAGGTTACAGTATCAACTATTTGTCTTTCTGAACTTGCTTCTGTTATGTTGCTATACTTGGTAATACAGGTAATGTTATACTCTCCCCCCTCAGCCCACAGGCGTATCTGGAGGGTAAGTTTAAGGAGGACTGTAGAATGTCCTGAGAACATTAATCTTCCAAGTCCCTGTAATGATGCCAGAGGCTACTATAACAATGCTTAAGTTTACAACCTTCCAAATGTTTGAAGTTTCACATAGAAAAAATTAGCTTACCAGGTTTTGGGTCTTCCTTGTTCTGTCTAAAATTTCTTCAAGACTATTACCAGGTAACAAGAGTTTTCACTACTGAAGGAATTGTGATAACTGGAAGACAAAAGAACAAAATTGTGCCAAAGTGAAAAATATTCCAGGCTCTGAAATACTTTTTTAGTTTTCCCATGAACGTTATAGAGATTTTTTTTTTTTCTATTTAATCCAAGCCAGTTTGCCCATTCCTAAGTCAGCACAGACACATACAAGATCCATTCACATCTGTGCAGAACCTTTCTACATACTGTGTTAAATTTCTCTGTTCAAGGCCATCATTTAAATAAATAAATAAAAACCTTTGTTCCTTCATCTGTGTTTCAAATTACAACTTTTTACATTAAAAAACTGCAAAGATTCTCCAGGTAGGTTGCACCTTTAAACCTAGAAATTAATTACTGATAAGCATTCCTGCTGTCAAGAAGCCTGTTTCCCTGTTGCCCAAATAACACAAAATTCATTCAGACACCATTGTAAAGCTATGTTTTGAACTCCTCATTGGTGTACGTTGTTTATCTTCTTCAGCTTTAACCAAGCCCTTTATCATTTTGAACTGTTTCTCTAAGTCACAGTCACCTTGAAATATTTTTTCTTTTTTTTTTTCAGAGACAAATCCATCAGCATTTGCTTTTCCTCTCCCTTCATTCCCCTGAACAAATATTTCCCATTTATCTCAAACTGCCTTTTTCCAATCAGTCTCACAAAAAGTCACTCAAAAAGGTGCAGATGTTCCACAAAAAAACTACTTGTTAAAAAGATTTTTTTACTTCCTTTTCTGGTTCTGAGCCTTCTCAAAGCTATTTGGGGGTCTGCTTTTTGTTGCTGTTTTAGGGGCATTTTTTTTTCAATTGTGCCATGAATTTTGCAGTAAGTTCTTGAATGAACTCTTTAGAGAGTTCTCCTTTAAAACAACAGTGGAGAGATTGGCCTTAAGCATTTGTCATTCATTGCATTTCCATTGCCATAATCTGCTTGAAACTTTCCAAGTTAGTTAGTTAAGACTTAAGGCTGCTTTTACACATGGCTGTCTCTAAACAAATTGTGTTTTGGATTGCAAGGTGCTCCATCCCTACAGCCATGCATACAGTTCCTAGTACTGTAACTGCAACTGACGCTTAGGAAGAGACTCTAATTACTGGATGCATACTGTGGATCTGTTTGTAGGCAGTGACCAAATGACACTGTTCACTAGAATGAATATGACTAATTCTTTGGAAATTTTCAAAAATTTAGGTTTAGGGTCTTGCTAATTGTCACTCTCTTTTCTCTCAGAGAGGCAATTTGTACACCATAAACATAGTCATCTCAGGTCACTGGAACTGGCACTCAGTGGAAGCATGACCCTCTTGCACTTTTTTTTTTGTCTGACTTGTAGGGGAAGCTGTGTGGTTATTATGATATGTATGCATGTGCAAACGCACACAGAGATCCTTTTAAAAATGTCAGTATTTATACAGTAACCTTCAACTACCTGTTGCTCATAGTGCAGGGAATTGCTGTGTTATTTCTATCATCACTGTGTGGCAAGGATGGGGAGATAATGACTTCTTAATGGGCACCGCCATATGTGCATGTACTGGATATGATTATAAATAGTTACATACAAACAAAGACTACTTAGAGCTTAAACAGGCCATTGCATTTCAGGAGTTTGAAATCATACTAACAACACTTTACAGGTAAGAAACAGGCAAGTCTTAACCTTTGCTACAAAATTTTGGCAGGATCAATGAAACAAGAGTATGAAGCAATTGTTTCCTGTACCTTCTGATAGAAGACCCTTGAGATGGAGCACAGCAATACATATTGATGCTGTGTCAAGGCAGCTTGGTTTCTGTGCTCACTCAGAATTTCTGCCTCTTGGAGGGTCTCTGTAAATTGACATAATATGCGTTTGACCAGACTGGAGCCCATCACTGGGAACTAGAGAGAGACTATTGCCACATTGTGCCCTGCTTAACAGTCACATATAACCAAGCTGTGAACTAAGAATAGTTCCCCTCTCTGCTGAACTGCTGTTAGTTTTCCTGAAAATCAGCTTGGAAGGTACTATTAATCTTCCCATAATTTCCTGGTTTAGAAATTGGAGAATGCTCTGAAAAAGCTGGCAGTACAATTTTTCATCATTGTCGCTCTCTTCTGTTCCTGCCATTGAAACAAAACTAGTTCTTAGCATTTTATCTATTCTTCTCCTGTGCTGTGGCTTCTCTAGTGTGGGTACCCCCTTCAAACATGTTGAAAGATTTTTGCTGTCTTTCAAAGTTAAAAATTAAAATAAAATAAAAAAGGTGAAGTCTCTTCTTTTCTCTTTCTCTTACTGGTTTTCAGATAATCTCACCTTCTAAGGTCCTTGCTCAGATAAATGTCCATTAATTTAATAAGTTGTGGTGAATGGAGTCAAATCCAGTTGGAGGCCGGTCACTAGTGGCGTTCCCCAGGGCTTGGTGCTGGGGCCGGTCCTCTTTAACATCTTCATCGATGATCTGGACGAGGGCATAGAGTGCACCCTCAGTAAGTTTGCAGATGACACCAAGTTAGGTGCATGTGTTGATCTGCTCGAGGGTAGGAAGGCTCTGCAGGAGGATCTGGATAGGCTGCACCGATGGGCTGAGATCAACTGCATGAAGTTCAACAAGGCCAAGTGCCGGGTCCTACACCTGGGACACAATAACCCCAAGCAGAGCTATAGGCTGGGAGAGGAATGGTTGGAAAGCTGCCAGGTGGAGAAGGACCTAGGAGTATTGGTTGATAGTCGGCTGAATATGAGCCAGCAGTGTGCTCAGGTGGCCAAGAAGGCCAACGGCATCCTGGCTTGTATAAGAAGCAGTGTGGCCAGCAGGGCTAGGGAAGTGATTGTCCCCCTGTACTCGGCTCTGCTGAGGCTGCACCTTGAGTACTGTGTTCAGTTTTGGGCCCCTCACTACAAGAAGGACATCGAGTTGCTTGAGTGAGTCCAGAGAAGGGCAACGAAGCTGGTGAGGGGTTTGGAGAACAAGTCCTATGAGGAGCAGCTGAGGGAGCTGGGCTTGTTCAGCCTGGAGAAAAGGAGGCTCAGGGGTGACCTTATCGCTCTCTACAGGTACCTTAAAGGAGGCTGTAGCGAGGTGGGGGTTGGTCTGTTCTCCCACGTGCCTGGTGACAGGATGAGGAGGAATGGGCTAAAGTTGCGCCAGGGGAGTTTTACGTTGGATCTTAGGAAGAACTTCTTTACTGAAAGGGTTGTTAGACATTGGAACGGGCTGCCCAGGGAAGTGGTGGAGTCACCATCCCTGGAAGTCTTTAAAAGACGTTTAGATGTAGAACTTAGGGATACGGTTTAGTGGAGGACTGTTAGTGTTAGGTCAGAAGTTGGACTCGACGATCTTGAGGTCTCTACCAACCTAGAAATTCTGTGATTCTGTAATATGTCCAAAATGGCTTGTGATTTTGTAAACCGTAATTAAAAAAAAAAAATGGTAGAAGAGAGCAATCCTTTAAATAACTACAGAAAAGTGCTCCCTTCTGTAGGGTGCTCATAGTTATTATTGTGAACAACGTAGAAGTCATTAACAGCACACATGTCCCCAGCTGAGATCAAAGCTCTCACCTTACAAGCTATTTTTTTTTCCTTCTCTACAGATCTTTCTGATATACATGTCCTGCTCTGGGGAAATACAGGGGAATCTTAGTATAAACTGACTACATTCACAGTCCTGATTTTTCACCAAGCTGTCTATACTGACCGCAGAGCAAAATTATATACCTCTTTTCACCTTACAAATCCCATGATATCTTAGTAGAGAAAAGCAGGCTATGGTTTTATACAACATATCTCACTCATGGTATCTTAAAGCCTCTTTGCAAGCAGAAGTTGAATGGTGATGACCCAGAATCCACAGCAGCAGATGAGTTACAATTCATTCTCCAAGAGATATCTGATAGGAGCAACTGTCTGAGATCACTGGAGCTTGGATCTAGGCTTTGTACTAGAAGAGATATTGACTATAATGGTGCTTTTCCAGAAATATTATTTTCACAGGATTTTAAACTGAGTTGCCTGAAACAGAAATTCAGGAACGTAGTATATTTAATGGCACACTGAGATGATGCAACTTCTAGCCAGAGATGCAATATGACTCCCTTGTTCTCTCTGTTTTATTTTATTATTATTATTATTATTATTTGTTAACAGTGGTTTCAAACTCTGAATCTGAATCCTGGTACACAAAATGAAATCACAGAAATTCTGTTTGGGAAGGAAAAGAAGTACCTTACTTACCTGACCTTACTTACCTGACCATTTAGGCCACCATTCCCACTCTTCTACATATTCCGTTCATTAAACCTTTTGTCTGCTGAGTATAAAACAGTAAATTAAATTGTGATAGGGCACAGCATTTAATCATGTCTGGTATTCCAGTCCTAACAACTGCATTTTTGTAAACAAATCTGAAATAGCACTTAAACCATGAATGTAGATATCACCATTTAGTAAAACAAAATATTTTTGCTCCTCTTTATTGACTTTCCTTTGGTTTACCTTCTACTCTTTTCCTACAATGCTAACCATTGAATACAGTACCAGTAGCTTGGTACCTCTAAATTACCTCTAAGCTCTCTTTTCTCCCTCTTAGATATTTATACAATGAATTAAAATCACAGTAGGACATCTATGACTTTGCTTCTACTTGCCGAGATTTAAGTTGCCTCTCTCTTCTTTTGATAGATGCACATAGCATAATACAAGCAGGATATTAAAAAGCTAATTCTTTTTCTTTCCCCTCTTTAAAAATCTTGCCTTTTTTTTTTTTTTTAAGGACCAACTAACTCAAGTAGCTCTTTTGTATTCCTTTATTAGCTTGCAGCATGCTTTGTTAAGCATGACATAGCAACACAATTTAAAAACGTACAAGAGTGGCCATGATTAATGTGTCATTTTGTTTGATTTCCCCTCTCAGGTTGTGGCTTTTGTAAGTGGGCAAATGGCAAAATGACTTAGGAGATTTTTGCAATAACAACAATTAAAATAACAAGAACTCAGCTTGTGCTTGTAAAAAAATGACTAGAAAGACTAGATTGATGACTAGGTTTGTATGTTCTGAAGTAAAGCATATTTCAACTGAATGTGTGCTATATACAGAATGCAGTCTTGTTTGGGCCCTAGCTGGAGTTACTCTAAAAACAGTCATCTAAATCTTCCATTGCCCTCCTCTGCCCAGCAGGGGAATGTGACATTGTAGTGGGGGGTCCACCATTATCATCCGTGCTTGGCCATTAGTGTTGCACCTGTGCAATATGGGAGCATCATCAGTTTAAAATGGCAGTACATACAGTGTTAGGTCCACAGAGGGGACTATGCAAAATCATTGATGCTGGATTAGACTCCACAGACTTTATTTTCAGGGGTTTACATTCAGGCCAACAATTCTTCTCTGGTTTAACACTGCAGTAGCTCTACCAGATTTGATTAGAGATCATAGAAATATAGAACACTGCAGGTTGGAAGGGTCTTCAAAAGATCACCTCGTCAAATCTTTCATGCAAAAGGGTGCCTAGATGAGATTATCTAGCACCCTACCCAAAAATATATTGAAAACTTCCAGTGATGGAGATTCTACCACATCCATAGGGAGGATGTTCCAACGATTGACTGTTCTGACTGCAAAAAATTAGAATATATCTTTCACATAACAGATTGAACCCTTTCCCAGTGCAACGGTACCTGCTGCCCCTTGTCTTGTCCATGTAGCTACTTGTGAAGAGAGAGCCTCCATCCTCTTTGTAGCCATCCTATAAGTACTAGAAGACTATGATGAGATACCCCCTAAGTCTTCTCTTCCCCAGGCTGAAAGGCTATAACTCCTTCAGACTTTCCCTAGTTTGACTGTATTTGTAGCCATTTCCAGTCTGTGAACTTCTTTTTTTGAATTGTGGTAACCAAAACTGGACACAATACTTCAGGTACAGCCTGACAAGCACCGAGTAAAGTGGGATGACCAAATGTCTGACTGCTAGCAATGGCCCAGCAGATACAGTCCATGATCTGATTTGCCTTTGTTGCACAGAAGCAAAGATGTACAGATTTTCATCAGCAAAGGATCTGATACAATTAAGTTAAACGTGGCAACAAAGAAAGGAACTGAAAAACAGATAACAGTGCTGATGTTGAAGATCATGTAGTCCACTACAGATCAAACAGATCAGCTAGAGCAGGTTTCCCAGGACCTTTCTCAGTGAAGTTTTGAATATCTCCAAAGATGTAGACAACTATTGCAATCCAGTAGGTTATTTCAGTAGAACGCCATCCTGTATGCTTTGAGACATGAGTTAACAGATAAATCTCTAAAAGTATTTCCAAACATGCATTCATTCCCTTCACTGGAAATCTGTGCTCACCCAGACTAGGAAAATCTCAGATCAAATAGTTTGAGATTACACAGGAATACCATCAGCAAATTTGCTCTTGGTCTACACATCACTTGCAAACTGTTTTTTTCACTGATTACCCATCTGCAGTTCACGCTCTGTTGCTTTGCTACATAGGTCAACCTCTTTGTTTCTGGATGATTTATGTAATTCTTCAAACCGGCACAAAATCTAAATAGGAAATTTTACACTACATGAAGTATTATCTCAGTAAACGTTTGTGCATTTCAGCTTGACATTTGCCTTACACAGTAATAGAAGACCTCAAGCAGTCAAATGATTGTGAAATTTAGACACAAATGGCTTGCAAACAAAGCCATTAAATCTGAATTTACTCTTAATTGTGAAAACATGTTCACAGAAAAACTGATCCTAACATTCACTGAGCACTTACTAATCAGTAGTTGGGAAGAGTGTTTGCTTATGGTCCTCTCTGGTCAGTGCATGACTTTGAAAAACATGTTGCTCTTCCAGTTCTGCTCCTCGTAATTCATGGTAAATGAGTTTCCTGTTGACAGTGCACAGGACGTCAACAGCTGCTGTTAGTTGGTCTGGAGTTGCTCTTGCCCCATCTGCCCTTCAGAGGTCTTAGCTCTGTAATTGTTTGACTTCCCAATAGAAGAAGGTTGGAAGATTTTTGAATTTCACTGAATAAATTCTCTGTTATTTTGAGGAACTAAGGCATGTATCTTAAGAATTTCTCTCTATTCCAGATATGCAACGTAGCCGTGAGTTTCTTCAAACTATAAGGTGACAAAGCCTGTGCTGACACATGGAGCATGTGTCCTGGTAGCTGAGCCAGATCTTTAGCCCCTGGCCACCCGTGGCTGTCTTAGGCAGAACCCAGAGGTCCAGAAATGATGCCTCATACTAGTTTGGGCAAAATGCTTCTTGGTCCATTTGTCCTTGTCCATCATTAGCACCTTTCTAAAATTTAAATCTGATTTTCCCTTTTTATATGCTCATTGCTTTCTATGTTGTTGTGTAACAGAGGCCAAATAATTCATTTCCTAACATTAGTAATCTTTATGTATTTATACGGAATTATCAGTTTCTTCCAATCAAATAAACTTTTTTTTTTTTTTTTTTTTTTTTATTCCCATGTAAATTCAATTCTGAATTGTTCCTACCTCTCTTTATAAGCTGTTTAACACATTTTAGTCCAATGCTATTTTTCCAATTCCTCATATTTAGTACCTGCAATGTTCTCTGTGGATCTCTAGCCACAGAAGTAGTCTGAGGTATCTATCCTGCACAAGGCTGAGCACCTTCTGCAGAACAGTGAGAGCTCTTGCTACACAGGGAGCATCTCTGCTCCCCAGAGGACTGAACACTGATAAGGGCCCTACAGGTTCTGAAGTCACAAGCTTTCATTCGTTATTTTAATCCTTTCCTTCCCTTATACTCACAAACCTTGCAGCCTTTCTGGTTTTCTACCATTCCTTTAATCAAGTTCATTGTAGTCATCATTTTGTTGTTTTCTCTTTCATAATTAGAAAAAACTTTTAAAATTTTCCCTCAGTTGCAGCTTATTTACTTCTGAAGCAAAAAACAAAACAAAACAACAACAATAAAAACACTTCAGTGACCAGAAACAAGAATTCTAAATAGTGCTTCAGACAATGAAATTGATACATGAGTAAATCTGTATTTCTAAGTAAGATTGAACCAAATTAATAAATGATTAATTAAGTGTTGAATACTCTTAGTTTAATGATGAATTAAATGTTGAATACTCTTAGTTTAATGGACATTAATAGAAATTGCTAGATGTTCACATTGATACAAAGTTAAGCCTTTTATTTAGAAGCCTAATAGGTATCTATTTTTGACAAACTTAGTTGAAGTCTCCAATTAGAGAGAGAAACAAAGCGAACTGAAAATATACTGTGGGTGTCTGTAACCCATATTTGAAAAAAAAAAAAAAAAAAAAGCAGCTACTTCACAACAGGCAGGAAGATTCCCCTGTATTTAAGGGGATATAAAGAAAAAAGAAAGAAGACACTTGTTTCATTATTGTGTTACTCGAGGTTGAAGTTTCAGAGGACATTTTTAGCAGGCTTCTACAAAATTACATGGCATTACTTGCAATGTTGACTGACATAATTTAGAGTTAACACATCAAAAAGGGAATTGATACTTTTTTTTTTTTTTTTCCTGATTTCTTCCCATAAAGCAATCCTATAGATCAACAGCATTTCCAGAGAACCAGTGAATAAACCAAAGACAGTTGATAATGGCTTCAAATTCCCTGGTGACGTTCTAATGCTGCACTGAACTATCAAAATATTTTGACAGCAGGAAAGGGCTGGAAATATTAAGGCAGCAGATCTTGTGCAATTTCACATTTCCCTGTTTCTGGTCATTTTGCAAATAGGTTGTTTTCCTTCACCGCTTATTGAAATGTGTGTTTTACACCTTAAGCTTAGAAACAGCCCTAGAGTGAGCTTTCTCTTACGTTTTGACACTCCCGTTTCTGCTCCCAACAGCAACTAGGAATTGTAGAACTGTAGTTACAAAGGTTCCCAGAGAGGTAATCGGCATTTGGGGGATTCAGGAAGGCTGGAATCAGGAAGGTGACTGTAACTCCACCAGCAAGCAAATTCCTCAACAAGAGCACACAGGCAAAGCAGAGAGGAAAAAAAAAAAAAAAAAAAAAAAAAAAAAGAGAGAGAGATAAAGAGAGAGTTATTTTTA
>CM021733.1:45867166-45962746 GCA_011075105.1 Heteronetta atricapilla | reverse complement strand
AAAAAAAAAAAAAAAAAAAAAAGGAAAAAAAAAGAGAGAGAGATAGAGAGAGAGAGAGAAAGAGAGAGAGAGAGAAAAAGAGAGAGAGAGAGAGAGAGAGAGAGAGAGAGAGAGAGAGAGAGATCCTGTTTCACATTTCTGCTACTATCTGTAATATCTACATAGCCAAATGTAGCTATTGAAGCACACAGATGGTCTAATTGTAGTTTACAACTCGAGCCTAGAGGAACCTAACCATACAGTGACCCTCCCTCAGACTGTGCCCAGATGGGACTTCTGTCTTACATCAGCTGCTGCAAAAATGCACTTACTTTCTGTAATAACATTTTATCTTTCTCTGAGCCTCCACAAAAGACTGAAGAAATTGCAGCTCAGACACTGATTTTGTTATGTGAACAATTTTTGAGTCTTCCATATCATAAATGAAGTTTTGTGAACTCCATAGCCAACTGGAGCTCAATTCTCTGGCCAGATAACCCTGTTAGACTGCCTCATCACAATACGAAATACTTTGCTTCACACCCCTGCGGTGACTGCAGGCTCAGGCAGACACTCTGGCATCAGCTTACTCCTGATCTCAGGCAGGCTTGACTTTCAAGTGGAAAAGACCTCTCAGATATTTTTTTTCCTCTTATTCTTTAATGAAACCTAACTTTGTCTGATGAATTCATCATTATGGAATTCAAGAGCATATAAAAACTAGTGTACAAGGTAGAAAGGAAAGGTAATGTGTCAAAATGTTAAAGGAGAAGGGAAAAAAACTATGCTTTGTTTTTCATTTTGAACTTATATCAAAATATGAGGGTAAAAAAAGTGAAGGAAAAATGTGGTAAACATAATGTACATAAAATGCCACATTGAGGCAGGCAAAGCTTAACTTACTTCTGGAATGCACCGCTGTAATAAGTCTGCATCTGACTTTTAAATATGAGTATTTTGAGCTTCTCCGGAATGAGTCACATTAGCTTCTATGACTTCACATTGGAAAAAAAAAAAAAAAAAAGGAAAAAGAGAGAGAGAGAGAGAGAGAGAGAGAGAGAAACATTGATCTATTAGAAGTCATGAATATAAGCTTAAAGGCTTTCTACAAAGTTGATTTTTCAGGCCCATTGTGTAGATCTATTTCGGTGCCTGGATCATTTAGCAGATAAAGGAGTTCTGACCTTCTTTCTCATCAGTTTTGCTGCTAGAAGTGTGTAGTTAATTCCCATGCTAAAAATCCTAAGGACATTTTTATGAGTATAATAACACAGCAATGCAGCCACAGTAACCAGCTTTTATACTGTAGGAGAATGGCTACCTTAATTAATTTTCTCAAAACATTACCAGATATCAAAATTTATTAAACTAATCATGCATTTGTGTTATCACTCAAATCCACTTCAAGCTATACAAATGCAAGTTTAAAGTCTCTAATCTATAATGTTCCATTTTAATTATTTATTTAATCAGAGTCATGGAGGAGGCTTATAGTTTAATATTTTAGACCTAGTTCCTACTGAAAAAAAATCATCCTATCCCACCCCCTTCATATACTGCTGTCTTCAAAATAGCAGATGAATTTCCATTCCTTCTGCAGTCCTTTTACAAGCTTATAGAGTGTTTCTTACATCATTCTGATCTCATTCATGTTGCCCTGTTTGCAAAAACATGGTAACAAATGGTACACACCTCTCTTTGGTACCAGAAGAGATGCAAAGGCTTAAAGTGACATTGTGATCAGTGTCTAAAATAGCTGCACATTCAGATCTGGAGGAAGAGAAGCAGGCCAGAACTTCCATTGCTGCTGTCTACATGGATTGCTTTTGCACATTATCCTAGGGTAGCATTTTGGAGGGTTAGTATTTAATTCCTTTTTGAATTGCTATATTTACTCTAAAGAAAAAGTAAAGGAGCTTTTTAAAAAAGTTAATTAGTAAGATTTGTTACTCCTTGTTAAAAAATGCACACACTGAATGTTAAAGAAAATCCAAATGAATGCAAGGCAAAAGCATTTTAGGTAAGGGATTTCAAGGAGACAAACAATAAAGTAATAGAGATGTGGAACCCACTTTCATTCTCTCATTAAAACTACCTTTTCCCCCACTTTCTTTAAATTCTTCTGTGACAGGTTCTCTGTGACTGCTCAGAGAAACAGATCTTATAATCAAAAGAACATTGTTTCACAGTATCTTACATCATCCTGGGCCATGTCAGTGACTTTTGTGGCTCAACATTTATGATGAAAAAAAAATCCATATTTTAACCAGGTTCAGACATCCAAAACTTCCATGTCCAGAGGTGCTTCCTGACTGTCCTTATGTGCTCCTGTTCTCTATTTATAAGACTTAAGACACATCAGATTTTGTACTCTAACTTGTATTCTGCAAGCCACCAATGATGACAAATGTTTTTTAAGCTGCAGTTAGCAAGATAGCATAGATTGAAACTCTTCCTTTTTATTATATTTTTGATGCACACAAATCCTTTAAGACAAATTTTAGCAATTGTTCTGTTATTACATGTCCCCTTTCCCCTCCAGATGAATTATTCATGCTTTGTTGTCATAGCAATCCTTTCTCTCTCTGAAATGTTTAATAACTAGTCTTGACTCCAAACTAGACAATGAATCCAGGTGTAACAAAAGCTTTATAAACTAACATGCTTTGAGGCACATACATTGTTTGTCTCCCACCTACACTTGTCTTAAACAGCTGTCAGTCCAGTCATAGAATCATAGAAACATTAACTTTGAAAAAGACCTTTGAGATCATCTGGTCCAACCACCACCCTACTACCAATGTCACCCACTAAACCATGTCTCTATGCACCAGGTTCAACCTTTCCTTGGCTACTAAGATGGTGGAGGGCCTAGAGGGGAAGACATACGAGGGGTGGCTGAGGTCACTTGGCCTATTCAACCTGGAAAAGAGGAAGCTGAGGGGAGACCTCATTGCGGTCTACAGCTTCCTCATGAGGGGGAGTGGAGGGGCAGGTGCTGATCTATTCTCTTTAGTGACCAGCAAAAGACCTGTAGGAATGGTGTTAAGCTGTGGCAGGGGAGGTTCAGGCTGGATATCAAGAAGTGATTCTTCACTGAGAAGGTTGTCGCACACTGGAACAGGCTCCCCAGGGAAGTAGTCATGAAACGAAGCCTGTCAGAATTCAAGGAGAGTTTGGACTGTGCACTTAGTCATATGGTCTGAATTTTGGGGTAGACCTGTGTTGAGCCACAGCTGCTTTTGGCCACACGTGGGCCACTCCATCACAGAGGTTTGCTGAGGTCACAGCAGCCACCACTGCCCCACCTTTGCTTCGGGCCCCATAAAACAGGGCCCCTGCAGCTGGCCCACTACCCGCTGAGCTTCTAGGCCCTCTGAAAGCCAGCTTGTGAGGCAGGAAGAAGTCCAGAAGCAGTAAGGTGAATGCAGGCCTCCTCGGTGTGAGAGGACAGTGATACAGTCCAAGGAAGCACTGAGAAGGAAGGCACCTAACAAGAAGGAGACGTGTCATAGGCAGAGGGATCGTGTCTGCAGCACAACAGACACCAGTGCTCAGGGCACCTTTGGCACACAGGCCACAGACACTTACAGGTGGTACCACTGGCACCTCAACGATGTGGGGAACAGGCCAACACCTCAGCCATCCAGCGACAGGGGGTTTGGCTTTACAATTGGTGCAACGGTGACATGGGGCAAAGGCAGGAGCATCAGGTAGAGAGCTGGGTGGAGCAGAGGCATGCCTGTAGTCTGGAATGTAGCATGGGACCCAGCCACTGCCATAAAGCAGATGGCAACATCAAACCCATGCATGGAAATAAACCGGACAGTGGCATGGGGCCTAGGGGGACTGGATGACCTCCTGGTTCGGCACCCTGGCCTGAAAACATTCTGGATGGGAGGCATCCCGCTGGGCAGTCCTGGGCAAGGACTGGCTTGTCCTTCTGCCAAACACTGCGGAGCCCATGGATGTGGACCCATCAAAAGATGTGGAGGAACCGATGGAAGTGGATCCACCTGGGCCAGATCAGACCTGCAACTACTCTGGCATGTCTTTGCTCTCTGCTGTCCGAGCGCACCAACAGCATCACAGGAGTGCCCGGCAAGCTCTGTACTTGTCATGCAGGTTCCATCCCAAGCATTAGCTTGGAGCTGCCAAATACCATGGACATCCTGCAGGCTTATCTGCAAGATGTCCCGGCAATAAAGAACTCTGCTGCTGATTCTCAGGGGTTGTGTGAGTGCTTCTTTTCCACCCCCCAGCCCCTGTGCAAGAGGTGGCATCCTTTCTGCACAGAGCCTTGAGGAAGGGCACAAGAGAGGACACAGCTTCCTTCGGGCTGCTGTGCTGGGGTGACAGGAGTCCTCGAGAGCCACCATGCATCTTTAATATTTGCGAAAAGGCCCTTTACATAAGCTAGTTTCTTAAATAGTGTCCTTCTCCTTTGCAGAATAATGAACTACCTTTCTGTTAGTCATTCCTTTCAAAGCAGCAGTAGGCAGCTGCTGTTCTCTGCAGAGGACTCCCCTTTGTGACAGATGTGGAACTGGGATCAGAGAGACATTATAAATCACAAAAAGTGTCACATCTTAATATGGAGAAGAGTGACAGAATATTATTTTTTCACTGTGTCTAAATTACACCTTGTTTAACTGTGTCCCACATTGCACACCAAGTAAATGTTGATCTAACTTACCTGTTTGCTCCGACCACTACAGTGGGCAACATGATCGATATTTACACCCAAGCACTGTATAGAGCTCATTGTAACCTTTCCACCTACCATAAACCTGAGGAGGAAAAATATGAATGCAAGAAAGTATTCAGTAAGTACACGGATTTGAGCTTTTTCTACCACTTTTTTTACAACAGTCCCTTTGGGGAATATAGTCAGGCAGGATAAACATCCCCATTAATTTTTACTTTGTCTAGCAGAAAGGTGCCTGCTTCTTTGTCAGTGGTGCCACCTTATGCCTTTGAAGACTTGAATATGTACTAATGGTGACATTTTCCTATCCTTTAATGAATGCTGGAGAGCCAGCACTGGTGACCACCAGGGGCACAGCACTGCTCTCCTGGAAGCTGCAGCTGTTCTCAGCTTCCAAAGCCAGATTCCCTCCAACTCAACTGATCTGTTTCATCCACTGCATGCTTTTTTAAGGTCAGCAAGATGATACTTCAAAAAACACCTAGAGCTCTCTGTATGGATTATACAGTCATCTCACTCAGTCCATTTTGGACTGATTTTATAGTTTACGGGGGCCCTGGACTTCTGTGTGCTATTCTTAAAGCAGAGAAGGTGGCACTGTCTACAAAAACAGATGGGCAGCTTTGGTGTTCCAATTCAGTTTAGTGCAGGTAACTACATAATCTGTACCAATACTCATTTTGCAGTTTCACATATATCCTATACTGTTTTCCCCTTGGCAGATACTGTAGACAATGTTGTTCTTAAATAGATGATGTGCAGGAGTTGTTAAGTGGTGGACAAATAATCTATATGTTGAGTCACATGGCTGTATTCTTCTGCAGGGTTCAGAACAAGCACTGAAGGGTTCAGCTCACAGTGTTGATTTCAGCCCAAATCTACCTGTTAACCAATGGAAGCCTTGTTCTAAAACCTCAGTGTTTGACCTGTAAATGGTAAATCAGCTGATACAACAGTCATTCTGGATGACAGGTCTGACAGAAATGTAAATCACTATAGATTCCGATACTGGTTCTAGTTCAAAAATTACAGTCAATTTTCTTGGAAGAAAGTTTATGGGAATAATAAAGGCTTAGATTTTAAGACACCAGCTGCCTTAAAGCCTGAGTAAGGGATTTGGGATGAATGCCTTATTTTTGCCCAGCTTGTCAAGATGACAAAACAAAAACAGACCAAAAAAAAAACCAAACAACCAACCAAACAAAAAAACCCACAATGTCCCAGGCCAAATCCATACAACAAAAGTTTGCTTTCAGGGATGAATATGAAACCAGTTATGTTCCCCAGAAGTTCTGCTATGTTGGCAAAACTCCCACTAGACAAAATATGTCATTCAGGGAAGTGATGCCAGGAGAAAACAAGACCTCATTTTGCTTCACTTCTACTTTCAGTGTCTCTATGGGGAAAGAAGAGTAACTTTTCCAATATACATATGAGAACTGCTGTGGAGACCAGTTGTTACACTGAAATATGTGCTCTTTTTCAAATTCTTCCAATTTTTTCAACCATTTTTATGTCTCTATTTAACTACTTGACCCTGCATTTTGTTCATTCTGCTTATTGTTTTTGCAGTACCTACACCCAAAATATTCCCTTCAGTCAAGCAAGGTCAGAAAAGCTCCTCCTGAGTAGGCTCTTCCCCTGTAAAGCCTTTCATCTGCTTTTCTATCTAAATGGGCAGTGGTATATCCAGCATCATTTATTCTTCTTCAGTTTGGTATATAAATTTTATCTAACACATGCTTCATCTATTCAATGCCCTATTGGAAAGGTCTCCAGAGTTTCTGTGAGGCTTCCAAGATGCATTTATTAAATAAAAAGCTGAATTTGCATGACTGGGATTGAGAATAGTTTGTGATACTAGTATTCATTTGACCTATGCCAAAATTAATATATTTTAATATTTTTTCATAAATTATCATTTGCTATTGTGCATTTATTTCATCTCATAAATGTGCAATGAATAATCTCTGGGTTATACTAAATTTGACATTTTATAGCACATTAAAATCAAAACAAAACATGTAAAAGAAGAACAACATTTAAAAATAATTTCTCTGGCTCAGACAAAATAATGAAAAAGGTCCAGTAAATTTAACAAAAATATTTGGATGATTTAACAGTTACTTCAGAATTTTGAAACAATCGTTTTCCATGCAAAATAGAATGAATAATATAGTATGCAATATGTGGCTGTGAGTCAATTTGAATGAAAATCATGTTGTTTTTTCTTTCTGTTTCACAGATTCACAGAATCATCCAGGTTGGAAAAGACCTCCATGATCACCTAGTCCAACCTCTGACCTAACACTAACAAGCTCCACTAAACCATATCACTAAGCTCGATATCTAAATGTCTTTTGAAGACCTCCAGGGATGGTGACTCCACCACTTCCCTGGGCAGCCCAATCCAATGCCTAGTAACTCTTTCAGTAAAGAACATCTTCCAAATATCCAACCTAAACCTCCCCTGGCACAACTTTAGCCCATCCCCCCCTTGTCCTGTCACCAGGCACATGGGAGAACAGACCAATCCCCACCTCGCCACAGCCCCCTTTAAGGTACCTGTAGAGTGCGATAAGGTCGCCCCTGAGCATCCTCTTCTCCAGGTTGAACAACCCCAGCTCCCTCAGCCACTCCTCATAAGACTTGTTCTCCAGACCCATCACCAGCTTCATTGCCCTTTAAATCACATTAAATCACATACAGGGCTTGTCCAACAAAATGTACTAGCTTGTAAATCCCCTGGATGAATTCAGCTAGTCTCATTGAATCATTAGATAAAGTTCTGTTGACCAAGACTTACCTGAAAAGCCAATATCCTGGAGTTCTAACCCAGTTCCTTAAAGTTTTTGTTTGTTTGTTTGTTTTTGTGTGATTGCTTTTTAAAATTATTATTATTGTTTTTTCTTCAGGTCTCTCTTGCCTCTGTTATTTTCCTGTTAGGCTTGATTTTTCCCCCTCCTCCCCGGATCACATACTGAATAAATTACCAGAATGGTTTTACAATTCAACTGAATTGGGGAGCTACCTGCACCCCAGCTCACCAACATTCTAACACTGATTACCACCACATTGGTATACTGATTGGTTCTGAGGTTTTTTTTTTTTTTTTTTTTTTTTTTTTTTTTTTTTTGTGATCATGTGAATTAGAAGAAGATTTATCTTTCTTGGAAATCAGGTGTCCTGTTGCTTCCATGGACCAGGCAGTATCCTGTAGGACCACTACTGTGAGAAAGGACTACAAGTAATCTCTTTTGCAGTGTGTCAGATGCGATCCATCAATACCCTGGGTCTTGTTAATCCTGCCAGACAGCTCCAAAGCTGTAGGACTGAGCTGAAAGCTAAAGTCCAGAAACAAAACAGTCAATAGTTTCATCCCTTTTTTGTACTGCCTCTATGGATATCAATGTAAGTCTACAGTGGGAACAGCCTTCTGTGGTCTGAAATGCTCTTAACTCTCAGCACACACTTCAAAATCTCTCCTATCCTATTTTTGTTTCCAGGAAGCAACAAAAAAGCTCCTAAAAACAATTCTGGAGCTGATACCTTCCTCAATGAGTTAGAGCAACAAGGTATATTTCTATGAGAAGTGTGTGATCTATGAGTCAGACATACGCAGCTTTATTTTTCCACCCATTTGTTCTGTCCCCAGTCGATATTGAAACCTGACTGCAAAAACCAAAGGAGCCCAAGGACTGTGGCCCTGGCTTCTTTGCTGTGCTATATCTCTGGGGTGCAGCTTCTCATCTGTGATAGAACATTCTTCCTTTCACCCCCTCTGTACATAGAGTTGCCTAATGAAGCAGCAGCCAGAGCTGCAATTTTTGAAGTCCAGTTCTCCTTAATACCACAGCAATGACTGCCCAGCACTTAAAGTCAGGAAAGAGTGTCATCCTCTCAAGCTGCATTCACTGTCTCTCTCTATTATTGTCTCAGACACATAGCTTTCAGTTAAAAGTGGCTAAATATTTCCTAACTAAGGGGCAGTTTAGTTTAGGGCCTTAAAAACTCCTTCAAAGAGTTGTAAAAGTATTTTTGAATAAAAGCACCACAGACTGCATTAGATGCCTCTGTTTTTCAGAGAGCTGCATTTCAACAGAATGGATTTATCCTTTCCCAGCCTGGAGGAGAGAGCCCCATCTATAATGGCCCCTTATCTATGGATCATGCTGCTGAAAGGCACCATGTTGCTTTCAGAAACCAATGCATCTGGTTCAAAACGGAAATACTGTACACTGTTTTTCATGACCTTTCCTCAAAAATGACTCCTTATTTCATACAGGAAACCAGACTGCTTTTTTGGAGGGAGAGTAGAAACGCCTCAACTGTGTTGCCATTCCATAACTATATCTGACATGCTTTAAAAATACCATCTCTGGAAGAGCCAGAATGCAGCCTGTAAATGATGTGTGGCTAGTTATCAGCATCAGCAACTATAACCCATAAAGAGATGCTTTGCCACGGGCAACTGAAGATGCAACTGCAGGAAGACAGCATCACCACTAGTTATATTGCTAAAGGGGTGTGGGTCTGCAGCCCTCAGCTCCCCTGTACTTTTGTAAGACTTGCAAGCATGTTTGGGCCCCAGGAGGTTGCCAGTCCCAGCCCAGAGCAGCAGAGAACAGCAAGAATGGCAGAGGACAGCAGGAATGCCAAGCTGACACTGACCAAAGCGTGCTTTGGCCCAGGGGCAGCTGAGCTCTCCAGCTGTGATGACTGCTTAGTCCCATCTACATACTTGTCCCTCCCACAGAGTTTGTCTATAAACTTTCTTCCTATTTCCAGTAAAGGAAAAGGCTGCAGGCAGAAATACATTCATAAACATAAGCTTTAGTCTCCAAGCTCCCTCCTGAACTGACTGCTCTTATGGCTTCTGCCTGCAGGATCTCCTGTCCCTTCTTTTCTCTCTCTTGCCTCAAAGAAAAGCTCAGTATTTTATACTTCTGAGTTAATGAGCCAGCCTGCCTGACCTGACTGTCAGGATGAATAAGCAGGCTAGTTCTGCACCTCCGTGTCTAACTGACTCTCTCTCATGGATGTAGCATCATTTAATAGTTTTTTTTTTTTGTTTGTTTGTTTGTTTTTTAATGTATTAACCCACTGGCAATTCTAACATACCTTAGAAGTACAAGGCAATCATTACTTTCTTAAGGTGGGTCTCATAGTCTAACTGCATCCTAGGTGTTTGTAATCATCTGGATCAACAACTGGATGATTAACATCTTGATCAACAGCTCAGCTAGTGTCTGGTGGGTAACTGCTTCTGACCTCCATACCTCTGTAAAATAGATCCTAGAGTGGAAGCCTATGTTCAAACAAGATTCCTAGTTTAAATTTAATGTACTTTTTCTAGTAAACCTACATAAAATTAAAATTTAAATATCAACAACTCAAATACATGCCCTCACTGTAATTCAAGAAATTATTTGTATTACATAAAATTAATAACCCCGTAATAAGTGTGAACTGCTTAAGGCAAATCACTGAGCCAGGTAATTCAGAAATGACGAGTCCTAAATCTAAACCTGTGAATGTACTAAAATAGTTAAAAAGCTAGAGCCTCTTCTGCAACTTCAGCAATGATATTTTCTGCACTTCTCTTTGTTTAGTTACTTAAATTCAGTGACTAATTTATTCATAACGGAGAAATTTTTGGCTGCTGAAAAACAGGATAGCTTATTATCCCCTTACAATCCATAAATATAAATGAGGTATAACAGGATGAGATCTGCTAGTTCTAAAATCATGACAGACATGATGATCAGAAACTATTAATATAATTTGTTAGTGACGGACAATACTTCCTTTATTTAATGAACAATTATCTGTAAAACACCATTGAATAAAAGGAAGCTTTCCCTAAGTAACCAGCTACTTAATGTGGTTTAATTTAACTAAAACAAACAATTTTATAATGTTGGGTTTGTGCTTTTAATTGAGTTGAAAATTCCACTCATCTGCATCTTGACAAGAGACACAAACAAGAGGATAATCATAATAGGGTAAACAGTGAATGTATCATTCATCAGATTTCTAAATTACTTTTTAGTCATAAGCTGACTAAAGTTATATCAGACTACATAATGACTAAATGGATGCATATACAGATAGAACATGTTCTCCTGATGAACAAAAAGAAGTAACAAATTTAGCATAAAGGTTGTATGTAGAAAATCAACATGTTCCTGTGGTTACTAATGAGGGAGGTCCGTCATTCCTTTAGGAAACTAACTAATAAGTTAAAATGCAAAACAAGATTAAAACTAGTATTTTAAAACTGTTTCCTCTTTGCTGATTTAAGTGATGATTTAAAAATGGAATAATAAACAATCTACTCTGGTCAAATCCTGCTTGCTACTAGGACTACAGCTGCATTTGTTTTTCTGTGGCAGAATATATCAAATAAGAAAATAAAATCACTTTTTTTTTCCTGATCATTTTTCTATGTGGTAATTTCTTAAGCACAAAGAACCCTTTTACTGTGTTGGAGAAATTCTTCAGACTGGAAGTTAGTGGGGGAACATCTCCTAGGAGTGGCACCAATCCAACATGACATCATTCTGATGTAGACTTCTTAGCTTAATTTTAAGCCAGCTTTAAGATCATTTACATGTACGTAATTCCTTAATTACCACTGAGTGCACTTTGTAACGTTAGCATAATATCCGGTAATATTATTCACATTTCTTTCACCAATACGGATGCTTACAAATACCACAGCATATGGAAAGCTGCCAATTTTCCTTGAGCCACTGAATTGTTCTGCCCGTCAGTCAAATTTCTTAGCACACATTCATAAAATAGAGGAATTTTAATGGAACAAATTATAGTAACTTGCATAGGACTTTTTGGAAGACATTTATTAATCCCAGGTATCCCCACCTCACCTCTGTGTAGGAATCTCTTCAGTACCCTTTCCTCTATTTCCCCTTGCTCTTGAGAAGTGAAAGACAACCACAATCTTGCCATTTAAAGGCTGAAGTGACATCCCTAAAGACTGTAGCCTCGTATAAATCCATCTAAGAAGAACAGGGTTAACATAAACACAAACTTACCTTCACAGCCTTGCCAAGAGACAATTTATATGGGATGAGAGGCTTATTCACATTTCAGCTTCCTTCCTCAGGACACTGAAGGGCAGAATTAAATACAATTAAATACAGCAAGGCGGGGAGTGTTCATACAAAAGGCACATAACAGTAAATACAATATATAAAAGGAGCAAATTCAGCATGCTTCACGTGGTTAAAATAAAACCCATTAGCATGTTAATAACTACAGTTCTGCTGTGCAAGGAGAGGATGTCAAATGAGGAAGATACATGTACAATATGCACAGTTCCACTCACTGCCCGCCCATTTGCCCTGTTATTTCCCTGGCACAGCACGGGTAGCTGCAGGGAGCATGGGGTTAGAAGCAGGAGAGCTGTGCTGCTCTTACTTCTCTGTCCAAAACAGGGGCCTCACAGCCCTCAGTGCCACTGCACTCAGAGGGTTGCTGCAGGACAAACTTGTATCTGTTACTGCTCCATGGACATATTTCATTTCTCCCATAGCTAGCCAGCCTTAGAGACTTGCATTTTGATATTTCTCAAGGGAAGAGAGTAAAAGACAAGGCCTTAATCTGGGGGAAAACATCTGAGAATACAAAATCAAAGTGCCTCAGTATTTTCCCATTGCTCCCAGGAAACAGTTAGTCTCACACCGACTACATATTAAAGAGCAGCCAGTAGACATCACTGAGGGAGGGAAAATCAGAGCATTGGTCATGAGTTTTCTCTCCTTCACTGCCTTCTGTAGACAATCCGTACTTAAACCCTCCCTCAATTACATCCATACACGTTCTAGGTACAGGCATATCTCATACATTGTAAGAGGCAGTTCCTCTCCAACAAGGACTCAAATATAATTCACTAGAGCAAAAAGGGGAAAATTACACTCTGGATATTAACTGCTTTAATAATATGGGAAAAATTATTAACATTTAAATTATCTTGCCCTCTAGGCCATATGCAACTGCACTTCAAAGACAAGCAAACTAAAGACTGCTCCACAATTTGCATCTGAATTCAAGGAAAGAGTAGTGCATGATCTCTCCATATCTGTGCTGCTCATATTTAATTCTTAGAGTTAAGGAAAGAGATAATTTTGTCCACATAAACTTACTGCTCTGTCTGGGACATAAATTAAAAGGCAGCCCCAAGTGTCATTTACAAAGCTATTTAGATGGGCTTAATAAAAACATTAATGGCTTTTGCAGTGATCTGTCTGTCTCAGTAGGGAAGAAATAGAAATGATACTGAATATAAAGGGTTTTGATGCGATGTGGTGCTATGTGTGTCACACAACCTACGAAAAAGTTCACAACAGGAAATCTTTTATGCAAATTACTTCACCTCTGGAAAATTCTGCTTTCATCCTCTGCCTCCTCTATCCTCCTTCCTATCCTTAGTCTTATATTTTACAGAAATCTGAATGAAAACTAGATTATTATTCCCACAGGATGTTTCAGTATCTTAATATTTGATATTTGTGTATAAACACCTGGTGAGGGGACAGGAGGGAAGTAAAGAAGAGGGAGACAGAATCTTCTCAGTGGTGTCCAGTGAGAGAACAAGAGACAATTGGCACACACTTACATGCAAGAAATACCACTTAAATATAAGCAAAAAGAAAAAAATACGGTGAGAGTGGTCAAACACTGTCACAGGTTACCCAGAGAGATTGAGGAATCCCATCCTTATAAGAAATATACTAAAAACCTAACTGGATATGAACCTGAGCTACCTGTTTAGCTCTAGCTTGAAACCTGCTTCAGACAAGAGGCCTCCAAGGGTCCCTTTTAAGCTTACCTATTCCATGATTTTCAAGTTCCAGGAAGTTTCTAAGGTAACATGACAACATCTTGCACTATACGATTCACAACCGAAGTAATCATTCCAGTGTTTTTGTACGGAAGCCTTTTAGCTTGTTGAATCTAACTCAAATGTTTATTTTCAGATCTACTCAGCACTGAATTTCATGTGCTTCCTTTACCCATAATAATCTTTGGGGTAAATTATTCCCCATTGTTATCTCCCTTTGCCAGCCTGTTATTTACTTTGGTATCACATGTCCTGCCAGCATGTGGCACAGCTGAACTGCAGATGAAGAGCATAGGTAATAAAATATCCAAAGTGCAGTTTAAAGAGCTTGGCAAATTTTCTGTGACTCAAAAGTGAAGATTTTGGTTTGGTTCATTATTTTCCTTTGTTTTGAGAAACCAAAATATTGCCGTTCATCTTACAAAATGACCAAAACTAAATTATTTCATTTTTCCTGACAGAAAACAAACAATAAAACCCAACCAATGAAACAAACAAAAAGCCAACAAATTTTTGGAAGCCCTGATTCTTTGTCTTTAGCTTGTAGAAACTGAACTTTCTAAAGGAAAATAAGAAAAAAATATATTGATACAAAACTACCCATAAGCATTTGATTAACAAAGTGTAACTGCAGACTCTTTGTCTTGTGATTCATAGTCATCTTTGCTCTAGGAAAAGGGCAACTCCAAATTTGATAACGCCCACATGGTGCTATGGAGAAAAATACTGGGAGCAGGGAGTCAATACTGCAATCCTACTGTCAATTCAGAGTGGCTGGTTACTGTTGTATGTGGCAGAAGTTAAGAGCTAATAATGCACTACATGCATCTATACCATTTGGCAGCTTAGATGAAAAATATTTGTTCACGTACACGCTGATATAAAATCTAAGACTCAGTGGAGGATACACTTGATAGTGAAAAATGACAACTCAAAAGACTCCACAGCAAGAAAAGTCATCACAGACCTGCTCCCACCTCTGCTGTTTCACAGGATGCTGCTTCATCATCTTGCTTCAATAGCACCATGAGCCAAGCCAGCCAAAAAACAGCCCTGCAAAACAAAGAGAAGATGATTTTTTTCAAGCTGATCCTTTCCCTGAAATGCAACTACCCATTCACAAGGAAGTCAGCAGGACCACAGGGCCAGGGAGAGCAAGGAGTGATGACAGTTTCAATTAGATCAACCTCAGTGACCACTAAGCAGGTCTCAGGCTCACAAGGTTGTGCATGTGTGTGAAACAGAGACCTTTATCTTTTTGAAGCAGAGAGTTGTTAATTCAAGGGGCAAGTACTGGCACTTACTCTAACAGAGAGAACTGGCACCTCTCAGGAAATGAAATGATGTTTAGTTCAGCCAAGGGAGAAATTGTGGAGAGGAAGATTAAATCTATATGTACCTCCTGGAAGACTTTAGAAAGAAGATGGACTATAAAAACTAACATGCCCCCAAGGGGTTCCTTCTACAGCATGCAACCCAAGGTGTTAAATGCAAACAAGTCCAGGATCCCTAACGAGGTGTATGTACACCGGGGAAAGTCACAGTGGGTTGGCTGGATGGAGGAGACAAACTCTTCTGACTGAATCTTGGATGAGGCAACTTACAGATGTGTTCCTCTTCCATTTCTTCTAGAACTGTGTTGTTTACATTGGATCTGCACAATTTTTCCTTTCACCTTGCTTGAGTTGTGAATAATCACAGGGTTCGGGCACAGCAAGATATTCTTCACCCAAAGACATGGCCAAGTCACAAACTGTGGTGCAAAATGCTAGCACGAACATCTCTGCTCCCAGACTGTTCCCTAGGGTAAACAGAGAAGAAGAAAGAAGCTGCTGCTGTAGTTCTGACAGCATTGTGTGTGACTGCAGGCATTTTTCACTTTCTCAGTGCACATTCCCTTTCTCAAATGGCAGATTCCCATAGCCTCTGCGTTCATACAGCATATACATTTAACCAAAAAAAAGAAAAGAAAAGAAAAGAAAAAAATCTCTAAGTACCTTAGAGAGACAAAAAATACTCAGCAATTGATCTGTTGTGACATTTATGTACACATAGTAAAGATCAGTTGACATATATTAAACATAATATACATTGTAGATATGTTTTATTTCCCTGCTGTTCTTGAGGAATGAAAGTGCTTTTGAGGACAGGTGTGAGAAATGAAAAGTGCTTGGATTGTGTAGGGAAAGATGGTTCTGAATAACATTAAATTTTTAATAACTTGCGAGTTGTGTCATCAGCAGAGCAGCAGTACATGTGAGGAAGCAGAAGAACCACATGGAAATTTCTCCACACATATCACTCCTGTTACCTTTCATTTTTTCTCCCACCAATCTTCTTGAAGGATGCTGCTGACTCCAAGTCTTCTGCTATTGTGAGTCATGTTGTGCTGATCACCTGCCTGCACCCAGGAGATCTTGAGGCAAGAGGCTGGCTGTGAATAAGATCTGTTTGAAGGGGAAAGCCATTCTCTCTTGTAGTTATTTTTCCCCCAGCAAAGTAAGCACAAGTAACGGTGATTTCTTTTTGGCAAAACTAACTAATTCAAAACACATTTTTTTTTTAATAATAATAATAATTTTTTTTTTTAATAATAATAAAAAGTACAGCGTTGGTCTGCTTCCTAGTAGAAATTAAAGCAATAATAGGCTTAGGCATTGTATACTTTTGTGTAACCAGCTGCTACAGTTATCTTCTCTCATCCTGTTAGTCTAAAAAAAAAACAAACAAACAACAACAAAACACAAAACAACCAGCAACTATTATACACTACAGATACAGAAATTCTGCACAACATAAGATGCAATATTCAGCTCACACAGCTGGAGTTCATTTGACCACTTGTGTGCTGAAGATCTGACTAAGCTGGCAATTGTTTAAAGACATCTTACTCAGCTGGTCAATTATTCACAGGTACAGTAGAGCAGGAAAATGGCTTCTGCTGGTGTGAAATGTGCATTTACATCTATCAATGACTTGCTGTGAGATCTTCAGACAGCACTTCCCTTCTCCGTGACTCTGGTTTTCCTCCCTCTTGCTGCTTTTTGCTTGCCCAGGTTCACGTGAGCTGAGCAGCCACCTCTTGCTGTTCCATGTGGAACACAACAGACCCTTGATCTTGGTCTGCACCTCAAAGTGCAGCTGTTCACAACAAAGTAATAGCTGCTTCTTGTGCCCAGGTGTAAGCTACAACAACAATCTTGCTTTGGAGAAATGGTGCTAAGCTGGAGCTCAAGGCAACTTAACCAGTCCCTCACCCTGCCACGGCATCTTTGCACAACCTGGGGTGGCCCACCACAGGTCCAGCCCAAGAGAACAAGTGAGAAGCATCTCAGACTCTTTATGCACTCAGTAACTCTTAAAAACAACAGAGCAGGAACCATCATCTGTCTTTCAACTCATGGCCCACCACATTCGAACGATAGACATTGTTGTGCTGCCTTGCTTAACGAGGCTTTTATAAGTTCATTAGTTTTACAGCATTCATCTTCTGCAGTGATGACAACCAAAGGTTTAGAGGCCATAGTTTGTCAAAATACCACTCTAAGTGTTTTTTGAAGGCCTGTTTTGACACACTAAGATCCCTATTTATTCACAATAATAATTTATTGTAGTCACACCTCTGCAGGAGGTGCTGTCATATTGATAGGACTGAAATCTCATATGCTTTATATTTGTTTGAAGGATTTGCAAAGCTTTTTATCTGTTTTATTTATTATTTAGGGAATGCTGTAAGCATAAATTATGCTTTACAAAATACAGTAGAAGTCAAGGTCTCTGGCACCAAAAATCCTGTGATCTACTTCAAATACAACACATGGAACACCAGTTTAGATGCAAGTATGTGTAAAGGTGTCAGTTATGTAGGAAAAACAATGTACAGATTTTCATTAAAAAGCAAAAAGGATCTAAACTCTCAAAAGACCTCCATTGATCTTTCTCCTTTGAAAAATCATAAAATGATACATACTCACAATTCTGCCTTTAAACTAAACCACTAATGAAAGCTGGCAGCAAAGAGCATTTGTGCAACTTTACATAACAGGCTAAAAGCTGAGCCTATTTAAAGGAAGAAAAATCTGTATGAATGCAACAGATTTCATATTTAAGTAAAGTATAATTATAGGAACAATTAGAAAAAAAACTTCCTATACCATATATATACACTATATGCAAAATTTTCAGTGGAAAGAAAAGTCTTAGAGGTTTAATTGCCTTTGTTCACATATGATAGCAAGATATGGAAACTGCAATTCAAACTCCAGACCTCCAGAAAGCTCTCTCTTTCCTTTTACTCTCTCGAGACTCAAAATAAATTGGTTAATAGGTTCTCTAGGAAGAGGTTAGGATTTCGGGGTAGGCATGTGCTTCTTCTGTTCTTTGTGCTTTGTTTTTCACATCACACCACAGTTTATGCTGATTGCTAATTGTGTATATACGTTGCACATTAGACCTTGAAAAACATAATTATGTATTATATATAATATAGCATATATTATCTATACACATGTAATATTTATACATAAATATCTATGTATTATACATTTGGAAAGAGAAACAGTTATAATGCACTACTCTTGAATCAGAAGAAATACAGTGTTAAACAGTCTGATATCATTAATATTGAATTAAAATTTTGGACAGTTGAATTATTTCTCAAGACTGAAAAACACATATGGCAAGAATACTAATAAATTACTCTTGTCAACATATTTTTACCTGCTGTAAGTGAAAAAAAAAACAAACACAAAACACAAACATTAGCTAGAGTACTCTCTCCTTTCAGATAGATTGTTGAGATCCTTATTTGTTTGTATTTGGATCAAAAGGAGATTCCTTAGGAAAAGGCTGAATTGTGCCTTCTCTTCTGGGCAGATTTTCCAGGATTTCATATAAAGCAGCAGGCTGTTTGGAATTAAGTTTCTGTGAGCTCCAAAAGTCACAAGGACTTCCTTCAAAGTAATGGTGGATTATGGAACAATGTATATAAAAATAAAGCCTTCCCAGCATCAGAAGCAACCATATTCTCTTTGTGTTCACTACTGGTGCATCTTCAATGTGTTTTACACGAGAAATATTTATTAATTCACACAGACACCAGGGACCAACTTCTGCTCATTAGAGTAGCAGAGGTGCAACATAATTCCATCTAAGTTAATCATGTAACAATACCTTCATACTGATATAAATACCACATTCCTAAGAAAAACCTGTCAGTGGAATGTTATCTGTTCTTCATTTTTTAATACTCAGGAATATGCATAGTGAAAAAAAATCTCAATCATAAAAAACAACTAAATGCTTTAGGAGTCATTTTTGTCTTGCATCCAGCTGATTACTAATGTACAATAACATGAACATACAAAGACTTAATTCTGTTCTCATGCCACATGAAGCAATTTGTGTGTAAAGGAGCCAATTTGTATGTGTTGTCTCCAAATTTTTGTTGCTAGTAATGCCAGTCGGCTGGCATGCTGTAGTCCCTACTAGTAGACCATAGAGGATATAAGATATAGTCTAAAAGACGACCTGGAGTAGAGAAAGGCAAAGGTATTTTCCAATATTTTTCACGTCCTTGCCAGCTTAAAAACAAAAATGGAAAAAAAAAAAAAAATCATTACTAATAACTGAAGCTGAAAATATGCAATTAAATGCTTAGGACAGATTGCAGTGAAAATTAAAGGGACTTGAAAGGAGAGATCTCTGCAAAGTATACTGCATTAATTAAAAATTCTAATAAAGTGTAAATATATATTTTACAAAGCTGAGTAACTTTATTCTCTAAAAAAAAAAATCTTGAATGTGTACAGTGTAAGTATATTGCAAAGTATTATGGCATCACAGAATGTGTCATTATGCTGCTTCAATGTAACATGAAACCGTGATGGAAAACAAAGTGAAGTGCAAATACATGATATAGCTGGACTTCCAACTTTTTTGTGACAATAATTAAGCTGAATGTAACATTGGAAACAAGGCAGGGAAGGGCATCTGAGATATTATTTCATGTTAGAGTTACTGCAATCAACTATATAAATACAGAATCATAGAATCAAGGTTGGAAAAGACCTCCATGATCATCTGCTCCAATCATTCTCCTACCATCGATATCAGTCACCAAACTATGTCCCTAAGCACCTGGTCCAACCTTTCCTTAAACACCCCAGGGATGGTGATGCCACCATCTCCTTGGGCAACCTTTTCCAATGCCTCACTAATCTTTCTGAGAAGAAATGTCTACTAATTTCCAACCTAAAACTCCCTTGGCACACCTTGAGGCCATTCCCTCTTGTCCTGTTGCTGGTTATCTGAGAGAAGAGGCCTCAACACCAACCCCTGGGGAAAAACACTCATGACTGGTAGCCAGCTGGAATTCACTCCTTTTCACCACTACTCTCTGGGCCTGGCCATCCAGATAGTTTTGAACCTAGCAAAGAGAGTATCTGTCCAAGCCATGGACTCCCAGCTTCTCCAGGAGAATACTGAGGGAGACCGTGTCAAAGTCTCTGCTGAAGTCTAGGTAGACTACATCAACAGCCTTTCCCTCATCCTCCAGGTGGATCACCCAGTCATAGAAGGAGATGAATTTGGTTAGTCAGGACTTGCTTTTCATGAACCCATGATGACTGGGCCTGATCCCACTGTTGTCCCACACATGCTATGTGATTGTACTCAAGATGACCTGTTTCATCACCTTTCCTGGCACCGAGGTCAGGCTGACAGGCATGTAGTTCCAAAGGTCCTCTTTACAAACTTTCTTAGAGATGGGCATCATGTTAGCAAATATCCAGTCATCTGGGACCTCTCCAGATGAACATGACCACTGATAGATGTTGGACAGCAGCCCACCAATCACATCTACCAGCTCCCTCAGCACCCTCGGGTGGAAATTTTTCACATGCTTGCAATTTTATCCATACTCATTTGCTTTGCTGGATTAGGACCATTTACACAGAAAACTACCTGTTCACTTTGAAACAGCTGTCTGATCAAGGGAATACTAATGTACCAGATCTCTATAAAAAAAATTGGATGAAAAAGATCTAAATCTCATGCATGATATTAGATGCACTCGCCAGAAGCAGGGACTAGTCCTAAGAAAGAATCCTATGAAAGGTATCATTCCTCAGATCTTACACCATTTTAAAAGAGTAATCATTTATTCCTGTTATGAGCTTTCTGCCTCCCTGCTAAGTTGTTATCATCCATTTCTCACTTTCTAATCCTCAATTTTCTTAATAACCTTTTGTGAAAAACTTTGCTTTGTCTTAATGCCATCTTTTTCATCTGCCCTATTAAGATCAAATTACCAGATTTAATCACATATTACTCACATTAGGCAGATTTGGATATCATTTACAGGGATCCCAATCAAATCTAAAAACCTTACCAAATGCAATGGACTTAGGATTTTTGTACGTGATAACAAATGAGGCCACAGGCAGTACTGACTTTGTATGGAACGGCAGTAGGCACTGGCAGTGTCAACTTTCCTGATGCTCTCAGCTTCTGACCTTGTTTGTCCCATTGCATTATGACTGGCTGGCCATTTCAGGGCTTCTGCAGTTAATGAGGTTGCTAAATAGCAGGAGGTTATGGAAAGCTGATGATTTTTGAGAATTTCAGACTTTGGAAAAATGTTCTAAATTTAAGAGACAGCTTAAACTTCCAGGAAAAAGTTAGTAACCAGAAAACCCTCAGGTTGAACTATGACCTTCACAACTCATTCCTTTTGTCACCTCTTCAAGTTTCATCACTGAAATTATAGGAAGAGAGGTTTCATCAAATTCTGCTGCTCATAGCAAATGGTTTTAAAGGCACAGAAATAGTGCTGTGAGAATTCCACTCTCAAGTCTATAAGTGTAATGAGAAAATCAAACCAGTAAAAAGTTTCTAATCTTAGCCATAAGATCTAAGGACTGACTTTTTGCCCCTTTATTTCCTCCTAGAAGACAGAAAAATGCTGAAAACAATTTCCCAGCATCTTCAAAAGATTGAGTTTGTTCACTTCTTAATCTTTCTGATGTAACTGAAAGATAAACTATATTCTGTGTATCAAGCTTTTGCATCTTAAAGAACAGTATATAGATTTTTAAAAAGTAGTCTTATAAATACCATGTTGAAAATTATTTCTCATGAAGTTTTAATTTCCCTTTTTAAAATAACTTCAGTAATGACATCATTACTGTACTGTTAGACATAAAGTGTTTTATCTTTTATCCTCGTAGTATGTCCTACCACAGTGTAAATCTAAAGTTAAAAACAAAGCAATTTCAGAGAGTTTTATCCATGTACTCCTCTTCTCCCTACAGAGGTTCTAAGAGAACAACATCAGTAAGAATTCTACTGGACAATTTTCATATGTTACTACATTTTGCCATTTCTGTGTACATTTAGAAAATTACAATATTAACAGAAATGTGGTGCACAAACCTCATGTATCTGATGAGAATACCCTCAACAGTCTTGAGCAATTCTGTACATAGAGTGCATGTTCACCCTCCTTGAGTTGCTAAATCTAACCGAAGGTCTGTATTTTAATCAGCTTCTAGTTAGATTTGATACATTACAGCAAAACAGCTGGTACCAAAACACCACATTAAACTACGTTTTTAGCAGTTTTGCTTCCTGAAACAGAAGATCCCAGTGTGAAATCAGATTTTTATTCTAAATTTAGACACTCTCATCATGGTATTGTAGTCTGTGATTAAAGATTTAGCTTATGTATTTTGTCTTGGCTTTTATACAACAGCTTCTGCTAGAGTTATAAAGGACATGAATTCTTGCCTACTGAGAGCAAAGCCTTTATCTCTCAGACAAACAGATTGGAAAAAGGACCAAAGGGTAGCTGGCCTCTGCAATTATATCAATCACTACATCAGTCCCAAAAGGGAAATCAATTGACTACATTAAAATAAAGCTGATTTTTTTTTTTTTTTTTTTTTGTGCATCTTCTCAGAGAGTTTATACAAGTTGATTATTTGTGTGTATTTTATTTGAATTTTGCTGTCCTTGAAGAGCTCACCTAGAGCTTCCTAGAACTAGAACAAGGCTTTTCTGTTGATTTTTTCTAACATAGACAAGTCATGAGCTACTGGAAGCTTTGTCCATTATATTCACATGAAATTTCCATCTCAGTTTCCAATTTAAATAATTTTGGACAAGTTCAAATGCATTAGCTTAGATATGATAAAGCATATAAGTAGGTATTTTAACCTTCTGATTGAAATGACCTAGACCTCCTAAAAACACAAATTAAAAATTTGATAAAACTGTCACAGTTCATCTTCCTGAAGCAAGCACTTTTCTTTTGCTCAGTAAACTGCCTGAATTTTTATGATGCATTATTCAAGATTCAAGATCCCTTCCAGTTCTCATAGATGTCATATTCATTAAATACATGAAGAGTGTAGAAATATTATTTTCCAGCATTGTCTTTCCCTACCTTCAGCAAGGTCTATAGATTGACTGTCCATGTTTTCCCTGCCCTGCTGCATCCCCTAATTCATTCCTATAAACATGGATTTCTAACTAACTTTAACAGAAGAAATGCTGAATCTTGGTTTGAGGCACAGGTACATATACACAAAGATCCCTCCGTCTGATATATATCAAATATAGTGTTGTAAAATGAATAAGATTAATGATAGAGAGCTCTAAAAGAAAAAGGAAAAAAATACTGCTCGAGCTTTTCAATATTTACATCAAAACTAAATAGGCTATGCAATATGAAGAGAAATAATATGTGTGCATGTGTCAAAAAGTCTTTGAAATGTTTGTAGCAAGACCTTGCAAAGGAGATCAATACAAAGCAGCAAGGATGGAGTTTTTAGTTCTATGAAAGCTGTAAGTTGATAATTCATTTGTAGGAAAAGCATGTTTAAGCTTCTAATTATATAGCCCTCCTCTCCTGCTGTGTAGGACTCAGGTGCCAGTTGCCCATACCCCATATGGGCAGAAACAGTACAGACCTAGAAAAATCTCTGGATTCCTGGGAATTTGTGTTCTACAAGTCAGACTTCCTGTATTGCTTCATATATCTCTTTACAGAAAGCACACTTCAGGGTTTGTGGATTTCACTTAAGAACACTGCAGTATTCCTTATGAATAACTTTTTCCTTCAGCCCCTGGTGTAGATTTCCTATGTTTTAAAAGCTGCCAGAAGCCAAAGTAGCTGAGGGCTTTCATGTTTATACATGGCTAGAAAACACAGGTTGCCAGACTGGTCCTCTTCTGCCATTTCTGCTTACTTCGATGAACAAAACAAAAGCCCACCCACCTAGCTGACAGAATTTTTCCATTTCTTCCAGATTACCATGCTTTGTTTCTCTTTCTTGACCAGCTTTTCCTGAAATTCAGTGGGCTTGTTGTATTTTAAGCCTTCACAAGACTTTCTAAGCAGTCTGGCAGCATTTCCCCCTTTACCTGCCCTGCACTGGAACAGCAGATGCACACAGATCTCCTGCTGCAGCCTTCATCCTCATTGATTCTGCCTGACTAACAACCTTTCCCATCATAGACTTCTTTAACAAAACACATTACATTTATTTAACTTCTTCCTGAGGGAAAAAAAAAAAAAAAAAAAAAAAAAGCAGGCTGGGATTTTTTTCTGTCAAGACTTTCCACCTCACAAACAGAAATAGAAATCACAGCCTTTTGAAAATTTCAGTCCCACTGGGATTTAGGATAAGCCAAACAGACCAAAACATTTTTCTTCAGTTTTCACAAAGGAAAATTGAAACAAAATTTATGATCTTTCTAAAGTTGAAACATTTTTATTTTTCCAAACTAAATGAACAGTTTTGTCTGGCATCAGTTCAGTGATGATCTGTCTGCCTTCAGAATTATAGCCCCACCAGAGAGCAGAAGGCCTGTTATCTAGGGTATATATTCTTTACTTTAGGTGGGGCTTCCTATTTTGGCTATTACTTCTAAGATAAACAGCACTGTCCCATCTGCCCACTGCACTAATTCAAATATTTTATATAAAATTATTTAAACCAGCTTTTAGTGATTCAGTCCAATAAAATACTGTAAAACATCATTATCACAGTTTAGAAATTAAATAGCAGTGAAGAGGCCTGTTTCTAGACTGTTAAACCAGCACAGTTGCAGCTTAAGATCATTATGTTTTCCGTACAAATAGTTAGGAAGGATATATACACATTTTGTGAGGGTAAATGGTCCTTACATCAAAAAATTTCCAATAAATTTCTTATCTCAATGACAGGCTTTGAATGTTTTCTTAGGCAATCAGTTGATCTTGCCAGCTCATACAACAAGATCTCCATTGTAGTTGTTATTTACTGAAAGGTTTCTTCAACTTCTGAGTTACACAAATGTTTGTATATCTTTCGACCATCACAATTTTCCTAGTATTCATGTGAAAGGGAGTATTGATGAGTCCATGGAGAAATGAAGCATCTGGTGTTCCATATAAGCACCCGATTTGAGGACATGCTTTATCATAAGCTTTACAGTAAAGTGTTATGGGTTATGTTTTTTAGGATAACTTCAGCTCAACACAGCACCCAGGGCACTGCATGCAGACTTGCCAGCCTTCCTGACCTTGCCACGTTTTGGGGTCAAGATGTGCCTGAATGCCCCGTTGACACCTCCATCCCCCTTCACTTCCTACTCCCCCCCCCCCCCAAAAAAAAAAAAAAAAAAAAATAGTGTTAGTCCTTTTCAACATAGCAGCTGTAGATAACCCTTCAGAATTCACCTACAGAGAAGCTGTGGCAGCTCTCAGCCTGTAGAAACACAAATTTATATCATGTTGCTTGCCCAGGAGAGCCCAGCTCATGAAACCGTGCTGAGCCTGCCAAGACTGAGCGCATTAGGGAACTTCACAGTGAAGGATTGCTTCTTACTATTCCATGCAAAGGTTCTGGGTAAGAAACACCTCAGAAAATATATTATTTGTAAATATATCATCAACCTGGCAAGCTTAACACTGCTTTAGAGATAACCACAATATATTTAATTGCAACATTTAATTTAAATGAATAAAAAGAAGGTAGAATGCATTTTATTTATGAATAGTTATCCAATATCCAGAGGTCTACCTGACTTGCCTTGAATGAAACTACCACTAGTTGGGCAGCATACAGTATTTCGGTAATTCTTGTAGGGACCATTCCTTTTACAGAGACACTTGAGCAGTCAGTCTGACTCTGGTTGAAAGCAGCTTCAAATACACAGTCTGCAAGGTAAGTAATCACTTGTCAATAAGCATCAGAGATAAGTATCAACCTGGTGCACTGAGGGCCATCTCTCTAGAAGGCAATTATAGTCTCTCTGATGCAATCACGAAAAAATATACAATGGAAGTATAGTTTCATATCACTTCCATTCAAACGTTTGTTTTCATTTAAACCATAAGATAAACTTTTGCTTCTCTTCCAAATAATTTAACACCAAAAACCAGTGTTAGCCCAAGGGATTCTATGGAAGAATCAAGTATGCTCCCTAATATTTTGTGGAGCACCTTTCACACCAAAGGACATACGAAGAAAAACCACTGAGTATTAGTAATTGCCTCTTATGTATAAACTGCACAAGACACTTGGCATATGAGGGGCCATGACTTCCCACTGTGCAGAGGAGAGGCATCATATTTTCAGGCTTAAACAAATCCTTCCACATTAGCCAGGCAACTACACTGAGTGGCAGATGGAAATGGAAGGATTTCCATTCCTCCTCACTTTTTTTTTGTCTTCCACTTGCTTAAGAAGCACAGGTGGGAACAAGGAATCACTAAGATATACTGAAATTTATGGTCAACACTGAAAAATATTCCGGATACAAATCTGATTTGGTTTCTGTTCAAATCTCACCTTAATGTATCCTCATTAAGGAGAAACTGTTATTATTTCATACCCTGGTTCCATTCCACTCCCTCACAAAAATCCATTTTGAAGCAAATACTATAGGGTGATATTTAAGGTTTACAACTACATATATTTATGCAGATGGCAACCACATTTGTTAGATCTTTAAAAACACCTTCATGCCTAAACATCTTCTGAATCAAAATGAACTGGCAGTCAGGGAATTAAAAAAATCCCCTACCTGCTTCTTTTCCCACTTAAAAGCATAAAAATTAGAAACTGGCCAAAATACTTTTCTCTTGATTATTTTTTCAGGAGTGGAACAAAAAACTGGTTGACCGAACTCTCCCAGAAAAACACTTAGGTGATCACCCACCTAATGGAAAATCTGGATTCAACTTTCACAGTGTATTGAAGCTGTTTGAGCTTCACCTTCCACCTCCCAAGAGAGTATGTTGTCTAATAGATAACTTGTGGATATGGAATTGTTTTTCAGTCTCCTATCTGATAGACATCACATGTGTGTGTCAATATGAGAAGGAATGATTCTCTCAGCTTGGTTAGTACGCTCACTGCATGGGTAAGAACATTGATTGGGGGGCGTTTCTCTTTGTGAAGTGGAGGAAGGATGAGCATCAGCAGCGCAGAATAGAGGGGCAATGTCTCGTGAATGCCCCACAGCCTCTTTCAGGAACACTAGCTCAAACTCTGCAGGAAAAATGGAACAGTGAAACAAGAAATCTTGCTACAATTATGAGCAATTTCTTGGTGTAAAAAGGCAATGACAACTACTGAATTCAAGCCCTTTGCTGCTTACAAGAATGTAAAAACGTAATAAACATTTATATTCATGGGAAATGGAGGACTTGGACACAAAATGAAAGTTTATACATTTTGTCCTTGTAAGAAAAAATTGAAAACTTTTCCTGTCTGATTGAAGCATAACAAACTGTTTTTTTTTTGCCTTTTTTTTTTTAAAAAAAAAATGTTTTGACAGCTGAACTAAGAAATCAACTATTATTCACGTATTGTACAGTGTATAGTATGCTGCTGGACTACTCTAAATATCTTTTAAGTTATGGCACTTAGTTCCTAAGGTAGGCTTCCAGAAACAGGAGGTTATATTTTCCTTTCTAGGTCAATAAAATCTCAAGGGAAAACAGAATGTTTTATGTGACAGAAATTCCCAGACTGAAATCCCTAGACCTTTCCATTAATTTATCAACCAAGCAGAATTTATGAGGTATCTAAATTGGAAATGAGATGTGTATCTTAACGGTCTGTCCCCCCAGTAGGCAAATGAATAAATAAATAAATCACACTATCATTGTGGACAAAATGCAAAGTTACTTGCATCTTTCTATTCAAGCCAGTATGTGAAAAAAAATGAAAAGAAGGATGATAGGAAATGTGTCATATGCTCATGATGCAAAGTGCAAGAAAAAAAATATATATTGTTGATGAGATGGAAAGTAATAAAGATCATTACATAAATAAAATACATTTTCACTAAGAAAATACAGATTTTACAACTCCTTGTACTGCTGTGGCTGAAGATGCAGAGAATATTACCAGCAGGTATAGAATCTTCTACATTGCAAAAGCAATGTGACTCATTGTCATGGGACTGCCACGTCCAAATGTCTTTGTACACTAAGATTTTTATGAAAACAAGTAATGAATGAATGCTAAAATTGAAGCCCCAGGTTTACAACAATGTGCATGATCAAAATAACCAAAATAAGAGGATTGCAGTGATCTGTAGCAGGAAACCATTTCACACCTTCAACTCAGAAAAATAAAGACACTTCCTACTTTTATATGAATTGCTATTCCAAAAGACTTGCAGTGTTTTTTGTCTAATGCTGACTTTCCAGGACCAGAATCTTTAATACTATAGTTGACCATATGTAAATACATTTCCATAACTAGACTGATTAGAACCTGTTAAAAATTGACCTCCGACCTCCGCTTATGAAAAATGGACATGCTTGATTGTTCCACACCGACACAGAGCATGTTCAATTAATGCTTACATTATAAGGATTGTGCTAACAACACAAATGGAAATTAAATCTTTTCACCATCCATCTGCATCTGAACATTTGTAAATTGAAATAAGTGTAGAAGAGCTGCACTCAATCAATTTCAGCTCAAGTCCCCGACCTGATTATGTTATGCATGTCAATATACATTCTCTTAATTAAATGTGGTTCAGTGAACATTAGTGTTAATAAAAGGGGAGACCATGGTCTGTTTATTACTACCCAAGACATTACCAGGAAAACAATAGAAATTAAATTAATGGGAAAACATCAGCTGAAGACAAAGCTGTTGGGTTATGTTATTATAATGCTCTCCTATGCTGAGAACCAAAGCAAGTAACTAAAAGTGTCATTATTTTTCCCTTGATGGCCGACTGTGGAGTTTAACAACTACACAAAAAGGCATAGCATCTCTGAGGAAAAACAAATGCTACACTTAGCTGTGTATCACCAATCATTTGCTGTTGCAGGCAACAGGAAGGCACCTGCTGGAAAACTGCAATTTAAGAATGAAAGAATAGCAATGAACCAGAGGCTTCCTGCCACCTCTCAGCTGTCTCCATTTCACATCAGCCTGATGTGGTTTCTGCACAACACAGCAGGCTTTGTGTTTTGGTTTGCTTTTAATTTTTTCCTTCCGTTCTTCTCAATCTTCTCAATTTTCCTGTCCCCTATCTACCTCTTCCCTACCTAGCCTGCCACAGGGACATCCACTCAAGCCATTCCACATAGATGTTGCCACAACACATAAAAGGTTTCCATAGGGGAAAATTTTCATCAGTATGGTTTGGTAATGGAAGGTTCTACACAAAGACAAAGTTTGCAAGGCTGTAAAGGGTTGATAATGAGAGCATCATTATTAAGCTTCTGTCCTGATTTCAGTTAGGACAGAGTTATTTTTCCTCCTAGTAGCTGGTAGGGTGCTATGTTTTGGATTAGGATGAGAAGAGTGCTGATAACATGCTGATGTTTTAATTGCTGCAGAGCAATGCTTACACTAAGACAAGTACTTTTCAGCTTCTCTCTCTGTCCTGCCAGCGGGCAAGTTGGGGGTGCAGCAACAACTGGGAGGGGACAGACCCAGGACAGCTGACCCAAACTGGCCAAAGGGGTATTCCATACCATCTGACGGCATGCTGAACAATATATAGGGGTGGCTAGCCGGGGTGGGGGGCCGGCTGCTAAGGGTTGGGCTGGTCATCAGTCAGCGGGTGGTGAGCAATTGCATTGTGCATCACTTGTTTGTACATATTATTATTATTATTTCCTATCTTAATAATATATCTATATCTAATATATCTTAAAAATATCTTTATCTCAACCCACAGGCTTCACTTTCCTGTTTCTCTTCCCCCATCCCAGAGAGGGAGGGGGGAGGGTGAGCGAACGGCTGTGTGGTGTTTAGCTGCCAGCTGGGTTAAACCACAACAGTTTCTTATCAAGACAACATTTTACTCAGGGTATTGCAGATCCTTGGAGGAAGAGGTGATGGACCAGAGAATCAATGAACACTAACATAGATAGGGATTCATGAGGGAAAAATATCTACAGTTGGTTTGTTTTATTTTTACAATATCTACTCTCTAAAAGTCAGGCTATGGAGTACACAGCACTTCTGATTCAGAAGGAATAAAACATCCTCTGGTATGTTAATGACCACGGGTTGCAGTGCACGGGTGGGATTTGGATGATCTCAAATATCTTTTCCCACCATAGACTGATTCATCAGACAGCCTCTCATTTTAGCCCATTGTGACAAGATAATCAATTCTGGACCTGGGAATAATATTGAGAAAAAGGCCATTCAAGTTCACATTTATGTACAAAAGCAAATTAAAAAAAAAAAAAAACAAAAAAAAAAAAAAAAAAAAAACATGTTGAAACAAGCTATTTGGAGCAGGTTATGCTGGAACACAAATCTGACAGCATCATGTTGTGGCAATGGCAGTTAGGCTTGCAGAAATAAATATGATGACAATTCTCCATCCTACCTGCCAGAAAGCCTGCCAAATCCTACTAACTCTCTCTTCCCCCTCCCCCCCCGGCTCCTCCAATGTAACATCCCTAAAGTCCATAGAGATTAGAGAGGTTTTAATTGCATCTACTGAAGCACATAAAGTTGTCTTATTTAGTTTTTTTCTCCTGTTCATGAGTGGTCTTTTTTTCATATTTATTTGCTCAATAATTTCTGAAAACACATATGTATCTATTTCTGAAAACACTGAGACACATAATATAGTGTGAATTTCACTGAATACCAAAAATTCAACACTATTTGCTTCCGAATGAAACTCAGAAAGGTGGTCCCAGTCCCAACTGGACACAGGTGCAAAAACAATACATGGCTAAGAAAACACAATATTATCTGCAAAAGAAAAGCCACAGGCAATAGAAAGTAAATGAGTGAAGCTTAGGGTTTACTTATTTGCAATACAGAACTGTGTGAACTGAAAGCATGAGCAAATAAATGGGAAAATAAAAACTTCATTAAACTATCATGGGAAAACAGTTTCCCATTTGGTTTAACAATGACAGATAATGTTTATTCTCATAGTGTAAAAAGGGGACTAAAGAAGAAGGAAATAAGTTTCTATTTTCATCAATGCATATTTATCTAAGTAAACTCCTTTACTGAAGCATGTCAAGACCACAAAATAGCAGATATGCAAACTGAGATCTGAAAAACTCTGTTCTTGCTAGTTTGGCTACTATAGGTTGGAGAAAAATGGGGTCTTCAACCTTATATCTCCATAGCTAAGGAATGTGGTGGAATGATTAGCTAACATGTGAGTAACCTCCATGTTTGTACCCTGGCCCCTTACCTGCATTGAGGAAAATATTAATGAAAAATTATCTAAATCTTTACGATTATCTCCTTTGTACAGGAAAGCCACACGCCTCTGAGGATTTCATGATGACGTATATTTTCCAGCAGCACAATTCTTCATGATATATTTATTTTCATTCAAGGGCTTTCTGGGTGGAGGGTTAGGTAGGGCCAGAAGATTCATAATGGAGACGTGCAAGGTAATTTTTCTTATATACCAGTCCTGTTGGGTCTGTGTTCTCACATTTCAGGTTGTCTCAGTGTAGGTGGCTCAGGAAAGCAGCTATACATTCCTGCCCCCCTGCACTGTCATTAGCTTTTGGGTCTTTGGTTTTCCAGGGCCAAAATAATCATAAGCCAATATTAAGTATGGACTACATAACCAGCACAAGATAGGAAAAAGCCATATATACAATCTTCAGTACTCAGACGAGCAACTGACACATATAATTTGTCCCCAGTTCCTCAGGCTGCAAAATCACATTTAACATTATGTTAGGTCATATGACTTCACATGTAAGACATCTAGGTTTTCTACTACATTGTTCATATTAAATCCAAAGCATCTACTTCTCAATCTTCTAACACGACTTATTTTTCCACATAAAACAAACCTTTTGGCAAGACAGTCAATTAAGAGTGACAAGGTACTTCAGCTTTTGCTGATGTTGCCAACCAGGATGCTAATTAAAGCTATTTCTGGTGATAGCATTTTTTTATTTTTGTTGTTCTTCCTTCCTCTCCTTCTTCCAGTCAGTCAGTGTCAACATTTAGTCACATAAAACCCAGACTAAATGTAAACACTCTTAATCCAATGCTAACATAGAGGCCCTTTTCCATACCAGCTTTTCAGGGACAATGAATAGCAGTCATGTTCCTAGAATTTTAATAGTTGTCATGGTGGTGTCTCTTCCAAAAACTTTTCCCCTTCCTCTGTGAACTCTGCATGCACAAAACTGTAAGTAAAATCAATGACTATTCTGATAGTTGTAAAACTGTCAGGCTAGAACAGGAAGGGTTATTTTCCCTATTTTTTAAAGCAGGAAACCATGTTTTTCATTGACCTTCCTAGGTTAATCCAAATCCCCCCTTTGCAAGAACATCTGGAGGAAATTAAATGCAGTAACACAAATCTCTCTAAATGGTTTGAGCTGATGCTTCCATAAAAGTCTTATTTCATTTATGTTCCTATATTTTCCCTTGTCTTTCCACTTACTCACTGATTCGGGGACAATAAAAGATATTACTCACATCTATCAAAAGACACTTAAGAACTAAGGAAGCAGTGCAAGTCCACCCCAGTCTGGCCCACACCAGTGAAGTAAAAATCCCAAAGAAAATAGCACATGTCACTTACAAACATAAACTGTGAAATTTTAATGCCCCAGGCTGGATCTGTGCCACACAGTCACATAAAGATATTTCCTTCTTTTCACACAAACATCTCAATCTTGGTCAAATAATTTTTCTCTCCTATCATAAGTTTTTCTCTCAGTTCCTCACAGGTACCAGCTTGATTCTCCTATTTGTTTAGTCTTCCCTTCATCCTTTCATCTCTCTGCATGCCTCAGCCCATTTGTCCCTCCATTATCCCCAACACCTTCCTGCTCTCTCAGCCCAACTGTATTAAAAGGTCTGAAATTGAACTTTAAAAAGTAAGCAAAATCCAAGGTTAAATGCATACTGCTTCAACACCTACATCCATGCTCATGTCTTTACCTAGGATTGCAAATGGAACCTAAGAATCTACATAGACAACATGTATAAAAAACTAAAAGTAGTAACCCACATTCAAATTCTTTGTATGAGACATGTTACAAGAAATATGCAGATAGCAACACAGTTTGCCTTTTGTTGTTTAGGAGACTTAACATCCTTTCCCCTGAGAAAACAAATTCAGTATCTTAACTAGAACATTAAATAAATTATCTATATTTCTCTTTCCCCCTCAGCTACCTGTCCCTGCCATGGCATGTACAAGTTCTACCTGAAATGAACAGGGAGAGTATTATATTGTGACAGATCAAGGACATCTCAATATTAAAAACAAACAAACAAACAAACAAAAAACATTTACTGGTTGATAGTGAAGCAGATACCTGCAACTGATGTTTCTATATTTTGTCTTTAAGGGCTACTGAATTGATAACCACAGAAAAGCAGCCTTGCTGCTGTATTTTCATAAGAATGCCATGACATCTGGAATACAAGTCAATTAATTTTACTCTTGGTTATACTCCCCTATGGCTATCTAGCCAAAAAGCAGATTAATTACAATTATACACTTGTGCTAAAAGTCTATTAAAGGCATGTGTGACCTGATAGCTAAAATCAACCAAAAAAGAAAACATGAAATTTAATCTTGGGTGATGAAGCTGCAAGTCTCAGAGTTCACATGGTAAGGATAGATGTCTTAGCCTCCTCTTGATATTATCTCCCTCTTTGCATTATTATTAAAAATAAGGCTGATTACTTCAGCCTGAAGATTTCACTTGCAAGACTCAGCTCATGATAAAGTCAGCCATCACACATGTGGCCTTCCAGGCTTCACACTGCTGGTCTGTTGGTAGAAGGCTAATTGCATGCCTGTGGATGTGTGTGCTAATGCATATGTGTTCATGCTCACATGGAGAATTTCAGTCATAGATTTCTAAGAACTGGTTAGAGTGAATCCATATGTTTAGCACTTTTTAAAAAAGTTCTTATAGTTTTATCTGAAACTACTAGTAGCCCATATTTTTGAGTAGATACTCTTCCATTAGGAAAAAAGGGTAGCAATAATGTCTGGGCAGAGTAGAATCCAACAGATTTATCTGTTGTTGTCAAAACTAGTTTTCCAGTGAATAAGGCCAGTTAGTATTCTTCCAAAATAAAAACTTTATTTCAGATATACTTTCTGATAAAATTTTAGAGAAGGACATTATTTTACTTTGGAATTTCAAAAATATTGTGTTTTTAATTTATAGCATTAATGTAATATGCAATGTAATACGCATTATGTAGATGCAAAATAAATATATTAAAATCATTACATCCAGCTACTTAGTACAAATGGAAATATTTTATCTTCTTTTCTTCAACAAAATTTTTTTTCTTATGTATTAGGAAACAATTTGATGATGTATATGAATATGAAATAATATACAGTCAATATATTACCACACACACAAAACACTGTAAACTAGACAAACATTTTATCTGAAGTTCAAAGCATATATGCATATATATATATATTTCAAGACTACTTCTCAGAATGTCAAAAATGTTTGTTTACTTCTAGTTTAACCATCCCTGTCAAAAATGCTCATTAAGAAGTTGTAAGCTAACATGTTCTCAGTGAAAGTTCCTTCCTACCCTTTAAGGGCTAGAGAGATTTAATTAAGCATAGAACTTGATTTATTTTATTTTTAATGTATTAGTTATGACATTTCTGTAAAATGTTGTTATTCCCAGTTCCTCTCAGATTGCATCTGGTTTTGGCCTCAATACTCTCACATCACAATATTAGAAAGAGTTTTATTTTATCTCCTTTAGAGAATTATTTGTCCACATATTGAAATACACTTATTCTGCCCCCCCAAAATTCTACCCAAGTTCTGTTAACATTTATATTTTAAGCATGAGATTTTGTAGGCTGGTGAGTCTAATACTAGGACAGGAGTCAGAAATGAGCCACAGATAAGACAATACGATCATACGATCATGTAATTGTAAATGGATGATGGATGACCACTTGTTCTTTTTTTTTTTTTCCCTTTTTTTTTAGACACTTATAAATTTAGAGTCTTTTGGAGGCAAGTGTCAGTTTCAGTATTACATGGTCACTAAATAACAAATATGACAAAACGACAAAACTATATAATCCTGTAATCCTTTGAATATCATGGTTCAGAACTGTTCTCTCCAAAGCTAGCAAGAACTGAAATTCAACTTCCAAATACTTTAAACAATTTTTATCTCAACATAGAACTGTTTATGCAACTATTTCCACCATTGGAACAAAAAACCTCTGAGATTTCAATATACTTCAACCTAAACAGACAATGACATAGGCAAAGCAGAGACACTTAACGCCTTCTTTGCCTCTGTCTTCAATGCCGATGATGGGCTTCAGGACCCAGGGTGCCCCGAGCTGGAGGACCGGGACGGTGGGGATGACAAACTCCCAACCGACCCTGAACGTGTGCGGGATTTGCTACTCCACCTGGATCCCTACAAGTCCATAGGTCCGGATGGGATTCATCCCTGGGTGCTGAAAGAGCTGGCGGACGTCATCGCGGAACCTCTCTCAATTATTTTTCAACGATCCTGGGAATCTGGAGAGGTCCCGGTAGACTGGAAGCTGGCAAATGTTGTGCCGATTTTCAAGAAGGGTCAGAAAGAAGACCCAAGCAATTACAGGCCTGTCAGTCTCACGTCAGTGCCTGGTAAAATCATGGAGAAGATGGTTCTCGAACTTATTGAGGCGCACCTGGGGGACAAAGCAGTCATTGGTCCCAGCCAGCATGGGTTTGTGAAGGGTAGGTCCTGCCTAACTAACCTGATTTCCTTTTATGATAAGATCACCCGTATGGTGGACCAAGGGAAACCAGCTGATGTGATTTTTTTGGACTTCAGCAAGGCTTTTGACACGGTTTCCCATAGGATCCTACTGGACAAAATGTCCACCATACAGCTAAATAAAAACATCATCCGATGGGTGAGCAATTGGCTAACGGGCAGGGCCCAAAAGGTTATGGTGAATGGGGCTGCGTCAGTCTGGCGGGCAGTCACCAGTGGGGTCCCTCAAGGCTCCATTTTAGGGCCGGTACTTTTCAATATTTTTATAAACGATCTGGATGTAGGAATAGAAGGTATTTTGAGCAAGTTTGCTGATGACACCAAACTTGGAGGAGTTGTGGACTCGAATGAGGGTGGAAAGGCCTTGCAGAGGGATCTGGACAGGTTGGAGAGCTGGGCGATCACCAACCGCATGAAGTTCAATAAGAGCAAGTGCCGGGTCCTGCACCTGGGACGAGGAAACCCTGGCTGCACGTACAGACTGGGCGATGAGACGCTGGAGAGCAGCCTAGAAGAGAGGGATCTGGGGGTCGTGGTAGACAGCAAGTTGAATATGAGCCAGCAGTGTGCCCTGGCAGCCAGGAGGGCCAACCGTGTCCTGGGGTGCATCAAGCACGGCATCGCTAGTAGGTCGAGGGAGGTGATTGTCCCGCTCTACTCTGCACTGGTGCGGCCTCACCTCGAGTACTGTGTGCAGTTCTGGGCACCACAGTATAAAAAGGACATGAAACTGTTGGAGAATGTCCAGAGGAGGGCTACGAAGATGGTGAAAGGCCTGGAGGGGAAGACGTATGAAGAACGGCTGAGGTCACTGGGCCTGTTCAGCCTGGAGAAGAGGAGGCTGAGAGGAGACCTCATCACAGTCTACAACTTCCTCCTCGTAAGGGGGTGTCGAGAGGCAGGAGACCTTTTCTCCATTAAAACCAGTGACAGAACCCGCGGGAACGGGGTTAAGCTGAGGCAGGGGAAATTTAGGCTTGACATCAGGAGGAGATTCTTCACAGAGAGGGTGGTTGCACACTGGAACAGGCTCCCCAGGGAAGTGGTCACTGCACCGAGCCTGACTGAATTTAAGAGGAGATTGGACTGTGCACTTAGTCACATGGTTTGAACTTTTGGATGGACCTGTGCGGTATCAAGAGTTGGACTTGATGATCTTTAAGGGTCCCTTCCAACTCAGGATATTCTATGATTCTATGATTCTAAACTGAATTTAAATCTAAAATGAATCACCATCTCTTCTGTCCCCACTCCTGAAAATATATGCTTGAATAATCTTTCTTCATTTTGTAACACAAGCTGAATGTGAAGCTGACAAAAATATACTGGGTTTGGGTAGTGGTACTGGAAAAAGACAAGATTTCAAATCTGAAAGAATTCGGACAAACACTAGGTACATAACTTAAAAATTCTGAAACCATTCTTAATGTGGGGTGCTTCAACAGAGAGGAGGTTTTAAAATTGTTACATCACAATGTAATTATAAAAAAGAAGGGTGGGGACACATACATGCAGAGAATGTATGGATAAAATTGAGAGATGATATAAACAATGAGTGTGGAAAGTTTAGATTCAGAAATAGTTTAGAAGCTTTTCCTCACCATTCTGCAGAAGAGCTCTTATCACACCACAATTTCTTTAATAACCCTGCCTGAAATATATAGTGCATTTTGATGGGAAAAATCCAAGCCAGATAAAACTCGAGTGAACTCAAACATTGCGTTCTACAATTTTCCTGATATGAACCATCCATTGTGCTCCTATAACCTCATAATAGCTCAGTCTTTTAGAACACATTGCAGATTTTGGGGGTGGGAGAAGATGAGTGTGTTTTTTTTGTTTGTTTCTTTTTTCAGGACCACTTTATTATCATTCACGAATAACTTACTGTGTATCGGAGTTGCAATACCACGTTTATCGCATTGAGTAAGACATGGTACTAAACAGAGTGGAGCCTGGGCAATCTGTAAGCTATTATATGAGAAAAGGCTGCAGTGAAACCCTCAGCTCCAAAGCTTGAACAAATAAACAGAGCAAATAAAAAGTGGTTTTCTTGCTCCTCTGTGCACTCAGTGAAAAGAAACTATCAAACTTTTGCACCCTAGTGCTCCAAGATGCATTAAAAATCTCTTTCAGTTGAGAGCAAAATGTGTCACCCACCATTGCTGTTCTGGCTCAATTTAAGGGGAAAGAAATCTATTTTTGTAAAAGCTGTCAGTAAAAAACTTTAATCTAAACATTCATTCATGCTAGAGAGTGGTCCTCTATTTCATGCTTAATGGGCCAAATTTAGAGAGAACTTCGATGCTGATAGACAGCATTGACCCATACTTTGTGCTGACAAAAGACACACTTCCTTGGCACAGTTTTTCTACTAATGTAAGAATGTAACTTAATTTAGGGCATCTTCCAAGCAGTTTTGTTTTTCTCTGTTCAGCTGCTGTAGGGAGTGAGTACACAGTACCTGTCAGATCAGATCAAATCACTGAAACCAGTGAGCTCAGGGCTTTCCTAGACCACTACTGGAGATTTCTGAAAGACACACAAACTCCTAGCTGAAAAGATCTCTGAAGGTACAACAAAGCATTTGTGGTGGGTGTGGGTGTGGAAGTGGGGGAGGTGATGGGCTAAATCCCGTCTGCAACAATCAGTTTACACCAAAGTGAGAAGTTTCCTTACTGCTACTGCAGCACATGGCACTTACTGGGGAACTTGTCACTCTTGAGCTGTCCCACAAATCCCAGCCATCAACTATCACCTAGCATGAAGCCTCACACAGCACACAGTTCCTCTTATTATTACTGCCATTATGTGTGCTGACTGCACCTCTAAGCAGTTAGATGCATCAGGCAGGGATCTGTCATGCATTAATATTTGAGGGAAAGCTGGAAGCGAAGAGAAGTGAAAGGGCAAAGGGAGAGCAAGACCTTTGAAAGAGCAAAGAGAGTATCACATTGCCTCTATCAGTGTGGCCTGGGACAAAAACTGTTCCACTTCAGATGACTGTTTTTCCTTCTTTTAAGGTAAAACAGTGAAGCTGAACACTTATGAGTAATAACTTGGACCAAAACCATGATATTAATTTTGAGCAATAAACTCTGATATGAAACACTACCTGGGAGCATTGTAAATACTTACACATTCTCATCTAACCTTTTACTTCAAACCTTTGGTAACTGCAGGGAGTTATGATTTCAGCCCAATGCCAATCTAAATGCTTTCTTGATAAGAATGCTACATACAGAACTGTTTTCGCAGATACCAGCTTTTATTGTGAGGTTAAAATAGTGAGACAAAGGAAAGGAACAGACCAACAGAATAGCCTATTTGAAACCACAGTCAATCAGAAGTTAATTTTGTATCAATATCCATTTTTATTGCCATCTAACTCAGAAAAAGGGGTGGGGGACTTCCTTTGCACCATATATTTCTTATTTCAATCTTTCTTTGGAAGTAAGGTGTTTAAATTCTTCTAATTCATTTATTTTTTAATATTACCATGGTAAGACATTACGTACTATCAGATGTGCTTCACTGATTGACGTTTTAAATACGTGTATTTGCTCATATATATAACAGTAAAATTTATAGTACTCAAATTTACAATGTCTTGAGTGGTACATGCCAAGTGCTAGGGAATGAACTTCATTTGCATTTAATTCAGTCTCATTCTAGTATTTAGAAAGGAAATATGTGCGGTATGGCAATAGCTGCAAATGGGTATTTCAGACTGCCATTACTATTAAACAACATCTAATCAGGGATTCCAGTTGTGTCACTGAGACTTCTACCTGTAAATTATTTATTTTTACTGCCTGCCCCCTGTTCTTTCTTCACTGTCATACTCAAAAGACAGTAGCCCTGCCGTCAAGTACCACGCACCCAAGTAACCACTTTCCCTGGAGACACCAAAAACATTGGCCTGCAGACTCTTGTTAGAGAAAGAAACATTGCCTGCACAAGCTCTTCCATTCTCACCAATGGCAAGTGAGACAATGTGGTAAGGGACTGTTTGTTATCAAAAGTGCACTGTCCCCACAACCTATTCAAAGCCTACCTTTTCCTTTTACTGTCCACTGAAATACCTGCTTCTAAAATATACCCAGTGCCCAGCTCCATTGTCCATTCATTAAACCTTCATACAAACATTCCTCAGCTTTCTCACAGACTGTCTTTAATGTTTGGGACAAACTCCCTACTAAGGGTTTGTTAAGGTGAATTAGTCCATCACCAACATGACAATATTCTGGGGACTAAATCTAGCTAACTACAGATAGCTTTTTACACCACATGGCATACATAGGTACCTAAAAATCTGGAAAAAACACCTCTCAATCCTCCTTTCAAATTCTCATGATGTTTACAGGAAAATTTTGGTGACTGCAAGAATGTAGAAATTGTCACCCAACTGATTATACTGACCAAATACTACTTGTTTCTTTTGCTCCAGTTACTACTTTTCTCCTTCTCTTTACATATACAAGTCATAAAATTCTCTGAGTCAGGAACCAGGATTGCAGGCTCTCTGTAGCTCTCGGGTGGTATAATAAGGCAAACAGCAATTTAATTAACTACGGGTGTGGGCACAACTGTATGAGAAGGTAGATCCAGGTAGATATGAGTCACATGCTTCCTTACCCATCTGATCATATTTTGTGATACAACTGGCCTAAATCCTTAATTTAATCCTAAATCTATTTAAAGTCAAAAAGTGTTATTTTGTGTTATCAACCTATGCAAATTCTGGACCAGAGGAAAAATAAGGGAGCTTTTTATATTTAAACTGCCAGGCCAGATGGTGTTCTGTTTCATGACAGAGATGTTCTTACCCTTATTTATTTAAATACACTTGGGGCTATCCCAGTCCTACCTTTGAGTAGTTAGGAGAAACGTATTGAACTTTGCAGGCATGAGAAACTATGACTACAGAGACTTATGAGGTTCAAATACTGAAGCCATTTTCTTCTGATCAGTATATATATTGTTACATTAATACTTCAATGGCTTTAGCAGTTAGTATGATGGACACTACAGAAGAAATCCTGTAATTAAGCTACCTAAGTTGCATAAACATTAGGGCTGTGAACATCAGGTGGACTAACTTTAAAATGTTTTGCACAGACTCTAGAAGCAAGCACAGAACATAATGAATCAATTCATATACAGGAGTAAAGATCACATGACAGCAAAGAAAAACTCCACACCTTCACCTTCACACACCTAATCAGACTGTGAACGTTCCAATTTTGCTACATTTATGTTCTGACAAATAAAATGTAATTATCAGAAGTGACTAAACAACTATGTGCAGAAGAAAGACTGGAAAAATAGTGAAGATGGTAGTCAATATTTTTTTTTAAATAATTATTATATACAGACACAACATCTCCCGCAGATAATCTTAGATACGCAGTTTTGAGCTCCAAAGGAGAAAAAACTTTAAAAAAAGTAGCCCTGAAACACTAATATATCTGTGCACTCACCACCACAGCAGGAAGTGGAGAGCAGAAGCAGCAATACCAACTGTAAGCATGTGTCTAATGGCTCAGCAGAATCATCCTCCTACGTCTGGTAGCTCTCTACACATAGAGTTGCTCAGTGCCCTTTGAACATATACCCAGTGTTTCCCAAACTAATTATGATGCTGGCATGTGGTACATTTACGAAGAAAGAAAAAGATAGACCTTTTAAAATCACTGTCATGACCACTATGATAGAGAACAAGTTGGCCACTATTGCAGGGCCTGAGCCAGCATTTATTTAAATGAGTGCACACTTTCATTGACTACACAGTGGACTTTGGATCTGGTCCACAATAAATGGAGACTCTTATTGAGATTCCTGGCCTCGTAAAGAGCCAGACTACTACAGCAGCACCAAACCCTGGCTAAACAGAAACTGTTCTTGTAAAAAACCCTGTAAGGCATAATAAGGGAAGAAAACAAAGTGTTCCTTTGGAGTTCAAGAGGCTTCTGAAAATGAATTATATGATTCTTACAGAATTTTAATGAACCTGTGTTATTAATAAAGAACTATAGTTGTACTGCAAAATTCTATCAATTAAAATTACTGAATATAACCTATAGACATTCTCCAGTAAATGCTATGATAGTTTTCCACAAAGCTATAAAAAATAAAACAATATGCAGTGTCTTGTTAAATCTTGTCTAAGCAGTCCCAAGAGAGATTTCTGGTTACAGTGTGGTGCCTACAGTCATAGCAGGGGTTCAGATTACAGTCATTCCTAAAGAAGTATCCATTTACCAACTAGCCTATAGTCTCCTGCACCCCTCTCATCTCAATCCCTAATACCTACTCAACTCAGACCCGCAAGCTCTTCAGTAGCCGCCAAGTCTTAGGTCAGTCTTGGTTTTCCTCACCACCTACCTCTCCCCAGTCGACTACATTTTCACACTCCTGCAGGCCTCCAACATGGGAAATCAGGAAACAGCAACCTCACAACTCCCTGTTTTGTCTTCCAGTCTACACAGCCCCTCTGACACTTCAGAACTCTCTACCAGCCCAAGGCAGAGGCAACTTTGGGAAAGCAGACAAGGCACCTGCAGAGTGACTGTGCTGTTTTGTGCAGTGCAACAAAGCTCAGGAGGTACTTTAATGACATGCTGGAGACACAGTACAGATGATTATGGTTAGAAAGGATGGTGAAGATGACACAGCTTGAGCTCATTCAGAACAACAAGACCAACAGAAAATAGCACAGTGGACAGAAGTCCAAAACAGAAAGCATCAATGCATTGGAAGATGACTTTTAGAAATATTTACTTTAACCATCTTGCTGTGTACAGTACATATCCAAAGGATATGTCCTTAGTATATCACCAACAAACAGATTACCAAAATAACACATCTCTTTTTGCCTTATTTTAACTATCATAGATCAAACCCTCAGTTATAAATACATACTATTCCAGGAATTTTCCACCACAACCCCACTTCCTACTGACTCTTAAACTGCACCCATATCTTTCTTTTTCACTCCTGCAGCTATTAAAAATGGTGTAAGGTCCTGCTTTCAAATAGGTGTGCAGCTCTTGCTCTAAGCAGCAACATTTTTCTGAACAGGTTTAAGCTCTGTCATTGCAACCAATGGTGAAAAAAAACTATTACAAAAGAAAAGTGTGATGGAAGCAAGTGACAAGGTACCTGGGACAGTGCAGGCAGTAAAAGTTGTGAACGGGTGCTAGCACAGGACTAATTTTGTCCTGGGAGAGCAGCAATTCAACACAGATGTCATGTATTCCCTGAGACTGCTAGAACAGGCATCATGCCTGCTACAATCTCTCCCTAGTTTTGCAGAGTTATTTTCTTCCTGAAGTAAAACGAAGCCTGAGTGTTTTGGATGTGCATGGAACATGGGCATGGCATCTATAAAATATGACCTACTCAGACAAGAGCAAAGAAAGAAAAAAACAGTTTAAGAAGAAGCTTCTCTAAAATACTAAATACATAAACAAATAACTTAAAGGGCTGTGGAACAGCAAGAATTGTGAACTTTTTTCTAAACATTAATTTTGGAGGTTTCTTTTTTATTTACATTTGACATTTATCCAAAATTTTGTCATGAAATATGCTACAAGAGAAATTAGAACCATTAATTGAAAACAGGAGTGACAGAAACGTTTAGAAAATCATAAATTCAACAGAGCTATGGCCAACAAATCTGATTGCACCCAGTGAAGAGCTCCTTACATCATCCGAGCATCAAATGTTGCCAGTAAAAGAGTTTAGGTTACACAGAATATATAACCTGGAATTACTGCACAATAAAAATAAATGTGTTCAGAAATTTATATGGATTTCAAGAAAGTATTTAATATTGTATCAGTACAACAGGAAAGATAGAGTGGTAAAAATAGAGAGAAATATTATATTGACTTAAATGTTAAAATCGTATCAGTAGAAGATGGTACAGTTAAAGTACATACTCAGTTTACGATGTTGTATATTATGGCATCCACTGAACAAGGCAAACTTAGTGTTTAGATTTTTTATATATATTATTATTTTTTCTCAGAAAAATGAAATTCCATCTTCTCATTCTGAGAAAATAAGTGCTCTCTTTTAGAACTGGTGTCACCTGTTACTTTAACTCTTCAGTGCCTCAAAATCTTTAATATCTTCATCTTCACATCCCTCTGGAAATTATGCTGTTCATATTTCATAGATTATTTTTTTTTTTTTTCTTAAAAGCTGAGTGCTCTTATCAGTTTCTGTTTAAGCAAACTGCAGGAGCTCAGGTCTCACTGACTGCAGTGAGATCTAGGAACCTATCCGCATCCTAAACTTTAACAATCATTTTGGGTGGTTGGCATAAAAGGAAACCAAACCCAGATTCCCCTAACCCTAGAATAGTATCCTAACTTCTGAATCACTTTTTTCTATCCTTTAAATCCTGGGAAGGCACACAGACATCTGATTAATAAGATGAGTGATAAACACTGAGCCAAAAAGGTAAAATGACGCAGATAGAGACCATATTTCTAGGAAGTGAAAAATAAAACCTGTACTATAAGTTAAGCTCTCACTGGGATAGTTGTGTGGCCCATACCAGTTTGATTCCATTTGCTTGTCTTACATTTAAAAATGGTGTTTCTCCATAACAACAGGGTTTTTGTTCTGGAGATAGGATTCATGTCCTCACACATGAAGATGAATCTTCAGCTTTAATAATAATAATGAAAAGGAATATCAGATAGGAAAAGAGAAAGCACCATGAGTAAGCTCTGCTGACAATTTACAGAGACCTCAATGATCGCATACAATCAGTGTGGCTCTAACGGATTTGCAAAGCCCATTCCCAAAAAGATACTTGATTCCTATCATGCTTCATCATATTCATAGACAGCTCTGACAAGAATCAATAGCAAAGAGTTTTGTTCACTTAACTTGGCTGACTCTCTCAAGCTCAGGCTGACTCTCTCAACTTATCAAACTTATCAAAACGAACATGCTTTATTTAGTAGGTTAATTCTTACAGCAAGTACCATATTTGTGGGAAAAGGAGTAGCATGAGACACAAATTTAGTATATAAATGTGGAGTATAAAACATTAAGCAATTGGATAGAATAAAGATAATAAACTACTTCCAGTAATCCCATTGGTCTTCTTTGGTTTAAAAAAGTAATGAGAGAGAGAGAGAGAGAAAGAGAGAGAGAAAATTGAAGAATCAAATACAGTCATAAGAACTGGTTAGAGAGTGTCAGCCTTTATGGTAGTAATTCATGAAGGTTGAGTGAAGCAGAGGTGACATACACTGATATTCAGGATGCTGTCTGGACCACCTGCACTTTATCACCTTAACTTCTATGACACAATTAAGGGAGGATCTTTCGGATCTGGAAAGAAACTAGTAAAACCTAACAGATACGCGAACACCATATGCTTGGACCTTTTATGCCACTAGTAACATTGAGGAAACACGCAGAGGGAGAGTGACAGCCCCTGAATATGTCTGTAATTATTTCAATTTAAAAATGTTATAGATTTCAAGGCACAGTGCAAATGGTTTTGAAATGAGTGACATTGCAGGCATCTGGCAAAAGTGCAACATTAGCCAGACAGAGGAGCTTAAGATCTGAAAATGTCAATTTTCAGACAAAAATGGGTTACAGACTTTAATGTCATTGTTTTATTAAGATAACACCCATGAACATTAAAAGGGCATAAAGTTAGACTCGTAACTTCCCATGCATCAAGAATGACAAGGCTATTCCTCAGCGTGCAGAGAAGAGAGATCCATCAGAAGCAGATGGGAAATCAAATTTTCCTGAAAAACACAAGATTCTGATATTGGCAACAGAATCTTCAAATTACTGTATAAGCCCTATCATAATAAGAAAGACAATGGACAAAAGCACAGTGAAAAAACTTCATCAGCAGGTGTGCACCTGAGCTGCAAATGGGTGGTTCACATTCCTGATCTTCTCTGCTCTGTGACTGTGTGTGCACTTTAAATTTATGAAGCTTGTTGCCTATCACTATAATAATGATATACCTCTTCTGCAAGACAGCGTTAAGCTAGTACGTGTGATAGCTCAGGTGCAGAGAGTTGTATAGAATAAGCCAAGATGAACCATCAATGTTAAGAAATGAAACAGAACCAAAAAGGTACCTAGCAGTCTTAATTTGTGCATTTATTTGAACAGCCTCCACCTCTGAAACAGAGAATCCCTAGAGAAAGGCAATTCCCTAAGATAAAGGAATCAACACTCCTGCACAGACTATGTACGCACTCCCCCCACTCCAAATTTAACCAGCCCAGGATGCAATGATATCTTGACATGGTAGAACCTCACTATTTAAAAATAACACTCTCCTCTGTATAAGAACAAAACTCAAATTCCTTACCCACAAGGGATGTTCTGCCTTAGGTTAGGTGGAGATTTTCCTGCAACTGCAAACACCTGAACACCCTCCAGCACTGCTGGATTTCAGGAGTTCTCAGGGAACTGGAGAGAACACTCAGTGTTACAAACATAATGGTGGGGAGGAGACAGAAACTGGAAGAAATGACAAAGGAGTAACTTAGAACATGACAGAGAGATTTGAGGACTGGCTGAATAAGGCTAGCAAATCACAAGAATAGACATAGATTCTGTACATTTCAGACCAAGCATGGCCTGGGAGCTGACTGAGACCATCTGAGTGAGGCAATTGAAAAATAGGATCCAGTGCTGCAGGGGTGACATACTGAATAAGACACCTGCTTGGAAGACCAGGCCTGGATGAGTTAAGTGTTTGGTACTGAGAAGCAGGGGATAAAGAACCAAGTCTTGAAAAAGAATGAGGAAGTTCAGGAGGCAGAGGCAAATAAAATATCCTGGAAAATGGAAAGAACGTCAAAGAAATGCAGAAATGGATGTAGACCACCTGAGGAGTATGTAAACTTTCCAGTCAAAAGGATGGATACAGGTAGGGAGGTGGTATCTGATGGGAAATGAAACACAACTGGTGGACAGGGCAGATAAAATTAGGTACTAGGGGACTGTAGGGGACTGAAGCAGGCTGAAAGAGGATCTCTGTCCATTAGAGCACACTCCTCTGCAGAGTGTGGAAGGGAGCCAATGAGTCTGTCCTCTCCATCCGAAACCAGCTGCTGTCCCTGCATAGCTCACCCATGAGACTAGCTCAGTCAGTGGGGGTTTTGGTCATTGTCACCCCTGCCAATGAGTCAGGCAAATACTGAGATTTCTTTTGTTCTGATATCTGTATCATTAATTGTAGATGACATATGTATCCCACTGTTAAAGAAGAAAAAATTTAAGTGAAAATATTTCAGAATCAGAAAATATCCAAATTAGCATTGTCTTTGCTGAATTCAGTTTACCAGGACCATCCACAATTTATGATTGTTTTTAATGTTTCAATTACGGGCAAACTATCCCCATATATGTGTTCCCACACACATTTTGTAGGGGTGGCTCTAATTTGTAGTTTTCAGAAGAGTCCCAGGAAAGAGGAAACAGCAGTAAACGGAGATTTTTTCCTATAGTACAGATCCTTTAACTCTCTCTTTTCCTTTTTGTACATAAGAAGTCCTACTGAAGACAAAAGAAAATGACGACACATTTGTAAAGGAATGCATTAAGCAGCACAGAAACATTCACTGTACATATGCTGAGGTTGTTTTCTGTCAGCTGATCAGACTGTTTGCTTTCCTCTCCATCTGTATCTGCTTTCTGTTCTATGCCTCAGAATTATTCTACCAAACCTAATTTAAAAAACAACAACAAACATAAAATAAAGAGCATGCACATTGCTGGAAAATGCATCCTCAGTTCTTCCACAGGCACTGCAAGGGGCACTATTCAGGTCAACAAGCCTGCTTTACTAACTTCTGAAATACGGTTAATAGACAACCACCTGACAGAGCAGTGTAGTTGGACTCGCAGCCACTGGGGAAGAGCTTAGAGGGAAAGTGCCGTAGCAATACAGAAGATAAAGTTTCAATGAAGAAAAAAAAAAAAAAAGTAAAGAAAAAAAAGTATCTTTTCAAGGCCAACCTTACTGGAAAAGAAAACCCAGTGTTTTGGAGAAACTAGCCTTTCTTCCATTACAGCTATAGCAACACTACCACTGCTATGAAAATACCATTACAAAGCAAGCTGTTACTTCGGACTATAACAAGTCTAATGCAACGAAAGAAAATGTGGACAGTATCCAATAACATGCTTGGCCAGGCTAAGCCCTTTATCACCTATTTTCCATCATTATTTATGGTATGAAAGTTTCTGAGTTTGTTTTCTTTACAAAAGCAAGGTAGCTGCCATTATAAGATTTTCAGAACCTCTCAGTTTTTTTTTTTGTGTTCATCAGGTTTTTTTTCTTCACACATCATTTCTTGAGTAATACATCACATGCTCCTCTCTTTGGAGCTGCTAATGTGATATTATTGAATAGATGTCGCACATTGATTCAGGACTGCTGGGAATTACCAGCTGGCACAGTGGTGGGTAACAGGATAAGTATTAACTATTGCAGATAGAGCTGTTTCTATGGCATAGAGAATAGCTTCTTTCAGTTTTAAACAAATAAATATATTTTAAACATTTATCCATCTTTATATGTTCTGTGGTTTGAGGACTTCTGAAAAGGACCTTTATAATTTGTCTTCTCTAAGCAATATTAGCAGATAGCAACTATAAATGTTTTGCTGATCTATATTTATATGCCTGATCCTTGGTTTAAAGCTCTGATGATCACAGTGCTCAGACAGATTCAAAATTGATTAGTGCAATGTAACTTCTTCCAAATTCACCCTACATGTAAGAAATGCCACATGAGCTATGCAGTCTGAGGTTGAATAAAGTGCAGTAATCTAGGCTGCATCAGGAAGAATTTACAATATTACAATCAGCACACACTACTATAAAGAACTTGTATTTGTTGGTTTACAAACAATACAGATGGCAGCACAAGCTTTAATTATGGCAAGCATGTATGAGATTAAATAATCTTTTCCTCATAATCTTTTTTAAACTTGCTTCATAGAAATAAAGCTAACAGAGGGCTCTGGGAAAGTATATGAATCAAGTCTTACAGGTAATAAGAAACAATGAGTTTTAAGTTATAGTTTAATGCTATTCCCACTAGACTTCACTTCATGTCAAATAACATCTCAAATGATTATGGGGTCTCCAAAGGAAGTGCTGTAGTTCAGAAGAGAATATGTAATCTGAAAATACCAGCAGTGTATATGGGACATCCTGTCTTAATGACAATTGTAACAAGACTCTGAGATTGTCAATCATGAATACTCCATTAGAATAAATAATTACACAAAAATAACAACAAATTGCAGTTCCATTATTTGTATGAGAAAGCCTCTTTATTAATTGCATCTCATTAGCAATTGCAATATTTTACTAGTGAGTACAAACACTATCGCGGGAAGCTGTTAAATTGATATTTTTTTCTTTTAGGTTGCTTGAATGCAGTTAAGAATTTACACTCCAAATGTTCTGACTTTGTGGAGATTATCTGAGAAGTTATTTCAAGAAAAGTAAAAATTGATCATTTAAATTCAATAAAGGTGAGCACCAAGATGATCATGCTTAGCAAAATTATGGTTAATAATAGGAGAATCTGAGCTAAAATACAGAAAAATATAACAAAAATTATGAAGGATGTCAGATATACACTTCACAGTGAACTCACAATACAATTCAGCTAAGCAGGTTGAGATGGCTTTTTACAAAAGAAAAGGAACAATACTTGTAGGGAAGTCATAATGCTTCATTTCTTGAAACTGGTAAGTCACATTCAGAACAAAAATGAAGGTATTCAACTAAGACTATGATATTATATATTGGGAACTGGAGAGACAGTTGTCTCAGATGACATAGGTGAAGACTGGTACTCTAGATTACTGAGTAAAAAGACAAATTATTTGTTCTTCATTGTACCTGTTTATTCTTTTTAATTTTTTTTTTTTTTTCCCATACTTACCACAACTATCAAGTGTCTCTTAGCAAGTTGGAAGGCCCTAAACTAATATAATGATGTGGGCCTTACATCACTTTACATGCCTTAATTTGACAATTACATGAGGGAATATAAGGAAAAAACATGAAATGCCCATTCAGGGTGCAGCTTTATGACATAACTAAATTTTCTTAATGGCATTCTCTGCTCATTTAGCTACCAAAACAGTCACACCAGACAGGTGAGTGCCAGAGACATTGCAAGTAAGAAGAAAAGAGGAGAGGGACAAGCCTTTCCACCAGCAGTTAGTTGCAGGATTAATATGGCTGTAATATAAAATGCAGTGATTTGTTCTGGAGTGTGGAGAGGGAAGTGTTGCCGTTATGTGTTTTTTTTTTTGTTGTTTTTTTTTTTTTTTTTTCCTTCTAGATTAGCTCTCTGATCCATCACTCCTCATGGTCATATTAGCACTACTACAAATGTGGGTGGGGGAATCAAGAAAGGTTGTAGGGAGCAATTGAATGAATGGAATGTGTGGATTTCCAGTGCTTCTGCTGTTGTGGAACTGTCTGGAGATACCAAGGTCTAACACAGAGCAGGGAGTTCTCACTTTTAGCTGATTCTTGTAAGATGTGATTGAGAAAAACAGTTAGACATTTCATAGGTAGACCAGAGTTGCCATACGTGGTGAGATCATTACTTCACTTGGCCTTTGAACTTCACATTTTTCAAAGGAAGACAACTGATCCATAAATAAATTGACTAGTATCTGAAAATAGTATATGCATATATATGCATATGCATTAGAAAATTCCTGCTCTCTCAATGGGTATTTCCCTTATGCAAAGAAGCTTGAAGCTTCAGTCACTATTTTAGTTTGTGTAGCTGCAAAAATTATTCATGATCCTACCATTACAAAATGCGTCTACAAGATTTGGCTGGCTGACCTCCTAAGTCTTTGCTCTCTGTAAGACAATGATTACCCACTAGACAAAAAATTGTATTCCTTTTTATTAGCTCTAGATTTACTGCCCTTTGATTTTATTGCCTGTCTGCTTTCTCTCCTGACTACAAGCAGGTGAAAATGAGGTGTTAATCTGTTTTCCTTATGCTCATCATACTGAAAGAAAATGGGAGAACAATTACACAAAAATATACAACAACAACAAAAAACTAACCAACCACAACAACAAAACCAAGAGCACTTTTCTGCCTCCTCCACTCAGACAAAGACAGTTTATCCATGTTTAAATCTATTTTAACACTACGTAACTCAGAAGCAGCTTTGGCTTTAATTATCAAATTCCTCAGGGCCCCTGCCATGCCATAAATTGAGCACATGTACTTGGAAAGGCCTCTCTGAATCCACCCAGCCAAACAATTCCACATTCACCTTTCAAATACTACTGAAGGATCTCATTGATGAACATATTTGCTTCATCGTCTATTTGTACAGATCTTACACTAAATATATTCCTTCTCGAATCATATTATCTTCATTCGGTATTGTATCTAGACCCAATATACTTCTGGCACCAAACTGTCACACATCCATGCACACACTCAAATTCTCTTGTTAGCTAAATCCCCTGAGAATCATAATTCTAACATCTGCCAAATAAACAACCTCATTGATTGGTGTAGGTAAAGAGATTCTCAGTCTATCAACTATTGGGGTACCAGACATTATAAACAAAGCAGAACAAGTCTTAATTCAGCCACGCTAAATAGAATTCTCCTCAGAAAAAAAAAAAAAAATCATTTAGTCTTCACAGACACATAATGTATTTCAATTTTAGTCAACAGAATTAATATCCTATTCATTTTAGTTGATACAGAAAAAATAAATTATTTGATGGACCAGATCCAAGTGTATCTGTACCCACTGTTCTTTAATTTGAGGCAATTTCTTGATACAATAAGAACTCCAGTCACACTTTATTCCAATTCTGCGCCATTAAGTAATGGATTTATTTCAGCTTGGTTTAAGCAAGAACATTATGTGGCTCTCGGCAAATGCATTCTTTCTCTTTTACATCTCTAAAGCAGAAATTATACCAGCCTAGGATGCCTCCTGCAGATGAGCCAGGAGCCTCTGTTTATATCCATAATCTGAATTCCTCTACTTTTCTGCTCCTATGATTGAAAACAAGGACAATAGCCATCATCCTTTGATGTCCTTCATTCAATAACAAAGTAATAGCTGGGATTAGCAACTTCCAAAATACTGTTTGCCTTCCCATCACCTAGCTACAGAAACAAATGTTATTTTCTCCATCACTGGTGATACACACAGTAAGAAAGCCGTTTCCATTGAGCTCAGGGCAGAACAACTTCTGAGAGGGAACAAGTCAGACCTAGGTCATCATCTGACTTAATTACTGAAGCAGGACAGAAAGGACAGGGCCAAAGTTCAGAGTTCTGCTGCAGCCAGACAACTCATGAGTGTGCTGAAACCTGTTGTAAACATACCATGTTTTTAGGGTATTTTGCCCTCTGTCTCTGAGTAGCTTCATAAGTGCAGCTACAAATATTTTGCTGTGCAGTTGTGCTATAAATGACAATGTTTGCATGGCAAATTCTATATCTTTTTATTATTTTATGAAAGTTCCTCTTATGCAAACAGACATCAGTAACTTTGGAAGTTTGTCCTCTTGTGTTCATTTGGCTCCTGTGGATTTTTCTTATCTGTTTCTATTTCTTTAATTATCTGGGAAAAAGAGTTATAAAATATTAAAAATATATAGCTAAAATTCAAAATTAGTATTACTGGTAAAATTTTGATCTCTTCCAGTCTATGTTTGCTAGCAGACCACAAACATCAGAAATCATGGAAACAGGCAATTAATTACAGCCAATGCAAATGTAACTTTGAGGCCTACAGCTGACAATAGCCAATGGATATCATCCACTGAAATTCAAGGAGGAGAGAATAGCTATCTTCCTCACCTTTCCCTTTCTTGTCATCCTACGTTTAACATAGATGCAAAAGAGGAAGAGATGGATATGTAGCAGGAGAGACCCAGACTATTTTTTTAAATTATTATTTTTTATTATTGAGTTGTGGAAGCAGAAATGTAAAGGGAGACTTCCCATTAGGGGACTGTCAGCAGCAATGTAGAATAGAAGTTTCCCAAAACATAAGTAAAATTTTGATTATAGGTGGAATACCACAAATGAGGGCAGAGATATTGCTCACTTGTTGGGTAGGCATCCTTCATCATCTGCAAAGGCATCGTGTGAGCAAATGAGTTGTGTACTTGCAAGTACAGAACTTGCTCAGGGCAGCAGTAAGCTTATTTTATCACATCATCTGAGAGTTATAAAGTCATTAGATAACCAACTCTGTGTTGACCGATGTATATATTTGCTGTAGACCAACATAAATGGCCATACAATTTCTCATGCTATAAAACTACCACCTCCACTTAGGCATTCCTCTTTCAGTTATTTTACAAACAAGAAGTGCAACACCTCCCCAGAGCAGAGATGTTCATGTACCTGAATGAGGTACATGACTGTACACAGTCATAGTCATTAGCTACATATGGTCACCTCCAGGATTTTCAAACACTCTAGCTAGATTGTGCTTGCCATCCAGTAATTTATGGAAGGCAAAAAGTCCTAAAGGGAACAAATTTATTTCTGGGCAAGTCTGACATTGGCAAGGAGAGGAGTAAGGTAAGGAAAGAACTGCCAAGTTCACACATACCTGGCAAGGATCAGAGTTCAAATGCTACTATTTCCCCCAGTCCTTTTCAAAATACCTATTTCTAGATTTATGAACTGTATACTGTAAATACATATGCATGCAGAGACACACAGACACAAATAACATATACTTCATATTGTCATACTAAGACTAGCTATGACTCCACTGAGACTGGTGCTGGCAATGGAGCACTTATCACACATCACCTTTGTGCAGATTTTCTAAGTAGGGGAAAATGCTTAGAAGGGCCTGGTCTTGTATTTGCGTATTTCTGCACTAGGTTGTGTTTAAAGGATGGCAATGTAGGGTCATGGATCTCTGCCCCAAGCATTTCATCAAGATATCTGAAAGCTTGAGCTCTAGAGCAAAGTCTCTGAAAATGAATTCCCACTTTGTATCTCCTGAACAAATAGAAAAGGAAGAGGTGGCACCAACCCTGCTGTTGCATATAACCAGAGGAAAAAGAATATACAATCATTTTTTTATTTTTTTTCCATTGGACATGACTAACACCACAGTCTGAATCTGGCCTGGCTACACCAGTTTTCATTAATTTTACTTTCATTTAAGCATCTTTGAATGAGCTAGCAAACACACACTAAGCAGAGGAGGATAAATTGACAGCCAAAGGGAGAGATACCAGAGGACCCTACAAGTTGCACACATGCTCTTGGCCTTCTGCTGATGCATGTCCTCTACCATCTCCTGGGAACTGCTGAACACCCCAAAGCATGCAGATCCCCACCCGCCAAGGGAAAAAGAGAAATGTCAGAGCAAGCAATACTGATTCAGAGCAGTTGTGTCCAAAGGAGAAAGCTGAGACTAAAAACATCACTGCACGAAACCACTGCACACAAGAAAGAATCTGCAGCCTGCTATTACAAAGGTTTAGCAGAACAATTGTTGTCTTACAGAAATGAAATACTCCATATTGTAAAAGATTTATTTTTATTTGGTTGGGGGACATTGAGAAATGGTGACAAGCTCTAGGCCGGCCCATGGGTTCATGCAAGCCTGAATCTTCATTCCTCAGCTCTCTTGATGAGAGAGAGCCTAATGGAGTGTAGCAGCTAGCTTGAATGCCTGTTTTTTTCCTTCTCTTGAAGTAAGAACATAAGGGGGAAATGGTGGGTGCATAACACTCTTTAATCAAGGGAGAAATAGTTTTGGCTACAGCACACATCTGGACAAAAGTGTTCCCATATGCCCCAATTTAGTTGTAGCCTTAAGTAACCTGCCAGAAATTAGTTCACCTGTGGTAAATATTGCACCTAGATTTTCTCTCCCGAGCATTAAATGCAAGATCACCTTTCCTCTCCAAGTATCAGTAGCCACCACATTATGATAAGCATTTTTGTGAAAATCATGGACTCAATTAAAGGCTAATGTACTTCTCATTCACAGAAGTTTAAGAGTTCATAAAACATGAAGGGTTCTCCTAAGAAGAAGGAAAGTGGAACAGTTGAAGAGCTGATGCCGGCTTTGGCCCGGAACTAACAGCAAAGAAACATCAACCTCTTTGAGCAGTTCTGCTAATAAAAGTATGAACAAACACAAATGTTTGTAAGTTTCCAGCGAAGAAAACCTTTTTACTGTGTTCTTCTCCAAGTACATCACAGGTATTGTCCCAAAAGATGAAGCATTTTTTAAATATATATATTTTTGAGGTATCGATACAAAGGCTTGCTTCCCTGTGAACAGCCTTGCACTTTCCTGTTCCCTTCAACTGGACTCATTCCTGCAATAAAGCTAGATACTTTAAAGTATCACATTAGTGCTTCAATTCCCACACACTTGGTTTAGAGGGAAAAATATTTTTTTTTTCTGCTATTTAATGGCAATGAGACAAAGCTCTGACTCCACCTGGGTGTCTTTATTAAATAAGGGAGGTCCTGACTGTAGAATACACAGCTCAAGCATTTTTACCAACTTTGCCCCATTAGAAATGTATTTATATCTACTTCTAAATGACCCAGTGGAAAAAAAAATAAAATAAAAATTACCCATCTCCTGTATTTTACCCTCAGATTTCTATGTGCCAGATCCTGGAAATAAAATACATTGTTCTCATTCTTGACTTATTATTACTTAATCTATCCTGGAATTCTGAATGCTTAAAGTTCCTTCAAATCCATAGCCCTATAAGGTGGCAAAGTAAAATGTCTTGAATGGGTATTTTTCCCTTGCATGATTTGGAGGCACTGTAGGAAGGCAGGACTATAGAGGACTTTTAAATTTGGGAAGATACAAGTCTAAGAAGGAATATAGAGAACATTAGAACTGGCTGCAAAACTTCATAACAAAACTTTTGAGAGAACTTGGTTGGATAAGAGACTCTCTTTATTAGATGAAGACAGCTTAGCTTGGGCAGTGAAATTATAACTGCATTTCTGTAGCAACCTTGGTATTTTACTTTTTCTTTAATGCAAGCATTATGCATTGAAAATGCAAGAATTTCTATAATGGAGAGCTTTCTTAAGCCACTGTCTACTATTGCTTCCTAGATGATCAAACAAATAGCATTTCACAGAATCATATAATTGCTTGGGTTGAAAGGGACTTGAAGACCATCTTTTTCCAACCCCCTTGCCATGGGGAGGGTCATTTCCCACTAGAGGGTCCACCTCTTTAGGATGTTAAGATCCCTCTTGATGACATCCCTTCCCTGCGTTGTGTCAAATGCCAACTTGCTGAGGTTGTACTCAATCCCATTGCCCATGTTGCCAACAGAGATGTTAAATAGTACTACTCAAATAGATGTGAAATAGTACTTTTCCAAACCTAAGAAAGTATCAGTTCAAGTGTGAAGAACAGAGTGAGCTAAAAATCTTACAGAGGTTATAGTTAACCTTTAGCTAGGACTAAACACAAAAGCCTATTTCAATCCACTGCCAATCAATACAGAGATCTAGGATGCTAATCAAGTGATCAGAATATCCCATTTCAAATGTGTATCTGGGACTACAGGATACAGTACCAGATAGTTAAAGAATACGCATTTGTTGATGGTGGTTGTCTTTGAGGTTTTTTTTTTTTTTTTTTCTTTTATTTTTTTTTTTTTAACATATAACAGTTGTATAGTATGTTTAATAATATATGTATTTGTCACTTTGTCACTTCACTTCTCACAACAGTGCTGGAGAAAAAGAGGCTTTAATCTGAGACCTCCTGCAATTTAAAAGCATCATTTCAGAAAGAACACTGTATTAGAATCTTAGTCATGGCTCAGCTAGCTGATTCACCTATTGAGCTTGACTGCAAACCTCACACTGTAAATGTCACGTCTGTCTAAATTTGGGTGAGCTAATTAGGTGCCATGGAACTAAGAGAATCTATTCATGACACTGGGTGTCAATGCAAGTGTACTTGTCCCATGGCATCTAAAAGTCAATTCCAAGTTCTGCAGACACTTGCCTAGTAGCAGCAGTAGATAATTGGGTTATAGGTCATTAGGTCATTTTGTGGAAAAAAAAAAAAGTGCATACATGCAAGGTATGGAAACACTATTTAACAGTGTAGAATCGTTATTTGTTACATGCCAAGTCACTTGTCTTGTTAATGGTTGTCCAAGGCTCCACCTGTGGAAATGAGCAGTTCTAGAGCATTTCCCAATGCCTCTTGCACACATGCTGTAGCCCTGCCCCTTGGGATTTCTCCATATGAGAATGCACAGACCAAGGGATCTAAAACCTGGTATCAGAACTGTTTTTTGCAATTCATATCACTCAGAACTCAGGAGAGGGAAGGCCTCTTTCTGTACACCATCTACACAGAAGCTGCTAGATAGAAGCTATACGATTGCAAAATAAGCAAGTTAAATGTCTGTGGATTTTAATTGCCATAGAAATTTGGAAGTGTGTACACAATGTGAATTGATCAGAAATCTTAGGATAAAACAGATTTCCATCAAAAATACGAATAATGGAAATGTATTCACAAATCAGTTTTTGAAAGGTTCTGCTAAAACTCTGGGACATATCCACTAGAAGGCTGATAGGCTTCAAGCCAGCTTGCATGATTCCCTTAAGAAACTCAAATCTTCCAATCTTCAACTCTTTGACAGTTTCACTTTGTTGTCTGTCCTGCAATCAGGTTCCCAGGGCTCCCAGCCCTGAGAACATAAGCAATGAAATGCCTCACCACTCCACCAGGACATTTCTTTGCCCAGAAGAACAGCTGTAAGTGGCTTCTTGTATGTTTTTATAAAAATAAATACAATAAATACACCCCCTGCACACACATGTAGAGTCAAATAAATGGATATATGACCACATCAGTGTGTATAAAAGACTCTGTAAGTCATTAAGAAATTACAGATAGTCAGGACTCCTGGCTGATCTGTGAATGCCAGAAAAACTAAAATGCCAAATAAGAAAACAGCCCTTGAAATAAAGGTGGAAATGCTAGAAACAAAGGATAAATAAATAAATAAATGTGCATGTGTGCACCCACGCACAAAAGTAACATTTGGTCAGATAAGCAATATATTCAATTGAAACTATACCTGGCCATACACAGGCACAGAAGCAAACCTTCACATTTTACATATCAGCAGAGTTACAAATAAAACTACATGTTCCAAAATGAAAGGTAGTTTCAGAAAAATCATCCCACCACTGATGAAAGATGGATCATGGTGTACTACTGTACCTGTAGCTGGAGGGATAAATACATCATTTCTGTCTGGACACAGACTGGCCTAGTTTTTACCCAGATATAATTAATTATCTTTACAATAAACCTGAAACCCACCACAGCTGCTCTTCTTAGTTGCATTTACTGTTTTGGTAGAATAAATTATAAACTACCATCACCATCAGAACATTTATTTTGGTGTTCATTTGGTGAAGTTTCTTTTTTATTATTATTTTTTTAATTATTTTATTTTTATAATCAGTGGGATAAACCAAACCTCAGGAAAACTTGGATTCACAGAAATCCTTTTTTTTTTTTTTTTTGGCAATAATTCTATCAACAGTATTTTCTTGACAGTTATTAATCTTGATGCTAGGGGCAGCTTGTTTTTTCCCCTCCTTACCTAAGTATATTTTTGGCCTAGAAACAGCAGCCATCACTCTGTGAGAGGAATTAACAAATATCAGAACTTACAATGTCCTTTGGAAGAAGAATTTTCTTATTTTTGTCCTGTGTGTAATAGCTGATAACACAGTTAATTGGAGACCTCCAATTAGTTTCTGGTGATGTTTTCCTCAAGAACCTTTAATATTACACCTTTTAAAATATATTATATACATATATACATATATACATATATATATATATATAAGATATCATAAAGCCCAGAAATGGAGAACATTAGAAACATGGAAGAATGTATTTAATACACTGAAAAAATTATAAACTATGTAATGAGACATATGCACAATGCCTTCTTTGCCAAGATCTCAGAATTTCAGTCACTATGAGAAGATAGAAGAGCATGAGAAGTAAATCCCATGTGTCATTGAATGCATCGATCAGCTGAGGCACAGAACACCTAGATTAACCATCCTACCCAAGGTTGCTCAGATGGCAAATAGGAGAGGGAAGGAAAAAGAAAAACACCAGTCTCCAGTCCTCGTTTGTGTTCCAGCCACCTCCAAGACACTCCTGCTGTGAGGAACAGTAGGGAGGTTAATGGCTTCAGCTGCTGAAGCAGCACTGCTTTCCTTTGACAAAGGCATTGATTTCATCAACACCTTGGGTCCCCATTGTCCTTCGGCAAATAGCCGAGGTGATTATTCACCAGTTATGAAGTAAGACACTCCCTGCTTGTAATTTCTTCTGCAGTGATAGCAGAGAGGTCACTCATTATACCTGGCAGTGTGACAGTCATAAAAGGCTACTCAAAAAAGCAATTAAATACTCTGAATAAAATTACCATTTATATTCATTCCAATGAGTTTTGGCAACAAACACACCATGTTTACATCTACGAAAGCTTCAAATTATCCCTTTACAAACAGGGCATTTCAACAGCCTTGCTACCTGTTCATAAAAAGAATCAGGAAACACCAGAAGAGATTTTAAATTTTAACTTTTCCATTTAAGACAGTTTCTGACACTTGATTGATGGCCACAGAATTCAAGAGCTACAGTTTCGGAGCCTGCTGATTAAAAGCTCACATCACCTTGAGCTTGGAGATGAAAAACAGGGAGAGTGAAATCCTCTAGTGGCATGAACAAAAGCAAGGCAGAAAAATGAAAAGTTTAGGAAGAAATATTATTTGACTACTAAATGGTATTGATTTTGTATTCATAATTACCACAGTTTCTTGATGACTAAGATCAAAAAAAAAAGCCCCTCTGTGCTAGCCATTGTACAGAGTGAGACTGCCTACAGTATCTAAACATAAAGCAGAACATATGATAAGCAGAAATAAAGGGTAAATGAAGCACAAGGATTAAGATACAAAATATTCCCCCCTAACCTGAAGCACTTAACAAATCTATATAAATTAGGAAGCTAGGAACCTGTGCTTTCTCTACATCACTGCTAAAATCAAGAGGGGATGAAGCAGCCCCTGTTTTTCCTTTAATTATTCCCTGGGTTCCTAACTGCAGTTTTTAGTGCAGTTACTTGAGATGACAAGCTACAGCAATTTTCTTATGTTTTTTTCAGAAGTCAGCCCACAGAGTTGAATAGGGAATTTAGTTCAGATCTCCTCAGCTAGGTCTGTGTTCACATGCAATCATGCAATTTTTCTAGAAATATGTTAGAATAGAAAAGTTGAAATGTTATTGATGTAGCTTTATGGATGAATATTTACCCTGGAAAGAGAATACTTTTCTTTAAATAGGTGTCAGGCAAACTAAAGTGGTAAGCTAAATGGGGAAAAAAAAAAAAAAAAAAAAAGCAAGTCCCACAAAAGAACAACATCTGCATTATAATTACAAGGAATTTTGTTTCACACCATAATGTAAATTCTCAGTATCTTCCCAGCACAGCTGAGGTGTGTTCTACTGCCTTATCCTTAGGACAATCCCTATTTTTAAGGGAGTTACAGGTAAGATGTATAAGTATTTAAACTTAATTCCACAGTATAGCAAAGCTATGGACTCACTGATTTGGAAGGTAACCCAGCACAGTCATAGGTGCCTTGGTTTCCAACTCCTCAGTCTCCTGTACTGCTAGCAAAATACATGCTGCATCCCTTTGGAAGGAAAAACAACCTCTGGACTTCTGTTTTAACTGGCCAATCTGGGTGGAGATATCCAAGGAACACAGAACTTCCATTATAGCATAAAATCCCTCACAATGCTGATTTAGAACAAGACCCAGCCAGTGGGTGTAGCTTCAGAAGTGCCCACCTGCTGGAGCGAAGCAGGAGATTGCATTCCAGCACATACGGTGATAAAAACCTACCATGCATACTGCTTCTGGGCACAAGTTCCTGACAGGTTCACATTGTGTATGTTGATTGCATTATGCACTGTTCAAAAATCTGAAGAGAAGGAAGTATTTCTCAAGTACTAGGGTTTAGAAACACTGACACTGTCAGAGAACAAGTACCACTTCAGCATTATTTACCTCTTGCCTGTTTTAGCTTGTGGCTTCTGCATTTAGTCCACACACTACTGGTGCCTAGGGGACCCCACATCTTACCAATCAAACTGGTGACTGGTTTCAATCCCCCAGCACAACAGGAGCCAAAGCCCTGTCCATCCCTAAATACAGGACAGAAAGGGGCAGAAGGTCTACAACGAGCTCCTCAAAACAAGTAAAACAAAACTGGGAGGGCTGGGAGCCCATCTCTTGCCTGTGAATAAGCTGGCAGGATATTAACCTGTCTGTGGGAGGCAAAAGTAACATCACTACTGTTCTGGCCTGCAGGACGGAGATATTCCTCATGGCCTCTTCACATCCTGGATTGTATTGACTGGAACAGGAGAGTTAAACAGGATTTAAAAACAAAACAAAATTACCAACCAACCAAAAACACCAACCAACCAAAAAAAAAAAAAAAAACTCTTGAGTTTCCATATGTAATTTCCACAAAGGTAGAGATTAAATAATCAAAGAACAGATCACTGTTCCCAGCCCATGTGTCCAGTTTAGGAAATACCAATGAGCTTTTGGGAAGGCAAAGGAGCCTCCAGCAGGGAGAGCTCACTGGCATGAGGGATGGGCATTCTTCTTCCTTTTCTCTTCTTCTCTGCTTTAGCCCACAGAACAGTGTCCCTCTTAACAAACCAGGACAGAAGATATCATCTCTTGCCAAAAGTTTTTTTAAATAATTAGTTACGATGTAAACATTCAAGCTGAATTCTAGAGCAAAGGTTGTATTATTCAAAGTACTTTAAAGATTAACTATTCGGAATTACATTTAAAATACTTTTCCAACAATGAGATCATTGAATAATACCAAAATACAGTGTATGTTTATGATCTTTTAAGATTGCAATTTGTTTTGATTACATGAAACAGCATCTGCTCTGTTTTCTCTTTACCCAAAGCACCAAGAATATGCATAATCACACTATCACTCTGTATTTTGGAATCAGAGTCTTTCTGCACATTTCATTAGAGGGGAAGTCTTCCAAGGCAAACTTGAAAATGTATAATGCAACATAAGGAAAACAACACTTGTCAAGAATACTGAATATTTGCATTTCTTTTACTAGAGGCATTAGTGTCTGAGGAAAAAACAAAAAGGACTGTCACATCTCAGACTGTCTCAAATGTAGAGAAGTCAAAAACTTACATTTATGCTATGCATAGGTGTACTCAGGCATAGGCTATGATTCACCATGGTGTACAATTTTTAATTTTCTAGGGGCAACATTTTTTATCGCTACTGGCAGGTTGTTTATAGTTGTCATTCTGAGCAGCTTTTTTGTTGTTTTTCTTCAGGTCTTTCCTTAACATACTGCTAGACATCACCCTATAATGGAACATGCTGGGCTAATGATAATGTTGGCTGTAGTGGCAGGCCCACTTTAGCAGATATGGGTATAAAATGGGCTGGGGACAATTGACTTCTCAGAATATTTACAAATTTCAAATTGCTATCTGCATCCCTTAATGACTTACAGAATGAAAGAGATTGCAATGTCACCATATCTGCATTGCATGGTATATGTTAATAGCTGGAAAAGATGGTCTAGGAGGGAGACAGCTCTCATTAAAAAGTAGCTGTGATTGACATAAACTATGAGTACAAAAGGAAGGTAAACACATTTGTATTTAAGTGGTTTTATTGGAAGGCTTACTGAACCAAGAAGGCTTGCTAGACTTACATAGACTCTACCTCAGAAATAAGTATCAGCTTGAGTCCAACAGCTGTTATCCCTGAAGGTGTCTCCATCTCTCCCCTGGTTACACTTACCCAAAAATAGGGACTGCAGTTTTAAAGGACTACCATAGCTTGTTTATATTACACTTCATTCTTCAGTAACATTGTCAAAAAATTATATGCAACAACTTTCTTTTAAATGCAAGCTATTAATCCTCACATGCATCCTTGCTCTGTTTTCCTTTTTCTGTCTTTCTGTCCTTTCCCCTCACCCCACCCCTCAAACTACAGAACAGCCCATGTTCTGATTTATCAAGCGACTTTCAGATTCATCTGGTCAGCTAATAGGAAAGGAAATAAAGACAAAACCATCTTTCTCCAGTCTGGGACTCCTGCTGCCAGGCTGGAGACTAACACAGGGCAAAAGCACCAGTCTTTCTCCTACCAAAACCAGATATTTCTGCAGACACCCATCAAACAGAGGACTAAAATTATTAGCCAAAGACCTTCATGAACAGGCACCTCCACAGTACAGATCGGACATTGAGCACAGATGCCTTTTTCTAGCCCTTTATAGAAGGATGTTCCCGAGTCCCATCCAGGAGCTCACTGGTAAAAAGAAAACTCGACAACTCCAGAGCACATGTGATGCTATGAAAGGAATTGCTTCAGCAATTTAATTCCTCTGTTGGTACTAAGACAGATCCAACGCATAGGAAAAAAAAAAAAGGGGGGGGGGGGGGGAACATTTAAGGACCACATCTGTAAGCAGCATTTATATCAGAAGCTGTATGGCACAGGAGGCCCAACTTCCTGACCTTACCAGCTCAGAAAGCCTTCCTGTTGATAGGATCCAGACAACACAAACCCAAGCCTAGGAGAACCGGGGCAGCAAAAGTGAAGGAGCTGGGTCATGTGCAGAGTACTTTATATTTTCTAAAAGTTCCCAAAATGCCACTGAGACCCAAGGCAGGGTGAGCTCACCACTGGGCTGCAAGGTGCCCTGGTGATAGCAGTAACCTCTACTATTCTTACTGGCTCACCTCTTTTCATGGATAGGCTTTGGACTCACAGTGGTCACCAAGAGGACCATCTTGTTGAAATGAAGGCCATCTGCTTCCATGGGGCAGGCAAGTCAGGAGGAGAGGTGACCCCAGCACAAGTCATGCCCTCATTCATGAGGGCTGGCCTGCAGGGACTGAACACAGGTGGCAGAGCCAGAGCTGGTATCAGGGTCAATCAACAGCCCCAGGCACAGCCAGGGATCAAACCAGGTACAGTGAATTCAGCCAGGAGCAGAATGCAAGGTTACAACAAGGGTCTGAGAGGTCCCTCTGGGAGGTAGGACCAGAGGCAGGACTTGGTGCAGGCACATCTACAGCGTAAGCTCAGGAAGGAGCGATGACCCTAGACTGAGAAGTGGACAGAGTGCATGGACTGGTACCTAAGTGAAGCTGTTCAGGGTCATTAGGCCTATTAATAACATCTGACACAGCCTTGTTGTTGAAATTGGCACAGGAGCTTACAGAAATTGAATGCAGCTCAAGAGCTACCATCTGATCATTCTTGTCACAACAGAAACCAATTATTGTGCATTTCTCCATCACACATCAGCACTTTGACTTTAAGAGCTCTAAATTTCCTGGGATACATCACCTTTTCTGCTATCCTCCTCATGCTAAGGTAGAAGAGGAAAAAAAGTCTCAATCATGCTGAAGAAAACAATAAGAAGCAAAGCATAAAAGTTCTATCTGAGCTGTTGTGCAAACTGAGTTACACTTTCTTTATTGCACATCGTCTTTGCCCTCGCATGGAACCAACTGCTGACAGACCCATCAGCATCCCTACTAATGACTTCCTCTATCCAGCCCTCCTGCCTCTTCAGAGGTTTCAATATGCTTCTTGCCAGAAGCTAAGTACAAGAAAGAGCACACACCTCATATCAGCCTAATCGTTCCCTCTGGTGAGCAAGATTTTTTCCACTAACTCAAGTGCAATAGGACTGTACTCTTACTGAGAGCATCTTCTCGTGTGCTAAAACAGCACAAGGTCACTTAGATAGCATGACGATGACAATTAAATCCATGTTACATATCACACTTTCATCTATAGATGACTACTTTGGTAAAATAGTAGCCATCACATGAGATCGCTGTTTCAGATACCACAGGGAGGAAAGAAAGAGTTAGTTAAACAAAACCAAAAGGCTAGTAGCAGAACTGGTAATAGACACCAAGTCTCCTACATACCAAGCCTGTTCTTTATCCAGTGAAATATGATTTGCTCCTAAGGTGCTTTCCTACACTTAACATTCACAGGCATTTTTATAGTATTAGGATTTTGCAGATAACTTCATAACTAAAAATGCAAAATGAACTGCTTGAATGTGCTGCCTAAAATGTCATCATTTATTTATTTATTTATTTTTAGTATATACACCAGCACCATTTTTCATAATCTTTGAAACTGTGTAACAAAAAAAAAGGGGGGCGGGGTAAGGGAGGCTGTAACAGTTTGAGCATTTGGTTTGTCATAAAACAGAACGTGTTTACCAAAAAATGAAAGATTTACAAATGTTTTTAATGTTTCTATGGAAACCAGAAAATCACAAAACACTTGTGTCAGAGCTGTTAACATAGGGATGACACAATTTCTCCACATATATGTAAAAAAATACAGCCGTCAGAGAAAACTTGTTTTCATTTTAAAGCAAATTGAAGTGATGACAAAATCTTTTGAGATTTGGGACCATTGTTTAGCCATTGACCAACAGCAACACAAAAGAGTCAGCATCATAGGACACTGCTAACATCCCTTATAATATAAATCTATTTTTTCCTCTCAGTGCTCTATTTCTTACATTGTTACCTAACAAGACGTCACAGCAAAAGCACTTCAAGATTTAAAACTACTTACTACAAACTACCTCACCTTCATCCCAAACAAAAGCAGAAGACAATTTTCATGTTGTTTTTTATTCCTTCTCTCTTTTTAAGTACTCTCATATGAGGTCAACAGATATTTATCATTGATGGGCTGTTTCTTCAGAAAAAGTACTGTCTTTATGAAGAAGCTATTTGGTTCAACTGATGTGGTAAAAGAAGATTACATTTGCACAAGTAAAAAAAAATCTTATCACAATCAAGAAGCCAATACGTACAGAAAATTGTACTCATACAACCACACACTAGTCTGAGTTCCTTGTACTTCTGGGCATCTCAGTGAGACTGCAACATCGCTACACAGTCATGCCCAAGACAGAGAGAGACCTGGGCATCTCCATGATTCAGCAGTTAAATGGAATAAATTAGCCTTTGATCATGATCAATTCTGTTTACTGACTATAAAAGGAGTATAGAGCAAACACATCCCTAATTCAGAGACTCCATCAAAACAGAGGAGATGAATCTAAACCTCCATGCAAGACTGCAAGATTTTTTGCTCTTAAAAATCTTATGCGAGAAGAGTCAGACCTGGTATAAGCTTACCCCAACATGAAGACAAATAAATAAATAACCAGTGTGCATAGTGGATTAAAGGCTTTAGAAACCTAGACCAGGCACTCCAATTCTCTGAACTTGGAAATAATTTTATTTTCATCAACAGAATTTTGGACCTGATATTGAGAAATAGCTGACTTCAGAGTGCCAAGTGAGCCTAATGGGTAAGCAACACATCTTGCAGCCTAAAAACTCAGTTTATAAACTTTAAGTAAATAAATACAAGTGGCAATTTCAATTTACTCCAGTTTAGTCTAGATATCTAAAAACATTCATGAAAACTTGACATCAAGATTAAAGTTCCTTTTTTTCCCTCTTTGATTTAATTTCCTGATCTCTAATACAAGACTCATGAGCATTATTTGTGTTTTTAAATATACATAAGAAAGAGCCATCTACCATTAAGGAACTTTTCAGCATCTGAAATGATATTTCAGATGGTTTAAGAAAAAAACTTGAACAAAACCAGAACAAAATCAAGCACTTAGCCTCTGGTAAGTATGATGAAAAAGTGAAGAAGAGGGCAAAATCTGGTTGATACTGTGAAGTAAGTCACTTGTATATTTAATTATCTCACAACATCTTATCAGAAGCGGCTTTTCTTTCCCATTCTTTTTTTTTTTTTTTTCTTTGAATGCAGGTCATAATGGTTCTGGACATCAACAACCAGTATGTATGAAGGGTGGGATTCTCCTCACCTGATTTCATCTATCTCACAATTCCTTTTAAAGTCAACAACAAATCCCACATAAATAAATTGGAATAAAGTGCACTTGAGAAGAAACATCCTCTAGTTGAGGTAAGATGACTAGACACCTAATTTTCAGATGGATAAAGTTAAGTAAAATTAATTCTTTTCCATTTTTCTGCCCCAGCAAAGTCTTGTGGCTTTTTTTTTTTTTTTTAATTGGTTGGAAACAGCAGTGCTGAGGTACTAACAGGCCAACTCCTGTTCTTACCCCTGCCGTCAGAGTGGTTCCAAAGAGTGTTTATCAATACGGTGATATGCGCTTTATATAAATAAATATAAATATATATATATAAAATACTATCAATAATATATCAAAATATATCAAATAGTAATATGGAAGGATCTTCACTCTCTTGCCAGATGAGCAATTTCTGTGAAGCTTGTGTTACTTTCACTAGCATAGAGTAGCAGTGTTGGTTTAGGTACTACAGTCTTCATGGAACTGCAGGAGTAAACCCGGGGATTAAGGGTCCAGTCCACTGGTGAGGACAGTGTGGATGTACTGTTCTTTTGGAGAGCTGGAATTTGTACTTCAGTGATCATGTTAATCCTTCTAAGAACAGCCTCTGGAAGTCTAGCTCAACTAGAGAGATTTCATGGCTATCTCCTAATACATATCTGAGTACAGTTTTCTGAGACAGATTGGGCAGCATAAACTCGTATGAATTTATGTGAATACTCTTCCTGGAAACAGTGGCAGTAGTAATGCGAACAAGCATTAGCTAAAATAAGTCATCTGCAATGTGACACATGAAGGCTGCCACCTATCAATCAGAACCTTTCAAAAGGCAAGGTTAATCATTTGGTCTTCCATCAGTTTCCATGGGTATTTTAAAGGTATTTAAATGACCACTCTAAAGAAATGAAATTAAAAATAGATTTTTCTTTTAAAAACAGAAAACAAGCAGTGTTTTCATTCAACACTAATTTCCCTATCCCACTTACACATATAACAGGTTTATAGATTATCATACTGACTTCCTGCTCCCTGTTTTTTAGAAGTAATGGTTTTAGTCATCACCTAATAAAATATATTTGGATCCCCAATGCTCCCCTGCTATACTAGAAACAGTAAATAATTACTGTTGTAAAACTGAGCAATGAATATTCCATTCTTCAAAATCAGGATACTGAAGTATGAAGCTTTAACACTGCTATCCAAAACTAAAGCAAGATTGATGTTTAATCAGCCCAACTTTCAGCTTATCAATAATATACTGTAATTCTTTACTGTTATTTCTGAGCATATTCATGAACCTTACCATCAGTACCAGTAGCCTGCCCATCATAAGATAAACATAGCAGAAGCATTGATTATTTTGCTGCCATAAACACTGGTTCAGGACAAAGGTGAAAACTAAAGTAAAACTGTTATATCTATCTATCTATATAGATAGATATATATAGTTGCTTTCATATGTCTACAGATATTTACTACTTTTATTTTCTCCTCTCATTAAGAATGTTGTCCTTTATTATTAATTAAATGGAAAATATCCAAAGCCAGTGATTGAATTACCCCAAAGTACCTACTTAAAATGATCAATATTGATCAAACTAAAGGGTAGAAAGTACTGCTAGTCTTCTTAATGTAAGTGATTTGGCTCAAGAAACGTTTTGATCAAATTAAGTGGAGGATCTAATTAACCTGTGATTAAATTAAGTGGAGGGCAAGCTGTATAGGCATAAATCCCATACACATTGAGATGAAACTAATAGTAATGCACATATTTACAAAGGCTGCCAGGGGAAAGCATGCAATAAATTCAGCAAAGAAAAAAGGTCACAAAAAGAAAGGGAAAATAAAGCATGAAGGGATTAGAATACAGAAAGAAGACAAATACAACCACAGATAATGATTAGCACTGGAAGAGCATTAGCCAAGGCTGGGAGATTAAAAGATGTGAATATACTGGAGTATGAAAAATATCTTCTGGATTAAAAATCTAATTCAATGCAAAACTCAGTGATTCGAATTGAAATAGAATTTCAGAAGCTACGAAACAGGCTCTTAGGCATGGTTGAATTGTAAGCATCTGTAGTTTTCACCTCATAGACAGTGCACAATTAGATCAGAAGGTAGGGTCAGGTTAACTCACAACCCAGGCAAACAATCCCAATGCCTTTTCTGCACATGGCAGCTCCTTGCTGTTTGGAAATTGGGATATTTCTACCTCTATACTTACTGAAGAGCCACTTGCAACTATTCAAACAGGAAAATACCCCTCCTTGTATGACCCACTTTCTAAGAAGACCACTATCATTTTTTTCTGAGGGCTCTGAATAGAATCAACACAAACACTCCCAAAGAAGCCTGCACGTTTTCCACCTACCCAACCATCCTAATACAGCATGGCTGTAACAATAGTAGTAAGAGCTCTTCACAACTCCACACCTCCCAGTGTTGGAACAAAATTATGCGTCTCCAAAATAGGTGATTTCAAAATTGACATCCCACATAAAGGAAAGAGAAAATTTAAAGCTAGATGCCAAATCAGGCAGACACCAATTTATATGCTGTGATCTCAAAAATATATATATTTTTTCTAAAGTTTCCAAGAAAGAGCTGCGGACATTGTGTAGCTCCAGAAAATAAGCTCCATGTTTGTCTTTTGCAGTAGTTAGACCATAACAACAAATTAATCTTGATCTTCACCAGCTGGTGAAGAAACCCCATTACTACATGCAATCTGCGGGCAAATATGCAAACTCTGCTTACACATTTTTGATACATTCCTCAGATTAAAATAACAGAAGAGAAATCATTGGCTGTAAATTATTCAAGAGCTATAAACTACAGATAAAGAACTTCATAGCAGTATAGAATGCCTATATTTCTGCCAGATCCTTATTAACAACAAAGCAGAAAGTCCAGCTAGTCAGTTATCAACAAGTCTCAAAACTTGACCCATTGTATTTTTGGTTGGTTACATTGTGTGCATAGTGATTATTTCTGATCCAAGCTAGTAGGCAATAATGGTCACAGGCATTTTTTTTTTTTTTTTTTTTCTTTTTCAAAGTGATTTACTCCAACACAAAATAACCTCTGTTTTGCAATCAATAGCAGCACTGAACAATTGGATTGGAAATTATAGTGCATAATCAACTCCAAGACTCAAACAGCAGAATTCCTATTGTTCTTTCCTGAGCAGACAAATCGAGATTTCTGTTAAGTATCAACAACTGTGCAGTGAAGATATTAATCTTCCATTAATAGGCAAGGAATTATACATGTGACTGTTGTCAGCTGCTTTATTTTACAAGAACAATGAATTAACCTTACACCATGCTGGCAACTATGCAAAATTATATATTGTATCAAGAGCATCCCTTTCCCAACTCAGATGATTGCAATAACTTTGTATCATAAAACCTTATAAAGCAGATTAATCTTCTTTTATGCATGAAGTAACTTAATCATTTTATACAGTACCGATTCATTTCTGAACATCTAAGAGTAACAATAGTTTAATACAAGGTGTAATAATATTTTTCACTTCATTTATTCTGGATTGCAGAACTTGTTGCAGCACCTTCACTTTCCTGTGACAGTTCTACTGGCTTCTTCTCTATGATCTTTTATACCCCAAGTAAAATTGGCAGGTGCCCTGCTAACAATTGGGAACATTTGAAGAGCCCCCAAAAGACCTCTGACTTTCCACTTCATTGCACATAAACACTGTTTCCATGACCTTCGTGACACCTTACCACATGCCCTGAAACAAGAAGGAGAACCAGATAACAAACCTAGGGAAATGGCTGAAACTAAACACATTATTTATCTGGGTTCTCATGACAGCCATAGATTAATGGATGAACAGCTCTGGACAATTTCTCTTCTTTTACTTTAACTTCTCATTTTTTGTTCAGACATACTGTATCTTAACTCCTTGTTCTACAGAAGGTACCTACTTTTCCATCTCACTTTCATCTCAGAGATGTGTGAAAGCAATAGTTTTGTGTTTGTTCTCACTGGCAATTGTAGGGTGTTAATGGCTAAACAAGGACAATGAATGGTGCATTGGCTTCTTCAGTGCAGAGCAATCCTTTGAATTTTCCCTTTGCATTTATTAACTCCTGTGTCTTACACTATTATCTACCTGTGGAGAATAATCAGCCCCTTATCCTAGTACTAAATGTTATATACACTTAACACTGTTAGACTTCAGTGCTAGTGATTTGATGTTTATTCCATAAGCAATTTTAACTTACCTTCTAGGCTCATTTTTTTCTCCCCAAGTACCTGTAAACAATTGTGCGTACTAGCAGGATAGCTGTGCCTGTGGCATTCTAATTCTGCATATGCAGTACAGCTTTCTTAGGGGGGGCAGAGGGATTTTTTTATTTTTATTTTTTTTTTTCATTTTACATGTTTTCAGGGACAAGCAGCATCAAAACAAAGGGTAATTTTGGAATTATAATCATTTAAGACAGAGCTAAGCAGTAGTTCTCTTTGCAAATAAACTATAATGCAACACTACACAGACCAACCAACTTGGGGAAAACTGTGAGACATCAATACGGATGTTTCAGTCCATTAATTCTTGGTCAGTCTGGCATCCCTTCCCAGTCATATCCCAACTCCCAGACTGTATCATGGTTCATAGTGTGGTTAGTTTCCAAGAAAGATGTTGATGAAACTTGCCACTTTCATTCCTAATCCTGCCACAGAGATTGGGAACCAAACAAAACTTCAACCACAAACATAATTCCTCTTTTTGCTTATCCTAAACGTAACTTGACTTCCTATAACCATATGTAGGCAAGGCAAATATTCTTCCTCTATTCATTCAAAAAGAACTTCAGCACATTTCTATTTTAAATTGAAAGTGATTGGCTATGCCTGAAGTCTCTCCTGGACTACTACCTTCTGTGGCTGCCCTCTAAAATGTGGCTCTCATCCTGTTTATCTGACTTTGCTCTTTTTTTTTTTTTTTTTTTTTTTTTTTTTTTTTTTTTTTTTTTTCCTTTTTTACCCCCTCAGAATATCACTGACCACAAAACTGCACTTCCTGTCTCCTTATTAAAATCAGATTGCTTCCGCACTTCTTGTCTAGGCACTGAGAAGATCACTGGAGAAGCACTCTCCTCATATCCATCTCCAGGATCATAGATCCTTCTACCAGGCAAAAGGAGCAGTTGCAAGGAAAAAATTACGGTGAAGGCAGAGTTCCAGTGTGGCAGGCAGAAAAAAAATCCAGACTTTCAGAGTCTTCCACCAACTGCAAGGAAGCAATGATTCTCCTCTGTTTTGGATTGTCAGCTGTGGGTAGATTTTCATAAGAAAAACATTTGAGTCTCAAGCAAGATAAGACTTCTGACACTACGTGCAGACTTAATTCAGCTTTTCAAATGATTGCAAAACTGTTTCCAATCACCCCTTCTCCCACCATAGAACAATACCTTTTTTTTTTTTTTTTTGGTAATGTTTTACCAAAAAAAAGTCCTTCTGTCCCTCATGTTGCATTTCCTGGGTTATATATTCTCTTAGCTTCTGAGGCAGAAGTCAGTAGAAATTGCAAATGAAGAACTAGGACAGCATGCTGGCCTCTATGGAGTCTGGATGCCCCAGGCAACATGGAAATCATCCATCCTCCCTTGTTTTCAGTCTCCCACATGACAGAGATACTAAATGTTACACAGCTTTTAATAAACTGGTTCACACACATCTCTAAAGAATATGGATATCATTGGCAATTGCCTAAGAAAACAAAGGAAACAAAAAATATGTGCAAAATCACAGAAAATCATGATAGTAAACCTCAAATATTTATTTTACTTTCTAAACCTGTGCCTTAAGAAGAACTGTGTCAGATATCAAGCAGCATGGGAGAAAGACCACAATTTCTTTCTTTCAAGTTTCATAAACAGATGCGTTCTCTTCCATCTCAGTAAAGGTGGACCTACAAGTAATGAGAGGTCTCTTGCTACCGTGTGTCTCCTGTTGGAACTTCCTTTGACCCATTTCAGCAAGCTGAACACTCCACTTAGCACCTGTTTACCTGGCAAAGTGCCATACAGAAATACCCAAGATGCTATTTGAAGGAGTTGGTTTGTGTACTAAAAGCTATGTTAAATAGAAGGAGCACAGAAGGTTATATCAAAGGTTAGTTTAGACCACTAGCCTCTTCCCAATAGCAGCCAGCAGCTTAAGCCTAGGAAATACCATAGATGCATACTAATTGATCCCCAGAATAGACTCTCACCCATCAGTAATTTGGGTCTCAGGGACTTACAAGGCAGTGTGGCATCTTTACCTTCCACACTCCTCAGGGGACTTTTCTCCCAGGAGTTTGAGCAGCTGTTTTCTGAGTTAAACACAAAGCCAAGAAGCCAGGGATATTGTGATGGGCAGAGCACTGCATTAATTACTACTTCTTCACATAGATAAAAGCTATAACCTATAAGCACATGTATACAGAGACCTGCATAGGAGGCATTTGGATATGAAATTCCTATGCACTCAAATGACTGTTAGCATATTCTGTTTTCTGGAAGGAAATGTTTATATGTATTGTTGAGAAAGACAAATCAAAAGGAGGGCAAGGAACTCTGGTCTGGAAGAGGAAGACAAGTTCAATTGTTAAAAGGTGAGTTTATCAGTTTTTTGAAGAGTTTTAACTATGGCTCACAAACATATTTCACCATTTCCACATTCCAAATCTGAAGTATAGCAACATTAAATTAGAACCAAAGAAATTAAAAATGGTCTCATTTAAACACAATTATATCATTAAATGAAATTTTTGTATTACACAAAAGGTTAATATCATAGCAACTTATTAAAAGAATTTCCATGAACCTCATCAAGAAAGTTAATAATTTAGATACCATATGAAGTACAAGAAAAATCCCTCTGATACATTTGTCTGTATAAAGCAGCAGTTTTCAAGGTTATTCCTTTCATATGTCTTAATAGAGGTGAATACTGCTAACTGGAAAACTAAATATACTTTGAGATTTATTATTTCAGTAATTGCTATTCAGGTGCTAATTAAAAGCAAAGCGAAGAAGAATATTTCAGAAGGGGATTAAAAAGTGACTTCTTCTGAATACACACATACATTTGATATACAGTACACATACAATACCACTATCTAGAGCTTTCCCTTCCAATACCCAAATGTACATGCAGGCCTCCTGCAAAGGAGCTGTTTTTGCAGCTGACATTCCCCTGCCTGCAGAACACTGCAGAACACTGACCAAGTCACTACATAGTGCAATATTCTGAATGAGGCAAAGAGCAATGAAAAGATGGAAAAGCTACAAGGGATTGTTGGTTTTAGCTCACGCATAGTAAAAATGCAAAGATTGCTGCTTGTAATCTTTAGAAGGATCTTGGAAACTAGTTCTAGAAGTGTGAAATACTTCCAGGTTTGTACAGAAATAGTTTAGGAAGATCATGAAATGGGAAGACAAGAGGATAGAAACAAAATAAATAAATAAGTGGTAGAATGTCTGTGTATCAGGAAAAAAAATGAAGAAGAAACTCAGGGAAAAAGGTATAGGATCATTCTTCTCTAATTCTGTAGGAGGCTTAAATCCCATTCTCTAGAGAGATGTGAGATTTACATAGATCATTAATCTGAATGGAGGGAGAGGTACCAGTGTACCTGCTTGGATAAGTTTCTTCCTCTGTTTGTAAGCAGCAGTATCCATTTACCACTATGATGCATTTTGAAAGTGTGCCTGGGGCTCCTATTTTCTGCCAAAGGGAATTCACAGCATTGTTTTATGTATTCACCAAGAGCAAGGGGAAAAGAGATATGAGGATTCCAGGAATCATATTAATATAGAATCTTATTTAGAGGAACATTTTAATTTAAGTCTCTTTTACAATCATTCCTTATACTGTGGACACAAACTGTATACTTTTTCTGTTCCTTTCCTCTTTCTTTCCTTCTTGCTGGCTGTAATCACCTCCAGGACAAATGGAGTTATTATAGCAAGCTTTTCATCCTTGCTGGTACTATGTTTAGATTTGAACGAAATGATTTTGAACTAGGAGTAGTAATGGATGAAAGAGAAAAGTTAGATACAGGGAGAAAATAATCAGGTAGCAGAGAAGAAGAAAGCCAAATGGGAGGACAAAGTCGACCTCCTTTGTGAGAAAAGCATTATGGATTATTTTTCCTTCCTTCCTTCTTAGCCACAGATTCAAAAACATATTAATGTTTTTAATTTTCTTTTCTCAGTTCAGACTTTTAATGTCTATATAATTATAGGGAACTTTACAAATCTAAGTGGAACATCTTGTTATTTAAAACAACAACAAACTATATTAAAAACACAACCAGAACTACACCACCACCAAAAAGAAAAAACAAAAACAAAAACAAAAACAAACAAACAACACTTTTTCATTATCCTAATGGAAAAATAATCTATTATGCATTTCCTGTTCCCTGTCCTTGAGAGGATAATTCTTAAGCAAGATGCACAATTACATTTGGTAATACTGACATAAACAAGAACGTAAAGGTACAAAATAGCAAGGCCAAGAACAAACCTCATATATAAGACTGACACAGTAGAAGATACTGCTGGAAACCCTCATTCAAATTTCTCTTGACCTCTGCCACTTTTTAAAAATGCATACTAAATTCTCTTCCAATTTTAGACGTGTAGCCACTTTGAAGGCAACACAGGGCCAGCCAGGCAGAAGATTATCTGCAATACAACTGAAGTCAATAGCACCCTTTTTACAAACTCAGAAAGCTAGACTAGGGCTCAGCTGCATGCAGTAGTACACTAAATGTATAGGAGCTTTTTCATATCAGTCTACAGCAGACACTGAGGAGTATGATTTTTGCCTTGTGTTGATTATGTTGGTGGGGCAAATCAAATGTGAAATGCTACATAATTGAAAGAAAAAGTCATTCATATGGGTCTCTTTATTGTTATTACAAACTTCTATACACTGTTTATACCTGAAAGAGTGAATTAAAAAAAAAAAAAAAAAAAGAACACAGAGAAGGTGAGAAGATCCATCTACCAAAATAGCAAGGCAACAACATATGAAACCATATGAAACTAAAGGGAAGTTCAATTCTCTTTTTTTTTTTTTTTTTTTTCCCTTGCATGGGAGGGAATTCAGCTAAAATATTTAGGCATTTACTGTAAAATACATCACTGTCAGAAAGTTAAATTTGTCTAGCTGCTTCTGGCTCAACTTAAGCCTTTCAAAGAACTGCAGTTTTCCACATCACAACATTATAATGGTGTTTCCACACTACAAAGTACAGGACACAAATTCCTTCCCTGTGAGTAAAAATACTCTTTGGCTTTTCTTAGAATCAGTGTTTTAATATTAAAAAGAATCAAAAGTGTGTTTTGAAAACAACACAAGCTTTCCTACAAGCAGCAAAGATGTATTAATAACTTGTCTCCTAAAACAAGTTATTATAAAGAAATTCCCTATGGACCATACCAGTTCTGACTTGACAGCTATATGTATGGACTAATGAACGTGCACTCGTTTGTCTGCTATTTATTTCATTTAAAAAAAAAATGTGTTGGAAGAAACATCTGATCTTCTGGTCTTTAGAGAGTAATTCCCTGCTTTTGGGATTCAAAGTTGTTTGTTTGTTTTTGTTTTTTCTTTTACACAATGGCAGCAACATCTGCACCTCTCTCTCTCTCATACACGGAAAGACATTGTAATTATAAGAATGTCCCAGTGAAGAGATGGGACAAGTTTAGCTTTCTCATTTTAGCATCCAATACATACTTAGGTGGTATATTTTCTTCAAAGAAGCTTTTTCAACTGCATGAACTATAACAGCAGGGATTTTTATCTTCGGGAATCAGTCCTAGCGTCTCATGATGCATCTAGCTTCTGAAAACTCAGGCGTCCTCAGAAGGATTTTTCTTTATAGAATCTATCTGAAATATGGAAACTCTCTCTCTTCCTGTCTCAAAACCATGCCTTGACAGACTGAAAAAGATTCTTTTTCAGTCCTTTACAATGGGGGAAATTAGAAGGGTAGAGTAGAAAATGTCTGAAACTGGCACCTTGTGGCGCTTTGTGGGAGATGGCAAGTAAATGGCAGAAAGCAAATACTCAGCCCAGTGGAAGCCAGTACAGGGTAAGGTGATTCTGTACTTTCACTGTGCCACAGCTAACGTGACATAGGATTTCCCACAATAGATCAAGCCACTGGCCTGTCAAACTTCAGCCTCTAGTAGCATTTGGCTTGTGGTGCAGCAGGCCAGAGACGTACAGTGACAACACCTAGGATCATGCACTGATCTACGGAGTCACCATCCCACTGCCTTCCCTGCTGGGCTGCATCCTCCATGGCTTTCTGAGGAACTTGCTAAATGCTATTGCATTTGCTTTTTTGTTTGTTTGTTTGTTTGTTTGTTTTGTTTTGGTGGTGGTGTTTTTTGTTTGTTTGTTTGTTTTTGTTTTTAATTTGATGCTTTCTTCAGGGTTTATGATCTGTTTAATGTTATAGCTTGGTCTATAATTCTCCCATGGGCAAATAGAGTTTTAAAAAAATATCTGTATTCTCAAGTGCCAGAGCAGTCTGAACTGGCAGCTTTTCTACCAGTGTTATTGGCAAGAGAAATATCAGGGTCAGTTTATGATGTCAGTCCATTCACAATGTGACAATGATAAATTTAAAGAGAAACGTGACAACTGTCTGAGAAAAAAAGAAAGAAAGATAGAGCCATGAACCTGCCAACATGTAAGTGCTTGATTTCAGACTTATTGACAACAGTGTTGGTGGGGGGGGGGGGGGGGAAACAAAAACAAAACAAAACAAAACAAAACAACACTAAGGATGCAGCAGTAACTTCACTGAGAGAGCTTTTCCAGAGCCCAGAGCCAAGGCCTTTCATAATCTATATTATGTTTTTGTACACAATCATCACTGTCAGTTTGTTTGCCCAGGATTTCAGGATTTTTGTAGATTCATGGTTAAAGCCCACTCATCATTACAGCTGTCCCACAACTCAGAATAAAAAGATGCTCTTAAATACTGTGAGTGAGACATCATGTTTTTTTGCAGTGCAAAATACCTGTTTTAGACTGAAAGGATGAACGATAAGCTTCAAGAAATGCAGCAATTTCTCTCCCCCCTGGCTATTCAAGCCATACAGCATGATGACAGAGGAAATGACAACTCAGGCCCTAAAATAACATTATTGGAATTGACAGAGACAGTCATATTTGACTCCAAAAGATGTAGGGTGGGTATTTCTGACTGTGATTGAGTTGATAAATTTAGGTACCTGCAGGCTCACATCTGGTTACATTCTAATCTAAATTCCAATAAAGGTATTGATTCTGTTTGTATAAGAACTCAGGTGAAATTGAGTGGTCTTTACAAAGTAAATTGTTGCCTGAACCATGCTGTAAGTGACTGCTGGTCCCACAAATAACTGTGTGTGCAGGTGCTTATAGAATATGGCTATACCCATTATAGATATTGCTAGCTGTGAAGATTAAGCATTCTACAGTACTAATTTCAGAGATTTATATCTCATGACAATTTTATGGCCCACCTTAAATAGCTGTCTTCCCTGTAAAAATAAATAAATAACAAGAAAAATCAGCCCGCATTTAGAACAATATAAATGGTATCAGCTTCTTTGCAGAGATTTTAGAGAGCATGTGCCTCAGTGTTTAGCACTGGGTACCAGCTGACAACTAACTCTGGGGCATTCCTTGGGGAAAAAGATAAATTAGCAGAAGACAGACTTACAGTAACCTGCTCAGAGAGGCTTCTTCTCTCCCACTGTGCAAAAGATCAACGGTGCAGTTCCAAACAACATACAGAAAGCCGTTTGAATATTTGCATGCATCTCTGAATTTTTTCCTTTCATTATAATTTTAGAGTGTCATTATAAAAAAGACAAATAAGTGAATAAGCTACTAACAGATAATACTTTCATCAGTTAGAAGTGATTGAGAAAACATAAGAACTGCATATAGCCACTGTTCTTCCCTCAGACACTACTTGTTTTGATGCATGCTGTTGAATATATTTTTCCCATGGCATAAAGCTGATGAAAACCTAGCCTTAGTCACCTTCCTTGGGAAGAGTATTATGGAAGAAAGCACTATAAAGAGGGGAGGAAGGAGGAATGTACACATTCACACCTTCTTATTTTGAACATGGATGCTTCGTGTCTACGCAGTTGATTTCTATTTTAGAAGGTATATCTCCTGGGTATTGATGATTTACACTCTCATGGTGCACACACACAAACCCAGGGACTGTAAGGTACAGTACAAAAGTAAGGTACACTGTAAAGGTACAGTGTACTGTCACTGTAAAGGTACAGTGACAAGTAAGGTACAGAGGACATTGTCTGAACAAAAGTGATTGTGAGAAAACAGATTCCACAGTGTTTGTCCTCAAAACTGAATCTGAGGACTTTTATACCTGACCACAAACAGCACAGAAAATTGAGATGAAAAACCAAGCACAGTGGGCACAGTCTGGGGAGGATAAGGAAAAATAATTGAAGTTTTAAGCTGAAAGAAGATACTGAAATTTACAAAAGATCAATTTCAGACTTTTCTTAATAGTACTAACCTCTACAGAGAAAGTATGTTGGCAATTTCTATGTACAAACCCATTATCAAGAACACAATTTTTATTAAGTGACTCCTTCTTCAAAAGTCTAGTTTGAAGTGCAGCTTGGTATGATGCATATTACCAAGCCAGGCAGATCTACAACCCATTCATATCCAAGTGCAAGGCTCCAAGATAAAATCTGTAATCCTTAAGCAAAGGATGGAATAAAATATGAGATAAAATAAAGTAGGAAGTTGTCAGAAGACAAACTCAGTAGTAGAGTTTGTCTGGTGTTCCTGTTTTGCAGATGTTCCTAAAGCTTCATCTCCCTACAGACACTATTTGCACAGCACAAAGATTATAATGATGCAAAGCAGTTGCAGTGAATTACTGTGAAGTAAAGCAATTATATTAACTGGAGAAAGGACTTGGCACTAAGTTCATATCTAGCTATGAACTGGAAAACACAGACACAGATTGGTACAGTGTTTAACTTTGACATTGCCCTCTATAGGACTGCCATAATGTGTGTCATTATCATTGATATTAATGAGTTTGGGAATATTTAAAAACTGAGTATTGTGCATGAGCAATGTACTTTTAACCTGGAACACACCATGCTTATGATACCAGTGTAAATCAGCACTCTGATGAAAGCTCTGGTGACAATGGTGAAGACAATGGTTTTACAAAAGCCTTTTATCTTTAACATCTTCTCATCAGGTAAAAGTCAGTGAATGTCTCAGAAGTTTTTACACTTTTTATGGACTTGTTAATATGCAGAGGGCATCCTGAGGGCAAGAATACTGACATCTCTTCCATCTCTACAGATGGTATCAGCTGTCTCTAGGAACAAACAACAATATAAAATCAAAGTTAGAAAAGAAGGATAAGAAAAATGTTGAAGCATAAAGAAGGTGTTTTGTTTGCTGGTTGGATTTTTTTGTTGTTGTTATTTTTAAATTATCTTTCTAGCAACACAGCATTTTTATTGAAACACTCTACAGGAAACATACAGAGGTCTCAAAGCCAACAGTTTTCTGAAGAAGCTCTGTTGTTAACTTAATTAATCAAATGCCATGTAGTCCTATGCACAAGTTAGCAGGACTCCAGAACTGTAGACATCTCCCCTCTACATAAAAATTCTTAGCACTCCAGTGACAGAGAAAATCAGGCCAGCAGAAGTACTGACCACAGAAGTAGTCAATGCAAACTGCACAGGAACTTAACCTCCTTGTAAAATCAGGCCATTACAATATATTAGCTGTTGGAGCACTATTGTTTTTGCATGGCTGAGAAGGAGCATAATATTTTTAAAGAGCTTGCTTTCGGTTATTAGGTCATTTGTTTAAGTTTTAGAAAGTACCACACAGAAACAAACAAACCAACAAAAAACCTTACTAAATAAAATAATTTGCAATTATCCACAGAACTAGTTGTGGAAAATTTTCCATATAACTTTCTAGATTGTTTTCAGAAAACACAAAGTAATCACCAGTCTGGCTCCTTGAAAATTAAGGATTCTATGAACCCCAAACACAGATACTTTTGAAGGCTTTCTTTGATGTTAATTTTCTTTTCTGAAAAGTTGCCTAGGGAATTTCCAGGCTTCCTCTATAGGCAAACCATTTTTGTAATGCAAGGCAAATGAGTAGTTTTGGTTAATACTCAACTGGACTGGCACATGCCCTTATGTTCACAGAGCATACAAGTGACCAACAGACGTAAAGTTCTCACTTCCTTCTTAGGAAGGCTGCACTAACTCTCCCTGTGGTTTGGTGGATGACATGGAGGCCATCCTAGCAAGGCTACTCTTCCTAGAAATACACAAGCAGACACACACACACACTTGGAGAATGACCAGAACCATCGTTTCATTTGTGTCCAGGTAGGAACAGATGAAACTGAACCCACATATGCTTTACAAAGAGCCCTCCTTTCTTGGGGGAGATTATATTATAGTTTAACCATTGTTCCAGGAAATATTTTAAGGGGAACAGCTTTGCCACTAGACAACTGCAGGAAACTGAAAAGTCATCAAGTTACATACCATGCAAAAGGCGTAGTCACTCAAGGCAAATTCCACAAGGGTTTGAGGTCAATGCACACAATTAAAAATTATCCATCAGTGAATTAAGGCCACAACATCTCTTGGATGACAACAATGCTTTAGGGTTTTAACAGACATTTGTTTATTCCTTCTAATCAACTGTCCTGTGATTACATGAAGAAAAGCCCTAGAAAAATTTGCAATGAGTGGCTTGTTTTCTACGTTCATCAAGAAAACGCAATAGATGGTTTACTGCTGGATGTTTATCATACAAAACATACAGATGTAGAAATGCATAGAAAAAATGTAATTCAGAGTATCATGAAGGATCACAACCAGAACAGACCAAGGAGAGACTTCAGGCTATTCCCTATTTGCCCAGCTAGCAAAGAAAAACAGCAGGTCCAAGTGACAAGGCAGGTGAAAAGCTTGCAGAGCTCCTCAGAATGGCCTATTATCACCTCAGCAACCCTCAGGCACACATATTTGATAGGCAAAGGGAAAAAACAGCTCTTGATGCCCAGGGCAAAAACCTTTTGAAAAAAAGATAAACAAGTTGTGGCATATAAAATCTGCAGGCATTTTGACTGTACTGATTAAGGTGGGAAAATAAGATGTGACAGGAACAGAAAACAACCTGGAATATCATTTTAAGAGAAGAGAGAGGTCTTTAACAAGGGTCCTGTAAACTGGGTGGCTCAAGGTGTTCCCTCAAGGTGATGCAGAGACCCTTTGAGGTGACACCTTCATCAAAATAACTGCAGCTGTTTGGTACAGTACCTGATCTGGGCAGGCTGAGAGAAAGTTTGCTGCCCAGAAAGCAGCATGGAAAATATAAGTGGCTCATTCATGATACATACCATGAAGAATCACAGTGTAATGGGTTACTCTTTAAATTCATCTCTCACAGATACTCTAGGTGAAATAACTCATGTATTGTGCATGACTGAAGACAGATGTACATTGCAGAATGCAAAGATATCGGAGCCATTGATAAATGAACTAGCTCAGGAAACCGAAATGGTTTACCTTAAGCAGTTTAGCAGCTTGCTAACTTATCCTGATGATGCACATATAATAAGGACGTCTGCCGTGGTGTTTTTACTCAGGTGGGAAGCTGAGTTCCACCACAACTGCTCTCTCATTCCCCCCTCCTCAAAGGAAGGGGGAGAAAATAGCTCTCTTATTTCCCTCACCCTCCCCACCCCCCCGCTCCCCCCCCAAAAAAAGAAGAAAAAAAAAGGCTCAAGGGTTGAAATACGGACAGGAAAATTACCCAACAATTACTGTGATGGGCAACACAGACTCCGAGTAGGGAGATTAGTAAAATTTATTGCCTATTACTAACAAGCTAGAGAAGTGAGAAACAAAGAAAACAACCTAAAAACACCTTCCCCCATTCACCCTCTTCCACCTCCTCCCCAAGGGAGCCCAGGGGAAGGGAGGATGGGAGATGCAGTCAGGCTATAGCACTTCATCTCCGCTGCTCCTTCACGGTCACTCTGCCCCTGCTCCACATGGGTCCCTCCCACGGGATGCCGTCCTTCCCGAACTGAGGCTGTGGGGGCTGCCCACAGGCAGCAGCTCTTGAAGCACTGCTCCCACACGGCTCCTTACCACAGGGTCCATCCCCCAGGAGCAAACTGCTCCAGCACGGGTCCCCACTGGCGGCAGCTCCCCCCAGACCCCTGCTCCTGCGTGGGCTCCTCTCCACGGGCTGCAGCAGAGCCCGGGGCCTGCTCCTGCGGGGGCTCTCCATGGGCCGCAGCCTCCTCCAGGCCACATCCACCTGCTCCACTGGGGGCTCCTCCATGGGCTGCAGCGTGGAGATCTGCGCTATGTGGGACCCATGGGCTGCAGGGGGACAGCCTGCTCCACCAGGGGCCTCTCCACAGGCCGCAGGGGAACTTGGCCCTTATCTAAGAAGAGGCAGCTTCTTTAATCTTCTCACAGAAGCCACCACTGCAGCCCCCTGCTACCAAAACCTTGCCATGTAAACCCACTACACATATACAAGATTCAGACCTTGAAATTTTCAGTGGAATCAAAGTGACTGAAAAAAAGAAGTCAGACAAACTAACAAACACAAGAAGGCAAACACACCTCTCCCCGAACACCAAAACGAAGAAAAAAAATCCACTAACCACAATTTCAGTTTATCTTATTATCTCAGCTGTCTTTGGAAGGAAGTGATACACCTTTGGCCTGGCAGTGAAAGAAAGAGCGAAGATAAATATTCAGTAGATGGTTTGGATGAAGTGTTTTAAGACTTTGCCTAGCCATATCTTAGGTTAACATCCTTGAACAGAGATGGTTAAAAAGTCCTGCAGAAATTTTCAGCCTGCTGTATTAATATAAACCATCACCAACCATAACCTGCGCAGGACAAGCTGAAAATTAGAGTGGCACATGAGCTAACACACATCGTGTTAAGCCTTTCCTGCTCCTGAAGACATGGTGTGGGCAGCCATCCATTGACTGTAGCTGCACTATCTGTTGTGGTTAAAGCTACCACCAAAAACGAATCATGACTCTTTTTGGGTGACCAGAAAAAATGCAGTTGTACTAGTCTTGGAACTGTACTAAACTCCCTGTCCACACAGGGAGACAGATCTCCTCAGGGAAACAGGGCAGATCAGGTGTCTTACCATTCAAGGACTCAACTTATTTTTTCCACAACACAGTCCAAAAATGGTGTACCACTTCAAGGATTCAGACAACTGATTAACAGGTTTTTGGACTATACTCCATTGTGCAAGGCAGACATACCCTTAATCACAAAAGAGATGATAAGCAAGGAAAAATGTCTGTCTCACTGTCTTTTGGATTTTCTACTGTGATTTAAGAGGTGGGGCAAAAATAGAAACCCTCCAAAGTAGATTTTGACAAAGCATACACAGAACAAAGAAAATAATAATAATAATAATAATTAAAAAGCACTTACTGAAAAGGCATCAGGCTAAGATATTTGATTTAAATACTAAAGGTATCAAACTCCAGAATTACTGTCCCCAAGCACTTTCCTGTATTTCTCCCTTTGTTTTCATGTAGGGTCAAAAATGCTTCAATTTCAACACTGCACTATGTATGCTTAATTTAATTCCATGTAATAATATGTGTCTTCTGCTTTTTATGTTTACTGTATTCCCGACTGGATTACATTTCACATAAGGTCCTAGCTATGAGACTCCTACGATATACTGCAATGGAAGGAGCTTCAGAAAAGATACAGTCTGGTTGGATAATGGAAATAAAGAACCAAAAAGAGTAAGTCATGATGACTGAGCTGCCAAGAAGATCTCTATTAAGCCCCTTAACAAAAAGATGATAATCATTTCAGTTCTCTCTGACTTCAAATGATTGAAGGAGTGATTAGTCCAAAAGAAAAATTAACCTAACATAGGCACTTTACATATACCAGCAAGTATCATCAGATACTTCGAACCAGTGGGATGACTGCTACAAGTAATTATCAAAAGTTTGGGAATTATATCTTAAAATAAAAGCTGGCACTCAGAAACAAATCACAGAACAGGCAGGGTTGGAAGGGACCTCTGAAGATCATCTAGTCCAACCCCCTGCTGATCAGGATCACCTAGAGCATGTTGCACAGGATGGCATTCAGGCACTTTTTAAAAAGCTCCAGACTCCACAACCTCTTTGGGTAACCTGTTCCAGTACTCTGTCACCCTCAGAGTAAAGAAGTGCCCCCTCATATTGAGCCCCTGGTCTCTATCCACAGAGCTGCTCTCCAGCAGGTCAGCCTCCAGCCTGTTCTGGTGCATGGGGTTATTTCTCCCTAGGTGCAGGACCTAGCGCTTGTCCTTGTTGAATTTCATGAGGTTCCTCTTGGCCCAACCCTCCAGCCTGTCAAGGTCCCTCTGATATAGATGGAATTAAAACAAACAAACAAAACCGGCCCTGACAATCCACCAGCTGCCACATAGATGACTTGGTCCCCTCCCCCCTGCCATAGGAGGACCATAGCTTCATAGAATAGTTTGGGTTGGAAGGGACCTTAAAGGCCATCCAGCTCCAACCCCTCTGCTACTGGCAGGGACACCTCCCACTAGACCAGATTGCTCAAGGCCAGGTTTGATGGGGCTTTGAACACTTCCAAGGATGGGGCATCCACAACTTCTCTGGACAACCTGTTGCAGTGCGTCAACACCCTTTCTTTACCCCAGTAAAGAATTTCTTCCTAATGTCTGATGAAAATCTGACTTTTATTATTTTAAAGCCATTACCTCTTGTCCTATCACTATACTCCCTGATAAACCGTCCCTCTCCAACTTTTTTGTAGGCCCCCTTTATATACTGAAAAACTGCTATAAGGTCTCCCTAGAGCCTTCACTAGAAGAGAAGCTCTGTCTTCATAGTAGAGGTGCTCCAGCCCTCTAATCATCTTTGTGTTCCTCCTCTGGACCTCCAATCAAGTCAAAGACAAAATCTGTTTAACAAAGGAAAACCTGAGTGAGGCAGACTATCTCCTGCAAGTAGAGTGAGGTCCACAGAATTTCGTTAGTGCATGGCAGATCTGAAAGGTAATAGAAATTCTCATGGTTGACAATTATTGGGAAGAAGTGGTTGATTAATTCATCAGACAAAAGAGATGTGAAATAAACTTCAACACTATTGAATATCTAACTACTATATTTACTCTGTTTATTATAACCCCATTTATTTTGCTATCAGTCAAAAATACACAGGTAAGGACCAAAATGTTCCTATATCCTATTTTTCCAGTGTTTTTACTTCTTGTTTCATATACCAATATATTATTCTAATCCACAGTTTGATCTAAATTTCCTTACAATTTAAAAATCCAGTTGTACTTACGGTATGGAAATCACTATGGGATGCTCTCAGGCAAAAGACAGATTAATTGTAATTGTCAACTTCTCTGAGCATGTTTAAAGTAGCAGCCACATGCTGCCTTATTCCATGAATCCAGGAGATTTTTTGAGCAGGCAATGTTATATTACTCCGGGGTGGGAATGAAATCATGTGGGAGCAGCAAGCACAGCTCATGGAGAAAAATTACCATTTTATATTTATTACTTTGGCGGGCTTAAGTGCCACAGGAATAGACTCTCTAATGCATTTGAGTGCAATTCCCCAACAATTTGACTCTGTTGCTTTGTAAACTATTTTTAGGGAAAGTCTCTGAAGGCTGTTCAAGGCACAAGCCATCTGATTTTCAAAGGTTATTTTGGTGGTATATCAAAAGGATATAAATAACATGATACATCTCTTCAGATTAGATTGATACTTCAAATTCAACTAGGAGATCAGAACTTGAGAAAAATGCCCGTTTTTAACTTGCACATCATTTTTTGTTCCATAAGCTTGAGTACACTTTTTCAGCAGGCTTGTCATTTTGGCTTTCTATTGGTAACCATGCAATGTGATTTTTTCATGCTTTTAAAACAAGACATTATTCTAATGAAGCCTCAGGCTTAAGCATACATAACTCCATAATTATGCTCTTTGTGATTTAATGACAAAAGAGCATAAAGAAATTCTATTTTAGAGAAGATGCATGTGGAGGAAGAAGTAGACAGTCATAGGTCTCTAAAAGGATATCAAGTCAAAACAGTGTCCTTTTCACGGAACAGTGAAGGTTAACTTTCGTACGTCATGCCTTCATTCAGCCATAGAACATAAACAGTTGTCATTATCCAGTTGTCTTTCTTCTTGCACACTGGAAACCATGTTTTCCAGCATAAATATGTACCTTTCAACTGCTCAGACCATACTACAGATTTAGTCTTTGGATTGGACTTCCAACACAGAACAATTAGGAGCTAGAAGATGTATATGCATCCTTCCTGTTTATACCATAATAACCATCTCCTTTACGAACCAGATGTTACAACTGAATACGTGGTCTGTTTAGTGAATTATAACTTCACAATAATAGCTCAGAGATTCTTTTCCATCAAGTTGCTGAATCTTGAGCTGCAAACATTCCAAGACAACGTCATGGGATGCGCCAAGTCTGAGACCTCTGAACAAAGTCTTTTTTCCTAGCTGCCATTTCACTGCGTATCAGAAAGCATCTGGCCACCAAAACAACTGCTACACTGTACTTTATAAAATATTTGTTTCTTAAAAAAAACACAACACAAACAAAACAAAACAAACAAACAAACAAAACTAATAAAAGATGTGCTTCTTGAAGGATATGGTAGGCTCTCATAAAAACTCAATCATTTCTGTCAGGAGCTCACTCACTTAACCCTAGAAACACCCAGGCCACCAGATCATAGGTAGCATGGAGTAGTCAATATATTTTATTTTCCATTGTACAGTTTATATTAGTGTACTAGAAAAGAAGTTAAGAAAGGCATCCATATCTAGGTGTAATCATCCCGGGAAATTCTTACCCACAAACCCAATTGCAATGCTAGCCCATGCTAATTCATCACAAAACAGCAGTTTCAAGCCCTGTTTCTGTTCTGTAAACTAATACATGTAAACTATCCCATAACAAGATCTAACTATGTGTTAAAAGCTCTCCAAGCAATACTGTATAGCAACACTATCAGTTCACTGCATGTTCTGCCTTAAAGCTTTTAAGCAGGCCAAATCCTTCTTCTACTGATTTTGTTTACTGACACATTTTCTGTAATTGTATAACTGCTTAAGGAGTGGAGAAGAGGTCTTGGTTCCAGCTCTTCAATCTAAGAAGTATTTAAACAGAGTGGTCCTTCCTTCCACTGAACTTCACAATTTCCCCTCTACTGCTTTTTGCACATTTAATGTCAGGATCATTCCATACCTAGGTGTAAAATGGCCTGTGATATCATTTAAATACAAACTTGCACTTCAAGAGAATGACATGTTTTCATTGTTTTACAGTCATTCATTCTGGAGATTTTGCAACTTTTATGATCTGATATCTACTTTAGCTTCTCATCTGTCAGCCTTTCAGAAAATTTCGAAACCTCTTTTCACGAGCAACTTCAAAGCTGCATGGATTTAGCAACAGTAGGAAAGGAAATGACCTTCCAGATTTTGTTCTTCATTCCAGTGACACTTACTATTATATGACAAAAATACCAACACTTGTAATATCAATTATTATTATTCATAGTAGTACAATATACAGTTGACCATAAGGGAGAGACAGAGAAAATAATCAAAAACAAATTCAAGAAAATGTGACTGTTTCTCACAAAGAAAAACCAAGCAGAACATATGAAAGAAGTAATGTGAAAATAAGCTCCAGAAAGCTTTTAAAAACAGGAGTCTGAAATATCTCAGGTGATTAAAAACAAACAAACAAAAAAACAAAACAACAACAACAACAAAAAAAAACAACAAAAAACTTTTAAATTAATTATTTTTTTCTTAATTTCCTCTTCCACTCCACCCCATGGCTCTAATCTGGGTCATATTAAGGTATACCTAAAGCCGCATCATGGAAACAACAGTTTACAAACAAGAATAGCAAAGGATAACATGAGGATCAACAGGTGGCCTACCTTCTAGAAAAATTCTCTACTTCCAGAGTTCAGAAACTGTGTGCAATGAACTATCGACATCACAGTCACTTCGCAGATGAAGAAATGTCAGTAGAGATGTCAAAATAAAGACGTCGAAAGAGAAATGGCAGCAATGACTATACAGGAAGATAAATAATGAGTTCTACTAGAGCAGTGCCTGCACTAGGAAGAGGAAACATCAGATATCTTCACTACGTTGGAAAAAAGATTCTTTTTCAGACACATTTCTACAGCTTTTTTTTTTTCCTCTTATCATTTCTTCCCTTATATCTATAAGGATAGAAGCAAACAGAGAGGTTTGGGAGAATAGGCATTGAAAAGCAAGGTATCAATCATTTCTTACAGAGATGAAAGAAAGATCAAATCTCACCAAGAAAGAAATGACACATCACAACTCAGTGATGGTCAAGAGTATGTCTCTAGTAAAGTATTTCACCCATATGACAGAGAGTCCTAAGTTTAAAATAAGGTAGAAACATTGCCACTCTTGCTTCCTCTGCAAATAGCGGAGAAAAAATATTTTTAAACAGCAAGCCCATAGACTTTTTTCCTAGCCACAGAAATGCAGACTCTCCATTCAACAACAATAGCTTTTACCTCTTTTTTTTTCCCCCACTTTACCTTATTAAGCACTGTCTTCTGTAACTTCTTGCATATACTGTATTCTGTAGCAGAGCAGTTATTACATTTTTGAGACTTGTGAGGGATCCTTGAAAGTCTTACCTTGCATTGCCATTCGGTCAGGATTCTTTCTAAATTCTCTTCTTCACACAGAACAAAAGTGTAATAAACAAAGCCAACAACTCAGAACCTCTTTCTAAACTGATTCAGAGAAAAGGTGTTAGGTATCAGCTAAGGCAGAAAAAAATCTGAGACACAAGCTTAGGATATATACTTAGTTTAATCCAAGAAATACTTCTTGCTTGTTGATATGTGAGCAGACTTTTCCCAGCTTCAAGGAGTGAAAAAGAGAATAATGAATTTTTCTTTTTCTTTAAATCCACATCTACTTCAAACACAGCTTACTGCAACGTAGACTGCACTCACATTTAGATTAGAAAATTAAACACATAATACTTCCTTCCCCAAATAATATATAATTCTAAACACTTTCCTTTTCTGAAGCACATACTTTAGAATAAATAAATAAATAAATGAGCCTTCTGTGTGTTTAAACAGAGGTAAGGAAATTTCACGCTTAAAAGAATATTTTCTGAGAAAGTTAAAAGAAAGCTAGCAATAAAGCTCAACTTCGTCTTTCAACCTTAAATGACAGTGGTCTCCACAGTAAGCCAACAGTCAAAGGACAGCACACTTAACGAGGTATCAGGTGATTGCAGAGTTGATTATCCTTGTCTTATGAACATTTGTAACTTCCCTTTGGAGATTGGTTATGCAAATCAAAACTCTTAAAGCAAAATCAAAAGAACAGGGTTTATATTGCTACAAGCTGGTCATGCATTTAGCTCATCTGGCTACAATTTGTCACTGTTTTTATGTACCCCTCCAATATATTATATGACTTTTTTTTTTTTTTCTGAGCATAAGCCAGGAGGCTACAGCCAAACAGCATAGAAATACTTTGCTTTGAGTCAAGAAAAAATAAAATATCACTTCTCCACATTTTTGATCATATATCTGAGCTCATTACAGGTCTCCATTTTGGTCCCCAAGTTACTAAATTGTTTGGCTTTGTCTGCTGGAAATGAAGTTAGAGCTGTTATAAAGTGAAAGGACTAACTAAATGCATAACAGACTGGAGATGAGATGATGCCAGGTCTGTTCTCATAAGTGTATGTACTATATGGCCAATAACTATTTTTATTCCTGCAACAGCAAGTAGTTCAAAAACTCTGCTTTACTGCTTTATTTTCTGTCCAGACCACAATGAAGCTGAGGTTTTCTGAGTGTGTAGCTTGGAGCACTTGTATGCTATGATTGCAAACCTGAGCAAAGATCTTGCCACAGCCATCTCTCCTTGATAAGTGAGATTCAAGCTTAAGGTGTTAAATAAAGAATTCAGGATAAGGTCATTTCTGTCCCCTCATCCTCCCCATCTGTCCAGCCTCTGACATGTACCTTACCTGAGGAATTAAAAGACAGCCTTTCACCAGACCTAAAGGATGGCCAGTTGCCCCCATATGCATTTATTACCCACTTAACAATCGGTCTGGCAAAAATTCAATTCATTTCATTAGGCCTATTTCTTATTTTCTTGTAAAGCAATCTGTCTCACAGCTAAACGAGGAACCATGAGGCAAACCTCAGCAAGTCCTGAAATGTGCATACAATGAGGAGGAGGAGGAGGCATACTGCAGATACCACTAGTGAGCCCAAGGAATTTACAAAACACCCCACTGCTCAGACACAGGCATCAGAAATATCCCTTACTGTCTCACCACCATCGAGGCATATCAGGTGCATGCAGCCAGACAGCAATTAAGGATGCTATTGTCAGTGCCAGCAAACACAGCTCAAGACACAGAGCAAAATGTGCTGCACAGTGGAAAGGAAGGAGTAGCAGTGCTACTGTCAGAGGCTATTGGTGGCCAGGGGGAAGTGGACATGCCATTACCCCTGACTCAGCACTAATAAAGAAGCACTGTAGGTGTCACACATATCAGTCAGGAATACAATCTGCTTTACCAGTGCCACCAAACTGGTGGTTCAGTGCTCCAGCCGCGCACAGGCCAGTTTCCATGGGAGGTGCTTGCCACACAAGCAGTGAACATTTTGTAAAACTGCCAGAGAATGCAGCCAAGAGAGCTAATGTGATCACACAAAACACTGATGGTAAAAACTTAAAAAGTGAAAATCAATTGAAAAAATAAAATAAAATGTGTACCCCAGAATTCCAAATGGACAGCCAATTTTATATACAAAACAAAGCCAAAACCACCAAACAAAAACTAAAACAACAAAAAACTACATAACCGAAAAAGAGATGAGACTGAATTTTCAAGACATTCTTATAAAAGCAACAAGAAATATCTACAGTAAAGGCTGCCTAATTTGTGATGTTTGAGGAATTTACTTATACCACTTTGTAGACCACTTTTGATTTTGACTGGATTTTTCAAGTTATTAGCAATATATCCTTCTCAAGGAAAAACATTGCTTTATTGAATGGGTCTGAAGTCAGAACTCTGGGGCTGTGGAGACCCATGCCAAAAGAGAAACAACAGCATGGTGGAAGAGGTCTATCTGCACCCTCTAGCCAGCAGCCAGTTTCTGCACTTTGCCAGTGGCTCACACCTTCTTCGATGAACTGACCTATTCCAGTTAAGTGAATGAAATGTCCAAGAGCAAGACTTTATGTACAGCAGGAACAAGGATGGAAGAATTCAGAAAGAAATCAACCACTACAAACAAGTTATTTTGAACTTTTCATTGCTTAAATGAAAAGCTAAATAGTGCAGCAAAACTCAGATTCTTAATGACTACATTTTCTTCAAGGCACACACAACGACTGGGTATACATTAAGCTATCACTTTGAAGATATTACAGCAAAACAATGTTTCTTTTTTTCTTCCTTTTTAAAAATTTTATTTATTCCTTCTCATTTTTCCATGTGAATTCATGGCCTTTGGAAGTCTGACAGAAAGGAAGGACACAGAACACACATCCCTTAAAAGTATTTTTGGTTCTACAAGCTTCAGTGTGGGTCTAGTGCCATTCCCACCTTGGACTCCCACTGCCTAACTTCATTATTTGCCCAAATGGGTTGAGGCTATATAATTTTAAGATTTTTGACCTAGTAAAAACAACAGATAACTCTTCTTAGAAAACTGTCAACACTCTCCAGGGGGCCTCTTTTTTGGGGTCTGCTCTGAGAGGGGCTGTGTTTCACACAAGTAAATAAGGACATTCTACACTTAGCAGAATCAAGTGCTGGGATCCAGTCCTGTTCTCAGCAAACATTGAATGACAGCAGGATTGAGCCACTGAGAGAAGGACTAAAAATACTTTCATTAGTTAAAAGCTAATTGCCCGGCAGTACACATCACAGCAAACAAGGCAGGGAGGAGCTAGGCTTATCACTGCACAACAGTCACAAGAACAGCCTGGTTTGCAGGAGGGAAACAACAGCGCCTGCAGCCTCCAGGTGATGTTCTGCCTCCTGCAAGAAACCTCTCCTCACCTGCCATGGGAAGATCAGCTCCAACTCGCTTGCCATTTGGGATACTTGTGCCGCCAAGCCCCGGATTAAAATAAAGGGCTGATAATAAAATAAAATGAGCTACTTTCCACAGAAGACTGAGACAAAGGAAAGAAAAGCTATATAATCAGGAAGTTTTTTTTTTTTTTTTTTTTTTTTTTTTTTTTGTTGGTTTTAAGGAGAAAATGGGAAATAAAGCAGGGTGAGGGGAACAAAGACATTTCCCATCATAGATGCTTGGATACTGTACACATGTTCTCATTGGTAATGGGTCAATGCCTCCTGCTGTGCCTTGAGTAAGATGGACGTGATATCTAATACATTTTTAGTGGCTGTTAACATTGCAGAAAGCTTTTATTTCTCTCTCCCCCCTCTTTTTTTTTTTTTTTTAACTGCATTTGTGAATTTACCTTAAGCTTATAAAAATTAAGAACTTCTAAACAACCAGTTGTTGGAGCTAGTAATTGCATATTAAACCATTTCTCACACAAAGACAAGCAACATTTGTAACCTTTTTTAAAATTAAAAAAAAAATAATTTAAAAAATTTAAAATTAAAAAAAAAATAATTTAAAAAATTTAAAATTTTGAAAATTTAAGCACAATAAGGATATTTGTGACATATTGCCATTAGTAGTGCTGATAACAGGTTCTGGTTCCTGTGACTCTTCTGGGGCTTGGAGATATCAGCTCACACCCAAACCACCTAAAATCAGCAAAAAGTCTCCCTTCCACATCAGGGAGTGAACAGCAAACAGTGTAACAACCAAGAGAGTGCATTTGCCCTCATCAACTCATTCATCAAACATTTTTTGGAGGAAAAAATGAATGAGAAAAAAAAAAAGGAAAAAAACCACAGATCTTTTCCTATGATCTTCTCCTATTACTTTCCCTTTAGGAAAATATCTGTTTCATGTAGTCAGTGTTCTCAGAGAAGTACAAAACCCCAAGAAGGCTCAGCAGAGTATCCTCATGGTGACAAAGGGAAGGTGATGGGCAGCAATCAGGATCTTTTTGCTCTAAGCAGAGAACAGACAGAGGTCTGGGTATAAACGATGCAGCAGAAGAAAGCAGTGAAATTGCAAATTACAACTTCATAATAGAAAATATATATATGTTCATTACTACTACTGTTAAAAAAATAATATAGAGTAATAGTAACATTTCAGCTTTCTTTAGGACATTATTTTAATAGAGAAATTTCACATATGGTAGAAGGAAGCTATCTCTAGTTCGGCAGTATCACAAATAGGAAGCAGTTGTCAATATAAATACAAAATACCAGAAAAATGAATAGTATCCATGTATTTTATATCCCCTCCATTCTCTGGACTCACTAGGGTGCCCATCAGCAACCAAGCAGAGATTAGAGGACCAGAAGCAATCATTGGTTATTTTTATTGTGTTTATTACTTACTGCTGTTTATTTGCAGGTCTTAAAAATAACAAAAGATGCAATTTTAAATCATCTAGAGGATGAGTCGCACTGAATGGATCCTCTCCCCTTCCCAATGGAAAAAGTTGGGCTACAACGCATAGAAGATTTCAAAGGCTACACTGCAGCTATTGAACTCTCATGAAAAAACATGGATGCCATAAATTTCAGCAAGAGTGTGCTGTAGGAAAAAATATATAGTGTCTATTATTATTTTTTCCCATTTGTGGTACATTAGTACTTCATACTGCATTCTTTCTTCTTTGTATTTATGTGCACGTGAGCTTATTCCAAACTACAAAAAGTATACATCTGTACTGGGTCTGGCTGGGATGTTAATTTTACCTGTAGCAGCCCATACTGCTCTGCACTTGTAGCTAGAACAGCAGTGGTATCATGCTGGTGTTGTGTCTGCTGCTGAGAAGTGCTGGCACAGCATCAGGACTCTCTCTAAACCTCCTAGGGGGTGGGCGAAAAAGTGAGAAAGAAACAACATCAGGGCAGCTGACCTAAACCAACCAAATGGATATTCCATGCCATATGATGTCACACTCAGCAATAAAAGGTGGAAAAAGGAAGAAGAGGGGAGGGGTGGGCTCTCATTGCGAAAACGTCTGTCCTCCTCCCGAACACTGGCTACGTGCGTTGAGGCCCTGCTTCAAGGACATGGTCAAAAACCACTCATTTGTGGCAAGTAGAGAGTATTTTTTTTTTTTCCTCTGCACTTCCACATAACCTTTACTTGTTTTGTTTTGTTATTCCCTTTCCCCCTCCGTCTTCCCCTTTTCCTTTTTTCCTTTTACTTGAATTATTTAATTAGTAATAATATTTTCTTAATATTTTTTCCCCTTTAATTAAATTATCCTTATCTCAACCTGTTATATGTTCTTTCCTTTACTTTTTCCCCTCCTCATCTGAGGAGGGGGAGTG